>JAJQWJ010000006.1:34891505-36091505 GCA_023637945.1 Phaethornis superciliosus | reverse complement strand
CTTAAGGAAGCATATGCAGCAAGCTGAACTGTGCAGCTGGCATTACAATAATGGAAAACTCTTTTTCCATCTTTTTCATTTCTCCTCAGGTATTCCTTCAGTACCAACTTATGCTTTCTAATTATAATACACTATCAGCAACATGAACCTGTACCTTAAACTGGGTTGTTTATCATCTGAGAGGAAAAAAAATGCATCACCAGGGCATTCAGGCCCCAGCCAAGATTAATAAATAAAAAAGTCAGATAAACTGAAATAGAATGGCCTGTACTTAAGCAACCCATTTCTGAGGTTTCAACAGTCCACCAAAAAACCTATACAAACACCAACTTACCTGTTACATAAACTAAATTCTGGAAATATAGGCAAAAATATATCCTTAAAACCTGAAATGGTTTGCCTTATGTCATCTCATCAGAAAGATTCACCTCCCCATCACGTGCCCTATTAAAGTGTAACCATTTCTGCAGAAACCTTTACACACTCTCTCAAAATTACATTACCGAATAATGAAAATAATAATAATAATGGAGAGGGACTAAAGTAGATCACTTGAACTGCAGGATCATTGTGTCAGCAAGAAGCTTTACTGACACTTCTCTGCTGTAAATTTAGTAACAGTTTTCCTAACCTGCTTTATAAATTATTAAAATCTAATTCTAATTCAACAAGACCACATCCAACCTAACAACCTTACAGTAAACACTGATCTTTTTTTTCATCCCTCCCAATGAACACTCGCTCCTATCACAGTGAACCACACCGTTCCGACGAGCAAAGGGGGGGTTGGGGGGCAAAAACCCCCAGATTATTTATTGTGTGTGCGAGAGGCAACCCCAGCCACCGCTTCTCGTTTCTTTCAGCTGGGGATCTTATTTTATTCTCTAAGTATTTTCGGTAAATACGAAGCCACGCACATCGGATCTGCTGGTCCCTGGAGGAAGGAGGGGAGGGGGGAGGGCGGGTGTAATCCACGGAGAAGCGAGTGGACGTGAAAATACCGACGGATCTCACCGGGGAAGGGAGCCAGAGGCTTGCTCGGGGAAGCAGAGGTGTAATTAGCTGCCTCCCGCCTGCTGCTATCGGCTGTCATTTCCAGAAGGCAGCCGCGGAGCACCGCAGCTGGAACATGTCCTCCCCGCAGCCCCCCGCGCCTCCTCACCGCCGCCCGGATAAACCAAACCCCCCCCTCCCCTCCCCTCCTCACGCCTCGGCCCGCCCGCGCCTCCTCCCCGCACCGCCGCCGCCGCCGCCTCGCCGCTCCCCCGCGGGCCGGCGCGGAGGGGATGGAGTTACCTTGACCCTCTTGGTAGTGAAGCCGGAGACGGGAGGGAAGCGGCGGCGGCCTGAGCCGGGCTTGGCGGAACGGGGCCGATGCCTGGCGGCGGCGGCCCGAGGGTGATACGCGCCGGGCTCGGTCCTGCCGCGGCGGCGGCGGCGGCGGCGGCGCAGGAGCCTGTAGGCCTCGGCGGCGTTGGCGGCCTCCCCAGCGCAGGGCGGCGTTGGCGGCGGGTTCAGGAGCGGGCGGCTGCTCGGGCTCCGCTCAGTCCCATGCACTCGGCGCGGCCCCCTGCCTGCGATGGCTGCTGCCTCACTCACATTCCCGGCGGAGCCCTGCGGAGGGGCCCTGAGGAGGCGGAGGGGGGGGGGGGGGGGGAAAAAGGGGGGGACCGCGGGGGGAGCCGAGTGCGGGCCGAGCCGAGGGGGAGCGGCGGGCGCGGTGCGGGCGGCCGGGAGAAGGGGAGGGGGGGGACAGGCCGGGAGGGCTGCGCGGCGATGCTGCGAGGGGAGGGAAGGCCTCTTCCGCCGGCGTCTGGCTCAGGTGAGAGAGGGGGTCCCGGTGGGCGTCGGGGTCGCGCTCCGGCTCGCTCCTATTGTCACTCTCAGCGGGCTCCGGCCATGGCACTCACTCACACACACACACACACACTCACTCACAACCCAGCCTGCTGCCACCGCCCCCCCCCGGCCCGCGTCCCGCCCCCCGCACCCGCCCACTGGAGCCTGCCGCCGGGACGCGCCGCCTCATTGGCGCCCGCCGCCGCCGCCGGGACAGCCGGGAAAGGGGAGTGCTGCCGGGGGAAGGAGGAGGAGGCGGTGGCGGTCGTCGCCGAAGCGCTTCGCGGTGACGGTGGCGAACGGCTCGTCATGGCCTGCGCCTTTCTCGTTCCGCGGTGGGCGAGGGGAACGAACGCCGGGCGCCGCCAGAGCGAGGCCCGTCGGCTGAGGTAAAAAAACCCGGCAATGCTGAGGTAAAACCCTGCTAATGCTGAGGTAAATTCCCGCTCCTGCTGCAATGGGTCCTCTGAAGGGGGGCCCAGAGCCCCCTTTCCGGGCAGGGCTGCGGGACGGAGGACCCTGGGGCCGGCCTGACTTTGCGGGAGGCCGCGGGGCTGCCTGAGGGAGCGAACCGCCTCAGGCACGGCCTGCGGGTTCCTCCTGCGCCGCATGGAGAGCCGGGGAGGAGTGGCTTGCTTCTCGGCAGCAGGGTTCTACAGCCCTCCAACCCTCGTCCTCGGGTTTCTTTAGCTAGTGTTCGATGGCTGGCTGAATAATTTTCCGCCTTTTTGATTTTTTTTTTTTAAGTGTATTTATACGTATAGCGGCCAGCACAAGAGTGCTTGTAGATAGTGTTGCTAAGTATCACAAAAATTGTATTAATTTCTTTACCTGATGCTTTGACGTTTGGTGGTTTTTTGGTTTGTTTTTCCCCAAAAATACAATTAATTAATTGTGTTGATCTGGCTATTGTATTTTTTAAAACTATCTACTATTTCCCCTGTATTTCTGAAAGAAATAAATAATTTGCTCTCGTGAGCAGCATTCCTGTGTTGATATGACCAAAACCCTCTGAGCATTTTAATTTATTTAGGAAATTAGTTCAAGGGCAGTTTGAGAACTGGTCAGTCATTATCTTCTGTGTCTGAACTCTGAGTATTTCTAATCCTACAAAGGATACCTCTGCTCATCTTACCCTAAAGGTATTAAAATACCAAAGTTGGCATAATGGAGGAGCTGGGACTGTGACAGACTCTAAAATTTAGAATGATAGAAACAGTTGTGGATCCACTTTCAAAATTGCTGATACTCATTTTCCTGGTCAAGCTCACACTGAGGAACCTGGAACACTAGCTAAAATACAAGTTCACTGCTACTGAGGTATAACTAATGGATGTGAATGGTTTTTGATGTCTCAGTATGCCTCTTGCATATCTTAAGAAGTACATCTCCCCTAAATCTCTTTACCTATGGACTAATCAGTTCTACTTCATTTCAATCCTTCCTTGTGTGTCACAGGTTTAAGCCTCTCAAGATGCTTCTGTGTTCTCTCAAAATCATTCACATCTTTTTTTGAGCTGCAGCACCTGAGACTGGACACAGTACTACACTTAAGGCCTCAACACCAGCACCTCCTATGGTACCTGTCACAGACTACATTCCAGTTTACACATGCCAATACAAGTACTTTTGAGTCATTGTGACATAGTCACAATTTTGCTGACCTGTTTTACCCCACATCCATTTCTGCTGACCTACCAAGCCAGTTCTTTCAAGTAGACAATAATGCTACTTGAGAAGTGATTTAAGCCCTAAACACCATCCCTTCATTTTTATTGCTGGACAGGTGGACAGCCAAGCAATTAGGACATACTTAAAAATAAAATTCCACATGATTTAAGTTAGGAAACTGGAATTTGTCATCCTTTATAAATAGATTGCATTTCTCAGAAGGACTCTTTAAAAAACAAAACTTAACTAAATTGACCTGTGCCGTGGTTACAGAATGGTTGTCTCAGTTTATGGGAGCAGCTTGTAAATAATTGTAAATATTTAAAACTTTAAATTCACTTAAACCAACTTAAACCAGCTATAATAATCGAAACGCAAGCAAGGGTTGATAACAAGAGTATATGTTGGGGAGGAAGTTATACCAATATATGGTGAAATGTGATCAAAACAACTTCCTGTTGTTCCTGTCAGTGAGGGACAGAAGGCACAGGTGCACATCTTTTTGTTGTATGTGTGTAATTCTGTCAGTTGTGTTTGTCACTAATGTATTTTAATGCTCAGATTTATTCACTGCTCTGTGTGCTTCATTTGACCTGGACTGAAGAGTGCAGTGAGCAGCTCACAGGGTTATTGGTAGCACACCCTGCAAAAGGGAAGTTCTGGCCCAATCTGGGCTGGCTTTTTGGGTCAAGTTGAGCATCTAGTTTTACACAGTTCTAACTTGGTCTTCCCAGTATGAAATGAAAACCATGTATGCAAAGCACTAAAAATTAAAACTGAAGGATGTGGTTCAGGTATGATTATAACACCCATGAAAGGGACAAAAATCAAGACTGCTGCCCAGTTCCACTATCCTGTGGCCACAGTTTTTTTTTTTTTTGCTTTTCATTCTGTTTTTGTATTAATAGCTTTAGAATTAGTCCTTCAGTATAGCTGAACAAGCTGGTAAATGATGCACTCAGCTAGTGAATTTCATATATGAAAATGCATTGTCTGGTATATTTTGTCCATTTCAATGTGTGTGAAGTGTTTTTATGATATGTTTTGTATCAAGTAATATTTTGTGGCAACAATTCAAGAAAAATACAGGCTTTATCAGTGAATAAGGAGAAGTCTTACCTTTTCTTTATCACTTGGCCAGTAGAGTTTGCAGCGGTGGCTTCCCTTTTTTTTCCAGGTTGCTTTATTCTGTCTGCATTGGTCTGTAAAGTGTCCATCTATGAAATTTAAGGCCACAACATAAGATAGCAATGTAGAACTGCTCATATTTCGAAGGAGCACTGCCACTTGTCCTCCTATTCTCTGTTTAGTCTGTATTTTGTAAAAATTGCAACTTTAAACATTGTTATGTGAGTCCCAAGCAGAGATGGAGAAGTAGTATGCAGATATTTTATGGTGTGTATCTGTATGTATTTTTATGTGTGATTCTACAAATATATGTAATATCAATTTGCAATAATAAAAATTAACAGTTTTCAGATAAAGTTCTCTTGACCAACATCTCACAAATGTGTAGGCATATATATAAAAACATGCATGCATTCAGTACCTATAGCCCTCCCTGAAGATCTACGAGTGATACCAAGTTCTTTTGATCAATGTTTCTCCACTGCCACCAAAGGCACAAGACAAGCCTGCCCTTTTTAAAACTTATACTGCCTTACTCTCCTAGAAAAGGCATTTTTAAAAATAGCTTAGAAAGGAATTCTCAGGCCCAGCTTCTCACCAGTTAGAGACTGTCCTTGTTATAAGCCAAACAGCCAGAACAGCATTCAGGAGTCCTCCCAAGCAGAGATTTTGTACCAGTGACTCAGATTTGTGCCACTTCACTCTTTTTGTGCGTGTGTGTGACTAAAGTTCCACTGTGGACCATCTGCTATGGCCACCCAGGCAGGAGGATGGAGCTGACATCCACACTGGTGTTCTGCTCCTTTCCTAGCAGCTTACCAGACCAGAATGCTACATGGATACATACCGGTGTGGAAGTCCTGCTTCACTGAGTGCTGCACATAAATGGATCTAGTAGGAGCTTGTAAATGCTTTACATAGCACATCTGACGTGTATTTGTCTATAGTGAGGGTCACATAATGCTCCATAAAGGATCTCCTATATGTCAAAAGGAGCATTATCATGGCATTAGTTGATATTCCCTGCTCAAATACTAGTAAGCAAGAAAAGACTTGATCTCCCCAGAGAACTAATTATTCAGACCAGCAGGAAAAAGACCAGAAGGAGAAAGTGTTATGGAGGAAGGAGCAGTGCTGTTTGAAGAGGCAAATCAGCATGTGAACAAGGCTTTTCTGACACATCTTTTAACAAAAATGAACACAGTGGAATACTGCATCAAAGGAACTGTCCGGCTCCATCAGCCTGATTGAAACAGCACAATCTGAGATTTGTTGGTTACTTTTGAATCAAATTCAATCATAAGGAAAAAACATTCTGTTTAGTCTGTTTACCTTTCAGTTGACTTCTCATTCATTTGTTTTACATTTTGGGGAGGAATGCCATGTCCAACTCTCAGGCAACATTTATAATCACAGCACCGAGTTCCTGTAATAACAATAATAACAAGCAAGTTCTTATGTAGGCTTTTTGTCTACCACTCCTCCTTCTATCAGCTCTGCAGTAACACTGTCAGTGCCCTCAGGAGCTGAATTCCTGATGCATACAGGGCAGGGATTTTAGGGTCATAGACACAACTACCCAAATGGGAACTAATTCTTCCTCTCTGTTTATAGATGCTGTGTCATTTGAAGTCTATTTCTGTAGTCAGCATGGCAAGATAAGTAGGAGCTTGCTCGCCCCTGTAGCTGGCTAGCTGCCTCCTTCTAGCACAACACTGCTTTCACTTATTCCCAAATCCACATTTTTGCTCATATATTGTTTGTTCCCCTCCCCCAGTATTTTAACTTGCCTTCAGGCACTCCTTTAAGCCTAGTTTTCTGAATTTTGTGTTAATTTTCCTTCTCTGTTTACCTCAGCCTTCTTGCTGTGTTCCTCGGCCAACCTCCTCTCTCCAACTGTCACTCCCCAACTGCCTCTGAAGGTTCCAGTGTTCCCAGTGTTCCCAGTGTTTCCCCCACTTCCCTCCCCAGGCAGCTGCCCCTGGGGCTGCCTCTGGCACCTGAGTGGGAAGCAGAGCCCCTGTGTTAGGTTGTCCTCTGTGCTGCTGGGTTATACCTCAATAGAAAGTGAAACAACTGTCTGCTTCCACTTCACTTTGTAATCAGGTTTTCTTTCCATTATCTACATTTAATGGGTTATAAACCAATGTATATACTGTATGCTCTCCTCATATAAAGACATCCTCTTCAGAGGAGCATCCTTTACTGTGGCTCAGCTACCTAGATTATCACACCCAAAACCAAACTAAATGTCTAAAATACCCGTGGGTGCTTAAGATGTCCACAGGGCTTTAAGTGCATGAACTGCTCCTCTTATGGAGCATTGCCACATCTCTGGTGAAGAACCTACCAGCTCCCTCCCAAGGGAGGTGCATCTCTCACAGTTATAGGAGCAGTTGATTAAAACACTTGAAATTTTCCCCAGGTAAAGGGACCTTGAGGATGGAGTAGGCTGAGACAGAGATACCTTGTTTTCTTCCTGATAAAAGAGAGCAAGCAAGCATTTGTGTTATATTTTTCTCAACTTGCTTTATCTTCTTCACCTCATGGTACAGCTTTAAGCTGTTAGATACTTTCAAATTTTAAGGTTTCATTTTACAGCAATTGAAAGTGTTCTGTAGTCTGTGGCTCTCAGCTCAGCAATGTAGGGACTGCATAGCATCAGGGGGAGTCTTTAAATAAATTGAAAATACGAGTCCTAATGGATTCCAGAGCTTGTGGTACAAAGCTGAGCAGTGTACAGGTGCCGAGGGCACTTCCACAGAGCTTTTAAACAACTTGTTAAGAGACATCAGGAGCAAAGCTACTTGGAGCCAAGTGTCTGAGCATCAGCCATGGGTCTAATCCCAGTTCTGGGAGTCTGCTGCATGAGCAGGAGTGCCCTCCCTCTGAGCAAAACAGAGGAGTCCCCTCTACACCCACCACAAGGGGTGTTCAGCCATGGGCAGTGGGGGTGCACAGGAGTCAGCACTGCTGCCAGGTCCCTGGCTGGGGGGAGCATCAGTAGGGACATTACTGGAGGGCTGCACTGGATATAGGAATCTCTATGGATACTAATAGGAAGGACAGGAAAAGAAAGGTTGTAAGAATGTATCCTTCCTTATCTTTAATTCTGTCTAATTTGGTATGATCTGTATTTAGAAAAGAGAATACAGAGAAAGCCGAGTAATAAGGTGACATGGTGCAATTCCTGCACTGGGGATCTTGAGCTCAGAAAAAATACTTCAGGCTGAATTTGAGAGGTCTGTCAGGATCTTCCATGGAATGGGAATGGATGAACGACTGACTTACTTTTTTAGAACTTGTTTGTACTATCTGTTCTTGTGTTATTTCGCAAGATGGCATATTACAGGCTTTTACATCCCGTTGTAGAGGCAAAAGGTATGAACAAGTTTTGAAAAAAAAGTTAAAAACAGATGCCTAAGGGCACCAAGGACATTAAATTGTGCTCGTGCTTGAGCAGGCTACCTTAACTGCAACATACATTACATATACAACACATGAATGAGTTTGGAGCTGATCTGCCACTAAATAAATATGAACCACTATCAACTTTTAAAATCTGTTCTACAGAGAAGTCTAAACACCAGATTAGGGTAAGATTACTCTGTAAATATAGAACAATTTGAGCCAATGTAAAATCTGTGATGTGTTATGATAAGATTCAGCATATCATCATTATAAAGTGGCTTCTTTGACATGCTATCCAGTCCTCACACTTCAGAGAATTTTCTACGTTATCCAGTGTCAGGTGGGTCCTGGAAGAATTTATAGAAAGAATCAATAACCAAGACGTGAATGAGGGATCAAAAATAGAAATGAGATTTTCCTTTTTAAGAAGATGCAAGAAGTTAAAAACATGATTTGCTGAGGCACCAAGCAGCATCAGCAGACACCTCTGGAAAATTCATCTTAAGCTATATTTAGTACATTCAAAGAAACTGTGGCTCCCACTTGAGCCGTTTCAGTTCAGATAAAAAATAATCATCACATAGACTGTTCACTCATCTTGAATAAATAAATATTCAATGGAATTGTGCACTTCTGAGTCATGTTTAGTTTTAATATGTGTATTTCTAGGTGAGCTCCTACCTCGGAGCACATTAATCTCTAACTGCAGTTCTGTAGGTGGGCATGTACGTCATGGGTTAAAGTCATCAAAAATACACTGGACAATGACAGTCTGGTACTGAAAGTTTTTAGTACAGAAATGACTAATGAGCTTTTCAAACAATCTCTTCCCTACAGGTTTGTCTGAGAATAATTTCAGTGTCTTGCAGTTACTGGGGTTTGGTGATGGGCTGTTGAGACATTTTTTTAGTCTTTGTAGAGTTAGTTCTTGAAATTCTATCACCATCCTGTAGCTTCAGTGTGCGATGCTCCTGGGCAACTCTCTTCAATGCCTGCTTGAATGCAATTTTAAAAATCACAGCTTTTCCTTTTGCTGATTTATAGCTAGGTCAAATTCATCTTATGATCTTAGGTTCTTTTCTTGAATGCTCACTGCAGCTTCATTTAGCGTCTCAAAATATTATGTAAGCCATGTCCTGGAAAATGTGAAAATAAATTTTCTTCATCTTCTCCATAGAACATCTTTTCTAAGTTACCAGACTTTCTTGCAAAGTATACTAGTTCTGATCCAGAATTTCATTCCTTGACATCCAAACCGTTCTGATCACATCAAGTGTAATACAGCACCCACTGAAACACTGAAACCCACCTCAGGCCTTTTCCCAAAGTGACCCAGCTATTTTTCTTTGGGATGTTCCAGGGAATTGCACACAACCATTCTAATTTGGATGTGCTTTAGAGATTATTTTCATAATTCCTGATAGCATTGCACTTAGCAAACTGTTTTGATACATATATTAAGCAATTTAACTTGCCTTCTGTTCCCCAGTAGAGCTCATTGCTCTGTGTTTAACAAACTGACAGAGTTACAACAAACATACATGCCAAAGCTTTCATACGGTACCATTGCCTGTCATCCCATTCAGGTTGTTTCTTCAAGAAAAATACCATCTAGTGTTGGTGGTAATCATCATCCTGCTGGTGATCATCTACAGGATATTTCAACCAGAATGGTATGTATACAAAATTCTTTATTTCATTTTAGTTGCAAAAACATTTGTAATCTGAAATGTTATCTGCTTATTCAAGCCATTAGGAAGAAATACAAGTAAGGGAGTCTGCTTTCAGCAGATTTACAAAAAAATACTCATTACCTCCTGTGGAAGAAAAAAATTAGGGAAAGATATTTGCAGACAAAAGTAGGGCATCTATTGCTGCTAGATGTTTAATTTTATTTGATTTACTCTGCTTAACTTTTTTTCTTTTGTTGGCAAAAACAACCTTAGCTGTTGTTAATGCTGTTTGCCAGCGTCTCCATCTGTGTCTTTGGTTGCTTCTTGGATTTGTTCTCTTACATGTCCAGAATTCTGCTTGCACCCTCTGAATTCTCATGGGAATTTTTTCCCCTTTGGTGGTTAGCATTTACAGCAGCATGAAGTTGTTCACATTGTGGTTGACATTTTCATGTAGTCGACACCTGAGCCCACTTCTCTCCCAAGTGTCTTGTGTGGTGTTGGTTCTCACTGTCAATGGTACAGGAATGCTTTGTCTCATCCTTAGAGGGTTTGGATTCAAACTGTATGCACCCACATTCAGTTTTGTCACTAATGCCTAATCCCCTTTTGGAGAGTTTATTGAATTAATCCCAGCTCATAAATTTCCCTTGTCGGTTTATTTTGAACCTGGACTCTTCCTTGTCTTACCTTTTGTAGATTATTTCTTTTGGGAGTGATTTCTGTAAAGCACATGGGAAAGCAGGCAATTCAGTCTCAAAGTTACTGCTGTATTTGTTCCCAGATTCTGTCTGGCCCATTTTCTGCTGACCTTTGCTTTATTGTGTGCATGCATGTGTGCATGAATATTTGTAATGCTTTCTGTCTTGCTTAAGTTCAGTTTTACTACATAAAACAAGCTTTCCTCTTGAGCTTAGCATCCCAGTTGTTTTTATTAGTACTGTAGCAAGTCTACAAGCCATACAAGGCACATCCACTGCACATCTGAAAAAAAAGTAAACATCCTGTGTTTCTCAGCCTTCTATAAACCCCAACAGATGGCTGCTGCTTTTACAAACTGTGCTGAATAGGATGGCTCACATTTCCCATGCACCAGACTTATTTCTGGAATCCAAACCCAGTATGGTTCTTGCAGGTGGGAACTCTGATCTAGCCACAAAGCAGTTTATCCCACATCAGTCCTATGTGGTAACTCTTCAGAGCCTGGATCCTTGTGCTTTTTGGAATGGATGTGCAGTGGGGCATCCCTGACATTGCTGATCCATCCAGAGTTGCAGAAGGACTGATAAGAGGTGCCACGGGCAGGTCCTTGATCATCAAGCCTGAAAGTCCTTTGTGCCATACTTCTGTTTGTTGGGATCTTTGTGCATTTATTCTTTTCCTCAAGAATAAGTACTTTTTGGAGACAGGTGGTATTTCTTAGGATGACTGGATTTCACCTAAGTGCTCAGAGCCAATCCTTGCTCGGATAGGGGCAGAATCTGCAGGAGGTGGTTTTCTCTACTTCAGGAGGTGCATGCCACGGGCGTATGGCTCAGCCTGATTCCCCTGCAGCCACAGCAAACAGCAGTTGTGCTAAACCAGGGCTTAACCAGGGCTTTCCAAGAGTCCAGGGCTCTTCCAAGAAGTAGCAGCAATGTCAGCTTGAGACTTGACCCTGCGTGTGCGAGTGTGTTCAAGGATCCACCCCCATCTCTTTTTTTTTCCCTAAAAAGAAGCAACAAGGGAACTACTTTGGCTGCAAATCCTGTCAGATATTTTCTATTAAGTCTTAAAAACAATGGTGAGGATGTTTTGTCCTGAGAGAAAGGAAATTTGGGAGTGTGCTTCATCTTGTTTAAAACTTCACTCCACCGAATGTAGGCTTGATCTCAGCCACTTTCCGTGTCATGTTGGAGGCATCAAAAGAAAAATGGCTGAGTGCAAGCTAGTCTAGCATTAGCTATCCTTGTGTGCCTTCAGCAACCAGAACCTCTTGGATTCATGAAAGCTTAATAGACTACAGCAGAATGTCACAGGACATTTTCCTCCAACTTACCAACGTAGAAAACACCTAGTGGCTCTTGAATGCTTATTTTCATTAAGGATACATATGAGTGTATGAGTCCCACTTCCAAACCCATCAAGTCATTATTGTTTCCTAAACTGAAGTTATTTACATTTCTAATGTTTACCACTAGGCATCTTGCCCTTGAATTCTCTATTTGTTCATTTCAGAGAGACTCAGAAGGCAAGAACTGTGAAACTAGAGATTTTACAGGTCTCTCACCAGAATTTGGGTTGCAGCAGTGATATTTTTTATAACATACATGCACATAATGGAAACATCCTCTTGGAGTAGTTTTTCTGTGGTTAAACAGAATACATTGCTGTTCAAAATCTATAACAAGTATGAGTAAGAGATGAGACTCTCTTCAGCCTGTCTTCTGTTTCCTTAAGGAGAGACTCCCTAGGAGGTTATGTCCATTTTCCCACTAATGGGACTAAGTGTCATTGACTGGTGTACACAGCCAAAGAGTTTCTTGAGATGATGGGTCTGTGCTCAGAAAAATCAATGTTACAGAAGAAAACCCCAGAATGTATCAACAGTTTCTGTAGTTGCTAGTATATCAGGTCGTGTTTTGGTTCTTTAATCCAGAAGAAAGATTTTAGGACTACTTGTACTGACCCCCTGGCAGCTTTTTCAAATAAACTATGAACGACAAAATTGTATCTATTTCTTGCCTCTTTTTTTTGCCATTTTTTACCACAGCTGTGCCACTTCATCTTTTTTGCTGAGTTTTTCAAAATCTACAAAAGCACCCATGGAACATTTTGTCTGCTACAGCAAGACACATGTATGTGCATGTAGACTTGCCTTCTCATCTGGGAAGCTGGAGAAAATCAGTTACTCCTTAAAATCAGTTATTCCTCACCCAGAGTGCTGAATTCAAGTGTAAGCCAAGTCATGAGCCACTATGTAATTGCTGAAGTTTTCTGTACGAGGAAGCGATGGGCCATGTGTGCTGCATTGAAAACTTTAACTGGGAGAGAAGGTTCATATGAAAATGCCAATTGTAACCATGGCCCAAAGCTGTCACTGCCAGAAGCCTTTGGTTAACACACTCAGCCTCTTGGTTTCTTGCTCCATACTTTTGTAGATCCTGCAGTGCAGGATCCTACATTTAACTCGTGTTTTTTCCCCTATTAACTTGTAACTGTGGTGCATTCCTTGCAGCTGGCCAAAATCCATTCTACGCTGTCAGGGGCTACATCACTGCTAGAAAGTCAAGCTAAACAAGCCCTTAAAGAGGACAGCAACCTGTGTGGCTACCAAACAAGCTTACAGCAGGCTCAAGCTGTTCAGGAGAGAAATATAAATAATTCCTTACAAGCGTAAATGTGTTTAATTGCGCATGCCTGTCTAAGAATCTGGCTTATCGTTCTTCCTCCTGTTTCTCACTCAGAGGGTCACTAGTGCCTGAAAACACTGATATGCCAAGGAAGCCAATTCCCCGTGGAAGCATGACTCTGCTCCACACAGACATTTTCCCTTCTGTCACTTGGCATAATTCAATATGTGACTTGAAAATTCAAAATATAAACAAGAGAGAGGAACCAGGGCCAAGCAGAATTCTTAAACATTCCCAGAAAGTGAAAAATACCTCTCCTCTAGAAATACCACCCCTTTCTCTGATCTTTTTAGCTTAACCAGAACTGCTTCTTTGCAGCCCTTAACTTAGGATTAAATGGAGGAAAAATAACATAGAGAAACATAAATGTGCTGGACTGTAAAAACAATGCACAATGACTGCACTGCACAGTCCATGATTTAGCAGGCAAATTTCATCTCCTAGTTTTCCTGTGAATTGTTTATTTCTTATGTCTTTCTTCCTAAAGATAATTTTCTCCAATAACTTTGTTGTTCTTTAACACCTTTTAGATTTAGTAATGAAATACCTATGTATGTGTTTAAAGATAAGTTTGTTCCTGCTGCTCTCATCTGAGTTACAAAAGCAAGTTAAAAACATTCAGGTGTTTATGCAGCATTCTAAGGAGGGAAGAACTATCCCCTGTGCCATCCTCTACTAGATTCTGTTCCTCTGCATGTCCCAGGATAAACCAAGTCATTGCAACTTCTCAAACTTTTCCTGATAAATAACAGTAAAATTATAAGCCCAAGCTATACAAATGGAAACAATACACTGCAAGCACAGACATACATCTTCTGAAAGCCAGATTTGAGGTGTTACCTTTCCTTCAGTTCCTTATTGAACCCAGTGAGTTCTGATCCTCTCCCAGCATGGCAGTGGGCAGCAGGAGACAGGAACTCAAAGATATTTCTGGAGTAGTAGCTTAAATAATGATGGATCATCTTCTTTGGCCAGGTGAAGCACCTGGTTCTGCTCTGGAAGGTGAAACCAGGTCTCTTGCTCTGGGTCATGTCATACATGGGGAGATTCTTTGCTAATACTTTTGGCATGTTCCTCAGCAATTGCTTTGGTAATTGCTCCACTACCCCTTTACATAAGCTGCTCTTTTGGTACTCATCAAACCCCTCCAACATCCACTCAGAGCTTTCACTGCTTTCATGATGTGCTGCCATCAAGGCAACCAAGTGAACAGGGAAGTGGTTGCAAAAGCTACTATCTGTAGTTTCTCTTACACAGTCTGCAAGTGTAAAATCCAGACACTTACACCACATTTACAGAACACTGAAAGTGCCCTTAAAAAGAGAGGATTATTTTCACAATAAGTTAGTCTTGAGGTTTTGGTGGTGTTTTTTTTTAATCACAAATATTTGTGTCTCTGAGAAAGCTGCCAGCTTTTCCAGCACCCCAGGACTAAGGAAATCCATTTCAGTGAGCACATTTTGAAGCAGGTCCATGGTGCAAATGGTACAGTGACACCACCAGCACTTTCTGTCGGTCTCCTAACAGTGCAGTGACCTCAGTGAAGGTCCCTGTGCACTACTGGCACTGGTGATGGATGAATTCCAAATCCCTTGGAATTGCTCTGGCAGCCTTTCATCTGCTGGTACACCTCAAACATCCCAGAGTATAATTTTATTACAAAGCTTTGTAATATATAAATATCATATAAGTATTACAAAGCTTTCAGAAGCAATGTTACACCAGGAGATGTTTACAATTTTGTGAAAGGGCAACAGCTGCCCTTGCTCTGCCTGAGAGCATCTCAAGAGGTGAGGTCTGCCACAGCAAGGAGGTTTTCTGCTCTTTGTTAGTCAAGAATATGAGACAAATGGCAATATGACCTTTCCTTCCAATTAAGATTTTTCAGAAGGTATTAGGTTTTATTCCATGTTTTCAATATTTTCCAGGGTTTGGGGGAAGCTTAATGTGTACTAAACAACATCTTCAACAATCCCATGGGAGAAGCTATGAATGATCAAAGCCAATTAAGACCTATCCTGGTTTCTAAGAGACCTTACAGGGATTTTTAACTGAAGTGCTAGGAACCAAACAGACCTTGCAGGGAAGCTCCATGCATTTATCAAATTTAACTGAAATTAAATCAACTTGGTTCACCATCTCTTCTTATATAACTTAGAGTGGAAACCAAGCACAGCCTCATGCTGTTGACCCAATGTGGTATTAGGAGCTACAAAAATTTTTAAAATCCATGCAGAAACAAAGCAGATGACTCAAGTCACTGCCACAGACATCAGAAGGTGACAGCCGCTGTTTGCTTCTTGATCTCAGTTCATGCCATCTCCTTCCTAGCCCTGCCCCAGACTGGTAATGCTCTCCCCTGTGGCTCTTTAAGGACAAAAGCACACAAAAACCCAATAAAATTTCTTTAGCTTTAAAGACCCTCCATTCAACTTGTGACTACTCAGGATCACATCCTGGCCTTTACCAGCCCTCAGACTCTCTCTGAACAGGTTTCTGCCTTTTGCTCTCAACCTGAATCACTTGGGGCTGAGCCCCACGCTGCAGCCAGCAATATTTTGCCAGATGCTGAAGCTGTGTGGCTGACACAGGCATTGCCCTGGCTGCTAAGCTGCCTTGGCCTTAGCTCAAGTCGGGACCACTTTGGGGTTCCCCACCTGCAAGGCACCAGTCTGTGCAAAATGGGTGGCAGGAGGAGATGTTTGTCCCTTTTTGCTGGGACAGTTTGTGCTCCAGTAACATGACACATACATGCAGGTGCAAACCATGAAGAGGTCTGAGGGCAGAGCTTGGCAATAATCCTTACCCAAGGAGAGAAGTTGAGCTAAGCACAAACTCCAGCCCCACGTTCACCATGGCCCGGCCCGGATGCCTGTTGGACCAGTACAAGCAGTTGGTTGCCTGTTCTTGCCTTCTACCAGAACTCATTAGCAAGGGAAACAAAGTTGGTTGAACAGAGCTAGCAGGAATCCTACCACTGCGTTTTCTAAATGGATCTATTGAAATGGAAACAGAGACCACGTTGCAGGGCACCATCAGCACCATCAAATACCATGGGTGACAGCTGACTCCCAACCACCACCGCTTCCTCCTCCTCAGACCTGTTGCCACTGGCTGCCACCACGATGCTGCTGCTCCTCTGGCATTTCTTGTTCACAATTCCTTTGACTTTTCCTCCTCTCTCTCTAAGTGTTTTCCTGCTGGGTCCTGGGATGGTTCATCATAACCCACCTGTCTCCTGCAGCACAGTACTTTAGTTTCCCACCCAACAGTCATCGTTACATCTCCAGCACATTTTGGAGCCATGAAGCCTCTCTGAGTCTTTCTGCTGTAAGAATATAGGACTCTGGGGCCCCGATGTCTACTTGCCATCCCTACATAAGCCCTGGGGTTTGCAATTTAGCCTTGATGGAGCACATGGAAGGCCACACGGGTTACACCTGTTTTACTCTTGCCTGATACACATCTAGTGGGAGTCATCTCTTTGACTTTCAAATTAACATTTTCCTGTTTTCTTCTCTGCTGCCACTCTTCACTCTCCTTAAAACCTTGTGCACATTCCCCTCCCTGCCACCAATGTCCACAAAAGCTTGATGCAAATTAGGAAGGAGCTGGGGAAGGATTGGGGTTTGTGATTGCAACCTGGCTCGCTGGTCTTAGCTCTTCTCTTTACCCTTCCTGTTCTGTTCACATGTGGTTTACTGCCTATACACAGGCTGCCTGCTCCTTGACTGTCTCTCTGTCCTTTGGGGTTCTAGGCTTTGGCAGTGGCTTCAAAGCATTAAATTAACAAAACAAATTATCTCTGCAGGCAACATAACAAGCTCCAGAAGAGGCCAAAGCAGCATCAGCCTTGTGCGGTACAGGAGTGAAGCAGGAGGAGTTCTCAGCTCCAATCTGATTCTGGCACAGATTTCTTATGTGCAGCTGGGGAGCTTTTTGCCTCACTTTCCCTGCCTGGGAAATGACAGATAACAACATCCACTCTCTGTTTGCCACACTGAAAGGATAAGGTCTCTGGCAGGACAAGTTTAGTCATACAGCAGCACATATGGCACATACAGAGTTGTTACCTGTACAGGGAAACCTTGGCCTCTGCTGCTGCCTCCAGCCACAAGGAGCAAGTAGGAACACAAATTAGAAGTAAGTCAGTGGCACTCAGAAAAGAGTTTCTTAGGTAAGTTAAAGGCAAATGCTATTTTGCATCATTCTCTGAAAAGCTGATGTAATATACATAATGGTTTTCAAACCCATTCTGCTCATGAAATGTGTAATAATGAAACCATCTTTGACAGAACATAATGCCTATCATATACACATATATATGGTGTGTAAATATATATACATATAAGCTGCTCTCCTAGAAACCTAAATTCTGCTTGGGTTCTAAAGTTTAAAACTTTTCATTTCTCTCCCTGAGAATAATTATCTAACACCTTCAGAAGTGAGCTGGTTTGTTTTAGTTACACTGTAGATAATGGGAAAAAAAGGCTCAAATGCTGTCTAATATCTGGAAAAAAATACTCCTTGAATGACAGAGCACCCCTTTCTTCCAGGAGATTAGCAATAGTTTATTATTCCAAGTATATATTTAGACTACTCTACTTATACAGTTGCTTTATTATCAGCTGCATGAAAACCTTTCTGATGCCTGATCAAATCCATAAGTGATTCCAAGCTCCTCCAAGTGTTCTGTCACACCAAGTCCTCCCAGACCAGCACTTCAGCAGGTGTGGGAACATGAGATCCCTTTGCACATCCAGGCAGGCTCCTCACTCAGGACTTCTCCTTTTTCAGTATGCTTCATGAAGCCACATGGCTCAAGATGTAAGCAAGTAAAACAGTGCTTTTAGAGCACTCACTCAGTAACATTCCTGCAGTTGGGGGATGAACAACATTTATTTAAAAACACTGTGTTTCCTGTTTCTTTGGTGCTTGCACTGTCGGGCTGGGCAGTTGGAAATCATCCTGGTAACTGTCAAGTTCACCCTTGCCTAAAGAACAGAAATAATCTGAGATCAAGATGAGCAAGGCAGGGAACAAACACAGGAGGTCCTTTGCTATATTAGACAACTTTGTAACTCCTTCCCTGTGTGGGAAGATGACTCCAGATTGCAGAGTAAATTAAACCAAATTTTAAAAAAATAAAGGACAATGAATGGAAGGATACCACAAACACATCAGTAACTGCTCATTGTATTTGCTGCTCCAGCCCAGCTACACAAGGACACTTTCTTCTCCTACACTTGGATTCTGCCCCAGCAGAATGCTCTGGTTTGCATCTGTATGAGCTGTCTAGAGCTAAGTGTGGCCTTTCTTTGAGGTTTTGTAGGAGGGTTCATGAACGTGGCACACATGGAAACCTGTGATCAACAAGAAAAACCTGCGTGGTAGCTCAGCTCACCCAGCAGTGTGGAAAAAAACCTTTAGAACTTGAGGGGGTTTATATTTTGCAAACAAAAGGAAGTTCATTTCCTCTGTTAGCTCACCATAGCATTATGTGCAAAAACACGCCTGGAGCTCCCAAAATACCTTTACTTGCTTCTGTATCTCCCAAATTTATTTATAGAGCCACCTGGAAAACACTGGCTTTTCATTTACAAGATACTATGGAGCTTTTCGGAATCGCTTCATAAACCAAACTCTTTAACCCACACCCACAGAAACTGTCAATTATAATCAGTTTGAAGACTTTGTTTTGGTGTTTTTAAGGATTATTGACAGGGCATTTCAAATTGCCATATTAATGTGTAAATAGGTAAATCTCCATGTGCCACATTAATCTCCATGTTACCACATTAATAAATCTAGAAATCACCAAATGTGTCTAATATATTACACAACCCTGTACAAAACCACAAATACTTCAGTTATGTCTCATTTGAATGCATTCTTGGGGCATTCTAACAGTTTAGAAAATAACTGGGAACAAATTCTTAAATGAAATATAATAAGCATGGAGGCTTGGAACATCTGGAACGAAAGTAAGGTGAAAACTGGAAAACACAAGTGTCCTGGGTGGGATGTGAATGCATAAAGGCAAGAGAAACTCTCCAGTCATTACACGTCCCCAAGCTAGTTCCAAACAACTGAGAGTTACAGGTCACTCACTGTCTAGACATCCTGAAAATAAACCACAACAGAAATGTTAAAATAATAACACTAATTTAAAAAAAAAAAAAAAAAAAAAAAAAAAAAAAAAAAAAAAATTTAAAAAAATAGTATTTGGGCTTATTTTAGCCAAGATATTTAATAAAATGCCACCATGCCACCATTCATTCCTTGGCCTGTGGTGGGATGCCTGTGTGCTGTGATTACATTCTTTAACATCTTTCATGCTCTTAGTGTTTGCAACAGCTAGGATTCAATAAATTAAATCCAACTATAACAATTAATTCTAACAATCTTTTAATCTTCTTGTCGCTCTAATACCAGACACCTATAGAAGAGTGCCCAAGACCTTAATGATTAGCTTGCTAGAGGTTTAGTATCTCAAGGTACTCCTTCTGACCCATGTATATAACATTATAATTCTTCATTTAGAAAACAAGGATGTTTTAGAAAATGATGATTTCTTTCTAATAAACATTAGATTGCCTAATACTGGCCTCAGCTGCCCACCTACCCCCCCTTTTTTTTTTTTTGGTAGGGGGTAGAAGCACAAAAGCCATCCTTTTTTTTTGAAAAACAATAGATACTGCCCTTCTGGATACTGTCTCTGCTGTGCTGGCATAATGACAAGTAGAATTGTCCACTACTTAGTGTTGTCAAAAAGATCTAAGGTTGAAGAATACAGCTGCTTAGTATAATTTGCTGCTCGGCTCATTTGGTAGCATTCATTTCCCAATTTACATGTTCAAGTATACTAAGTGTACCTTTTTTAAGGTGTGACATAGCAAATGCAAGTCTGATTCTACATTTTCCTCCTGCACCTCTACAGCTACACAAACTTTTGAAAAAATTCTGTACCTCAGCAAGGAACAGCCTCGTTTCTCCTGATCCCTCATCTATCAGTACCCAACTGAGACAGCTGACTGAGCTCAGTGACATCATGAAGTCTTGAGGATTCCTTCTCCAAATGATCCTCAAATTCCTGTTAGAAAATGTTGCACTACACATCCTCTAGCTGCCCAAAGAGAAGAACTTAAAAGCAATACTTGAGATTTCCACATACAAGTAAGAGTTCTTGTCATCAAAGAGTGTCAGCCTCAATTTCTTTCAAGGAAAGAAATTGCTGCTCACATATTAATGTGGATTGACAGGAAGCTGAACATGAGCCAGCAGTGTGCCCAGGTGGCCAAGAAGGCCAATGGCATCCTGGCCTGGATCAGGAACAGCGTGGCCAGCAGGTCCAGGGAAGGGATTCTGCCCCTGTACTCAGCCCTGGTGAGGCCACAGCTCGAGTCCTGTGTCCAGTTCTGGGCCCCTCAGTTCAGGAAGGAGATTGAGGTCCTGGAGCAGGTCCAAAGGAGGGCAACCAGGCTGGGGAAGGGATCCAGCACAAGTCCTGTGAGGAGAGGCTGAGGGAGCTGGGGGTGTTCAGCCTGGAGAAGAGGAGGCTCAGGGGAGACCTCATCACTCTCTACAACTCCCTGAAAGGAGGCTGGAGCCAGGGGGGGGTTGGGCTCTTTTCCCAGGCAGCTATCAGTAAGAGAAGAGGGCATGGTCTCAAGTTGTGCCAGGGGAAGTTTAGGTTGGATATTAGAAAGAATTTCTTTATGGAGAGGGTGATCAGACATTGGAATGGGCTGCGCAGGGAAGTGGTGGATTCTCCGTCCCTGGAGATATTTAAAAAGAGCCTGGATGTGGCACTCAGTGCCATGGGCTGGGAACCACAGTGGTAGTGGATCAAGGGTTGGACTTGATGATCTCTGAGGTCCCTTCCAACCCAAGCAATTCTATGATTCTATGATAATGCCTCTCCTCTACAGCACTCAGACTATTGCAGGCTTTGCAGTGCTCAGAGACACCCAAGAAACATCTCTAACTCTTACCAGCTGCAAACAAAGGAAGATATCCCAGAGACACGTGCAGCTGTGCAGTCTCTGGCAGAGCATCGGCAGAACCAGAATTTCCAGATCAGGGTCCATACTTCTTCCTCCCTCACTTCTGATACTAAGCAGAAACAAAACCACGTAAAGAAAGGCAGCAGGCATGAAGCTCTGAATGCAAATTTTATATCCACCAGCACAGGGTAATTTTTGTGAGGAATAATTACAGCTTCAGGTAGCTTTCCAAACACTTCATTGCTTTACCTTTCTCCCTTCCTTCATATATCTCCAGTACTCAAATCAAAGAAAAAAAAAATCAGAACCACTGTACTTGATTTATAGGCATTGCTCTCCAGCACCTTCCAGAAGTCCCAGTAATAGTTAAGCCAGTCACTTCCAGCTGTTTCACCTGCTATGTGTGTATTCAATACTTCTTAATCTGGATCTGCAGTGGTACCTGCTGGCAACCATTGTACTCACAGGTATTCAACTCTGTTAGTAGTTAAAAATTCCTGTATTAAAAGTGACCTTTGGAGATGAGGGTATTTTGAGTTCCTTAGGCCTCCTTTTTTTCCTCACTTTATTATTAGTCTTCCTCAAATGATCATTTTAAATTAGCACTGAGAACTCCCTTGAACTCCTTCCAGCATTTCCCATTGCCAGTTCTGCGTCCTTGTGGCAAAATAGCACAAAGTAATCTGAAAAGCAAAAGGTAAGGAAGTTGGGTGTAACTTGAATTTAACACAACTGATAACAAAAGTTTAAAGAAAAATGATTTTTAAATTGAAGATGCAGTTTTGAATAACCAGCAGTAGCAAGTGAATCATCTTAAATTATCACTAGCAGGTAGACCCAGAACAACTTTGGATGCATAGTTGTGTCTGAAGGACATTGACAGCCTGTAAAATGTCTTATGTGGAAACTTCATACTTCTGGTTGAATAGGATTTGTTTCCAGAGATGATTAAGACATCTTCAGCTCAGCTGTAGCCATGTACAAGGGGCATTTCCTGTACCTTGGAAACAGTTTCTGAACTCCAGGTTAATCCTCTAAACTTGACATTTAAAATTCTATTTTGAAAGAATTACCTATCCATCCTCAGAAAAACAAAACAAAACACCCCCAAACATAACCAACCCCTCTTAATTTCTTTGCCAACTATCCTATAGTGTAGCAATTCTTAAATATTCTTGTGAAGTTCTCAGTTGTAGTCCAGGTATGTTAACTGTGACATAATTCCCAGCCACCATCTGACAGCAATGGCCCTTGGAAAGCTGAAGGTAATTGTGTGTGCAGAGCCAGACACACAGGTTGCAGACTGCCAGTGGAGCAGAATGAACATAAAAACTCAACTGTTTCTGAAGAGAAGAAAAATTTTTGGGCCGTTTAATGGTATTTTGCAGAATACTGAAGTTGTCCTAGGGAGAGGCACCAGCATAAAATCTCTGCAGTGAAACATTTCTGAGAGGACATACACCAACCTCTAGAAGGTTTTGTTAAAGACTCCTTGTATTGGTCTGTCCCTGTGTGATTACAGTCTCAAAGGGCAGTGTTCATTTTTGGTTTTTAACATTCCCACTCAGTATAAGATAGTAGCTTATTTCAGATACAGGATTTGGGAATTTAAGCACAACTGGTGTAATTATACTTATCAATTACTTTAACAGACTGAAGATTTCCCCAGCCTTCCAGGTGCACCCACCTGAGATGTACTTACCAAGACAGCATAAAGCTGCTTGCAAGATTCTTGGGTATTTTCATGCAGGAAACATGCCTTAAATAATGCCAGTTTCATACACTTAAAATTAGCTCTTTGGAATCATGTGTTCCTGTTTGGTTAAATACATTCGTACCTTTGCTATGAAAAATACAGCTCTATTAACTGCTTCTTCATGAGCTTGTTAGAAAACAGTGGTATGACTGCAAAATAGGATAACTTTCTGTTTCATCAAAAAGTAATTCCCTCAGGCACTACGATGTGACATAAAATCTTTTAATATATTGAGCAATTTCATTAAGTTCTCTATAAAGAAGGAAAAATACAGCATGAAATGCTAAAAGCTTTTAAAACATGCCAGGGAATTTCAGTGGGAAAGTAAAAAATTTTGCAAGCCACAAGTCTATATTACGCATTTAAAATGTTTTCTGAGACATTAAACTACAAAACATTTTTATATAATATGATTTAAGATCTGTTTTTCAAGAATTTCAGAACAAACATTTACTCTTTTCTGATTAATATTTGAAACTTAAAAAACAAACCAAAACAAAACAACATTAATCTGATGACTGCAATACATTCCCAGGTAAAATTCAAGCATCCTAGTTCTGTCCACAGAACACCTCCAAACACAGCAGAGCCAAGCATTGCCTGAGAGATTAATCACCAGGAAACCTCTACACAGCAGAGATCTGCACTTTCATGATTTTACTTTTTTCTGCTTTTGAGGGAGCTGTTGTGAACTCTTACTCTCTTCTGCACAGAAGAAGCAATCTTCATAGACGCTTTCTTTGCAAAGGACCTCTCCACAGCTCCGGGTTTCCATAGCAACAGCTGAGCATCCTCTCCACCTGTCAACAGGGACTCATCTTCCTGGTTCCAGCAGAAGGAGCGAACTGTGGCAGAGTGTCCTCCACAGAGGGTACCCACCAGGCTCAGTCCATCCGTGCCACAGGTGATAAGATGAATGTTTCCTGTGGATGTTCCCCCAATAAGAAAGAGTTTGTCTGCCTTTTCGTGGTACAAGCCACCTACCAGGTAATGTAAGCTGTCATTTTCAATGCAGACTGCATCTCTGACATCCAGAACATGCAATTGTGTTATTGGTTCTTCAGTATCTAATTGAGCCATGTCCCACCAACAAAACCCCTCGTCGTGTGTCATGCAGTATACCTGCTTATAATCTTTCCCAGACCAGCCAATAAAACTTACTGATGAATCTGAATTGCAAGTTGATATCAAAGCATCATCTTCATTATCCTTGTTAATGTCAAACACATTAACCAACCCATCAGTTGACCCAGAAACTACCAAATTGGGTTCGATAGGATGAAAACAAATTTTTGTGATATCATCGTTGTGACTTTCAGAATAAACTCCCAAGGGCTCCTTAGTTGTGCCAGCACAGTTTGTAATGCCTCTTGCATCCCAAAACACCAGAAATGTGTCCTTTTCAACTTTTTCTGTTCCAGCACAAACGATGAGATCACTGCAGTTGATATCAAAACTGATGAAAACATTGGAAGGATAGCCACTAAATATCTGCACAGCTTCCTGAGATGCTAAACGAATATCCCAACATTTCACTGTGCCATCACTGCATGCTGAGAACACTACACTGTCACATGCATGTGCAAATCTGACTCCGTGAAGTATCCCAGGACAGCTCTTGTACTCCCGCAGGAAGTTTAATGTTTCCCTGTTATAAATCCTAATTGACTTATTGGAACAGGAGACTGCCACAAAGCCACTGCTTTCAGCTGTAGAAGGTCTGGAAACATCCACATCCAGTAAGTAAGCAGGTTCCTCACTTAGCATGGAACGCTTTGCTATGCTCAAACTAGCAAGCTGCTCCTCCATCTTCTCCACTGAACTCATCTCAAATGCTGCTCCAGTGTTGTCAGAAACCTGTAATAAATGAAATCTAAGGTAAGTTTTATTTATAACATTCTTAAATAATACTACCTTTAACAATATGTATGAAAAAACATCTTGCATTGAGATGATACGCGAAGTCAAACTGAATTACCCCTGAAGATGTACAACTTCATTTACAGAAACAGAGAACAGGAAAGGGCTCCCTGAGTTAAGGAGTTCAGCCTTTTGTCACTGTAAGCACTACATCACATAATCCCCTTAAAAGATTAAATAGTCTGTCTCTGAATCCTGTGAAAGTCATGCTGGAAATCACTTTATTATTTTTATATAATAGTAAATGGATGTTCTCCATAAGTGGAAAGAGAATGAAGCCATCACCACTGCCTGAGGAATAATTGTTGCTCTAAAAATTTGCTAGCAGGCACAGCCCACAAACAACTGTCAGTACAACTGCAGGAGACTTCTTAAGTGCTTCAAGAGAAGCATGACCAGAAGAGAAGACTTCCAGAAAACCTTTCAGAAAACCAGGCCTTCCAGTACAAGAAACTGGAAAGGGACTTCTTTCAAGGGCAAGGAGTCATAGGACAAGAAGTAAGGGTTTCAGGCTGAAAGAAGGTAGATTTAGGTTAGACATTAGGAAGAAAATCTTCCATGTAAGGGTGGTGAGACTGGCACAGCTTGCCCAGGGAAGCTGTGGCTGTGGATGCCCCATCCCTGAAGTGCTGAAGGCCAGGTCAGATGGAGCTTTAAGCAACGTGGTCTGGTGGAAGGTGTCCCTGCTCACAGCAGAAGGGTTGGAACTCTATGATCTTCAGGGTCCCTTCCAACACAAAACATTCAATGATTCTATGAATTTTTCTCCTGGGGGACTCATAAATGGTAGGCAGAGAGCAAGACCAAAATTATGCAGAAATGGTCAGCTCAGACAATTTTTACAAGTATTTAGGTGCCCAATGATACACATAAACATCTGTCAGCATACCACAGAACACCTACACAGACTACACGACATGAGTGGAATTCCTTGGAATTCAGCACCTTTGATTTTTTCAGCAATTCTCCCAAGAACCTGTGTGTTTTTTGAGACTCCCATAAAATCACAATGTTGGCTTAGTCCAACTGATAAGAATCTTCCCTCCAGTGGCATTCTTCTCTGACACTACTGAACCCTCCTAGAAACCTATACTGTTTGAGAGATGTACACAAATTCAAATTTTACCATGCAAAACCAGTATCAAGCAATATTCCCTCAGTGCTCTCATACACAGTTTCTGTGACACAATGAAAAATTCAATTCTGTAACTGCAGTAAAGACTTAGCAATTGAGAGTCAGAAAAAGTAATGAAGCATTTAAATGTAAGAGAGATATTTGCCATCATAAACAATACATTGTTTTAGTGAGTTCACAAGCTAGAACCTTTTTTAAAAGGAAAAAAATAGGCAGAGTATGTTAAATAAGCAAAACTATCCACATGAATGACTTTTATTAAAATTACAGGTTCCATTTGACTTTACCAAAACACTGAGGGAATCACAGGAGGTTCTAAGGGGGTCAAGACTCCAGTGACTTCTCCTTGGTACAGGTATTTCAGGTTAAGGCAAATAGGGGTAAAGTAGTACTCAAAAATCTCTTTATTTCCCTAATGGACTAAGCCAGCACCCAGTCCTTGTTACTACAGGCATGAAAAGACTCTTTTTGAAAAAATTCCAAACAGAAATGGGATAAAAAAATAAGGCAGACCCAGAATGCAGGAAAATAGTCTCATGCCTTCTCAGCTGTCCCATCATAAATTTTTCTACAAATTCTTCAGGCTGGATTTTTAGGGATGGAATGAGCAAGTTTACATGGATTACTTGTTTTAGGATAAGTATCTTTAAAGACCTGTGAGAACCCAGCAATAATGGAAAAGTTTTTATGGCAAAACTGCTTTCTGCCTTTTTTCTTCTTGGTGGTGTTTGTAGTTTCAGAGTTGTGCTTTCCCTCCCCTTATTTGGTACACACAAATATGCATGACACCATGTAACAAATAAGCAAATTCTTAAAAAACAGCTTAAGTAGGCACACTCAAAAAGCTTAATTCCCAAGTGACAAATAATCTCACTAAGCTATTTGCCTGGGTAATATCCTGACAGTGAAGTCCTCGGGTTAATCTTCTACATCAAAGTAACCTTCCAGAGCATGTCTACAAGTAATTTTTTGCCATAAAATGCAGACATCCTGTGGAAACTCCTTTCCCCTCTGAAGAGAAGTGCAACATATTTTCTGGCATTAACCTGAATACAGCCCTACCCACAGAGATTGCTCCTTACTCTTCTGAGTACGTACTCAAGTGGAACAACCTTTTACTGGAACTGTTACATAAAACAGACTGTTCTCAAACTTTGCTTATTTGGCTGCATGCAAGAGTAAGGCCCAGCTCTATTTGGATTTATTGAACTTTGTTTTTGAAAAATCACCATATAAGTACTGTAACACAGTATTTTTGCCATGCTAACTAAAGTACCTCAGTATATTATAAGTGAAGACAAAACAATCTAAAGAAAATTTACAAAACTACTAAATTTCCATGCAAATTAATAATTTAAATTTTAAAGTAAATTATTTCATTATTATTATTAAAGACACATTTACTTAAACCAATATGCTGAGGAATGACAGTAGAAGCTTCTATTTAAATGCCATTTCAGAAACACATGCTCGCATGTGGAGAAAGGAGTTTTCATAAACCTGCTCTCCTGTAGTTCTATGGTTACTAAAAAAAAAAAACAAACTGAGTTCTCTCTGTAAACTTTTTGTAAGAGAAATGTAGTTTTCCAGACTGACCTGACTTTCAAACTCTAAATATTCAGGCTTTTTATACTGCAAAGGCCAAGTAAACTCAAACAGACATGTTCCTGACAAATATCCATTTGGAAAGCAAGCTGCAGTTGTTTAAATATTACAGACTTTGATAGAGAATATTATTTGATGAGCAGTTTCTACAGCACTCATGTCAGAGCTCTTACTGCTGGGGAGGGAACTCTGCAAGTACCCAGAAGTTGGAAAAGCCAGAATCTGCAAAGCATGTTCATTCAGCTTTAATAATATTTTCTGTGAAATAAATTTAGCCCAAGATAGCTTTTAAGGTTTTACCCCTGAATGCCACAGGTACTGCTATTCTGAAATACCAGAATATGTTGTTCATATTACCAGACTGATGTGAAATTTATATCATCAGGAAGCTGAAGGGTAAAGTTTTCAATTTTATTTTCACTGCAACAACTAAGAAGCCTAAATACTGCAAATACTGCATTTGATGGCAGCCAGGTTTTTGCTAAACACTCAGTAAAATGTCTGCCCTAGTAAGAAAATCTTCAGACTATTATGAAATTGTGATTGAAGGTTATATAAACAATTCATGCTCAAACTTCAGGGTGTAGCTGCCAGCCCTTCCTTTGCAGAAGGGGAAGTCACTGTTGTATTTTGATGGGGAAGTTTAAATGGCAGGAATAGGACCTGTGTTAAATTTATGAGACAAATAGGAAACAATGGTCTTCCAAACACAATAGAAGATAACTAAGCACTGGACTGCAGCCACCTACAAAGCACATGGTGCTCTGCACCAGAAAAGTGAAGTACTCCTGGTTTAGCATTCCTTAACTTTGACAACATGGGTATCTGTCACCAAGAATCCTTTGGCCAAGTCAGTATCTTTGAAACCCAACTGGACCTGGATACAGAACAAGACCCAGTTGTGATAAGCAGTGGGGAAAACTGCTCATGCTAATAGGACAAACTTTTTAACACAAAGCTTGCCCTTTAACTGTTCGAGTCTCAGAAGAAATGGCAATGACAGAACTGGCCAAAACCTCTCCCCAAGGTGCCTCCTTTGCTCAGAACATTAGGTAGCTCTTCAGGTTCTCCACTTACTCCAAGTCTGGATCTACAGTCTCCACACAGGCAAAATGCAGGTTAAGTTAAGGTGCCAGGAAAACACCATCACTAAGATGACACACGAGTATCTGACTGAAGGTGTCTGGTTATGACAAGGCACTTGTGTGTGAATCAGAAATCCAATCCCATCCTCAGTGATCACCATTCCTTGAATGTAACCCTCTCTTACCTGCAGCCTTGGAATAAGTTAAAGCCACCTCATACAAAGTAACCCTGAAACTTCTGCTACTGCATCTAGTCCTCTCCAATGACATCCATGTGATATTTTCTGTGAATTAACTTCATCATGATATGCAACCCCTGCGTATCTCCTTGTCAGCACAACTACTAGAAACAATGAGGTTCTTGAAGGACACTCAAAATTCAGAATAAATACAGTACTCTGAAATGAACTAAAATATTTTGGCCTCCAGGGCATCCTACAAGGCTCCTTTAAAACAGAAATAAGCTTAATTTTTAGACTAGAAGGCATGTAGTGAAAGGGATGCCAAGGAGGAATTTCAGAGGTGTTTGGTATGTATTTCTCCCTAGTGGAGTGTGGAACATCAAGCAAGAGGAGAAGCAAGCAGTGGGAGGTGCCCAAAGCAGGCCTGCCAGTGATAGAGAAATGAAAAGTACACATTTATCTACACAAACTAAACATTTCTTATTGTCTCAGCATATACTGCTGTGCTCTTTTTGCACTATGCTGAACACTGCAGTCTCAACTGTGGCCAACAGGCTCCTGAGTCCCCTTCAATCCATAAAGTTTTTCAAAAAAAGCCCCAGCACTTAGTAAGTTATTTTCCTTCTCCTTCTAGTGGCACATAGAAGATGCTGCCAAGTTGCACGGTTCTCATTTCCAAAAGGGAATGTTAACACAACAACACAGAGAAACAAAATTTCCTCTCTGAAAATCACTTTGGAAAACGTGAGAGAAATTGAACTTTGCCTCAAAGATTTACTCAGCGATGTAAGAGTAACATGTGAATAGATAGGTAGAAATGCATAATAAAAATGAAAACAACCTGTAGTTTAGGCAATCTTCTCTGCAGAGGTCAAATACCAAAAATAGCAAGGGATCTGAACAGCAGCACATGAAATCTTGCACTGTTCTTTCCTACTATAAACAATGCAAACAGACCCTCCCTTTATTTTCATCATTATTAAATGTTCAAGAACAAACTAAGAACAAACCTGGAGCTCTGGGCAGCGGGAAGCAGCTCATGCATGCAACATTACATGTGGTTTGCATTTTAAAACCAAAAGGCAAAGCACAAGGTTGGCTGAGGAGAAGGCATTAGCATGCTGTGCTTCACTAATGCAAAATGCCTTTAGAGACCTCTCCTCACTGGCACCACTTCACATCAGAAGACAGATCAGCCAACTGATCTAAGTGCTGAGGGGAAGCACAAAACACCCATCAGGCATGCACAATTTCTGCAGGATACAAACTCCTATAGCTGATTTTGCTGTTTTCCCAAAGCAGAGAGATAAGGCGTTTTTACAGCATTCTCACAAAGCCATTTTAAGGCAAAGAGAACAGCACTTGGTCTGTTGGGCAGGAAGGGAGTAAAATGCACGAGAGGCTATGCTAAAGTGCAGAAACAAGATGTAGACTGCTAAAAGAATTAGCTCATCCTTCCAAATCAGCTACATCCAGTTTCTAAATGTAAAGCATGGCAAGAAAAAACTCCGGGTAATTTTTGCATTTGCAGTACAGAGAAAACTGTTACATCCAGGGAGCAGAAAGGAGGAGAAAGATAAAACACTGCTACAACAAAGCCTGTGGAAAGAGCAAAAAAATCAGGCCTAGCAAACTATCTGCCTTCCATTAAGTCAATTCTACCCTATCCTATCCTCCCACCAGTACAGACCCTGGGGGTATGATCCTGTTCTGTAATGGAGGGAAGAGCTGTAACTGGGACAGGGAACCAAGGGAATGGCCTTAAACAACAGCACTGAGGGGAAAAAGAGTCAGAAAGAAACAAAAGTCATGACTATGAGAAAACATAGGGGAAAAGTCACAGGTGCTTAGTACTTTGGGGTTCAGTAATTTAAAGAAAAAAGGAAACTAACCTTTGTGTACTCATCTTTTGGGGGCACAGGTAGGTATTCATAGCAATACAAAACCAAAACTCTTTTTTTTAATACTATATCAGATGTCCTTAGAAAGAAAGCACAAAACCAACTTTGCATTTGAATAGGGATAGTTTCAATTGCATAAACAATAGAAAACATATATCAAATATTTTCATCAAAATAAAACTTTTTAAATTTGTTTTTTTGGTGTAAGATTTTGCATTACAACTAGAAAGACCTATTCTGATTTTGCATCCAACACTGGAAAACATGGTGGAGGCAGCCAAGATTTAGAAAATTTAGGTATGCCTTCAGGTCCAATTTGCAATAAATTAATATTCAAACCTGAGTAACTGAAAGCCTATTGATACAAATTCATGAACCCAGGCAGATGACAAAGACCAAAGCACAGAAAATCATAAGAAAAATTTAAGTGCAAACCAACCCAATGTACAATTTAAAAATTCAAATAAGCCAGAAAAAAAGCTCACAAAACTATAAAAATTATTGAATTAGTAATTTTGGCTTCAAATTTACAGAAATATTATTAAAATCGGATGCCCAGATAATTAAATTACCTTCTCTGAATTTAGAAAAGTCTAACATAAAGCATGGGAAAGTTTCTAAACACTCTAAGAGGCTGTGTCCAAGATGTTTGAGAATGTTCCTTTTTCAATCTTCTCTTTTCATCCAGTTCCATACTAGTGACAGAGCTCTACTAACAGAGGAGCAGCAAAGGAAGATCTCTGTCACCAAAATCATCCTCTGACCTGAGCAACTGGATGGAGTGAGAACTTCCTTGGGAGGGGGAGGTTTCCCAGTAGTGACCTCACCAGGCAGAGGATGCTTCAGGTGTTGATGGGGTGGTCATCCAATAAGGGAGACTGCAAAGTAGTAAGAGGATAAGAGATGCTCTTTTTTACTCTCATGGCTATTCTCAGATCAAGCTAAGCAATCCTATTTTATTAAGGCAGATCCAAAAGATTCCCAGGCAAAAGTTATACTACAGAAAGAGATACTGTAACTGGGACATTTATCTTCTAGATTCTATACATTCTCCTTTATTTTTTTTAAAGACTGCAGAGGGTTTTCAAACACTGTAAAAACCAATCTATGCCTAAACTGCACACTCATGGCCACTGAACAGGTAAAAGACAAACCACATTCTAAGTGCATTCTACAGAACAGGCCAGAGCTGCCAGGAAAACTGACCCAGTTTTTGTGATGGCTTTTGTGATGGAGCAAATGTCTGAGCTGGGGGTCAAGTGCCTCACCTGTACTCCAGCCCAGCAGGGTAACCTATGGGGTGATGCAGATCACCTTCTAAAAGAAAGGTAAGCATCTAGCAGGGAAGTCATGGCCAGTTCTGCAGCACTCACCCTTTCTCTACCAAACACTTCCTATGATGGGACACAGGACATTGGTTAATAGATGGATGGATGGATTGATAATATCCACACCCAACCCCTCCAGAAGACTTCCCCCTCCAAGTGCTATGCAAACATTAATGCTCTCAACCCCAGCAGATGCTTGATGCCTCACAGCTTCAAAACACAGCACCTCTGTGTGCTGGTGTCTGTCTGTAATGTAACCACAGCTATTCAGCCAACCCACTGCAAAACTTGAAGAGAATCCAAGTCTCAGCCTTCTGCATTTGTGCTTATCTCATCAGACCACACTGACCACAGAAAGTCATTTCCTTTCTCTTGTGAGCACCTCCCACTGCAGACACCATATTGACATTTCTTTTTGTAACCACAAACATAGGAAAGAAGATACAGAACCAATCAGGCTCTGGGCTATATACAGCCAGCAACTGCTGGACATCAAACATATAGGGTACAACCTTCTCCTGAGTAGTATTAAGTTCTTCTCCATTCACACTTCCACAAAATAACCATGAACAGCTGAAAGAAGGTGCAGACTTTTCTCTGAACTACTCCTCACATGCCCAACAAACTAACAGCATTTTCTTTTGTTAAAAGGTCAAATGGCTTGCTGTTTGACTTGGCACGAGCACTGTGCAGCAGGATGGTCATCTTACAGATAAGGAAAACAGAATTGAATCTATTTGAGTGGATTTGAACAAGATCTTGGCCCGCAAACACATCCTACTCCTGGTTCTGCCAGAACAGTTTACTTAAATTCTCAGCAAGGTGTGACATTCACGCTTGATGTCCTTAAGCAGTAAAATAAAAACAGTATTTGCTAACTCATAATACTTGTGTACACAAACTTCAGTAAGTACAGTCAGCAGCAGCCCTTCAAAAGTAAAAGCCTTCTTCTGAACATCTCTGGTACAAGATGAAATGCAAAAGTCACAGCTAGACTGCAACGTGCCTGCAAATTCCACAATCAAAAAGGGCTTCCATGTCCTTTCAAGTTTGGGCTTACAAGAAAGGACCTCAAGAGCAATGACTTTCAGGGCCATCTGAAGCTGAGCAAAACAGAAACATGAATGGGGCAACCCCAATGATCCACCCTACTGGGAAAGGTGAAAGAAAAAACTACTGATGCAGCTGCACTAATAATCCAGTGACTCTGAAAGAATGCCACTTATTTCCTTCAATTTAGACAGTGCCACTTGGCACCAACATCTTCAGGTATGTAAATATATATATTTAAAAAAAGAAGAAAGGAGATTCTTTCCAAATATTAGTCAATTTTGCTGAAATTCTTCCAAAGAATTAGTTTCTACAACACAGGAAGCCTGGGAAATTTCAGCCTAAATTTAGCAGCAACCGGAATAAAAGGATATAAAGAAACATAGCTACAGCAGGAAAAATAGCTCCTACTACCACACTGGTGCCAAAATTACTATAATGAAATTAAATGTTTTATTTACCAGAACAGACTTTCACAACAGTAATTTAACTCAAGTACACTTCATTACTAGAGCTCATTCTTCAGAACACAAAACTGTTATGTTTTCATAACCCAAGCTTCAGATCAGATACTGCAGTTCTTGTCTTCACTAGGGATGTGCCTGCTGAATTGACATGAAGGCATTTCCCTCCAGGTACAGATGTGGCACCAGGATTTTCCAAACACAACCCTTGTGTGCTTGGCAGTTTTTAACATCCCTACCTAAGCGATTCTCTGCAGTTCCAGATGTACTGCACAAGCATCTGTCAAGCCTAACCAGGGAAAACAACCCCTTTTCCCCATTTACTTCCCCAGGAACATGAAGATCACTAAGGTATTTTCACCAGTCACATTCTACAATAGCCATTTTTGACACTTAGCTAGTACAGATCACCACACCAAGGTAATTTGTCAGACCCTCTCCAGTATCAAGGCAACAGGAGAAACTGGAGATCCTTGTGTGCCCATGACAGTTTACAGACTATCAGTTGCCAAAACAAGTTCTTTGTGCACAGCATGACAGCTGGAGGCTCTGCTGAATCCTTATCATGCCCCAAGCTCAATTTTCAATGCTTTGGAGATGACATCTTTTCCTTTTGTCTGCTAAGTGACAAAAACAGGATGGAAGAGGCTGAAATAAAGGGGTTTAGAGCTCTGTTGACTTTTGGACTTTATCCTGTCCAAAAGAGTTTACCTCTGTCTCCATAAAGATGCTGAGATATCAAGTACATGCACATTGTACTTGTGCAAGGCACCCTCCTTAGCTCTTCATTTTCAAGAGCCTTTAGACAGCATTTAGACTTGAACCACATACAGCACTCCAGTACTAGCTTCATCAGAGCCATATACAGATAAAAGAAATATTTTTTTTCCCTTTTTATAATACCCAAGTACACAGTGATTTTGCTCCATACTGCACTGGAAGTCCATGAACCCCTAGGACCTGGGCAGGGTATTTATTTTTATAAGATCCACGAAAAAACTTTCGAACATTTTTCGCAGACAGTGTCACTAAAAAACAAGACACGGATGAAAAACAAAGTCAAGAGCTTTACACAAGCTAATAACCCTGCTCTCAAGCTATGTTTGTTCTCAATGCTTTAGTCAATTCGTACGTGGCAGGCTCACAGCAGCTGCCAGCTCTTTGTTGAAGCCAACCTCTTGATAACTAAACCATAATCAAGTGCAGAGGAGGATGGGTTAGATGATCCAGGGAATGGACTGTTTATTTTACAAGAAGTAGCTGGGATGCTTTCCCTTGTATAGCTTGGCAAAGACAGACTGAAAAGGGATATGATTACTATCTACAAATACATCAAAGGAATAAATGCTGAGGAGGGAGGGGAGCTACTCAAGAACAATACTGGCACAACAGTTTCAGGGTATAAACTGACCATAAATAAATTTTAGAGCAGTAATGATAAAGTTTATCTTTCAAAATAGTTTCCAATTAGAACAGCAGGGACAAAAATTTTGACTGTCTTAATCTACTTGTATAACCTCATCAGCCTGGCAACCATGACTGCCCTTGCACAGCAAAGAACACAAATAGGATGGCAGACTGAAAAACAAGCAGCTAGGAGTTAAACTGGCTCATCATTTCTCTCTGGAAGATACCACACTGCCAGATAACAGCAAGACACAACATTTGATTACTGCAGAGTTTCAAAAGCAGCATTAGGGCCACAGTGAGAGGGTATGCACGTGCACAGAGAAAATGCAACTTGCAGCTTAAGGAGCTTCCCCTTCCCGAGCTCCTGAAGTTGTTGGGATAAAAGTCTGAGAACCTCAGTGTATGGGAGAGGGCAGGTTTAGGTGAGATCCAAGGAAGAAACTCTTTCCCGTGAGGATGGTGAGGCACTGGCACAGGTTGCCCAAGCAGGTTCTGGATGCCCCATCCCTGGAAGTGTTGAAGGCCAGGTTGGATGGGGCTTGGAGCAATCTGGTCGGGTGGGGGATGTGTCCCTGGCTATGAAGGGGGGGGTGACAACTCAGTGATCCTTAAGGTCCCTTCCCACCCAAACCTCTCTGTGAGGTTTCTACCACCTCCCCGCAGGTGATGCCGTGTGGGACACGCAACGCTTCTCTCTCCACCTTGAGTGTTTATCAGCCATCGCACCTTACAACCCAAAGGAGGGCAACCAAGCTGGTGAAGGGACTATGAAGAGAGACTGAGAGAGCTGGGGGTGTTCAGCCTGGAGAAGAGGAGGCTCAGGGGAGACCTCATCGCTCTCTACAACTCCCTGAAAGGAGGCTGGAGCCAGGTGGGAGTTGGACTCTTTTCCCAGACGACTTTCAACAAGACAAGAGGACACAGTCTTAAGTTGTGCCAGGGGAGATTTAGTTTAGATATTAGAAAGAATTTCTTCACGGAGAGGGTGATCAGGCAATGGAATGGTCTGCCCGGTGAGGTGGTGGATTCTCCGTCCCTGGAGACATTTACAAAAAGACTGGATGTGGCACTCAGTGCCATGGTCTAGCAACTGCTCCGGTGGGTCGAGGGTTGGACTTGATGATCTCTGAGGTCCCTTCCAACCCGGCTAATTCTATGATTCTATGAACCCAAGAGTTTTCGTCTGGCGATGACGCAGCTCTCCGTGCCACACCGCCATGACGTCACCAGAGTGCCCCCACGAGCGCGGGATGGAAGTGACGTCACACGCGGCCCCAGCCAGGAGCTGTCATGGCGCACTCAGCCCACTTGATGTCACTATGGCCACCGCTCAACCCGCGGCTCGGAGAGGCAGAGCAGGACAGCGTTTGCTCTTTTCATGACATCTCCAGGGTCCTCCATCAATTTTAATGGGTTCTGAGAAGTTGGCTCCTTAAGAGAGCGGGAGTTCGAGGAAACAAAGGCACAGAGTGCAAAGAATAAGAAATCAGCCTGAAGAAAATTATTAAAGTATCAGCAGCTTTTTCTTCCTTTTAAAAGCCTCAGATCCTCAAATCAGACTATTAAAAAAATCACAGCCTTCACCTAGAACTTTCTAACACCAAAAAGTGAAAAACCCAACCAATTTTAACAACACTTCAGCTTTCTGTTCTGCCAAAGAGATTAAAAATAAGTTACATGCTCTTCTTTAAAGTCTCTTTCTGTGAGTTCAGTTCAGAGCTTTTGATCTTTTGGACTTACTGGCAACACAAGATGCAGCTCTCGTATTTCCACCTCCCCAGCAGCACAGAGGGAACAGGTGAATTTTGTGCATTTGTATTTGCTCTTCAAGCACCCAGCAAGCATCAAGTCCAGAAAAATTATAAAATTTTCACTGGGAAGAAAACAGACCAAACCCAACAATTAAAGCCCCCTTCCTCTCTCAATCTATTGCCCACATCTTGCTCCTATACACATTCCTGAAGCAGGAACATTCAATACACAACCATGGTAATAGTTACTCAAGACATTAAAACACTATTTAAAACCCCTTTTCAAATCTGAGTCATGTACTTCCTTAGATACACTGACAGATACTGGGCAAATTAAAAGCAACTTCATTTACCTAAAAAAAATCCTCCACAAAGCATACACAAAATTCAAGTCCATTGGGTTCACTAGTAAAAGAGCTGCATGTTTCTAAACAAGAATTTCTGCTTTCACAGTCACCAGCTCTTCCCTTCTGATTCCACAACAGAATAACACTTATTTCCAGCTCCCTGTCATTCCCAGAGCAACAAACATACACACATGCTTATTAATAAGAGATCCTCAAATTACTGAAAAGCAATCAACATCTGAGGTTTCCTGCTCCAGGTACTTGCAGGACATAACTCCATCTAGCGAGCAATTTGCCAATATTAATTAAATGCTGGTTTGTCATTTCACCAATTTAACTGCTTACCAATTGCACAGCACTTTTACATCTTTTTAATGGGAAGTGGAGTCATAGCTTTGCCTAGAAATAACAGGCATGGGGAAAAAAGACCACAGTAGTTATGGCTGCTAGGGTGCTGTTAAGTAGTTAAGGTACAAGTAAAAAGTTGATTAGCAACTTTGTAAAAAGAAAAAAGATGACAATTCTGCTGAAATAAAAAAAAAAAAAATCAAACAAGCATCAGTGGTGGCTAGAGGTATTAACAATACATTCATTCATCTACCTAAAAGCAAAGTGAAGTTGCAAGAAAGATACTTAACATTTTAAGCTGAGTTGCTTCTGTACACAAGCACAATATAGAAAAAGTATTTTTCCTTTAATTTTTTAATCATTTACTTTAATCCAGCATAAGAACTATGAGTGTTTTAATGCATCTGTGTTTTCACAAAAAACATTCAGCTGCTATATTAAACAAAGGTTTTCTAGAGCCCTTTAGATTGGATTTTTCATTAGCTGGAAAACTAGAGAACAAAATAAAGATAGCCAATGCCCTTATAATGCCACAGTGAATTCTTATATAAAGCAACAATGCTCAAAGAGCAAAACAGTAGGGACTAAGAGGTTTGAAAGTATTTTAATTCCTCTGTCTGCTGCAACCTTTGGGCTGAAACTAACCATTAAGGTTATCTCAAAACATTTTCAACAATACAAATAGTGTAATAAAAATAATACAAATCCGAGAACATAAGAGTCTGCAAGAAGTGCCTTTAGATTAATATGAAAAGAGGAGATAAATCTATGTTGAGCATAAAAAGGATATAAACAACAGTGCAGATGGTTTATCCTATGGAGGAGATTAAACTAGATAGTGCAAGAGTCTTTCTGGACTTAAAATACCTGGCATAACAAAACAGAGTGAAAACGTATCAGGTTGAAGAGTTTTTAAGAAAACATTGTTGTGAAATTGTTACAATTAATAGCTGCACAATGTTTGCTTCCTGCCACTACTTACAAAGTATTTGGATTGTTAAAAATACACAAATATCCTCCAGAATCTAGAAACAAGACAGAAAACACATGCTATGCTGGGGCCTTCATAACAAACTAATGAAACTACCCAGTATTTGTCCTGCAATTCGAGCATGATTTTTTTCAGTGCTATAGCTTGACTTACCTTCTTTTTACAGTGAGCTGCACACCCCCATCTTCTGCATTGTTCTCAATGACAGATTGTGTTGAAACTTGCATCCAAGTATCAGCTAAAGCAAAAATACAGCATAGTAACAATTAATCCAAACTACTGGAATTTAATCTGAAGACTGCAGCTTCAGACATCCTTCACTCCCAGTCTAAATCTTCCTCCACTAAAGCAACAATCTTCTATATACAATTTCACAATTACTCCCATTTGGTTGGTTGCTTCCATGCACTAAGCATCATCCACATCTATTTAACTAAGCCGAAATTAAATGCTCTAAGCTTCCTTACAGACTGCACTGACCATGTGCTGTCTCTACATGCTGACTGCACCAGCCCCACAAATAAACCAAACACTTCTGCCAGACCTGAACAAGCACCAGTTCCACTTGGTTTGGAGGTGCAAAGCACTGCAGTAGGGGTGTCCTTCCTCAGGGCTTCAAGAGCTGCAAGAGGGAAGGAGGGAACAAGCCAAGGGCAGCTTTGAGGGAAAGAACGGGGAAGGAAAAGGAGCTGGCAGGAAGAAAATAAGAGGAAAATACAGCATGAAGAATTCGTGTAAGCCTTCTGTTAAAGGAAAAGAGACAGTACAGGAACATGAGAAGGGGGAGAGATCAGTGAGAACTGGATAATGAGTCAGGATAAAGTCTGAAGAGGACAAAGGCATGTTTGAATTTGAACTTCCTAACCCCACACTGCTCTAAGGCAACAATGCTTTTTTCCTGTCCTCCGTTGTCCTAAATTGCTTGCAAATCACATGCTCACTCATCTCCAAAAGTTGGCTTTGCCAAGTCTCCCATTCACAAGTCTCTTTTTTCATGTCTGGTGTGAATCCCACTCACAGACTTGTCATCACAAAGAAGCTGACCCACACAGATTTTCACTCACTGATTAAAAACCAGAAGTCCATGTAGAGGACTTTACAAAATGTGGCTGATCAGCACAGTACTGCCCATTTCCTTCTGCTTTGTTGTTTGTTTTTTTTTTTCAGAAAAGCTCAGAAATCCCATTACTTTTATAATTAAAGTAAAAGCATGTCAAAGCTGCAGAGAAGTGCTGCCACCACTTAGCAACATCTGGTTTTACATGAGAGCTCCCACACAGTCAGGGTACAGATCAGATCCAGGGCTGCTCAGCAAGAGACTCCTGTCCCCAAGACTGATATAGTGGAAGAAAAAAAAAATAAAAATCATCCTAGGGCACAAAAAAAGCTGCATCACTGATCATCCCACGTACAACAGAACACTTAAAATATTAGGAAATAAAAGGCATTACCACAGCCTTGTTCTAAGAACAAAGTTTTTACAGGCCCAGAAAACAGCATAGTAAGAAAAGATCTTGTGTTTCTCTATTCTTCTGTGTGCACAATATGTTTCCAAGGAAAATTAGTTTGGAATGATACAATTGTAACCAATACAAGCCCGCAACATAACACAGCACTCACAATTCTGCTTCCTGTATCTTGTAAATTAATTCTCCAACACAGCATATTTTAGAATACTTCTTGGTTATGTAAAATGTCATTTAAGGATATACCCACTACAGCTTGGGCAGTAGTTTCTCTAAGTCTTTTTTTTTTTTCGTTGAAAACCATAAAAAAAGGTTGTTTTCACCTTTTCCCATGTGGATAAAACAACCAAACAAAAAAACTAAATAAAACCTTTTATTTCTTCTGACATTTTCCATTTCTTTCTGTTTGTTTTAGTCTGCTGGAATGATTACAAATTATCCCCATCTTCACCAAACTTAAAGAGAGGCCAGGTGTAACTTCTAATAAAGACATTTCATTTGCTAAGACACCTCTTACAGCTTGAACAGCCCAATCACAGCTCTACAACCAGCTGGACCGGTCCAAATTAGCAACACCCCGACCCCATGCCTGGCTCAACCCTACCCCACCTCTCCCCTAGACAAAGCAAGAGACATCTAAGCATGAGTCCTGAGTGGGGTGGGGGTCCCAGGACACTGTGACCGGCCCAGCAGCCTCTCACCCCCGGTTCGGAGAGCCCACTTCAGTATTTCTCGGCTTCCAGGCTTGAGAGTCAGGGGATAAACTGGGAAATGCTTCAGCTCAGCCCTGATGGGAAAAGCAGAGGCAGCGCTGAAACTCCCGCAGCCCCCTCCCAACTTTCTCCTCCCCTGCCGCACAGGGCACCCCCCCCCCCCCCCCCATACCCACACCGAAGGGGTCGGACCCGGCGGTCCCACCAGAGGGGATCCCCCCGAGACCGCACCCCGCGCCGTGGGTCACCCCCGCGTGTCCCCACCGCACACCCCCCAGGGGCCAAGCACGCCGGGAGCCCCCCGCCCAACCTCACTCAACGGAAAGGACCTCTCCCCCTAACAAACCTCCGCAGAGGGCACCGGGGATCCCCCGATCTCCCCCGGGATCCCCACGGAGCCCCCTCCCCATCCCCGCCCCTCCGCCCGGCTCCGGTCCCGACCCCTTCGCAGCCGCCGCCGCGTGGGCCCCGCAAGCCCCGCCCCCCGCGCCCTGCCCAGCTCCCCCATTGGCTGCAGCCGCCGCCTCGCCGGCAGCCATCTTCCCAACCTGGCGGCGCTGGAAAGGCGGCGGCGTAGAGGAAGCTGATTGGTGCAGGAGGCCCCGGCGTCTTCATCCCCCGAACGCTATTGGCTGCTGGCGGAAGCCCCGCCCCGTTGCCATGGCAACAGTGACGGTTGAGGCTGAGGGAAGGCGCCGCCATTACCGGCCCTGAGAGAGGAGAGCGGTGGCGGCTTGTGCGTGATTGAACCGCGGTGAGGGAGCTGTCGGGCCGCTCTCTGCCTCTTTCTGATAGAGCTTCGGCTGCCGCAGTGCTCGCTCTCAGCCATCGTTCTGCTTTGCTGGCGCCGTCCCAAAGAGCCCCGAGTTCAAGAGTCACCCGAAGGGCTGGCAAGCAGACGGTGTCTCCATGGCACACGAGAGCAGATTCAGTCAGCTGGATAAGGGACTGAATTTTCCTTTTTAACCTAGAACTGCTGCTTGTAGAGAAGCGGCCCGGGGACACCCAGGCTGGGGGGGCTGCAGGAGGAGATGCAGCAGCCCAGCAGGTGCTGAGCGTGGTGGTGAGAGCAGGGAGCTGCCCCTGGAGACAGCAACAGAAACAAGGATCATTCCCTGGGAGGGATCCGAAGAAGAAGACAGGAAGGTTCATTAGGCTTCCTTTTTCTTCACCTCGCTGTTGTGTTTTTCCAGACGCATATTTTACTGTTTTTCAAATAAAGTACCAAATACTATTTTTCCCTTTTTTTTTTTTTTTTTTTTTTTTTTCCTTACAGTTTAGTGGCCTAGCACATACCTGTTATTAAAAGAAGCACACTTATCATTAACTTTTTAAAACTTACTTTTTAATATTGCCCAAAGCGTCATAATTCAGAATTCCTTGTTACACTGTTAATGAGCTGTTCAGCATCGAAATCTGTTTGGCCCCACTTGCAGGGCATTAAATCAGTCCATAATTTTAGATGGATGTTACTCAGTGAGATAAGTGACTTGTACCTTTATTTCTGCACCAGCTAAAATCAGATTTGTGATCTTTTCTGAAAAATGCTATGAATTGTGGTAAATAACCAATGTCATAGATGTATAGGTAAGTTACTTCAGGAAGAATTTTTAAGCATGGAAATATTTTCATCAGCTTAATTTCCACTCCTGTTTTTTAAATAAAAATGTAAACATTTGACCAGACTATATATTTTTCTACAATGATAAAAAGGAAGTTTGTCTGAACCTAATAATGATGCCAAGTCCCATGAAAAATAACCACAGATCTATAAAAACATGACTTGTACCTCAGTTTCTAATGTGTTTTTTTAACTATGTAACAAAAGCAGAAAGTCAGTCAAAAGGTACTAAGTACTGACCATTTCAGTTACCTGCCACTTGATGTGTGCAAAATTTTAATTCATTCTACATGTTCTACAGAACTGCTGCTATTTTTATTAATAACTGCAGCTAGTTATGTACCTACCAGCTCAATAAATCTTTCTGTGAGCTGAGAACACCCTTCTCTGAGATCCCTCTGCAATACCATGAGATGTTCACCTTCACTTGTGTTTCACAGGTGCATTGGTGATTCTCTCAGATTTCAGTGTAAAGTCTGCTCTCTAAGTAGCTTTTTAAGAGTATTAATTTGTATTTGTGAGGAGTCACAGGTGCACAGCTCACAGAAGCCTCTTGGCTAAGCAGATATCACAGAGGAAAAAGTGAAAAAGTACCCTTTTTTGTTTACTTTTGCTTCTTAATGATTATTTTGATGGCCATTCTTCCCGCACAGTGCACTGAAGAAAGAAAAATATCTAAGCATGTGACATCAAAGCACAAAGGTCCCCCATTTATTGCTTTTACAGTAAATCCCCTCCATCATTGTTGTGAAGCCTGGCTGGGCTGAAGCCTATCACCCAGGACTATTCACTGCTCAAACTGGTGAGAGTTGTTAGGAAAACTTCAAAAGAAGCTGTATATGATTTTATTGAAGACACCATTGAATTTAACACAATATATCATAATACTTCAGGCTGCATTGCAAATATCAGTATCACAATGAGAAATACTTTTAGTTAGTTTTTCATCTGAGTTTTCTGCAGTGGTGAGTATTGCCACAAAGTCAACAAATACCTCCTGTTCATTGCTCATGTAGTAAAAACAGATGCAAGACCAACTGGAATGACATACTTCTGCAGACAGAGATTTGGCATCCAGCACTCCCAGATGAATTCAGCCATACGAGCAGAAAGCACAAATTTCTCGAGAGCACACCAAGGCTGCTGAGTCACATATATTTGGTAGAAATGCATCTGTAAAATTCACCACAATTACTGCATGACAGATCATCCAGAGATCACTTGTAACTCCTGACAGTTACTGTACAGACAGTACTTAAAAGACATTTTTAGAAAGGGATATTTGTGGTGCACAGATTAAAAGAAAGTGCTCTAAACAAATTGTTTTGGGGTCATGTGTTTTAGTTTTCTAGTTTCTAGTTTTCAGTTGTTCTAGAACAAGCATGTTTTCCTGTGAGTTTGCATAATGCCACAACATAGGTTGTGACACACCTCTCCCTGTGCATAGCCAGCAACTTCTGCGTACTACAATAATGTAAATATTAGAAATGCTTCTTTTTTCTTTTTTTTTTTTCCCTCCATTTAGGTTGCACCTCCCTGTTAGATATGTGGCTTATGGACAGCTGAGGGCTGAGCTATCTACACAACTCCCTGTGGGCTGTCTGCAGATATAAGGCCTCAAGGCCATCTCCAAGGCTGGACTGTTTCTAGAACCCTCTGTCAGTCACCTGCATGCAGTAGGTACTACTGAAACTTACAAACTATCAGCTGAACAATCCATACAGTCTGCAGTGCAACTCAGTGAGAAATGTGTTTCTTTACCCCAGCAAAGTGAAGTTAAAAAAGGGGATGGGGACTGAAAGCACCATTATTTTTAGAGTAATTTTATGTATAGCAGTCAAAGAAGAGAAAGAAATGAGAGCATTGTCCTAAGTCTGGGTTCTTCACCCAGTGTGCAATGAGCCAAACAACACACCAAGTCAAGATACTTGTCTTTGCAACAAAAGAGAAACTACAACAGAACACATGGTTCGTTAATGATAATTCATTCACCTCTCCTAACTATGCATAAACTATGCATAAAATGTTTTAAACATTTAGGGAGGTTACCTGATCAGCATGCTCATTATTCACAAGTGGATGTGTATTTTAGTATTGGAATTGCCTAAGGTTACTATAGGATACACTTTTATCTTGACTGTGCCACAATAATGCACACAATTCTATGTCAGCCACCATAAAACTGCTAAGCAGGTATTTACAGCTTCGTTATTTGGGGATTCTCTGTGCTGTTTGGTTTTTTTTCCAGAACACACACTTCAGCAGTCAGCCTGACCAGTGTTGGATAGTCTTCTGTTAGTCACACAAGGCTGCTCAATTTGTAATATTTATAACTATTCACTGTCTTCTTGCCACATCAAGGGGATCTAGATGTAGTTGAAATTGCTTTCTCTAAGGTTCACTTTCATCAATAATGTTTGTAGGGCTTAGAAATTCTGAAACTTGACGTTTTAACTGGAACTGTTTGGGTGAAGTCTATCTAACCAAGCAGTTGTACCCTAAATACTTGTCTATCTATTTATATGTCAAGGTTACTTATGTAGCAGTATATTTTTGGCCAACTGTGCCAGCTTTTACAGTGAAGTGATTTGTGATTAACTGGGAGCTCTGGATGTAGATGAAGGTTACACACCAGGGCCATTGCACATAATTCTGTCAGCAGATTCCTGTTACTGAAGTAGTAGATGGTGATGTGATTTGGGGTTTAGTTTGAACACCTTTAAAAGTTACAGCTCATTGGTTAGTTTTGTTGTTCCACAAACAGGGTACTGGTCCAACCAGTGTACAGTTAGCTGATCCACACAGAGAGTGGAGATAATTGCTTTAATACCCACTTCTGTATGGAAAAGGGAACAAGGTGGTATTCCATGAAGCAAGATCAGCTTCCCAAAATGCAAGTGCTACTTTTATACAAAGAAACATATAAAATTAGTTTAATTACATTCATATGTGATTGGTTAACTCGTTCTTCACTTCCATTTAAAGTGACAGTGCTTAAAAATTTCACTACCCATGCTCAAAGAGTAAGGGCTTTTTGTTAGCAGGGGTTCTTCTAGCATGTGGGAGGATATTTCATTATGCTAATAGCATATTTATATGCTAACGAGATGTTAATACTGTGAGACCAATTAGTGTTTTCTACTTAGTGCTCAAGGCTCTAACCAAAATAAGTTGTAGGGAAATCCTCCTTCCCAGCCCTTCCATCTCCCTTGCAGGCCTGTGTCTCAAGGATGGGCTGTTGGGAATTTGGGATGAGTTTTTCTCTAATTCTCACTGTTCCAGTGCACTGTTACTCTGCTTATCTCTGTTCTCTTTTATGCAATTCCTACCCAAACCCTTCACAACCCCCCCCCAAACTTTACTCATTTCAGGTATAACCGCTCTCAGATTCCCTTCTCAGCTCCCATCTGTTTGTTGGGGGGTGGGTGGGGTGAGGGGCTGACAAAGGCCGGGATTTTCCCATCTGCCTCTTCTTCTCCATCACCTTCACTTCCCAGGCGGTGCTGGTCCTCTTGTCACATACAGAGTCACCGGAAGATGGGGCCCTCAGCCAATGGGACCTGAGGTGGCCTTTGGGTCGGGTCACCCCAGGTACCGCCTCGAGGTCAACCTCGATGAAGTGATTTTTGGGTCGTTGTTCTGAAGTCGGCGTTGTAGGCTCAGTTTCATTTCATATCCGAACCTGTGGCTTACTGATGGGTGTCAAAGTGCTAAATAACTTGGATTAGAATAAATCTATTTTTGGGTCTGCCTCCTGTGTTTTCTGAGCCTCTGTGGCAGGGGGGAGAGATGACAAACTTCTCTCCATCACTTATTGCCATTCTGCATACAAAATGGGACACAAAATATAGGAATGGGGCAAATTTATTATGACTGATGATTATCAAGTTCCAGAATTTATTGTAGCTACTTCAATGCTTAATTGCCACTCAGTGCTGAATAAGCACTTAATAAACTACAATAAAATGTTGATTAATTCATCTCCTCTAATTATGTAGTGCAATAAAAAGAAATTTTGATTGCAAAGTCAAGTTGTTGGATAACAACACTTTTAGAGGTCAGCTCCCAGTTAACAGCTTCTGAGAAGCTAAGCTAACTTTCCTCATCCTGCAGCTAACGAGCTGTGGCTATCATCACTGCTGCAGGAATTCTTAATATTAATGCTGCTATTGGTAACTATGCTCAGAATTTCTCATGACCTGCACAGAGTGCCACTTACACTTCATCCTCTTGTAAAGCAGAAAATTTAGGCCGTGCACTGTGGGCTTCTTCTCAGCCTTCCCAGCTGTCCTCTCTAACTGTCCCCAAAAAACTGAGGGGATGTTCCAGACATAGTTCAGGTAGGGAAAACAGACTGCAGCAAGTATTCCTTTTTTTCCTGGTTATTGTCTCTGAGCATCCATACCAGGGGTGTTTATGTTGAGATTTGTTTTTTTATTGGGAATTTTTTATTGGCAGAAGTTCCTGAAGCAGAAAGACCAAGCTGGAGACAGCAAAAGGAGCCTTCCATTTGAGCAGTAGCAGAGAGCACTCAAAGCGTACCAGGGAAGTTTCATCTAATCCCATTCCCTGTTTTTTCTGTATTTGTACAGAGATTAAACAAGATTGCTTGGCTTGAGCCATTACCCTTTATCCTGGCTTTTCCCAAGAACCTCAGTATACATACAGTACAGACAGACACTCTGAAGCAGCTCAAACCTGCTACCAATTAACTTTTTGGTGGTGTTGTTTTGTTTGTTTTGGGTTTCTGGTGGTTTTGTGGGTTTTTTTGTTTGTTTGGGTTTTTTGTATGTTTTTTTTTTTTTTTGAGGGGGGGACATTGTCTTAAGAGCATAGATTTGTCAGATTCCATATGCTCTACACATTTTTGTTGGTGAGACACCATTTTTGCTTCAAGCTCTGGTCTTCTACCTCCAATTGTAACTAGTTGATCCCAAGGTTATTTACAGAGGACTAACCCCTAACCAGTCCACGTTTAGGGGAGAGAGAAGCACTCAGACCAGATACACACAGAACAGATAAATATTTCAGAACTGCTGTATCATAGATAGTGTTTGCATAAGTACTGAAGTGTCATGTATATAAAATAGCCACTTATTTGCATCAACAAGGAAAATCTCAGCAACCAGATGTTTGAAAAAGATGGCCATAAGAATTTTTACATTTTCTTTCAACTCTGTATTTATTAGGTTAATCAGCCTGAAGTTTAGACACTTTACCAATACTGTCACAAGCCCAATGCATCAGGAAAGAACAGAGCTGCTGCTGCTGCAAGGCAAACACAATGCAATGCTAATTAGCATTGGTATGAAATCAGTCTGAAGCTGGTTGATTTTGTGCTTTTACTACTGTTTTAAAGGGACTGCAACTTTTACTCCTTCAAAACTTCCTAAAAAACAACAGAGACAGCATTATGTCCTGCAAACAGCAGCCCAGAGAAAATACTCTAAGTCTTAAAGTGTCAATTTGAGTAATAGCTTTATTTAATTTATAGTTCCACCACCTACAACAGATGCATGGCAGTCCACTGCCATAGCTGCTGAGCAATTAGTAGCCATTTCAGCACGAACAATGCTGCAAACAGTAAATCACCAAAAATGAGTAGTAATTAAAGTAATGCTGTGTGCAGTGAAAGTGCAGGTAACAGCCTCTAAATTTTCAGTTTAAAAGCTTTGCAAGTTTGTAGAAATCTGGGTCATCGTGTTCTGAAATTTAATCATTCTGTATGAGGCAAACATGATTACATCCCTTTGCTTAACAGAGTGAGATTAGCAATTGAAAAGTAGCCCCTCATAACAGGCATTTTTCTGGCAATCTTCCCAAGGCAGTCTGAGGACTTGAGTAGCCACCATCTCTATAGCAGGAATTAGCCAAATATGGCTACTGGCATACCAAGAGAGATGATGAAACATGTGATGCATTAAATAATTCAGGGAAAATTTATATCTTTAACTGATATAGAAACAGAGTGTACTATGTACTTGGTAAGGTATCACTTCAAATTAGCCTTATATATTTAAGAGGAAAAAAAATTTAGAAAATAAACTTTGGTGGGTTTTGTTTGCTTTTATTAACATTCTGAGCTTAATTCCTGAATCCATCTACAGACTCAAATCTGTGACTACCTGAAATCAAACTGCATTAAAATTAATGCAGGTGATGGGCTGTTCTCTAGCTACCACAAGAGATAGCTACAGCTCTAAGCCAAAATAAGTCCCCAGTCTCCATCTTTTATCTAGTTCATTTTTTGGATATTGTTTATCCAGATACAACTGCATAGCAGCTAGAAAGAAAAAGAAAAACATTAAAAAGTAATTTTAAAAGTTATTAAAATACTAGATGGAATATTGTTTCTAACCCCAAGAATGTCCTGAAATGGAAAAATATTTATAGTTCATGCCTTGTTCATTCTCTCCATTTCTTCCTCAGTCTACTACCTCCCAAAACCTCTAAATCCTTCCCCTTACCCATTCTCACAACCCTTTTCTCCCCTATATGCCAACAACTTACCTCTGCTACACATTTTCCTCCTTCCCTTTTCTTCCTACATTAGTCCAGGAACATTCTTGCTATTTCTCAACTTCTGCAGTCTTCCTCTGCCCATTTCAGACCAGCCATGGTGTTTAACACAGAATAGAGATCCCCAGCTATGCAGAAGATGACCATATGAAGGAAACCAGTTTAGGATGTGAATGTTCTGCTGTGAACCAAAGGACCCTTGTGCTGTAGCATGTCACTGAGCATGAAGTACGGCTGTAAAGCTTAGTAGGATGCTGGTCTTTGGAGCTACCTGAGGAAAAAAAGCTGAAGAGTAGATGAGAAGTAGGTGTCCATACAAGTGAGGAAAGATGGCATATGGGAAGGCTCCAGATGGGAAAACACCTGGGAGCTGGGAGGTGAGAGTAGGTGCTTGTAAATAATTGGGAAATTGTGGCTTTCCCACCTGGGAAAGGCTGCTCAGCATCTAGTTGTAGGTAATTTGACCTTTTGTAGACTTGCTGATTTCTGTCACTGATTTGTAGGGTTTTCTCAAGTAGAACAAATGGTTTTGTTCCATTAAGCTCATGAGTTTAAAATAGTATCCACAGAACTAAGATTTTCTATTCTCTTAGCTGTTGTCTAAACTTCACTGAATGTCATTGTTACACATATGTTTAAACAGCAGCCTTCGACTGAATTTTATGGCAGCATAAAGGAAGTTTGCTACTCTCCTCCTGAGATGAAGGAAATAAGTTTGGCTCCCCTACAAACTGTTCCAATATACATGCACTTGGGTGAGGGGGTAGACACATGTGAACCCCAGTTTCCTAGCAGATCTAGCATCTTCTCTCATACCCAAAAGTATTATTTTGCAGCTAAACCCAAAAAGATTTCTTTTTTAGGATGTGATCCAAGTTCAGTAGTTGTGGGGACAGGAGAAGAAACTTGGTCCCAGAAGGCAGAAGAGTCAGAACATCAGAGGTAAATAAAAGCAAGCATAGCAGCCATACTCAGAAAGATCTGCTATATACTGACCAAACTACATCAGCTGGAAACCAAGGATTTGCCACGCTGTCCAGAAAAGCTATTCCATGTGGTCAGAGTAAGTCACTTGTACAAAACCTAGAGCCTTCAGTTAAGTCAAATTACTTCAGTTAAGTAATAAATATTTGACAGTTAAGAGTGGTAAGAAAAGCGTTCAGAAAAGAAAAACAATTGTCTCTACATCTAGCTGCTGCTCTTCACAGACTGAGGTAAAAGCACAGGGAAGGTTCTATTACAAAACACAAAATGGAGGAAGGGACAATGCTCAGCACAGAGGTGGTGTAAACTTTTGTGCAGGGGCTTGGTTTTACTCTCTGCAAAGTAGTTATCAGGAAGTCAGACAAACTTATACATTCTATATGCACATGATGGCTAAACTGGTGGACAAAGGACTACTAAAGATGATTTGTACCAAAAAGAAAAAGTGTATGCAGTTCTCCTGTGTCTTGTCCACTATTGTGATCTAGAAGTATCACAGAAAGAGTAAAACACGATTTCCATCTGAGGATGATCCAAATCTTAGGACTAGAGAGATTTAGCTATCAGTTCAGTAATATTTGGACAGAATAAGCTGATCAGAGAGTTTTAACATCTTCCTAGCTTCAACTCGTAGAACTGCCATGAGTCTATCAATTAAATTCCATCATCTGTTTAAGCAGAGAAGGAATTTTTATTCCAAATCCCTGCAAAATTGTTTTGTTTAGAAAGAATTAGACCATGCACTTATGAGTCATTTTATGAAGTAAGGGACCAGGGCTTTGCTTTGGTAACAAGTCCTTGTAATAAACCTTTGTTTCCACAGCAATGACCACAAAGAGTTACATCAGTGGAATTTAAATCTTACCCTCAGAAGAGGGGTGATTTCATTGCATTTGTTGAGGTTTTCATCATGTACTTTCTTTTGAGGTTATCTTTTTGCTTCTTTGTTTTTGCTTTGTGTTCTTTTTCTCAAGGTGTTCAAAATTATCTTGAAACTTACAGAAAAAAAGTAGTAACCAACCGATCACAGTTTTCTGTGGTTATTATAATTAACATTCTGCTTATCTACATTTCTGACAGCTCTGATAGGAAGAAAAGGCCTTGGTAGGATAAAAAAAAAATAAAAATCACAGCATTCTCTGCAAGTTGTAGGTTATCTGTTTAACATAAAAGTACATCTGCTTTATGTAAAAAGCAGATTCTTGTACACGAGCTCCACATAAATTCCAGTTGATAAACAAGGAGGAACACTCTACAGTACTCAGTGAATTGTTTTGAAGCAGTGTAACAGCTCCCTTGTAAGGAGCAGTTCTGCAATGCTGCTCAGACATTACTTAACTGCTCAAACTTCCTCACTGGGCATTATACAACTGCAGAAGAGAGGAAGGAAGAGTTAGGCTATTATTTTTTTGCTGCACTTCTCCAAATAGCTTAAAGCTACTGAAACTTAATAAGCATAAACTAATAGTTTCTCCTGCTTGTATATTACAAAGCAGTTAGATGATCTTGGGACCACTGCAAAACAGAAATCCCAGCATTTGAAATTCAGAATATTCTGCAGTTAGCCTGGTTAACTGAGGAAGCAAAGTGCAGATACTGCCTACATGCATTCCATGAAGATCTGTAGTTATTCAATAATTTAGCAAAGCACAACTACAGTTGGATGATTTTTAAAGCAGATTTGAGAGGTGAAAAGTTAAAAACTCATGTGGTTGTTTTAGGAAGATTATGATTTCAAATAAGGATTGAGCTATCTCATTAAACTAAACCTGCAGTGCAAGTCAAAGCAGCCAGATACCCACTGGAAACCCAAACTTCATCAATTCCAGACCTTGTGAAACCATTTGTTAGTCATTCCCACAACAGGCAGTTTCCTAGAAAGCAAGTTTCTTGTCAGTTAGAATAAAAACATGCTGCTTTACTCATAAATTTGCATGCAACAAGTGAAAAAATCTATAGCAAGATTTAACAGCTTAAAACTTTGTATGCAGCTTGAGCAGTAGTTTATTATTTAGTATATGAAACTAACAGTCCACTTTTTAAGACAGGGGAAAAAGAAAAACCCCATTTCAGCATTTTGTCATTCTTCTTTCTAAACTATTGCATTTAAAGCCCACAACTTAAGCCAGTATTGTGCATTATTGCTATATGATAATGTGAATGTAAGTTGTGTTCTGATCAGTGTTGTGATGCTCTTAGTATAAGTTCACCCACATCCCTTAGCACCAAAAGGATTAAAACCAGAAGAACACATCTGAATCCAACAGCAGTTTATTGCCCACTCATTGCAGATGAACTTAGACACTTCAGTAACCAGTTGATATGAGATTAGTTGACAACTGCAGAAGGTGTACAATGAGTACAAAATCATTAACAATAATATAACAAAAAGTGTTGATGTATTAATTTTTAAAACCAGTTGTACACTATTTTACAGCAACCATTATATGATCCTCAACTAACTCAGGGCGTGCATTTAAAGTTTGTTGGTTTTTTTTTTTTAAAAATAAAGTTCTCCAAGAGGTTGATAGACTGGGTGTTACAACTGCATTATTTCCCAAAATACAATTAAAGCACAGCCTTACCTCATACAGACAAAGCTGGCTTACATTTTATTAATATTTGCCTTATCAGGGAATGCAGCAAAAAAAGAAAAAAATATACATAAAAAAACCTTACACATAAAAAAACCTAAGCAATATATTATATATCTCTATATTGTAGTACAGATTTCATATAAATCAAATATAGGCCAAATTTTGGCATAATTTTTAAGTGCATTAACACAAAATTCTTCTCATACTTTGCTCTTATTTTTCAGGTTACTAACTCCTGAACTGATCTTTCAGTTATGATACTTTAGACATCTCAAATTGTCTGAAGATATAGTTTTCCATCCAGGAATATCACCCTTGCCTTTCATTACTCTTTCTAACAAAAATAAAGTTGAGGGAAAAACCTGGTGACTAATTTAGTCAACATTTAGTGATGAATAAAATTTTCCAACTTGCTAGGACTTTTTATTTACATTTGCTGGTCAGTATCTTTAAGGTAAGTATCTTTAAGTATCTCCATGTACCCCTCTATTCTTTGATCTTACAGAACAGTTACTAATTATGCACTACAAGCATTTAATGCTTGCTTTGTGGGGTTTTTTCATATTGTTTTTTTTTTTTTCTTTTTTTCTTTTTTTTTCTTACCAACACAGAAATTATTTCTCATGCAGAATGGAGTACAAGGAAATTTTCCTAATGCATAGTTAAATTTGCTTTGACTCCAGAACATGATATCCACTTTTTAGAGGACACCTAAGGAGTCATATCCTTGCTGCCACAAAATATGACTTTTTTTTTTCCAAATTAAGTTTGTTTTGCCTTTGTTTCAAGAAGTATCGTAAGAAAAACAGTTTAAGTGATACAACTAATCTAGCAATTTGACAACTACAGTATTTACAGTAAATTAAAAAATAGGCTTATATATTTTTCTGAAACAAAAAGGTCACTTAAGCTTTGCACTGGAGTAAAGTTCTGGCATGAAATCATTCAATAGGACTTCCTCCACAAAATAAGTCAAAGTTTATGATTTGTATGATTTAAAAAAAACCCATCTCTCAGACCTCCAAAGCAAGGACAGCACATTTATACCTTAGGAGGTAAGTCACTCTAACACCCACTGGTGCCTGTAATATGGAAAGAACTCTGTGCAGAACTCCCAGTGAAGTCAACAGAGGTTAGACAGCAATGCCCCTTCATACCATTGAACTATCTTGTGCATTCTCTGTGAAAAATCTCAGTTTTGTATTGAGAAAACAAATACTGAAATAGAAACAACTTTATAGCACAACAGATGTATTTACTTACAGCATGCAAGGTTTGTTTTTATGTATTTGAGCAGCTAACAGCCACTAACAGCCCTTAAGTATTTACAAGTTCAAAATTACAATCTTCAAACAAGTCACAATTACTTACAAAAAGTTCAGGACACTCCCTGGGAAATAAGCAATAAATTGAGTAAAAATACTGAAAGCTGTAATAAAACAGAGTAGCAAAGGAAAACATAATAGCTTTTAAAATTCATGCAAGTTAACACTGTTCTGGTAAAAAAACCCAATCAAATCAACAGAAGCACCTCATATGACATTTAGAGATGCCATTATAAAAGAAATGCCTTTTTTTTTTTTTTTCCAGAAGAAAAACTGTACATAAGATTTTTAAAATTTCTAAGTAAATAAAATACAACTCCCTTTGGTTTGCCAATTTACCTTAAAATAACTTCTCCACCTCACCCTCCCCAGCTTGCAAGGTAAGAGGTAAGGCAAATGTGATAAGAGACTGAAGACACTTCAACCCCAGCTCATGGTATGGGACACAAGTAATAGCTTTTTTTATAGACATGAAACTTTTTTCCAAGTAATAGATTCTAAAACTTACCCACAATGCAATGCATGTCAGTTCTGATTTAGGGCCATGTCAGAAAAAATCCTGCTCCTATGTTTAAGGCAGTCTAAGATAAATTTGAGTCTCTTCAGCCTCTTAGAAAACAGATTTCTGACACAAATTACATTGTGAGACTGAGATTAGTTTGGGGTTTTAGTTCATATAGTAAGCAAATAAGAAATTTAACTCTCAGCTTTCTGTAGTACGAGTGTGTTTACATCTGCTTCTACAAATACTAGAGTTTCTCTCTTTAGCTCTATACAATCTGGAACCGAGGAAGTTCACTAGCAGTGACAAATGAATATGTTTTTGCACCACTTCACAAAAGGTTTCAAGTGTACTGTCCTGAAAAGACATTTAACTACCTTTTAAAGCTATGTTAAATTCATTTATAAATAATTTGGTACCAGCTGATACTCAAACATTTTTCATGTTCAACTCTAGGAATAGCCTAGCAAAGAAAGTGCTCATTTTACCTGCTGTTTTTACCTGTCTGACTAGAAGGGATCTTAGCTTATTATTAACCAAAAGGATACTACAATACAAATACTTATGTTGGATTTTTAAACTTTTGTATTTCTGGGATTCTTTATTCTGCAACAGTATTCATACTGAATGATATTTTGTGCTAAATTGTCCTCTAGACCCTTACAAACCATGAAAATAGAATAGTAAAACCTTTTCCATGTAAACTTCAGTAAAGTTGTTGCAGTCTTAAAGACATGGCTGTAAAGGTGCTGTATAAACATGCTGATGTAATTTTCCTGTAGATGGAACATGGAATATAGAGTTTTGAAGCTACCCAATGTAATGTATAAAAATATAAAATAACTATGATTAACAGTAGAATAAACTGCAGTGCAATGTTCCTTAGCCTCTTGCAAGCCTGACCTGCATACAATTTTTTCACCCATTCTAGATCTTCCACAGAAGAATTTATTTCCCATTAATAAAACAAAGCAAGCACAGCTGGAAAAGGCAGCTTTAATAGCACCCTAGTGCTGTAAAATTGAAGTTCTTAGAAGTCAAATACATACCTTATAAAATTAGTTTGCTCACTTGTCTCTCTTCTGTGCTAGAATTAAAACATTTTTCACTCTAAAATGTAAAGCTAGGTTATTTAAGGAGAATGTGCCCTAAGTTCCAGAGAAACTTATCCTATTATTTTCACCAGCCCTCAGATTAATTTAATTGGAAATATGCCACTTGGCTCAAGGCTTTAAGCATAAGGCATGTTGTGTATAATCTCCCCAGCTACTTATTAAATAACTATCTTAGTGTGCAAAGCCAAACCAGAGGAAATCCCTCCCTCAGAACCTTAGAAACCAAGTTATCTTTACTGCACATTCAGCATTCAACTTCAAAAGAGGAACAGATAGAAAAATCAAATCCAGAAATATGTAATGAAAAAGGCTTGGTAAGGTCTTTTCAACTGTAGTTGTTTAACATGCTGTCAGTTTGAATACATTCACAGCTGTGCATTCTGAATGCACTGAAGCAATGCATCCAAAAAGTTAGCTTTTCACACCATCTAATGCCAGCATACCGTAACTTTGATGAAAGAGATACAAAGTTAATTTTGTTAATTTACATATTGAAAGTTTGGAGATAGGAGCTCCAATACAAAACCCAATGCCCTTCTAATTCCAAACATCGTTCACAAAAAAATGTAAGCTTTGTATTCTACCTGATCAGTCTACTTCCCAATCAAATTATGTTTTCCTGAAAAAATTTACAATACAAAACTCTGTAATTTATGTCTGGCCAGACAATTGCAACTCTTGCTGCAATACAACACTTCCTGAAATGGAAAGAACAGATTAAGCAACATATTAACAGAAACAAAACAAAGAGGCACATGAAAGTACAGTGAATTATTGTTGAAGTGTTATATTCTGCTCATCACTGGAAAAAGGGTCAAGATGAAAAGTGCATAATAATGCAGTGAAATTTAGATATGTACAAGCTATTTATGCATTGACCATACCAACTTGACTCCTGCCTATCAGAATGATTAAAATTTTAATTTGATTTTATTGTCTTATAGCTATCTAAATTGGATAAAAGCAATTATCACCTTAAATACAGTATGTTAATGCATAAAAATACATTTTTTTTCTAGAATAATGTATTAGACTTTTCTAAGCAAATATCTAAAAACAATGGTCCTTATCAATTACTTTGGAATAACAAGCAAGGCCCATTTCTTTGCAGAATGGGCTGTTTTTATTATTTATAGGTTTAGATAATTAATTTTGAATATCTTTCCACTGTATAAACAATCTCCAGAAAAATATATCCTCTTCCAGAAACTTACAGCACGCATTAAAAATACTTACAAAAGGGATTATTGTCCATTTACATAATTTTGAGCTTAAGAACATGATTCTTGGGTCATCTCATTTTTTATATTATGATCAGCCTAAAATGAGTATTCCAGTTAACTTGAACCATGCCAGCAATATGGACAATCTAACATTTAAAAATAACTGACTAATTATGTAGGATATTAAATAAAATTAGGCATTTTTACATCACAGTATATATGGCATTTCTTAATATAGCAACAGAAAGGCACAGAATACAGTACCTGAATCCTATATACTCTAGTGGTATTCACCAATGCCAATTCAGACATTTTCTTTACTAGAGGGGGCTAAAGAAAAAGGCTCCTGTTTGGTTTTTCAGAAAAATTCAACCTCATTACAAGTTTGGTCCATTAGAAATGCCTATCAGCTGAGACATCTTGAAGCAGGACTTCAGGAAAGAATAGAGGAAAGCAAATTTAGCAGTCTATGGTCCAACAACTTCAACGAATTACTATGAAATGGCAAAGAGATCATGAATGGTGCTTTCTGATTACCTGTCAGACATACCTGTTAAAATGTCAGTCTATGCAGACATCCCAGATACATTCATTGCATCACACACAGACTTTGTTACAGCAGTGAGTCCAGACACAGCATTTACAGAGTTCTGCACTTCTTGTGGGCTGATATTTGACCTCTGGCCCCATACCATGCCCTAAGACGTGTGGAGTCCTTTAAATGCTTTGCCTGCTTTGTATTGCTGTCAAAGACAAGACCCTGCTAAAGCCAAGCTCACTGGCTTCCCCTTGGCAAACTAGTGCACCTCTTCAAAAAGCAACTAGCTCTGTTCTCCCTATTTAAAGTTATAAAAACTGCATCAGGAAAGACCAATAAAATGAAAGAGGCAAGGAACAATAAACATGAGGGAGAAGCCCACTGTTCCATAGGTAATGTAGCGATAGGGAAGCTCCACCTCCATGCGCTGCCTCGCTTTCCGTACGTCGTCGTGTGGGATGCAGAAGATTTTACAGGCCAGGGGAATTGTGGCTTTTTTCATCGCAACTTTTGTTAACAACAAAACGATTACTCCAATCAACAACCTCAATATGGCTTTTCCAAACACAGTCACAGTGAGGGAGGACAGAGATAAAGGTAAGGTGTCGGGAGGAGGATCTAGCTGTAGACCCAGCAAGTAGTTCACGTGAGAGCCACAGGCGACTCCGGCACCACAGCCCAGGATCTGAGCTGTGTCTCCTCGTGAGGTGCTCCAGGTGTCCAGAGTAAAAGAGAAGATGCCCAGGGCTAAATGGAGACTGATGATAATCAAGGGTGCATATTTGTAAGTTAAATTGAAGTTATCAATCAGGTCCACAACTGGATGGAACACAACCAAGATGAGAATAGCATACAGAAATCCAGCAATAACATCCTGTAAAATAGAAAAGATTTGGCTTCAGTGTAATAGCTGTTTTAAAAAATAATTTGAGCTGCAATCATCGAGTTGCTCTGTTGCTAACAGTGACTTGCAGATTCTCATCTGCTGTACAAGATTAAATCATCCTGATGTAAAGAAAAGGTAAGGAATTGCATTTGTTCATGTGTTAGTAGGACAGCTGCATCACAATCAGATGAACAATCAAAAGTAAAGCTATGATCAAGCAATCCATGATCAAAGTTGTAGAGCTACCTCTTAGCTACAATGATCCCTTATTCAGGACTGGGGCATTCCACCCTGCAATAAGCACAAAGCCCAAACCCAAAGCCCAAAGCTCAAACCCAAACCATTTAGCCCAGTTAAATATATTCTGCCAACATAGTTTGCTGGAACAGCTCAACCCTGAATTTAAGTGTCTGGGTGCCAATACACCAGCACACTGGCAGCATCAGCTGGTAAGGCAGCTGCAGGTTGAAACTACAGCAGCTTAGACTTTCCACTCCAGCTTCAGAATTAAAAATATTGTAAGAATGGAGAACCATTTCTGACTACTAAAGGAGAGGAAGGGGAACTTCTGTGGCTTCATACTTGATTTTCAGTTTTATTACCGTTTTTAAAATGTCTTTTCTTAATTAAAGTGCTACTTATTTTTAATTTGACATTACATTTCTGGTACTGTTGATAAATTACTCCACTGCACAGAATTCACTGAAAGCTTTTTAGAAATGAAAGCTCTAGAAAACAGATCACCTTCATTGATATACTTACTAACTTCTCCATGAGCCATAATTTTAATTCACTTCCACTAACTGAATGCTTGATAAAAAGCTCTAACAGTTGAGCAATATGAAAGCTCCCTGACTGATTTATATTACAGACAACACATGGTTAATTGTATTCACTCGAACTATAGAGGATTCAGATATGAAACTGCTCAATAACTGAGCCTGCATCATGCCCTGCTATTTGCTGCATGACTGTTCTAAGACATCACGTGGCAGCTAACACAGTCAGCTGAAACATCTCTTCATGCTACTGTCCTCCAGACAAGTACTTTTGACTTTGGAAGCCTCCTACTCACAAACAAATATGCCATCCAGGTTTTCTGAGCTGCCTTGTTTTGACATGATCCCTTCACACTGTGTCCATCTGCCAGCTTTACTGCATGTTATCAGGCTTACTGTTTTCTGTCTGTTAGCTTTCCTCTTTCTAGTAAGTGATCCTCAAAAACCTTTAGCCACCTTATTAGTGGTCTTACATTCTGATTGCCATTTTGTAGTGTTGCTGTTTTCCCATTTTGACATTGCATGCATTTGTGTTTGCTTCATTTGTGGATTTTTTTAATCCTTTTTAATAAATAAGTCTGTTTTTCAAGGATGACAACTTTGCTATTTTTCTCTGGAACAATAGCCAAAGTTCTTTAGAAACTTTGGTAAGTAAAATGCTAGCATAAAGCATATGCATGCCATGCTAAAAGTAGATGACATAGAAACCAACTGGACATTACCAGGCACTCTCTCATCCTGAAAAGCTATTTCTACTCTCTAGAAGGAAAAGTTTGTCTATGCTTTGGTACAGTCATCAATATCTGTACTAAAACTGCTTTCAGGCATCAGCTAAGTTTCAACTGTGGATTGATTCTGTATAAATTAACAGAAGCCTGACATCCACTTTTAGCTATTGTATTAATTTCTATGCTGAAGAAATGTAAATATTGTTCCTATGTGGTAGGACATTCTAAAAAAATTCTATACAATTACTGCACAGGAAAAAGTTAAATGTGATGGAAGTTTATGAAATCAGAAGAACATTAAAAGGTCTAGTAGGATTATTTTCTTACCAAAATTGAATGCATTCCCATATAAATTCGACTACAGCAAACCAAAGAACACCAGCAGAATGCCAGGGTCAGTCCAAACATGAGGGGATACTGGTAGGAGAAAAAATACAGAAGTTGTATTAGAATCTGGAAAAAAATAATTTAAACAATCATACTACAAGATTTCTATAATTAATTCTGACTAATGAAACTAATGCTTACTGTTTTCCTTGCCTGAGCCTTCCCAAGCCAATCAGATCACCTCAAGTTCACTTTTCATCAAGTCAAAACATTATTAAGTCAAATTGTTTCAACTTTTGCCTTGCCCTCTTCCTTTGCATTCGGGATATATCAGTTCCTGGGCATTGGTCATCTTTGCAGACAAAGCAGTAAGAAGTTAATAGATCTTTGTAGCACTCTTAGGTATTATGATATTCTAATGAGCAAGAGGCAATCCTTGCATTTTAAACTCAAACAGTTTTACACTGAGGGAAGCACCTACATAATATAAAAATATTGTTAACAATTACCCAGGTAGAATGTAGTAGCTTCACCTTTCTCCTGAAAGGTAGGAATTAATAATAATTTACAAATTCATTCAATTCCTTACAGGCTGTTTTAGAGGTTCTAAAAATCAATCTCCAAGGATCAGTTTGAAACTCCTAGAATAGTAATCTTTTTTGTTCTCTACATTCCCATATGTTTCTTCTTACAACCCATGTTTGTTACACAAAGCACAATTATTTCCAATTACTTCTGTATTTTTTTATTAATAAGTACTGTGTGCCAGGAACAAAATATCAGCATGTGGAGAAACTCAGCATTTTAACGTTTTAGGTTTTGGATAAAAATATTCTAGTTCACATCTTACAACCCAGTAATACTTTTCTCACTACCATTTTTCTAAATGTTGTACAAGACAGGATACAGCTTCCTTTTTCAGTATTAAAAATAATTATTAGGTCTGTAAAACAAGCAGTCACAAGACATAATGGCATGTGCCAAAAATTGCTTGACTTCCTACAGGAAAGCAATTATAAACATTGTCAATATAAACAGGCAGTCTAGATGTACTACAATCTCAGGATGAAAACTAAGAATTACAAATGGCTTTCTTGCAGTTTCCCTTGCTCTTTTTATGGGTAACCTGAAAGGCAGAATATCCAGCAAACTACAGAAAGTATCTTAGATCTTACTGGATGAAGTCATAAGTCCTCTGTGAAGGCCACTAAACAGACTGACAAGCTTCTAAATCAGTCTTTCAAAGTAAGGTTTGAGCAAAGATTATCAGTCTTCTGCATTATCCCAAGATTCTTTGAATGCTCCAGGACCATCTTAACTTGACAATTTTATCACACCAATAAAATCAGGAAGCTTACATTTCACATAAGAAACAGATTGCACATGAAAATCAGTTCTAAATGCCCAGCTCATAGTTTTGCTACATCTCTTTTAAGCTTTAACTCCCGTAGCAACATTTGTCTTTGTTTCTTCTACATTCATCCACAAATTGCACCTAAACAATATTATGTACTCAATGATTAACTTCTAACTGAAATGATAAAACAACAAATTCAGTTTTCTGCCTTTCAGCAGGATGCTGATCATGGGCAGCACCCCAGTAACTAGGGCTCACTCAGGACATAATTGCATTTTTCAGACTCTGACATTGTTACAGCACCCACAGAAGTAACCCCGGTGCCCTGTGCTGCAGCACCAGATGTTGCCAGTGTAGCCCCATCCACACCCCTGATTCCTCTACCACCATTTACACTGATCTCAGGGTAGCACTAACGCTGCCCACTCTGGAAAGACAGCCAAGCCAGATGGCTTTCCAGCCTGCTGCTGCTCCACTCTCCATTTTCCAAAGCAAAAATGTTACTGCCTCCAGAAGCAATGCAAACCTCCTGACCAGAAAATGTAATAGCATGGCAGTTACCTGCTGGTAGAGTGACCTTACCATGACACGTGTTCACACAGCTATCGAAAGTTCCAAACTGGTTTTCCCATCATTTGATACTACATATCCATTTTTCTTTCCTGGCTCACATCTTTTATGTTTTCAGACACCAGTCAGGGGTAAAGCTTTTCTTTATTAAAGACTTATCCTGTGTTTCTGAAATACTTGACAGAAACCTTTAGCAGGAAGAGCAGTGAAGTGCCAGGCTCAGCAAGCTATAGCAGCTAATGATACTCTGAGTAAGAAGTTGAGATTGTGGGGGAGAAGAGGTCAGGACAGCTAAACTGCACAACCCTAAGAGCAAGGAGTATAAAGAAAAAGTCATATTTGAGGAGTCTTCTTTTAAGAGTCCTGGGCAGGTCTTTGTAAACAACAGGGAGAGTAGGATAAATTCTGGAAATAAAAAGAAGTTTGTTCTCAGTTAAGAATGCTCAAGAGAGGGGTGGTGTTTGAGGAAGAAAGAAACTGCCAGAAATTCCAGTTTTGAAGAAAATTTTGGAAAGAATTTGTCTCCGTAATATCTCACTCTGCTTTTTGTAGTTTTGAGAACAAATATGCACTAGAACACATGAAAATCATCTTGTTTACTTCCTCTACAGAAAAGCATTTGTATCCAAGAGCTCAAACACTTCCCTATCATAACCACCATTAAAAAAAAACCAAAACACATTTAACACTAATTCATATATTCTTAAAATAATGAAGAACTTTTCAGTTAAACCCAACCAAACTATTCTTACTGAAATAGCTTTAGCATAACCTGTGCACAAACGCATCTGCAAGTATAGGGCACATAATAATTTATGGTATTTTAAAAACATTAAAATAATAATCAAGAGTCCTAAAGCCAGTGTCTGTACACCCAAGAGAGCTTACTACTACAGTATACTTAGCTGTACCATATTCAGTCCATCATAAAGACAGAAGATTGAAACAGTTATTCTGATTTCCTCTGGAATAACATTACAAAATACAAGTTAAATCAATTTTTGTGATTACTTCCCACACAATGCATTCTCCTGCACATTCCCACTGTGTAACCAGAACACTTGGACAATTATCAGTTTATGTTTGAAGCTTACTTACCAGTCAGCAAAATTACTATCAGTTTAGATAAGGGCATATTTATGTAAAAAGTACAGAACCAAAATGTGATCTAAAGGTTTTAACCTTCATCTGTCCTGGTTTCTTCCAAATGCTAAATCCATACCACCCTGCAATGCCCACATAATCAATCTGGTTTTCTTCCCACAACCTTTATAGTCACCCCCAGAGCATCACAAAGCTGTATATGCCTTTGGTGCCCCATAGTTCACTGATATCTTCTACTTCAACTCAAATAAAACACAATACCCTGCACCTCCTCCTTGGCCAGTTTTCACTCATGCCTTTTAAAAGCAGCCACTGGGCTCAAGAATTCAAAGAACACCAAACTGGTAGCACCTGCTTAAAATCTACCTTGAGGTGATATGGCAACCATATATTTTGTCTTTACAGGTAGGAATAAGTGTATAAATTGACTAAAGGAGAATATTAACACTCCCACACACTTTTTACCTCAGCAAGAAGACTGCTCAGCAGCATGCCAAGTCATAACACCAGCAGCAGACATCACCTTGATCCTTACAAAAAAAGCTGATGCTTTTACTTCCAAATTATTGTCTGAAAATAATGTATGCTCTAAGTGTTGGCTGATCTAGAAAACTACTTCATGTATTTTGCTCATATACATCCAGCATAATATGATTGTGTATCTGTAACCTCCCACTGACTAGGCATATGACATTCCCCCAAATACCAAACATCTTGCATTAGTAGAGGGACTTAGGAGTTTTAAAATTTATCAGCCCTGTTTTACAATAAAAAGCAGATTTTACAAAGCTTCTCGCCCAATCACAAATGAATATTAAAAAAACAACCAAAACCTGCAGCTTTTACAATGTTTTCTACTTTTAAACAGACACATTTTATGAAAGATTAGTGTGAAAACTTTGATCTCAAGTGTTCACTGAAGAAAGTTACAAGCACTCATTTCTGGTGTTTGCTTTAGGTTCTCACTTTGGAAAACACTGCATTCACAATTTTGAAACTGAGCAGTTTATAAATCAAACTTAGATCTTTTCTATGTAGTTGTATGTAGACACACTGACACTCAACTTAAGTGAAAGATATTAAAGCAAGACTGCTGAATTCCAGCATTTTTAGTTCCATGGTTCCTCACGTGTCACATCAGACCTACAGAGGCACAGAAGACCACAAGTTCAATTCTACCCTCTCCTCCAGTTCACTGCTTTTCTTACTCATTTAGGCACCAGAAGGCAGACTGGTGTCATATCTCCTTTCAGCTGAGGGTCTGAAAGGCTGTTAGAGATAAACATAAAAGCCAGGTCTAGTTCTCCATTTGCTCTTTCTGGTAACAGAATTGACATGTCTTCATTCTTGACCATACTCAGTCACTTAGAGGAATAATTCAGGAATAGCTCATTTTTGACACAAACATCTCAAACCCTGCCTCCAGGGAGCATTTACTGAACTGCATATTGCCTTTTTTTGGTTTTGTTTTATGTTTTTTTACATTTAAAAAAAAAACCTTGAAAATCTTAGCCTTATACAAAAATAAAGATACTCTCATAGCATTCAATCTGAACTTCAAAAATCACATAGAGATACTGGAGAAAGAGATAAATGCAACATATTGATTTAAAATATACCTTTGCTGACATTTTGGCTTTTTGTTTTTCTGAAGGCACATCCATTAAGGAAAGTGCTTTAGTGTAAATATATGTAACTAAGGCACAGATCAACCCATATGTTAATTAAAAAAAAAAAAAAAAATTAAAAAGATAATTTAGGGAATCAATCAGCCCATTTTAACATATTTTGTTAAAGAAAAAGATAGGAATACAGATGATTGAGTAGAATACTCTTTTTCTCTCAAGCCTCAATTCTGCTCCTGCAAAACTCTTGTTTTGATCAATTAAACTGAATTAAAATTGTCATTTTTGGAAAACAGCAGTGATTGGCATTCTAACTCCAAATAAGCCTTTGAGAACTTTGTGCCCAATGTTTTCAATGGGAAATTCCCATTTTGTTTGAATACATTCTCCAAAAAGGGCTTGCAAGCTTGTCACTGTATCTCATAGAAACCATTTCTCCCAAGTGCCTACACTCCTCCCTCCTCTTTGGCAAAAATCTGACTTTTTGCCAAGAGTCTTAATAACATAACCATTGTTTTAAAATGCTCATAAGGAAGCAATCTGTCCTAAAAGCTTTGACCTAGGTCAGAAAATTCCTCTTTTCACAATGGAACATTCTTAAAACACACTAGATGTTAGTTTATTTTTTAAAAGTACATTCTACACCTGAGAAATCTTCATCATCCACAAGGATCTTCAAAGTAATTTTCTAATATTTTCAGTGTTCTGAACTGTTACTCAAATGATCTTTTTTTAATTATATAATAACTCAGAAGTTCAGCTTGGGTTTGAGACAATTATTTTGGCCCAGAGTTCACTGCATGAATCCAAGCAGCTTTTGCAGCATCATGTTTTTAAAAATATACTTAGGCTAGGTGTTGGCAATAGTCACATGAAAAACTATAATAAATTTTTACAGGACATAATTCATTTTTGAAAGGAACAGAAGAAAATTAAAAGAATTGTTAAAAAAAGACTACTTACAAGTCATTTTAGGAAATATAATCACACCAAAACCTGTCTTTCAGAAGAGGTGAAGTGGTAATGAACACTGGCTAACTTATATTTATCAATTTTCCTTCTTTCTTCTGCAGCACAAAAATTTGAAATAGCTACAGGTCATTACAGAAACCCCTTCTTTAAATTCCAAGATAAATATTTCAGTACCAGCTCAGCAGGAAGTTTAAAAGTTTAGTTTTCTGCTCTAAAGCATCTGAAAAGGAATTAAGGAGACAACAATTTCTGTTGTATACCTGTTACTTCTTTTCCTTGCAGTCGTAACAAAAACCAAAGAAAATTCCTCCTTGAACACACATAGCAAGAATCACCTACAGCTTAATTAGCTTATGCCCCAACACCTAAACAAGTTTTCCTGCAAAATAAAATTCTCAGGTTTAATTAACACAATTTGAAAGCATGAGGAATGCTTAAAACATGTACAGTCCACTAGAGAAAAAAAAAATATAGTATTTCCTTTGAGTCTTTCCTTCACCAAAACCTCTGTCTCTAGCTTTACAACATCTGTTTTTACATATCCTCTATATTAATAAAAGATTTGCTTGTGCAAAACTAAAAGATATTTCATGTCAATCAGCACAGTTTAATAGGCCAGGCTGCTGCATACATCTAGCAGAGATTCTCCAGTAGGATTAGTAAGACCTGGCTATGCTCTTTTCAAACTTTTAAGAGCACCTGAATCAAACAGGCCACACAACATTTTACAACTTCTTTTACAACTAAACCACAGGCATTAATATGGCCCATAAAAGAAGACCTGACAACTCAAATACAAAAGCCAAGGACAGTGCTTGCCCTCCAATTTCCATCTCTCTTCCTCAAGAGCTCGTTATTATGTGGGCAATTCTGGGTTTTCAGGTTATCCCTCCAGCTAGGTTTCTCATGTCAGAAGATAACCAGTTATTCCCCATTCCCAGTGGGGATCAGAGATAAGTCAGCTTCTTGGAATGGAAGAGCAGGCAAGTGTCTCTAGAAGTCATATTTAGCAGTGGTTTATCAGAATCACAGAACCACAGTTCTCTTAGAAATCACAGTTCAGATCCTGTCAAACCCATCCCATTTGATTAGATTCATCAACTTTGGTTGATAAAAATAATGAAGATCAAAGACTTCTGGAAAAGTTTGACATTCTTACACAAGTAGTATGGAGAGTTAGTAGAGCAGTAAGTAAATGAAAACTGAATACATTCAGGTGTGTCAGCCGAAGAAACTCCTGCAGAATGGATGCACTCTTCTGGGGGTTTAGCAGTAGTGCTTGTCAAGGTCAACATTATCATCAGTGGGGTGGGAGGAGAGGCACTGATGACAAGATTTGCTGGCAGGCAAATACATGGGGAGGACAATGCTGTCGTATTGAGTGATCTAAACTGCTTCAGAAGATGAGTCTGTTCAAACAGTGTTGGTTGATGTAGTTACAGAGGCCAGCAAATCATCAAACAAGGCTCTGGGCTCCTGCTGAACATCAACTTAACTAAGTTCATTCAATGGCCTGCAGTGAGAGTCAGCAGTTCTGAGTCAGCTCATTAATGCAGAGCTCAGGAAGGAAAGCAAACCCATCACTTCCTAATCTAGAAAACTACTGCTAGAACCAGGCTGCATCATGGAGGTACTCTAGGAATGAAGCATATTTTGTCTCACAGACTCCTCCCCCCCCATAAAACAGGAGGGTTGTGACACATTCAGGTACCATCCTAACTCAAGCATTACTTCCAATAAAATAGGTGGTGATATTTATTTTACATCAGCAGGTCCAAGTAATCAAATATATATGTATAAAACTTAAAAATACAAAAATAAAAAAAATACTTTTTCCAGTAGCCTCAGCGCTAGGCTTTTGGGGATACTGTAGATAATTAGCAGCCCACACACAATCTTCAGAGGACACAATAAATCAGTCTGGTTCACACTGTCAGTATTTCGGAGAGGAGGCTTTCCTCAGCATGACAAAAGTATACTTTTTCCTACATCATATCAAGATGTATAACCACTATCTTTTACGTGTTTGTCCTCCTCTTTCAGGGTATCACAGCTTGGAAAATGGAGAAATATCAATATCTACGATACTCCTAAATTCTCAGGAATCTTTGGCATGAGCTATATAGTTCAAGGTTACTGAAATATCTTTGAAAAAAGTGGTTTTCCCTGCTGAGACTTAACAATATTAAATAAACATATATAGATTTTGCAATTACAATTGAAAATTTCAGGCAAGTTCTCATAATACAAAGAGAAATTGAAAACTTGTATTCTACAGTGGGCACGACAGTTAGCTATTATGAGAGTTATTTTAATATATAATTTTTTATCTGGAAGTTGATCACACTGAATATTTCCTGGGTCCAAAGTCTCTAAATACAAAAATTTGTCACAACCATCTTTAAAATATATAATTTCTGAAAATATTTTACTTGAACAAGTGCATTTATAAGCAAAGTTTATAGCTCTGCTGTGCATAGTCAAAAATCCTTTTGAGTGATACATGAGAGGAAAATAATTGCAAAAGGATTGCTGATAGGCATTGAAAAATAGGAAAGCACAAACTTAATTCAACAGTTTAAAAGGAAACACATTGGAATTAAAAAAAAATAAGTTTTAAAATGGATAATTTTGGCCATACATAGAAAAACAGGAGCAGATTTGCTCTCTTCTCTGTGGTGTTGAAGGTAGAGAATCACAGATTGTCTGTTTGATAGAAAAGAACTATAACACAATAGTAGGAAGTCATAGCCCAAAGAAAGCAAACTCCAAATAAACAATACAGGAAAGTGATTTCCTTCTCTCTGGAGTAATCTTTTAGAGAAAGAGTGGCTTTCATTTAATACAAACTTCGAAGTGACAAACTCAGTTACCTGTATTCCAGAATGAAAAGTCCCTGCAGAGTTAGCTGGATCAGACTACACTGACACTCAGTCTTACTCCACTATCATTTTTCTGAACAGAGATTCCCAAGAGATGGACACATCATGATCAGGGCCTTTGCAATTCTTGCTTGTACCAAATCTAAAGATTGTACCCCAACATTTGCCAAAAAGTTTAAATGTAACTATTTGTATCTACTGACAAACATGTCTAATTTGTCCTTTATTATCAATAGCTTCCCTAGAACTTTTGAGGTCAGTCTTTTTTAACCTCATCTTTCCAGACAAGCATGACAAAAAGTTGTCATTTAGTTTCTACACCCTTTCAATGCAAGTAAACTGTGGAGAATTGTAGAAGCACTTGATGAAATCTTAAAGCTCTTTAGAGGTGAATTAAAAGACATTCAACATGCCATAGGTTAACTTTCAATTGATATTTGGAAATAATTTAAAAATTAAAGGTGTTGTTTTTTTTTTTCATGAACAGTTTGATATGGCAAAAGTTTGTTTCAGTGAGGTCTGTTATTCATACCCATTTCATACAAAAAAGGAATTAAAATGAAGACTCAGTTTGCTTCCTCATTTCTTAAGCATGTTCTAAATGAAAAATAGGAAGTCTGCATGTTTATGACTTTAGTATGCATTCATTATAAATATGTTTTAGTCAGCTAGCACAGTATTTCACAGACCAGAACTGCAACAGTTGGCAAACCTAAGACTGAACTTGGTTTACTGGCAAAAATACCATTTCACTCATTGCCAGTTTGCTGGTTCTATAGAAGCACTCAAACTGGGTTCTCCTTTGTACATATGAGATCAGCCTGTGCAAAGCTAATAATACCAAACGAGGGTTCCCACATGCAAAGAAGTATCAATCCAGTTCATTCAACTGATATCAGCCCCACACATGTAACTAATTAAATATTAGGGTTGCAGTAGTTTAAAAAGAAAAGCAAATACAACAATTTTAAGATTAAGCATCTAAGTGACAGAACTCCAAATATTTGCTTCATAATGACCCACAAAACCAGACATTATCTGATCCCTGCACAACTCTAGCAGAGGGATAATTCACATTTTCCTATGAGAGAATATAAACTCTTCATAGCTTTCTTCTGGGCATGCTGTATCACCTGCAGGAGTAGATATATCAACTTTGGTTAAGGAGAGGCCAAATACAACCTCTAACCTTCTACTAGGTTTTAGTTCAGGTCCCTTCCAGCCCAAACCATTCTAAGATTCTATGACTACTTCTTTCCTTTCAGGCACCCGTGTTATGTGCTGGGATAAAGCCGCAAAGTGTCACCCTCAGACAACTGGTAATTGTTAATAGCAAGCGAGAAAACCAGACTTCAGACCTTGCATGTAGCTGGAAAAGAGTTCTCTGTACCAAGACGGCATAGGTCTGACTTAAAATTGGCAGGTAATAAGAATTTGTAAACATTAACAACTTGAAGAGTAGACTTACTGCATAACTTCTTGAACAGAGCTCTTAAAACCCTACGCTGAATATTTGTTGCCTGGGAAAGCCTCCCCCTCCCACACGGTGAAGTGATTTAGAGCTGAATGTTTTCTTTGCAGTGTTGTGTTGTGCTTTCTTTGGAGTTCTTACTGTCACCCGTACAGCTAACACCGAGGGCAGAAGCAGTCTGCATAAACCAGATGACCAACAGCGTTATTTTAATCTAATTTATTGATCCCAAATGCAGGTTTTAAGACTTTGCTGAACGAAGGTGTTGAAAAGATCGGAGGTTATCAGTTCCTGCCAATTATTAGCACATTAATAGCTGTGACCTCATCTGAAAGGACATGTACTCCTCAAAACAGAATTAATAATTTCTGGTTTATGGGTAATGAAACGAAAAGGCAGGACTAAAGGAAAGGTTAAAGCTACGAATGAGCTCAAGCTACAAAGTAATTGAAACAAGAGAAGGATCAGCAAAAAGCTTTTTCGTTCCTGGCTCGTCACCAAATTCTGTCAGTAAAACCAAACGCCTGGTAAAGTACCAGGTACCTAACCAAACTTTGTGGAAAGCACTCATCCTACAGACGATAAGTTGGAGGGGAAAAAAAGCTTACGGGGAACAAAAACTAGACTTTTAAAGCAGGCTTTCAACAGCTGAGCTAACCGTTCAGAAGACAGAATTATTACTACAGTTCTTGTTACCTGAGCACTCGTTTGTATCATAGAGAAAAAAAAAAAAGGGGGGGGGGGGGGAGGAGACGGCGACAAGGAAAAAAGACAGGAACTGCACATTTTACCCAATCTCAGCCACTCTCTCCCCTGAAAAGAACCCAAGCCTGACCCTGCCTTACACCTGGGGGCTGTCAGACGCAGGGAGGAGGAGGCAGAGGGGAGCATTACCTGCCAGCGGCCGTAGCTGAGCAGCAGGAGGGCCAGGGGGATGGCGGTGCCCGACATGGCGTGTGTGGAGGGCATGCTGTACTCCGAGTTGTAGAAGACTTCCAGCTTGACCACGGGGGGGGAGGCAGGCCTTGGCCAGCGGATGACATCCTTGGTGCACTGCCCCAGGTACATCACCCCCACCCAGATGATGATCAGCCTCCGGCCCAGCCAAGCGTCCAAGTTCCAGATGCAGAAAGGAAAGAAGAGGATGTAGAAGAGCTCGTTGCCCAGCTCCGTGCCCAGGCTGAAGAGATAGTAAAGGAAACGGCTGCGGGTGGAGAACTCCTGGCTGCCGTCCTCCTCCGTCAGGGAGTTGCGGCGAGGCCTCCTCCTCCACCGCTGTGGAGGCTCCGTTCCACCGGGCAGGGTGCCGTTCCCGGCGGGATGCCCCTGCCCTCCCGCCCGCTCCGCCGCCGGGGCAGGGCCCCCGTTAACCACCGGCCCCCGGCCTTCGTCTCGCTGCTCCGCGTCGGCCCAGCCCGAAGGCCCCTCCACCCCGCAGAGCCGCTGGAAGGCGGCCACTTTCCGCGGGTCCTGCAGGTGGGCGGCCACCCGGAGCAGCCGCCGGTAAAGAGCCATGGCGGGAGGACGAAGCCAGCCGGGAGGGGCAGGCTGAGGGAAGCGAAACGCTGCCCCGGGACGGCGAGCGGGCAGCTGAGGGGGCTTCGCCTCAGGGGAGGCGGGAAGGATGGACGGGGGCTCCCGTGCGCGCGGCGGACGAAGGGGAGCCGCTCTCTGAGGAGAAACCCGCTGGAGGGCGAAGCCCCGAGGACCCACGGACAGCGATGGACACGGCCCGGGCGCCGCTTGACTCGGGCTGGGGCTGCCGCTGCCGCTGCCCTCGCCTCAGCTTCAGCCTCAGCCCCGGCCCCCTCGGCCGCTCCGCTCCGCCCGCCGCTCCCCCCCGAGCGCGCGTCCGCCGCTCCCCGTCACGGGGCCGCGCCTGCGCACCAGCCCCTCTCGCGGGGGCGCGGACACGCCCCTCCCCCAGAACCCTCCTCGCGGCGCGGATTGGCCCTGACTCTCCCCTAATCCCACCCCTGGCGCCAGGAGGAACCAATCAGAGCCCGGCCTGGCGCCAGGCGGCTGAGCGGCGTGCCTCGGCCTCGAGCGCGGAGGAGGCGGCGGCGGGGGCGGCGGGTGAGGGGGAGGGGGCGGCTTCGTCGTCGTCAGCCCTTGAGCTTTGGGTTTTCGGTTTTTCTTCGGGGTGTCCGCCGGTTCCTTCTCACCGGCTGCAGCCCGGGCACCGGCACAACCGGCCCCCGACGAGCTAGTTGCCCTTCCCACTGACTTAAGGGTGAGCTGCTGCCTCCCTCCCCCTCAGGCACCGTGTCTGGCGTCAGCATCCCCGAGGCTTGTCCCCGGTGCCTGCCTTCTGCCTTCTGCCCCCTCCGCTGCCCCCATCGACCCCAGAAGCTCCTAGGGGGGGGTAAACGTGAGGGAGAGAGCTGATTTCAAGCAGAGAGTGTGAGTGGGCTCAGGCTCAGCGGTCAAGCCAGTTAAGCAGTGGTGCTGGTGGGTTATCCACAGAGGTGGTGGAGCAGGGAGGTTTCTGTTGGGTGTGAGGGAAAGGATCCTGCCTTCCCCCCAGCTCTAAATAGGCTGGAGAAGTTTCCACGATTTCTACTTGATTGGTGTGCATGTCTTAAAAGTTCATCAGGACTAGAAAGTTTGCAGTCAGATCCTCTGAAAGTCCAGAGTTGCTGGGATTTCCATGATGGAAATGCTGTGGGAAATGTCAGTGCTGGTGCTCTCTGATGCTTCTGCCTACCCATCTGATACTCATCTGTGGCTTGCTATTGTTCCAGTGTATTTGTATCTTGCCTTAAAATCAGGAACTTAAACAAGTGATAAGTGTGATGCTTTGTGCCTTTTTTTTGAAAAGGATGAGCAATATGGCCCAGCTGATTAGTTAGCTGGATAGCTATCCTATGCAAAATAGAAAACCTGATGTGGAATACAAATCATAAAAAGTTCATATGAAGAAATAAAACACAATTCTACTCAATGTTTTAGTAATTAATACTGTTTTGATCCAGACTGAGTGCTGCATAATCTTCTCATTAGCATTGGGTTTATGCAGTGCCGATAAGCCAGGCAGATGCTTCCAGATCTCAAGAAGAGAAAGTCCTTTGGAAAATTTAGGTGAAAGTGATGTTGTCTAAAGAGGTTCTGGTAATAGAGTCCATTTTCCACTACATTTTTAGCAATGATCTGGAAGGGAATCTGAGCTTCTTGGTGCAAAAGTTCAGCTTCAGTATTAATGGAGTCCTCAGTAATGATGGGACTGATTAGAAATGTTGGTATAAACATCCTATTTTAACTTAGTGAATTTTAATCCAGCCAAATAGATAGCTGACTGTCTTGGGAACTGGGTGTGGGGACTGTAACTGGGGAATAGAAGACTACATCCTGGGAATGTAATAACTTTGAGATGGATTTAGGGGTCAGAATAAGTGAGCAATCAGATAAGAGTTCTCCAGTATGGTGCTATGGCAGAAAAGGATTAACCAATTTATAAAAAAGGAATAATAATAATAGAAATTTAGTTTACCTCTCATATTTGGCCTCAAAATGCTGTCCACAGGAGAGTGTATACAGTTCTGGTTTTCAGATTTTAATAAGCATGCTGGAAAAGTAAGAGAGAGCAAAAGAGTGAAACAGAATGTTCTGATGGTCAGAGAAAATGTATTACACTGAGAGGTTTTAAGAGTTCAGGCTGTTAAAAGTTACTTGGAAGGGGATTGGGAGGTGACTTTATTGCAGTGTACAGGAACATTCCTGGGAGAAAATGTGGGGTATTAAAGGGCTCTTTAATCTGTTGAAGAAAGGCATAATAAGAAGTAATGGCTGGAGGCAAAAATAAGACAAATTCAAATAGGAAATAAAAAAATTTTTTACATAGTCAATCACCAGAACACATTCCCAAGAGAAGCTGAGGACTTTATGGTGGTTTATATCTTCTGTTGAAGATTAGTTGTATTTCTGAAAAGTATTTTTTAGCCAAGCAGAAGCTACATTTTATTGTTATTGGATAATTACAGGTTGAAATCTGATGGTCTGTGATATGCATAGTGTCAGGTTAATTTAGTGGGACTATTGTGGTTTAAATTTTAAATGCCAGAAGCAGATATTTTGTTAATAACTATAAGCATAAGAATAATTTTTTTTCTTGTAATATTTATGCTTCATAAAAGAGCTGGTGTGAATTAAGCTTTTGGGTGCAGAATATGCTTAGTAAGACAATATCTAAAGGATACCTGAAGGGTTTTGGCCTTTTGCTTCCTAAATTTGGTCTTGAAATTACTTGGAAAATTTTCCATTTGAATTTCTGAAGGAATAGATCCTTACAAGAAAATTTCTAATAAAATCTGGATAATCCTCCAAGGAGTATTTCACAATGTGAACATTCATTTTGTAAAATTGCCTGAAGCCTAGAGAATCAGAATGCACCAAATGGATCCTGATAGATTTCCTTTATTGTATATTATCTGTATTTGTATTGTTGCATATGTTTGCATCCTAGTCTTAGCCTCACTTGAGGTGTTAGCCTAATATAAACAATTATATTATGAGTGGAGGGGCTGCTGTTACTGGAAGAGGAGTGAATGGAATATAAGTAAGATTCCAGATCAGCAATTTGGCAGAGAAGTGCAAAAAAACCACCCCCAAAATGGTGCAGTTTCTCTGTCTTGAGAATGGAAGTCTTGCTGTCATTTCTCTGCCTTCTGAGAACTGTGTGATGCTAATCCTGTAAGAGGCATGTGCTTCCTAATTTACATTCTTCTCTTTTTCCTGGCTCTTGAGCAGAAAATGCAAAGATAGGAGCTGTAAAACAAGTTGCTGCCTTCTTTTGTGTGTTTTCCCAGAGTCAAACCACAAACAGTCTCCCCTTAAACACAAAACAAACTGAAATCTCTTAATTAACTTCATGATGAATTCTGGAATGGGATCTGAATAACTGTACAGGGGAAAAAAAAAATCAAAGTGATTACAAAGGATAAAATGAGACTTGTCTTTATAGTATGCACTTGGTAACTTAAACTGAAAGCATTTGTGCAGTTGAAACTTGTTTGCTTTGAATGATGAGTGTGAAAATTATGTGATGTTAATACTGAAACAGCTTTGAAATCACCTTTGTGCATTTGAAGTAAGTAACCATTGCAGTGGGCTCTCCAAGAGGAGCGTGGTGTGCACACTGGAACTGAACTTTCCCAGAAAAGGCTTCTTTGTATGACCTACAACAGCCCCAGAGCTGTTGTGAACACATTCCAGCTGACCACACAAGTGCTGTCTGAGCTTGACACCCGTAACTCACATCCACGTTCCCACAGGCTGTAAATATTTGACAAGACAGCTGTGGGAATCAGGAAATGAGGTGCAGAACCCATTGTACTTCCAGCTGCAGCTCTGCCTGCCCTGCCCAAGTGACAGGAGCAGAACCAGGAGTTCCCTTATGAAGCAGAACATCTTGCTTGGCATCCATGTCAATGAGCATTGGGTATGAGTGTCTTTCAGGTGCTGGTTCTGCCTTGTAAACTTGTAAACCACTTTATGTGAGGCAGTTGTTTTTCTCCCCTAATATAATTGAAGGAGCAGGTGGCAGAGCATTCCCCAGGACTCTGGGACTTGTTTTCTGTCATCATCTGAAATAGCTATCAGGTATCCTTTAGAAATACAAATCAGGTATCCTTTAGATATTGTCTTAATAAGCATATTCTGCACCCAAAAGCTTGAATCCAGTCATATCTTTGGGCAAAAGCTGTGTTTGATAGCATTCATGAAGAGAATCAAAATTACTTCCCAGCATGATGAAAGGAGTATCTATAGAGGTCTGAACGGTTAGTTTCCTTTTGAAATAATTATTCCAATGCTTCTAGGGTTTTGTTATATTAATAAAGTTATTAAAATGGCTAGAGTCAGAGGTAGGCTTTATTTTAGACAAATTAATAAAATGTGCTAATTGTAACAGGTTCATTGTTACATTTTAAAGAAACTGGTGTTGAGTACCCAGATTTGAGAAGGCAAGAGTGTATTTGTCTGAAGATTTATTCTTGAAAAATACATGGGAGAGTAAAGAAATAGATTTTATTTCAAATTAATACATATTACTGTAAGCAAAAAAATCCCAGAGAGTGCTTTAGCTTGTTCTTGATTGTGAGCTATTGCAATAGGTCAGTGAAGGAGCTCCAGGGAAGGACTAATGTTCCATTGCAGCTGTGGGAGAAAGAACATACTGCAGGGTTTTCAGCTCACTGAAGCTGTACTTGGTCATTGCTGAGTTCTGCACAGGACTTCTTAGTCAACAATTGAAGGTACTGAAATACAGCTCCTCTCTGTACGAGTTACCATTCTTGAATTCCAGTGATAACTTTTCAATAAAACTCAACAGAATTAGTCTATCTTTAGTATATGTGTATTTAATGAACTAGTGTAGTGCTTCTCCTAGAGGAGGTCTGACAACTCTTTTATTCTCTGGGGGTAAAAAAAAGTTAAATAGTTTGGAAAGAATAATTTGCCTCTTTCCTGTTGGTATTCTGGTTGCTATGCTAACAACTTTACCAATAACAATGAGTTTAGTGACTTGCTGCAATCCCCTGATTAGAATTTAGCCTTCTTATGCTGTTATTTATGAAGGGTAAGTCTCAAAGTTCCATATGTAAGAGTGCCTTTCTATTTTGTGTTGCTTTTATGACACTTCCCCTCTATTACCTACTTTTGTAAATTTGCTGAATACTTCAGATGAGTATCCTGGTCCACACACTATTGAATTGCTGTAGCATTGGGGTGTGATAGGGAGGTCACAGGGTACTTGAGAAATCTGATCTGTTGGCAGAACAGATGGAGTGAAACATGAAAGTCCAAATAACCTTAGCTTAGCAACAGCACCTTCAGCAACAAGAGCAGAAAGTACAGGCTTTGTTTAACTGGAGGATGTTTCACTTCAGAGTTACAAGCCCCAGTTTTCTGGGGAATGGCATCAGGTGGCATTGGTGTGTCCCTATTTTAGCACGGGGTGGCACAGCACCACCTATTCTCATGTCACAAGATCTACTTCTGATTACACTGCCATGTCATGAAGATGAGGGCTGAGTATGCTCAACGTTATAGAATCTGTCCAGCTGCTTAGGTTGGTTTTGCTTTTTTCCTCTATGTGTCTGTATTGGGTTAAGGTTAGGGATGTTGGAAAGACACAGAAGTTTAGTGACTGAGTAATTGTACATAGGTGCAATGTGTACAGTGCTGTGATTTGTTACAATAAACAAGAATAAATAAATTGAAAATAAGCAATAAAAGACATTGCAGTGATGAGTCTCCTCTGTAAAGTCACTGTAGGAATGCATTTGTTACAGGCTTTTCTTTCTTCTGTGAACTTAAATCCACGTGTTTAACCATGTCAGGTGCTGTTTCAAACATAATTCAGATAAGGTGACCTTATTTAAGGAGTTTTTCCATTATGTTAAAAATGAAATTATACCATTTTTATATTTTTATACCACCATATGTCCTCAGCTATCACATGAGAGTGTCCTGCGGTTGGCAACTCTTCAGAGGAACTCTGTGAGGGAATGGAATGTGTAATTACCACCCCCTTCATTTTTTCAACTGGGAAAGAGATAGAGATTTGGTAACAGCTTCATTATACTTCAGTGTACTTTAATATTGTCAGTTTTTCCAGGTTCCTGTAGTTTTAATTTTCTAATTTTGTAATTTGCTGTCTCTGTGATCAATGAGACTAAAATCCTTTGGGAAGGTGAGGGAGAGGTGGGTTGCTTGGTGGGTGGGTAGGGTTTGTTTGCTCTTTTTTCAGAAACAAGAAATGGAAAAAAAAAGAGGAGGAGGAGGTTTAGATTCCTGCTTTTTCAGAAGCTTGGGTTAATAATGTAGTTGTGGGTGTGAAACTCTCATTTCTGGAAGATATTTCTTCACTCTGGCTACTAGAGATTAAGTTGTACTATTGTTTGTGTTACTCAGAATAGCTGACTGTGCCTTCCTTCCCATTCTGTCCTTTTTTATCCACACCATTTATCTATGGAAGAGACAAATTATTAACGGTGCATGCATTTGTTTGGGTACCATCACTGCATTATTTTATAGCTATATTCTATTTCTAGAATTAAAAAAAAAATCTCAAAGTTGTTCATTTCTCTTAATTAACCTAGAATACAGAACCAGAGGGTTCCTTCTTCCCCATATCCTCTGAATTTCTGTGATTACACAGTACTTTTTATCACTCTGATTTCTGCAGATCCCTCGGAGTTATTTGTCCTCTGGAAAAGGAGTAAGTTCTTTCCTGCTGTCTTGCATCAGCTGCAACTATTGCACGTTGGATCAAATTCTGTGTGAAAGCGTGGGAGTTACATTGGTGTCTGGAAGCCAACTGTGCTGCAGGGGCAAACAGCTGCTGAGAACTCTTGGCAGTGGGAACCTTCTTGTTGGAGCATGCTGAGAGCAGCAAGGATCCCAGCTCCCATTTCCCCAGCAGCACGATCCTCCCACTGATGGGCCAGCTCACAGAACATATCCCCAGTCCAAGGATGGAAAGAAGCCTCTTGTAGGGCATTGCAGAGTTGGGGGGTACCCAGGAGTCCACTCAGAAACATATTGATCACATCCTAGGAGTTACAGCTTAAAAAAAAAAAAAAAAAAAAAAAGTACCTTTTCAAGAGGCTAGAATCATTCTGATTACTTAAACCCCTCGAAGGAATGCACCCCACACTACACTAATGGGAAGGAAATAATGGGAATCATCCTTAGTAGGAGGAGCAGAGATTTTACCGTGTGGCATCCTAGGACATGAAGTGGAAGAGAAAGGTGCCATCTTCAAATTCTATCATTAGACTCAAAAGTTCATATGCAGGAAACTAGGCAAGGCATGTATGTGCTAAATAAATCACCAGGGAAGACAAATTTGCTATGATAAGAGAACCAGGATGCAAAGTATAAGATAGACAGCAGATGGGAATTTGCCTTAGCATGCACAGAGACATGTTTTAATCTGTTCTGAACTTTTTTTCCTTGGAAAATCCCAAATTGCCAAGATGATGAAATGGAGCCGATTCATGTTCAAGGGTGTGTCAACTTAGTCATTAAAATTGGAGTGAAATCTTCCCTAGGGTTCTTTCTGACAACATTTGTTAATTTTCCATTCAGAGGTGGAAAAGAAGCCACAATTTGGGGGAAAATTTTCATCATTCATACTAATTATGAATTTTCTTGGGTTTCAGGAACACCATTTGTCACCATAGCTGTTGTTACAAATGAGGTCATCCATATAGGAACTGATATCTGATGTGCAGCCCATTAAAAATACGTGTGCCTGTTAAGTAAGCATTGTAAGATGTTCCATTTAACTCCTAACTTCCAAGCTACAATCTAGACACCAAAATTAATCCCTTGTGCTCCCTTCACAAGTCAGTGGAAAAGGCAGATACCTTGGCAGACAGACCAGGTGGTCTACAGGCTGATGAGAGGTGTTTCAGGTTAGCCAACACCAAACCACATGTGAGAGTGGCTCTGAAACTATCTCACTCCTCAGGCAGGACTAAAAGAAGCTTCAAATTATATGTGATAGAGGATCTACTGATGGTAGTCAATTATGAGTATTTTTAGAAATAAGTAGTAGATCTCACTGTTTTTACAGGATGGGGTTCCCAGTTTTGATGTAAATGCTTAGTGGTCAGGTCTGGGAAGAACCTTTCTAAGTCCTTTCTAAAATGCAATAATCAACTCACTCTCACTACAGTCCTGTTTCTTACAGGTGAACATCCACAACATCACCAAGAGCCTTCTCCTTTCAACCTGCTGAAAAAGACAGTGAGTCACCTCCCTCAGTCTTCCATCTTCAGAATGTTTTGTTCTCCTAGTCCTGGCAAGGGTCTTAGGGAAAGGCTGGGTGTGCTCAGCACTGTACTCATGATGATACTCAGAACAACTTGCTCACCTTGCCACTGCACCCTTTTACAGGTAATGCAACCCGTGCATCCCAGGGCAATTCAGAACCTGTAGGACAAGTATTCTGAGCAGAACTGGTAGTGCTGCTGGCTCTCACTCTCGGGGTACCATGAACATTACTGGGTTTCTTAATTATGCAGAAAATGCTCAGAATTATGTGGGTGTCCGTGACATTTCCTCAAATGTAAATTAACTCTTAAAATGTCAGCATGAGGTCAGTAATTAAAATTTTAGAGGTAGTGAGTTAAAATGCACAGGGTTATATGACTTGCCCTCAGACAGTCAAGCTCTTAAATAAGTGTACTATCGTGATGGAAAGACTCCAGTATTTACTTTGGGCATCAGAAATTGAACTCAGATGGATTCACTCGGCCAGGTTCAAGAAAACTGCCTCTGAATCTCCTGCTGTGGCAGGTGTGTGACCCTAGAGGTATATACAAATTCCTACAGCCATTTGTACTGGCAGCTCCCCAGCTCACTGGAGTGCCCATGACTGTACAGGTGGCAGTAGCAGAGCTGTACAGGGACAGGTAGGACCAGGCTCTTGGCTGCTGTGGTTCAGAAGAACAGCAAAGATGTGTCTGTATTCCACCTGAACCCCAGAGAACCTCACTCTGCTATGCACACTCAAAGACTCTTAGGCATGAGTCCAGTGCTGTTCAAAGGCAAACCACAGGCTTCTGTGGAAAGGATGAAGGACAAGAAGTGACAGAACTTATCTTTTCCATAAAAGCTTAATAAATGTAGTAAAGCACAGGGCTGGAAATTTAAATTCAGTTTCACCTTGGCCTGATGGCATGTAACCCACTCGTGACTCAGAACACCTCTAGATACCAGGTTATGGCATAATCCAGGGGACTCTATCTTCCATCCCTCCTCCTGAATTTAGACTCTTGGCCATAAGATACAGAAGGCTAGAAAGTATCTAGCAAGACAGTGCATGACTTGCATTTTAGTTATTTAGTAGGAGAATCATATGATGGAGCTTAACTTCTTTGGCTGGAAAGGGAGCAGACATACTTGATCAATACCAGGAGTTGCAATACTTGGATTGGAGGCCCCCAAGTCCTTCACTGAGATGAGCCATGCAAAAGAAGTTAAGATTTGGAACCAGGGTATGTAAATTGTAGAAGTTGGCCAAGAACACAAGACTGTTGATTCACAGAGTTGTGGTGCAGCTGTGCTTAAAGCCTAACTTTAGGATGTAGAAGTTGTGTTTGCCTGTACATCTTCTCATACCACCCCCATGATTGCTGTTGCTGCTGAAAAGAAAGCGATAATATGTGTAGTAAGAGAAGCATGTTTTAAAGAAGTTATTAATTTGAGAGGCAGTGGGAGACTGTGTATCTTTTTGATCAGTGTTTTTAGGAAAAGAATTGTTTAGAACTAAACTGGACTGGAGGAACTTGCATCAGTTAAGAGCCTGAGTGTTTTAAGGATAGTTTAGTTTTGCACCTTTACTGTGCTAGAAACAACATACTGCTGATGAAGGAGCTTTCAGAACCAGCTTAGCCAGACAGCAAAGGAAGACAAAACACTATTCATGAAGGGGCTGGAGCAATCACACTCACCTCATCATAAATTTTACAGTTTTTCTGGTTAATCAGATGTTTTTTTTCTTATTTCTTACAGGCTGAAAATGCTTACTTTCTGTTTTGCCTTTTGACTCTTCTTCTGTCCACCCTTGTATAGCTAAAATATAGATGCATACATATGCATGTACACCTTTTTTTATATGCCTTTTTATCATTAACCTTGTGTGCTTTCTCCCTTGTATTTGTTTTGAGGATACTTAACCCATGTGTACAGTCAGGAAAACTCCTAAAACTCTTTTTGGTTTTGTGTACGTGTCTGGCTGCAGCCACAAACTATACAACCACTTCTGTCCTGAGCTTTACCCCTACCACCTGGACATATGGTAGTACCAGGGCCGTATGACTATGTTCAACTGTATTTGTCTCACCCTTTAAGCACCAACTGAAGAAAAGCACTCGCAGAATTCTCCTGGCAATGGCAGTAACAAAAATTGGATTGTTCTGTGAAAAAAAAAATTCAGACAGAATCATTCCCTTAGTAGAGTAATTTATTTGTGGGATGTGGCTTCTAAGTTCTACCTAGGGTAGGACTCTTCCTTGTTTTTTCTAGTGATCTTGGACTTGATTAAGAAACTGGAGACACAAAGTCAGAGTGACACAGTTGCTTGAGGACATATCATATGTTCTTGGATGAGCACAGAAGTAATTATCCAGTATCGTCTACACAACCAAATTATAAACAAAGACTAACTAAAATGTTAAAGCCTCTTAGATAGAATCACAGGTTTCTGCATATTATCCAGTATGTAAATAGAGCTTACCCTTCTGTCCTAGAGAAATTTTCAGTCTCTGTCCACAGGATTTGGTGTTCGTGCCTAGTAGCAGCTTGGTCTGTGTTGTTTCCAAAGAGCAGTGGAGAGAACAAGACAAACATAGTATAGCAATGACTACCAGAACACCTTCTCAACACAATAAAATCATCACCCTCTAACAAAACCCTCACTTAGATGGGACCAGAACTTCTGTATCCAGAAAGAAATGGTGTCTAAGTGGTGCAAGAGTTTGTTCATCATGATGCTATTGCACATCACATTCGGAGAAATTCTGACAAGTCGTACTGACAAGTAGTGATGTGGCAGAACCTATTTTTCATTAAATGACAACTGCCTGCAAGATTTTTAATGAAGATGTAGTTTATTCTGTTGCAGAGTATGTTGGTACACAAAAGAACCTGACACTGTGAAAACTAAAATGCAGTTTTATTTGGTAGGGCACACAAAATACTCACAAAAAACCCTGAAATCTGTGTAGATCACAAATCTGAAACTCAGATCACATTCTGTGTAAGCCCAGCTAAGTTTATCCTGCTTGATCTACACCTTTTGGCTTGAATGGTTTAAAAACTGAAGTTTAAACAGTTTGCATAAATAGTTATTTATAGCCTGGTTTCAGATGCTTTATTTTTTATTTTCACATTTTACTTTGAAGGTTATTTCTTACAAGGCAGTCTATGTAGGTTTTCGGTATGAAGTGATCTCTGAATTAAAGCAGCCACACTAATTAAAAAAAAAAAAAGTCCTCTTTGTAATACCTTGGCATGAAATATTTAATTTCCAGTGAAGATACTGCCCAGAGCTGTGATTCTTCAAGGACTTCTCTTGATGCATTGTGCTCCCACATCCCCTTGGAGTCACGAGTGTTGCACTCGTGCTGAAAGTGCTGAAAGTTGAACATGTCTGAACCTTGGCAAAGCCATAAAGTTTGAAATGAGTTTTGAAAAGCATGTGGAACTACTGCTCTTAAGATGCATCTTCCTTTCTCGGTGTTGAAACACACTCTGTAAAGATAAGAAATAGGCTGAAATGTAAAGAAATTATTTAGGTCAAGGTTGATGGTTGCTTAATTGTCCTCAAAGACTCTCTTAACTTGAAATTAAGTCAAGAGTAGCGAGAAGTCTTTAAACACCCCTGCAATCCATAATGTTGTTAGCAGGCATAAACCTTATCAAGTAATCCCTCACTGTGCTTCTGTATCAGTAGCAGGGAAATAAGGACACTGATTTCCTTTGTAGGTAAAATGATGAGAAATGCTAGAAAAGCTACTATCAATCAATACCTGCTTTTGTGAACAATTCCATGTAGCCTTTCAGAGGCAGGAACCTCGGCACTCACACATGTAGAAAAACATTATTACATTAAATACACTGATGTTACCTTACTGTGAACGAAAAAACAATAAGCTGCCAGCCCAGGCCTTGTTAAAACAAAACTGATAATTTTTTTAAAAGCTATTCTCAAGCTTTTCCCCTTATGGTCTAACCACAGTCAAAAGAAAAAAAACATAGAGATTACAGGATAATCACAAATTTTTTTTGTTGTGTTGGGAAGTTAATGTCAAAGTCTTTTACATATCTTCTAATTGTACTAAAACAGTAAAAAAAACCCACTAGAGCATGCATGTTTCCTGTGCTTAGCAATCCTATTTCACAATGGCATAATTCAGTTGAGCGTCATCCTGAAGATGAAAAAAGAACTTTCAAGAGGAATATTTGCTAACAGAAATACCGATCCTATGGAAAGCATACCAGCCTTCCAGTGGCTAAGAGCCATGGCCTTTGTATTGGGTATCTCCAAGGGCTGGAGGAAGGGCAGGCTCCTTGTGGGCATGAGGTGGCCCTGGTCCCAGTGTCTGGCCAAGGCTGGGACTGGTGTCCAGCTGCTTCCTGCAGCATCCTCAGGGTGTTGCTTTGATATCCCCATCTGGGTGATGCCTCCTCTGCCAGGGCTTGCACTGACAGGTGTCATACTGAAATCCCTGTGTGCACCCAGACTTGCAGCTGTCTGCTCCAGCTAGTGGGCACAGTGAGATAAGAAGAGATGACAGAAATTCGTGGAGGGAAGTGGTTAAAACCATGCAGGGATGGGGGCAGAGTTTGCTTCTGCAAGGACTCTGCAGGCAGGTGAATAAAGTTCCACGAAGTGGAGAGGGGAAAAGACATCATTTAATCTGAAACAGATTATGTATAAAGAGCAGAGTTGACTGAAGAGTACAAAGATTTAAAAATAATAAATCACAGGACAAAATTTATGGACTGTGGGCACAAGGGGCGAGGCAGCAAAATGTTTAGCAGAAAGAAGCCAGGGAAAAGACATGGAACTGTTTTTCAATTACTCTATGTGGGAAAAGATTATATAGAGATTAGGGGAAGGCAATGTTTGTAGAAATAATACAGTTGGAGGGACATCCAAGAGATCGGAGCTTTACCAATTGTCCAGTGCTTTTCAGCTGGTGAATCCACATTCTGCAGCACACACAGGGAGTAGAACACGGCTGGCACTGGTTGGCAGGGCTTTACATTCATGCTGGGCAGGTACTTTAAACTGTGCTGGGACAAAGCAAAGGCACAGATTATGATGAAAGAAATTAAGCATGGCAAATCAAAACAGCTGAATTTTTTGCGTAGGATTGTTGTAACTTACAGATCAGCCAAGACGTGCACCAGTGTAGTATCCTGTGAGTAGTTCTGGATATACCAGCGTGGTGTGTTCTTGCCTGTGCTCCAAAAGCTCTGTGCCTGCATTTGCATAGTGCCAAGCCCCAGCAGAAAAGTCCCCTGGGAACAGAGTATATTGATTTTGAATCAGCACCAGGCTAATGTGATAACATGGCTTTTAGCTGGCTGCTCAAGCAGAGGTCACCTGGGTTTGGGGGGATTATACCATGGACAGTTACACTGTATGAAGGCTGCTTGAAAAGTAATGAAAAAAACACTCATGTATTCCCAACTGCTTTATTTATCCAGCTATATTACTACCCTGTTTTACTGAGCACCAGTTTGCTCCAATAAATTTAACCATTACCCTACTCTTCCCTCAGAAATCTGCTGTTATTCTGGGGCCTCTGGGAGAGCTGTGTATTGAAAAGCAGTTGGTGTAAAAAGCTGTCTGCTACAATCTGGGCAGAGACTTGGATTGAAATGGAGCAGATCAGAACACAGCAACTAAGAGCCACTGGTGCTGCATCAGCACAGAGCATCTCTCAGTGTGATTTTCACTTGCCAGCCTAGGTCCATCTTTGCTGATTATCTGGAAGTGGGAACCAGCTTTATACAGATAATCAAGTCCAAACGGCTCTCTGCTGTTATCTAAAGTAGGAGCTTTCTCCAAGCTTTTTATCAGCAGCTGGCTTTCCTCTTTGAAATCTTACCTGATGTGTGTACAATCAGGTGCAGGATTAGCACCCCTGAAATTTGAGTGTAAATCCCATGCATGTCACTGTGTTCTGCCTGAATCAGTGATCGATAGAGCTTTTCATACCACTGAAGGGTATTTGTCAAGAGACAGCTTTGTGGTTTGTCTCCAGCAAATATATGGCCATTTTTGTAATTGAAAATGAGAGTTAAATATGTGAAAGGAGAAGTGAATGAGAAATGCAGATCCCGAGTTCACCTGCCAAACTTTTGCTATCTGTCAGGTCTGTCTCTGGACAACTTAACCATGTTGTCCTTCCTATAAAACACTTGCTACTCAACATGGCCAAACCTAAAAAACAAGCAAGCAAACAAAAAAAACCTTGATGTGTTTGTGTTATTGTTTGGGATTTTTAACACAGTGGTGGATTTGTGACCCTCATCTTTATTCTCATACTGTTCTGTACTCATTGCTTTTAGTCAGTGAGCCCCTCAGGGTTTTTCTTTTTGGAGAGAATTTCAGATATTGAGTGCTACTTGAAAAATATTCTATCAGTAGCTAGATATTTGCAGTGTTAGGTGTGAGTAAGGATCTGTAGTTTAAAATTTAAGTTAAAAACTGGAGTGAAGTATCTGAAAAGGCAAACCTGGGTTTACTGTTCCTGAGAACATGGTGAGGCAGTGTATTTCATGAAAGAGTTCACATCCTTTGTCTGTGTTGCTAATTGGTTTATTCTGATGAACTACAAAAAAGTCTACCACAAAATTAGACACATGCATTACTGTTAAAAATTTCATAGCTGTATGGAAGTACATCTGAGCAGATACCTTATGCTACTCAAAATCTAGAAATAAGCTAGCTGCACCTAACTTGAAACCAAACAGCAGGACAGACAAGGAATTGGTAAAGATTTCTCTGTAAATGTATGGGGACTTTTAGAGTTCATCTGCTTAATGATGTCTTAGCTTCCATCTCTCTTTTCCACCAGTCTGGGGATTGAATTTGGGAGCAGACTTCAAGTGACTTCAAAGAGATACAAACCACCAGGTGGAAAAGCCACCTAGTGGTATAAAGAAATGATGCCAAGCAGGAGCAGGTACGTCTGAAGTCCAAGCAAGTATTTGTTCTCATACTGGGCCACCGTGCTGTGGCATGCTATGAGGGCTCTAAGTTATTACTCATCTAAATTGGGAATATGTATTACACACAAGCAGGAAACCCACAACCATTAAATAAAGTTTTCAAAGTTTAGCACCACAAAACTTTACTTTGGATCGTTGCCTGTGTTATATATGCTATGTAAACAATAAAATCTCATTTAGAGCTGTTTCAGAGAATTAAAAGCATGAATGAGTTTGCCTCGTTTTCTTCCCACCTGTCCAAATAAATGCAGAAGTTGGTGTAAGGCCAGCTGTCCAGAGCCCAGAAAGAGAAGAAAGTCCATAAAGCATCTATGCTGTTTATTTTAAATAGTCTTCATTATGTCATGGCTTTAAAGCACAACTCAATCCATTTGCAAAGCTAAGGAAGGGCACTGGCCAGCCTCATCTCCATTCTGGATCCCACTGGTTACTCTCTTGAGGATAATTTCTAAATCTGTTAAAAAGAATTTGGAAGGCTCTCCAGCTTGGGAAAACAAGAATTCACCCTCCTAGCAAAAGGTTGCTGTGTGAGGTGGATGAGGACAGCACATGATCACCACATCAAAGTCTGCCTTTTAAGAGAGGCTGAGAGGAGCTGGTGAATGATTGCAGCAGGTCCATTCCTTAAAGACCCTTCACCTCAGCACAAGCAGCAGAGAGTTATTGCAAGAATGAAAGCAGATCTCAGCACATCAGTGATTAAACCTGAGCCTTTTTAAAGAGTAATAGAACAGGTGGGGTGTTCTTATCTCAATAGTCAAAATGCAGTTCAGCCCATGCTCTGAAGGCTTCATTTTCAGAACTTCAATGTCTGCAGCTTTGTGCTCAAACCATAATGTTTTCTCAGTTCCAGATTCACATGAACACACAGATAAGAGAGTTTTGCAAAGGCAGAGGGAGGATTAGCTCATTCACATATGCAAAATACTCAGATTGTATATCCAGAGCTTGTAGGATTCTCCAGCCTGTGCTGGTTATTGAGCAGAGACAGAGGGAGGGTGAAGGGGGCACCATGCCAATCTACAGCTTGGCTATATATCTGCTAAAAATCATGGTATTATGCTAACTTCAGGCTGCCTGTGACATGTACATCCAGCTCTGAGGGTTCAGCAGCCCTAGCCACTGCCTGCTTCTAATGCAAGAGGTCATGTGGACAGGAAAGTGGTTATGGCAAAGTCCTCAGCTGTGTATGAGTGAAGTGGACGATGAAGATGGAGCCTCTTTAAGTAAATAAATTTCATCTTCAGAATGGGAGGCTTAACAAAACAAGCCAGCTAGTTAATTACCCCTGTGAGTTTAATTACATAAATGGATCTGTATGTACACATCAGGCTTGAGGCTTACTACATGTACTAAATGCATATATGTGCCAGCCTGTGCATCCAATGAATCCCAGCATTAAAAACGTGCACCAAGAGAACCCCATCTGCTGAGCTTGAGGAGGGGTGAAGTTGTGTAGGAGAATATCTGGAAGTCCCAGCACTGCCCCAGCCAGCACACAGCTTGGTAGCCAGGGGGGTCAGGATGCAGGAGCAGGGACAACTAACCAAACAACTGGTTTGTGCATAGGGACCTGTTTCAATACGTGGTATTGCTCTGAAGACACTGATTTCTTATTTCTCTGGGACTTGGCCACCATAGTGGCCTTCTAGGCATCCTTGAGCCAGATACAATCTATGCAAAAAGAAACCTAAACCAGAGGGATGGAAATCCATGGCAAAAAATAAAAGGAAGCTGGGAATGAAATTCTGGGAACATGCTCCATTTGTAGGGTTGTGAGGAGCAGTGTTTCCAGCTTATGTGCACCAACTTTACACAGGACTTGGAGAAAATAAGTCAGCTTTCTGATGAAGGTAAAGAGAAACATATGTGGGTGTGAGAAGGCACATACAAGCCTCCAAGGACAGTCACCTTCCTCATTAAAGCTAATTAGAACAGGAGGCTAATTTGGGGGATGGGTGTGTGTGTCAAAGTGTCTGAGAGTTCTAACATTTACAGGTGGACTCGAGGCTCCTACACCTCCACTGCTTTTCTCTGGTTCAGTCCTTTCTCTTTGCTGAAGTCCAGAGGTGTGGTAGTCCCAGTGGAATGTCTGTGAGCACTTCCCATGGGACAAGACATCCTGCAGGACTGCAGAGTCTGCACACTGTGCAGCACACACATGGACAGCTGGTCATCTGCTCTCCAAAAAACCTCACCCACTGGGGGGGGTGTCCAGCTTATGGTTGATGTGCTTCCCATAACAGGAGTTTCTGAGCAAGCCTCACCCACGTGGATACTATGGCCATCTAGGGAATCTCACATGATACTGGTATCCCTAAGCAAGACTGTAAAAGCAAAGCAGTCTCATCTGTCACCCATTTCCAGTTTTTAGCAAAGAACTTTGAAGATGTACTGAAGTGACTCCAGTTTGCGCTCCATTTGCTTTGGTGTCTGTGATGAGACACAGAAACCTCGTGTGCAAATGCTCTCTGATGAACTTCCTGCAGCAGCTTTTCCTGGTTAGCCCAGCTCACCAAGCCTTCCCCCTGGTGTAGATCCCTCCTTTGAACACATTTCCTGCATCTATCACCAAAAAATGTATTCAGTAGAAATCTAACAGGCTCCTGTTTCCCTCAAGGGGGAGGAAAAGCAACCAAAACATCAAGCTGTTACCTTCCCACTGTCTCGTTTTTCAGTGAAGTTTCCACAGGGCAAGTTCCTGAACCAGTTACACTGAGTTCTCATCCACAGTTCCCCTGACTGACATAAAGACTCACAGAATTCATATACTCTCTTGATTATCTGCTCTGCCAAGCTGTACAGCAAATTTCACCTGGCACTCCTGCATCTCATCCCACATGTTTTGTGAGGAGTTTTAAAAGGTCACAAAGGAGCCTTTTCAAATCAATCATGCTAGTTCTGGAGTAAAGTGCTGCTTGACAAGGGTAGCAAGAGTACAGGCATAACCTGTAAGAGGTTACTGGACCAGAATAAACTAGTGTGAACCCTGAGTAAATGGTAGATTAAAGGGGACCTGTATCTTGGGAACTGCACGTCTGCCTTTTCCTGCAGAGCCTTGAATACACAACCAGGAAATCAACCCTTCTGTTTTCATTGCTTTTCTGCTTATTGTGCACTGGCTTGTGCTTTATGGGCACGTGGTGGGGATGAAAAAGAAGCTGCTGTTGGTAAATAAGTGAAAAAGTAACACTGCTGCTTAGTCACCTCAAAGAGAGAAAGGAGATTTCCAGAGTCTTGGCACTGAGTTTGGTTATCTGTATGGGCAGCTCATGATGTGTGGAGGAAAGGGGAGCTGAGAGAGGTGGGACTGACTGGGAGGCATTTGATCAGTAACATTCAATGTTTCATCCAAGCTGCTGGAAGCTGGAAGACATGAGCTGATGCACAGAACATGACAGCAGCTTTACTCTTCCCTGTACTCATAGAATCATAGAATGGCTTAGGGTGGAAGGGACCTTAGAGATCATCTGCTCCAACCTCCCTGTCATGGGCAGGGATGCCTCTCATCCAGACTAAGTTGCTCAAGGACTCATTCAACATGGCCTTGAACCCTTCCAGGGAGTGGGCATCCACAACTTCTCTGGGCAATCTGTTCCAGAGTCTCACCACCCTTGTACCAAAGAACTTCTTCCTAATATCCAGTCTAAACCTATTCTTCAGTTTAAAACCATTTCCCCTTGTCCTATCACTGGACACCCTTATGAAAAGTCACTCTCCAACCTTTCTATGTGTTCCCTTCAGGTACTTGAAGGCAGCTGTAAGGTTGCCCTGAAGTCTTCTTTTCTTCAGGCTGAACAATCCCAGCTCCTTCAGCCTCTCCTTGTAGCAGAGGAGCTCCAGCCCCTGGAGCATCTTTGTGGCCCTCCTCTGAACTCATTCCAACAAATGTGTCCTTCTTACAGTTCAGACACCAGAACTAATCCAGCATCCTCATGATGCATCCTAGTTGGCCTTCTGAGCTTCATGAGTGCACTGCCAGCTTATGTTGAGCTTCTCACCAGTCAACACCCCCAAGTCCTTCTCTTCAGGGCTACTCTCAGCCCACTCTGTATCCAGCTTCTAATTGTGCCTGGGGCTGATCTGACCCAGATGCAGGACCTTGCACTTGGACTTGTTGAACCTCATGCAGTTGGCACTGACCCATTTCTCAAGCCTGCTGGGGTCCCTCTAGATGGCATCCCTTCCCTGTTGTGAATCCACTGCCCCACACAGCTTGGGGTCACCAGCAAACTTACTGAGGGTGCACTCAATGCTTTTGTCCATGTTGCTGACAAAGATGTTAAACAGGACTGGGCCCAGCACTGTACTGGGGCTGGGCAGGACATGGTGCTGCTTCACTGTGTCTGCTGTTGTCCATGGGCCCTAAGGTGGGTGCTGGTGTGCCTGGTCTGGACCTTGGAAAAGAGGAAACAAATAAATGAGTGTATATGATGAGTCTGAAATACTGATACTGTTTTGGCCAATGAAGCAATGCTGGGAACTGGTTTTCAGCTTCTATAGCTGGCATTTGAGACTAGGTAAGAATGCTACAAGGCCCTCAGATGCAGATGTTATTGCCTGTTTGATATGCATCCCTATTTCCATGCACTCCACTTTGCTGTGCTCTGAGCAAACACGCCTCATTGCTGGCAGAGATTATTTTTTGTCCCCTTCCAGCAGCTGCATTTTTGCTTTGTGTGTGTGTGGCAATAAAGCTTTAACAAAGCACCAAACTGCAAAGGCAAACAAAACTAAAAAAAAAACCAAACAAACACAAACCACAAACATAGAAATTGAGTGAGTGAAATCTCTATTATATGAGCACAAGAACGTGGGACACTGGAAATTGCTTGTGAAGACAACTTGCTTTCAACAATGCTATCGCAGTGGAAATCACGTTAGCAAAGCCCTCCTGCTTCTGGGGGCTTCTGCTGTGTGAGGATGGGGAAGATTCAGCACCCCTCTGCATCTCAGCCCTGTCACTCTCCAGAGCCAAGTCAGGAAGGGATCTGTGCAGGGTCTGCAACCTTTCTGCAGTGGCTGAAAGGGATCTCATGAGACACAAGGCTCTTTATTTGGAGAGAACCTTTACTGCTTATTTAATACACTCCCAGAGCAGAAAACATGAGTCAAATATTTACCTTGAGATTTAGGCTGAACACTACAGTAATCCTGAACAATCCCAGTTTTCTGTTAGTGTAAGAATGGACAACCCTCATCTGAGGAATGCTCTTTGTGTGACTGAACTTAGTTTTTTTCATTACTGAAATACCGGGCTTGTTTTGTAAATTTTCTTTGCAGCCATAGGAATCCCTTCTCTTTAAGAAATTTCCTTGTGGCAACGAAAACTAGACATTCTCTTCCACAAATGGCCTGAGAATATGCCCCTTTTGATTACAGGTCTGTTATAATTCAAGAAAAATTTTCACAGGTTCCCAGGTCGTGTTCTTTGTGGTTCATGGGACTGGGCATTTCTGCCAGTACTGCCTCATTGCCACCTCTCCTGGGAAAGCTTCTGGAAGCTGATTCTGCCTCCATGTTTCCTGTAGGAAACATGGATCTTGGAGGAAATTTAACATCTGTAGTCTAAAGGCTTTGCCCTGACATGCAAAAGCATTTTCCAAATAGGATGCTTATGGGTAGACATCATGCAATTTCAGTCAAAAAATCAAAATAAATCTTAAATGCACTTGGTTTTTCAGCCACTCCTTGCTGGCTCTGCTGGTAGTATGTTTTCCTAGTACCCCACTGTGGGCTCTCTGACCTTAGTCTCCCACTTGTTTCTAAACTGAAGAAGGTTTATCATTCCTTTTGGTATTTTTCTTCTTATCAGGACTATAAGCCTGGTTATCGCCTGTCATGTTTCTAGGGAAACACCTTCTCCTTTAATTCCTGTTCTGCTCCAACTTGTTGCCAAACCATACTTTAAAAGCACAGAGAGGCACAGAACACATGCACAAAAATTCCAATTTCTCAGGTTTCCCCTGCTAATGTCAGATATGATTGTAAAGGAGTGACTTACAGTGTGTGCCTCCATTCTGTGTTTACTGAAGCGAGCAGCATTAATCCCTGTAGCACAAAATGGGCAAAACATAGAGCTAAGCTCAACAGAGAGATCCATTCCTTCTGCTTCAGCCCTTCAGTCTGAAGGCTGGAACAAGGAGGTTTGATTCCATGATGCTTAAAACAGAAAAAAAACACAAGGGGGTAGCAGCTCTGCTCCAAAAACTCGCGGTCACATAGCATTTACAATTCACTGGGATGGACTTTGAAAACGTTTATTGTTGGTTCCTTTCCTTACAAGCACCGGCAACAGAGGTGGTGATTCCTCTTGGGAAAAATCCATCCAACCTCTCATTACCTGCATTCCCACAGCTTTGTGATCTCCCTTTGGCTTGAGTAATACTCTTTCCCACTAGATGTCACCGTTGCTTCTAAAAAGCTCATGAGTCTTGATTTAAAAACATTTACTCCAAGTCCCTCATTTACACAGGCATCAGGAAGGTCCCTCCTTTAGACAGGAATTCCGCACGCCGGTGGAAGACACCGGCACCTGGACAAAAGTCTTTAGATTTGCACCAAAATGCTTTTTGGGAGGATTTGCCATGCCCATTCGAGTCCCCAGAAGCCCCCCAGCTACCCCAGCTCTTGGGGCCGCTCTGTGAAAAAAACTTAGGTCGCTGGAGCCTGCTCTGCAGGAGCAGAAAGCATGTTTATTTTTGATTTATTCAGTTACCTGGTGAAGGATAGCTCAAAAAACTGCTTGGCAACTGAAAAAGCAGGAAAACTTTTTTTTTTCCCTCTTACTCAAGAAAGGAAGACAGCTGAGGATGAGAACTAGCACTTCTGAAATCTTTAAATACAGAAAAAAAATCCAAACCTAATCACAGGAAATGTTTTTGTCTTTAATATATCAACTTTAATTTCTTAAAAAGTATAAGTTTTATGTCTTTTCCTGTATGTATTCAGGACAGTTATTTTATGCAGTAAAAATAAAATTTAAAGCACCTCTTTACTCATTTTTAATTGCAACCCAACCTCCATGCAGCCTGACTTAAATGAAAAATAATCTTGTTAAAAACAAAGCATTATTCACTATCTCTACTAGTGCTGTTTAAAAGATAATTAGGAATCTGAACAAATGCTTATGAGAGTCTCACCTGAATAAGTATAAGCTGCAGGCACCCTCCTGGTTATTCACATTGGATTAATTCTAGCAGTCACTGAAATGTCTTCCTTTAAAATTGGAAACAATTATGGAGACCTAATGTAAAAAGAAAATAAAAATACCAGACAGACTTATTTTAACTAAGATTTCCTGATTGTTGAACTCTGTCATTTTTAAAATTCATCTTTTCAATACATCCCTGGAATATGCAGTTAATTGCCTCTTCTAAATACAATGCACAGTAGGCAATTACCCTTTTGCTGCTACATCTCTGGATTCAGTTTTTTCATTAAATTATAATTATAATGGATCTTTGAAGTTTTCATGAAAATGAAGGATTAGTAGCACTGAAAATGAATGTTTAATGGCAGGCATGAACTAAACATCAATGATAAGCAGCTTCTCTTTGCATTTCAGCTCTGGCCTCTTACCTCCTTCCCATTTCAGTTTTTGACTTGCCTGAAGTGAATAAGGAGCCTGTATCCAAATTACACAGTGAACTTTGTTATTAAAACATCACGGGGTAATACTTTGTACTTGAGATTTACATTTTTAGCCCATGGTGGCAGTGGAATAACAGCATCTCTGTGTCACACAGGGCTTTTCCATGGCCCACCTGGCACTAGCAAATAAGTCATCTAATTGTTCCAACAGGCACATGCTCTCCTACATCCAGCTCACTTTTGCTCACACTAGCAAGGTGAGTTTTGTCCTAAAGGACATGTTCTTTTCCAGAGAGGCAGTCCAGTTGCACACGTCTGCCTGCAGCTTGTTTTGTATTGCCTGGAGAGGCCTTGACCTGTTTTCATTCTGGGTCAGTGAAACATCTGGATCCCAGTGCTCTCATCTTGCTGCAGAAGCATAAACCACCCCACAACATGGCAGGGCACTGCACAGCTGCTGCTGAGCATCAATTTCTGCCCTCAGACTGGCACCATGGATCTTGCTGTGGTCCCACTCTGCTGCAAGGTGACTCTGGAGGGGTGGCTGTAGGGTCCAGCTCAGCTCATTAAACAGATGGCAAATCCAGTCCTCCTGATCCCTCGCCTCGGTGCTCAGTGGCACGGTGAGTTAGCATGCTCACTCAGCCCAGCCAGAAGCTATTTTTTATTTTTTGTAAAGAGCTGTTGGTTGCTTCAGCTCCCTGAAGGATGAGATTGCTGTGTGGTCACTGAGTACCAGTTCTGAAGCCCTGCCCAGCCACAAGGACAATGGGGAGAGGAACAGGGACCCAAATGTGCCCCTTGAGGGCTGTGGCAGGTAAATGGGCTCATCACAAAACCACACACTTAAGATTACTCTCTTTGCATTGCATCTAGTGATGACATGACCATGAGATTGATGTATTCAGCAACCTGATCTGATTGATCAGAACCATCCCAGCAAGTACCTCTATGACAGAAGAGAAGAATATTTTCAGTCAGAAAAGACCTACAATGATCACCTACTCCAAATGCCTGACCACCAGGCTAACCAAAAGTTAAAGCATGTTGTTAAGGACATCGTCCAAATGTCTCCTAAATACTGACAGGTTTGAGGCATTGCTTACCTCACTGGGAAGTGGTCAAGTGTTTGACCACTCTCTCTGCAAAGAAAGGCTTCCTAGTGGTTTTTTGTTGGATCTTCTGGTTGAACTAACTCACCCTGGTGGTTTTTCATCACTACCTCTAGTGTTGGGCAGAAGGAGAGGGCACGGCTGGGGCATCTTGGGATGGAACTGTCCTACTGTGACCACAGAACTTAGATCAGCTTAAATAAAATGCTGGCTCATGCTCACCTGGGGGACAAAGCTGACAGAAGGTGCAGCCCATGCCCTGCCCATTTCCCCATTTTCTGGTCCATCAACCATGGCGCTCCGCACAGTCTCCAGTGAACCAACTAAATATCAGCTATATGCCTTTTTCTGGACTGTTTTGCTGCTGTATTGGCTCATGTAAGCTGGGATTTATGGCTCCCACAAAGACCAGTCTCAGTGCAAAGGAGATTTGAAGATCATCTGGCTGGAGGTGGTGGGGAAGAACAGAAACACCACTGGGAGCAGCCTCAAGGTCCTGTGTCAGCCACTCTCCACCAGAGCCTTGGCTCTGCCAGGACTTCATCACTCTTCACACCCATGTTTCCCCTATCTTTGGCCTGCCCCTTCTCATCTGCATGAGTTTCTGCTCTGCTGGGGATTTCTTTACTCCTGTCTTCCTCCAGACGTTCATCAGGACCATTTGCCCACCAGACTCTGGGGAGGCTCAAGCATCTGTTCAACAAGCTTAGGCCTGAACTGTTCCAACCTCCTCCTACCTCCAGCAGGAACAAGGTCCTGCATGGCTACTGATAACAACTCCATTACAGCTGACAGCTCCAGGGCTGTGCAATGATCCTCTTACCCTTTTTCTCCTGGTGGCAGTGATATGTCCCTTTGCCACAGGAGAGTCCTGAGACACTACAGATCCTTAACTCCCAGAAGAACTGCAGTAATCACAAAATTTCTGCCGTGCCTACAATGTCTACTTCCTTGCTTTTTCCAAGGCAAACAGTATGTGATACTTGATAATATATTTCACTGGCCTACATATCAGTAGATGTTATCCAGGAATTAAAATCTGAAGGAAGCATTTACTTGATTTCTCTAGAATAAGTGCCAGGGCAGTCCATGTGTGTGGCAGTCCAAGTCAGGAGCAATTTAGGAGTGATAATGAGAGGAGCAGCTCTGACTGGGAAAGGGGACAAGGAGCTATTGCTGCCCTGTGAGGCTGAGGAAGCCCAAAGCTGGCTGCAGGAGGTGTGATCAGCTGCCTCTGAGCTGGGCTCCCCTCCAGGGTTAGCAGCCAGCATGGTGAGCCAGCTCACCCTGACAGGTTGGCAGTGGGATGCAGCATTTCTGGAGTGGGAATGGCAGGCTGCAAGGCCATGGGGAGGTGTGTGGAAAACAGGGATTGTGCAGGGAATGGGATGACAGCAGCACTGCACTGTCCGCACTGATTTAACCCCAGCCTCGTGCTGATAGATGCTCTTCTTGTTTTGATTTTACTTTCCTTTATACACCATGTGAGAGTGACTGCAGATGGCCAACAGCTTGATGTTTGAGCTAAACACAAAATAACATGTTTGGGTTTTTTCTCCCCACAAACTCTGAGCAAATTGTTGCTCTGTGGTCAGCCCTGGGCAGTGGATGAGCAGGCAAAACCATGGCAGGTACTGACATGTGGCTGGTGGCTCTGGGCACATGATGGGATGGTGGCACATGTGCTCACAGGAGCAGAAGGTCCCCCAGAACCCAGCTCCAGGGCCTCAATGGGCAAAAATAGCCACGGCTGTCACAGGGAAGGCGATACCAGGGGAGGGTGGGGGCTGGCTCCATGCTTCAAGGGACAGTCTGTCACACCACCAGAAAATGCAAGAGCTTCTTGTTTAGCATGCATTTCCTTTGCTTTCAGAAAAAATATTTACAAATATATACCAAACTCTTTGCTTGGGAGCAGGGGGCTTGGTTAAAGGCCTGCCCTGCTGCAGCCCATGGATCCTCATGGTGGGTTTAAGGGAGAGGACATGTCTCCCAATGCTGTTTTTAAAATAGACCAATGTGTAAATGAAAGAGAAATTTAAGGCCTCTGGACAATGCAGGACAGCAAACATTTCTCAAAACATGGGAGCTGACCCCTTACAAATTATAACAGTGACAGTTTACTAAATATATCTGGAATGCCAAAATAAAAAGCACTAAATACCAAAACAAGAGGTCACTGCAGTCTCTCTTCCGTGGGACGCTTCCTGATCTGCAAGAGATTTTCACCGCAAGGACTAAAAGATGAAGCAGAGATATAAATTGTATGTGAGAGTCTGCCAGACAGATGGATTTCCATGTTGGCAAATGCTATCAGTTGTGCCTTCGAGGGGCAGGGCGATGTCTGGGTATAGTCCCTGCCTTTCCCCTGTGACCAAAGTCACAGTCAGCCAGAAAATCTTAGACTGAAGACAACAGCAATTTTATACAGGTAAGGACTGAATGAGACTTTCAAGACAGAGATTGGGATAAACTGGAAAATAATAAAGGTAATGAAAATTTAATAAAAGTTGTATCTGTTCCTTGGAAGTACATTTAATATATAATCTGCTTTTCCGGCTTCTTCATAAATGTGCATAATTCTTCATATTTATTTGAAATATGTATTCAGCTTAGGTGTTTTTCTGCTGACAGCTCAGTGCAGTTACACTGTTAATAATAATAACAATTATTTAGTGGTATTTACACTGTGATCCTGCAAAGAGACCTGAGCCTGCCCCTGTAAGACTACAGAAACCTGGAACCAAAATACCTTCCCAGCCCAAGAGCTGAAATCCAGTCATAAACGTTAGAGCAAAAAAGAATCCTTTCTGGCCTTTTGTATGAAAGGCCAGCTTAAGGGAGTCAAGAGCCAACATCCAGCTGAGATTGTTGGAAACCATAAATCTGATTCAGTCCTTCTTGCAAATCTCATCCAACTCAACAGTGAAGAAATAATCATTTGGGAGGGATTCCTAAACATCCCCTTGCACAGGTCTCATTGCAAACTAAAGCAGTACACAGAGCAGGGCAGTATCCAGGCAGGCTCATGTTTGCCTGAGCTTAATCCCCTTGCAGACAAAATCCTGAACTTGAATGCATGGAAAATTGCTGTTGCTAATCTTATTTTGCAGAAAAAAAATAATGTACTTCAACCAGCATCTGGCAAGGTACAAGCTTTTAGCTTCTGACTTAGAGGAAATCTTGTATGTATATACACATAACTGTCTGCTAAAGTTTCTGGAATTCCATTTTTTTTTCCTTTAAAATTTTCAAGTTGCAATAGCAGCCCGAATTCCCTTCTTCTGTGTTATGTGTCACTGCACAGTAGTAGCAAGGCAGTAGACATTTCATAGGCCATAAAACCAGAATGGGCTTAATCCTCTTCTCACACTAGATTTACATTTGTGTGACTGTTAGTAAAGTTGGCAGTAAAGATGTTGACAGAGCTGAGGGCTGGCTGCAGCCCAAGGGCACTGATTTTTAAAGGTGGTGACTGGGATTACTAAATCCTGCTTCCAAAGAAGCCTTAGCCCCACTTCCTTCTCTCGAGAGCATTTTTTGCTCTCCCTTGAACCACGTCTGAAAATGGGCTGTAGCCACCCAAGACATGTAATTGTTGGCAGTGGAAGCAGAGGCAAATCCAATTGCTGCCATCTGAGAGCTGCCCCAGGGTGCTCTTCCCTAAAACTGTGCAAGAAGAGTGATTGGTTCAGGATGAACAGGAGACAAGCACTGACATTTCTGCAGTCTTCAGCCCACGTGTGTCCAAGAATTATCAAAACCTGCAGCTATGGAGAAAAGGCTTTGTCCTGGAGGTGGCAAGGCTATCAAGAGGTTGAAATAGTCACTACTCAAAGTGAAACTACTGTAGATCTTCACCTCAGAGAAAGGGCTTCAGGGCTGAGAGGAGGCCACCAAACACAAAAAAATCATAAACCCTTGGGTGCCTACTGCTGATTTACAAGCACCTGGAGGTTGCAGATGGGCTGTTGGAACAATTTTGTGAAGAAGCTGCTTGTCCACTCATTGTTATTTCATTGTGTGTCCTGTAGGTTTCTGAATTCAGACCTAGCATTTGACCACTACACTGTTTTCTCCTGCTTCTGCTATGGTTGGATGAATACAGCATTTCCTGGCAGGTTTCTCTCACCCAATTTCTGAAAAATAAAGGTGAAATGGAGATGTCAAACTGCTGGTGGGATGCAATGTGCTTGGGAGCCACCAGCCAACCTTAAATCATGCAGGTAAGGCTGGCAAGACCAGTGTGGCCTCGATTGAAGGCTCATTACACTGCCCTTACACAGCAGTACAAATGCTGCAGCAGTGACTTGTAAGGATAAAAGAGGTAATGTTTTTTATTAGACTGACTGCCATAAACGAAAACAAGTAGACAAGCTTTTGGGTTTGAGATAAGGAGATTCTAAGTGCAAAACCTTGCTGAGTTTACTGATAAGACTGGGTCAAGGTCTTACAGACTACTAAAGTTCTGCAAGACCTTGATCGGATCTTATCAGGAGTCTAAAAGACTCCTAAACCACAGCCTGCTAAGCATACTAAGCCCATCAGGAATGCAAGGCTTCAACTGGGACCCAAAAAGGCACTTAAGCAGGACTTGGACAGGTCAGAAGTACTTCAATAAAAACCTGTGATCCAGGAGACTTCACTGAGCTGGTATTGAAGCCTGAGAGTACTCAGCTTCGACTATTAATTTTCAGGGTGGAACCTGAGGTTATGTCTCTCTGGGTAACAAACATGCCTCACCTGTAACTAAGAAGCTGGGGCTTTGGGAGATATGAAAATGTAGACTGAAGACATTATTAATGCATACTGCTTGCACTATAAACAGAGCAAAATAAGCCCTGCCCAGTTCAGAATGCAGGTGCCTGTCCTCAGGAGACTAACCTGGCCTGTCCCTCTGTATGAGTGGAGCCCAGTGCCCCTGCTATGACAAAATTTGGGAGTTCACAGTAAAGTGCATGTGCACCATTGGTGACCTTAGGACAGCTACCCTCCTGAAACAACCTCCCTCCTGCAATGCTGTGTAGGAAGATGTAAGTGCAGAGTGCAGGCTCCTGGCTGCTGCTGTAAGGTGCAGACACTAGGTTGTAAGTGCAGAAGTCTCCATTTTGTCCTTTCTTTAGCCAGGAACCATAATGCACAGGCAAAATCAATTAAAAGAGAACTGAATAAAAGGTGAGGATATTTACTTTGAGGACCGTAGATTTACTAATTATGAACCTATTCCAGTAAATTTGCTAGTTATTAACCTATTTTTCTCTTTTTGAGCTGTGCCTCTCTGTCCTTAAATTAGCTCGTGACCTAACAAAGCCTTTAAGCTTCTGCAACTTTAACCATCTAAGTGTTTCCACTGACTTCAGCAGGAACAGTCAGGTGTTAAAGGAAGTGTCCATGCCTAAGTGATTTACTGGATTGCTGTCTTACACACTGGGGACACTGTCATACATAATGCTTAGATTAAACAGGAGGGGAAAAGGGAGCATTTCTAACATGATTACAGTCAGATTTCCTTTTATGTTTTGCAGAGGAGAACAGTATGCAAATGCTGCACGTGCCTACATGGATTCAACCTTTCTTTCCTCTTTTTTGATCTTCCTAGTTCTGACAATCAAGTTGCCTGTGATTACTGGAGAGAACCTCTCCCCAGGGCATTGGGCCAAAGGCATTTTTTGAAGGGGCACTGGGGATTTAAGCAACTCCCTGTTCTGCTTCTGGCTACACTTCCCCACTCTTTCTCCAATTGCACCTTAGTGGAAATGAGGTGAATTGTGCCTGGGAACTGAGCCAGGGTGAAAATGACTGGGATGGAGTGCTGCATTTTAAGAGTATCCTGGTCTGGTTGACAACACAACTGCAATGAAGGGAAGGTAACCCAACTGCTCTATCAAAGTGCTGCCAGCAAATATGATGTCTGCAAAACTGTAGCCTTATTTCCTTGGCATTGCTGTGCCAGTAGGGTGGAAGGTAGGAAAGCCCTAAGGTGAGTTTCTGCTCTCACTCCACATTCCCCTTTCCCAATCCTTCAGTCTCCTGTGAGGGATGGGGTGAGCACAGAGTAGCTGAGCATGGAGGCTGAGGTTTCTGGAGCAGTGCTTGTCCCTTGTTCTCCTGCTGTATCATTCTGTTCCAAGTTCCATCTTGTGCTGTGTGTTCCACGTCAATGCTGGATCCTTCTGCTTGCTCAGTTGTGGTGACGTACAACTCCATACCATACCTCCTTGTGTGTCCATACCAAAATCAAATCCTGGGAGCAATCCAGCTGAAAGCAAAGTATTCTTCTACATAATTTTGACCTGGCTCCCAACTCCAGTGCACACACTGTGCCAGCACGGCACAGGGGGTTGCACACAGGGGAAAGAGAAAGGTCACCAGGCCAAAGGTTTATTCTGCATACTTCAGAGCAAACACGACTTGGAGTACCCAAACAAGCTTAGTTTACACAGCCATCCTTATCCTTCAAAGTTAACACTTTATCCATTGGACTTCGTGAATTTGATCTCCCTCCAGTGCTGGAATTTAGCTGTGCAAGTTCTGCATCATAGAAGTGATGTCCTACCATGAAGCTGATGACATTCACCCATGTGGGACCCACAAATGTGAAATACTTTAATGCCTTGTACAAGAGACATCCTGCAGCTTCCAGCTCTGTGAGTTTGCTATTCAGAGTGGTGTGGGAAGGCTGGGACAAGACACGCTGCTGAGCTGACCATGTTCAGAAGGCACATGAGATTTGTGAGCTCATCTCACCTCTGCTGCAGTTACCTTCACTATTGGCAGCTGTAGCCTGCAGTGCTGTTCTGCAGGTCTTTTCCCCAGTGCCCTGTGCATCTGCTCATGCAGCTCATTTTGGAGACAGGCAGTAGGTGAGAGCCCTGCTCATACAGCTTCCAGCCATTATTCACCTTCTCCAAAGGCTGACTGGTGGTAGTCACTTGATAGCCTCGCTGGCAACATCCATTTACTTGCCAAAGCATTAGTCTGAGCACAGGGCTTCAGGAGTTCTTAGCTAGAAGAGCTGTGTATAAAGAGAAAGATAATTGCTTCACTCCAGGGTGTTGAGATACATACACTGTTTGGTTACAAAGTAGCATAATATGACTCAATTTTACCTCTGTGTCCTGCCCCGTTTTTTATGGTATTACCGTTTAATTGCTTACATTATGCCTGTCCAATAATGTAATTTAACATTAATAATACTTAGTGTCATGTCTTCAAGGTGCTTTACGAGCTAGTTATGAAGTGCATAATTTAAGTGAAAACAAACACCTTGGGCTGGGACCTGTGCTTGTGTTTGGTAAAGCCTGGCAGGTGCCTGCAGTGCTGCACACACTGGGCTGAGGAGCTGTAGGATTCACAGTGGGGCTAAGCCAGCAGGAAGAAGGCTGAGAAATAATGTGGGGTGAAGTTCTCCAAGGCACAAAAGGTCAAGACTCCAGGAGACCTTTGCTGCTGAACTTGATGGCATATGGAGGAGTCCTGAAGTGATCAACCGGGGATTTGAAATAATTCAAGTAACAGAGATTGGCCTCGATATTTTATCTTGAGCAATATTGGACCCTGAGCAACCTGGTCTGGTGGGAGGTGTCCCTGCCCATGTAGAGGGGTTGTAACTAGATGATCTTTAAGCTTTATTCCAACACAAACTATTCTGTGATTCTATGATCTTCTCTCCTTCCTTAAACACAAGATTGACATCTGGCAGTCAAAAGTAGTAAATCAGTCAGAAGTTAGGAAACTACAGCACAGCCTGAATGCATCCGTTTGCCTTCAACCATGTGTCAAAGACACTATAGGAATGTCAAGGAGTGTCAAAGACACTATAAAGTTATTAATCCTCGAAAAAAAAAATAGTAAAGAACTGCACAAGGAGTACTCATGTTGATTTGTTTCAAGTACAGCATGAATCAGAGCAGGTGTTTGCCAAGGCAGGGTAGTCAAGTTGTAACCAGATTTTGATTGATGCTTCTGAAAGTCAGTGTTCTTGGGCTCCAGCTGAAACAAAAAGGTGCAGGGGTTTACTTTCACCTGGAAAAGAAAAAAATCCTTATAAAAAAAATCAGAGCTCCAAATCTGGCAGAACTTCTTTAGACACATCCGTGGGTATAAAGAGAAGCTTGACTATGTAGGTACATTTGGCTTTCTAGCCTTCAAATACAGGACTGCAATTGCTTCCACTTTTTAAAGTTCGTTGATATTTTATCAGCACAGATTGAGGAGCAACTCAATGTATTGGCACTGACAGGAAGTGGCTTTTGGAAACTTATATTTTTCATTGTATATCTGTCTGACCTCTGGGTGTGTAAAGCAAATCTCCATCTCAATATTTATGTCTTCTCACTTTATGAAGTTGAAAGCCAAAGCTATACAATATCAAATACAAAAAAGTCTAAGAAAACACTTCCTCTCCCCTCTTCAAAAAGAAGCTCCTCTGAAGGTCTAAAAACCCTCAATTTGCACCATTTTCAAAAATCTGACCCCCATTTACCCTCCCAGACATCTGTCTGGGCAAGGCCAGGTGATCATGTCCCGGGAACTGAGGGAGGAGCCGGCACTTGGAAGAGTGGAAAGCAACTGCTTCCTGGGATCTGTGTGTGCAGCCAAGGGAGCAGAGCTGGGAGAGGGCTACAAAGTCTGTAAGAACTGGAGAGGTCTCTGATTTTTGCCCTTTTTATTCCTGATTTTCTAAATTCAATCTGGGGATGCTGCCAACTTGTAACAACACGCAAGCATTTTATGTCTTTGATCTATGACTTCTGATCCCAAATCTTCCCAGACAAGAAAACAGTTCTTATTGACACATGGCTTTTCTGACTTGGTTCCAGCACAACCCTTTACCAAAGCACAGACACACATAGTGTGTCTCGCCTTGCCTGGCTGTTTCCACGGGTGGGATGAGCAGCTCTGTCCCTGTTAGTGCTGGGAGGGAAAACACTGGGAAACCTGAAGCACAAAACCCAAGCCTGGTGAGGACAGGAGTGTGTGGAGAGCTGGTGACTGTCCCCTTGCTCTCGCTGGGGCATCCCATGACAGACACACAGACGTGGGGCTCCCTGGGGAGGTGTGGGAGTTACGGACTCAGATGGTTTGGGTTGGAAGGCACCTTAAAGATGGTCTAGTTCCAACCCCCTGGCATGGGCAGGGACACCTCCCACCAGACCAGGTTGCTCCAACCCCATCCAACCTGGCCTTGAACACTTCAGGGATGGGGCAGCCACAGCTTCTCTGGGAGAACCTGTGCCAGTGTCTCACCACCCTCACAGGGAAGAGTTCCTTCCTAAAGTCTAATCGGAATCTCCCCTCTTCCACTTTGAAACTGTTGCCTCATCCCTTCGCTACAAAGAGTCCCTCTCCAGCTTTCCTCTATCCCATTCGTACGGAAGGTTTTCTAAGGTCTCCCCGGAGCCTTCTCTGCTCCAGGCTGGACAACACCAACTCTCTCACCCTGTCCTCACAGGAAGGGTGCTCCAACCCTCCAATCATCCCCGTGGCCTCCTCTGGGTGCAAAGCGACTGCAGCTCCCTGCCCGCAGCTCCCTGTCCCGGGCTGACACCAGATCGGAGACCGCCCCAGGGAGCCCCCCCAGCCCCGGCACGCTGGGCCCTCCCGCCGCGGCGGACGGAGGCGGAGCGCCGGACGGGTCGGGCCGGGCCGGGCCGGGCCGGGCCGGGCTGGGCTGCGGGGGCCGCGTCCGCACCGCCTTCCCGCCCGCTGGCAGGGACCGCGCTGGCTCGCTCGGCAGCGGCCGGGGCGGGGAGCGGTCGGTCCCTCCTCCTCCTCCTTCTCCTCCTCCGCCCGCCCTCGCCGCCGCCACCCTCGCCCGCCGCCGCCGATGCCGGGACTGCGCCCGCGGTGAGTCTGCCCCGCCGGAGCCGCCCGCGGGAAGTTGCGGCCCGGCCCGCTTCAGCCTTTGTGCGGGGAGCGGCGGTTCTGCCCGACCCGGCCCCGCTCCCCACCGCCTTGGCGGTACCTGCCGCTCTTTGTTCCCGTCCGCCTTTGTTCCCTCGGTGCCGGCTTCACCTTCGGCACCGCCCGCGTCCCCCTCCTTGTCCCCCTCCTCCCCGCGGGACGCGGCTGAACGGGGGGCGCGGGGAGACCCCGCTGCCGGAGCGGCTTTCTCCCTCTCTCTCTCCCAGCCCTTTTGCCGGGGAAAAGAGGAAAAACAAGTGCGGGGCAGCGGCGGGAGTTGGCTCGGGAGAGCGGGGGGAGCGCGGCGGGGCAGGGCCGGCGGCGGGAGCCGGGTCTTGTGTGAGCTCCCGCCTCCGACGGGCCCTGCCCGCCCTCCCGGAGCGATGTCCGCCCCTCCCGCCGCTGTGTCCGCCCGGCAGCTCCGCTGGGCAGGTTCCCCGGCTGAAAACCGGAGTCGGAGTCTTCTGAGGCGGAGGGGAGTGAGCCCTGGAGAGGGGTCGTGCAGGTAGACGGAGCTTCCTTGCTCCCCCCGCGCCTGGCATGGTTATCACTTTTGAAGGCTTTATCTCTTGGGTTGTGTGTTTGCAAACTGGCGACGGATAGTTCATCCAGGCAAAGTTCTCAGGAGTGAGAAAAGGAGTAGCTGCTTCCCTGCGAAGTGCAGGCAGGTACAGACATTGCTGCAGTCGCTGTGTCACCGATGCCAGGTCGCTGTGTCACCGATGCCAGGTCGCTGTGCTGCCCTAGGCTGCCTGCTGAGGGTTTGCGCTTGCTGGTCTCCCCGCTGCACTTCGGCACCTTTCTTTTCCCCGCCTTGCACGCCATCCTCCCTCCTGCCTTCCTTCCCTCCTTCCCTCCCTCCCTCCCATCTTCCAAGGACTCCTGGAAGCCTCCCGCTTCCTCTCGGAGCAGTTATTGCGGATCTGTGTTACTGTGGCCCATGGGATGCGACACGTGGGGCATCTGTAAGTTGTGTCAGGTGCTGTGTGTCTGTGGATTTCAGAGGAAGCTCCCTGTCCTCCTTTCACCTCAGTCCTCTCCCTGCTTCCCCTCAAAATGGGGTCATTTTTCTGTTTTCATTATTTTCCCTGAGATCTGCTGGAGGAATTGGGAGGGGGAGCAGGTGCTCTATAATAAGCTTCTTGGTTTATTCAAAGTGTGCAGAGAAGAAAACTTTGAGCAGATTTGTTGGAGGGTTTCTGAAAACCTCTTTATGATCAGTGACTGTGTGTTCCTCCTATCTGTGCTCCCCTCTTTCAGGGTGCCTGATGTCCCATGTGTCTTCTTCCCCTCTTTCCATCATTCCCACCTTATCCTCCCTCTCAGCTTTTGGCTCAATCTCCTGTCACAGGACAGACAGACAAAGACGTAAGTGCCACGTGCTGGCTCTTGGCTAGTTATTGCAACTGTTGGCCAAGCCAACACAACTGCAGCTCGGCGGGCATGTCTGTTTATACCTCTGTATGAAATGCAATACCTGCAGGAGGGACACACGTGGCCTCTGGCGCCTGGTTAGATGAGTCACGGGCTTCAGCCACTTCTGGGCTGGTTTTAGAGCTGGGAGAAGGAGCTCGGTGGTGGCTGTTAATGCTGTCCACAACAACAGTATCCACCACCCCACAGGCACATGCACAGCCACTCATGCTGAAATCAGGGCAGCCTAAATAATTGATTTTCAAGGCAGAAGAAGGGACGTCATAGCAGGAGGGGAATGCGGTGGCAGGGGAGCAGTGGCCCTGGTGTCTGCCAGCAAGGGTGGTGGGGACAAGTTGAAGCAGAGAGGGATGGGCAGGGACACACAGAGTGGTGAAAAATCAGTGGTGACAGCCATAAACATATTAACCTGTACTGATGGGTACAGAGTCAATGTTGGAGCTTCCCTTGTGCAGGATGCTCTGCAAATACAAATTCACAAGTGTATAAATTATCTTCTTCCCTTCTTCATAATGAAGTGTAGTGAATGATAATTGCCTTTTTACTATAGGTATCTATAAAAACATATCAAAGTCCCTTTATTTAAACAGTTCTTTACAAATAACCTCAAGAAGCTGTATTTTAAGTGCCCCTGATACTATACCTTATTAAGAATTGAGCATGATGGTTTAAGAAAGGCAAAGAAACTTCTTTTTTCTTCAGCAGAAACTGATCAAAAGTTCATTAAAATAATCAAGAACTTTGTTGGTGTCAGTAGCACTCGGCTTGTCTCATAGTGAGCTTGCTATTTTTTATTTATTTGTCAGGCAAAGATTTTAAGCATACACACAATGAAGTAATTCAAGAAGTGGCATGCATTACTGGCTAATGATCTAATAGGTTGAAAATGCTTTATCTCCCTAGTCATTAATTTTAAGTTTTGTGATGTAAGGGAAAGTAACAAAAGGAAAAAAAAAACCTCACTACTGTTAAAAATGCCTTTGCTGTCTTTATCTACGAGTTTTATGTTATTTCTTCTGATAGGTCTTTGGGGAAATTTGTTTCATGAGAAAAATGCTTTGTTTCAGGGGGAAAAATGGGCCAGTTTAGCCATTTTACTGAGTTCACTATATGCATTGTAAACCCCCTTTGCTAGTAATTAATTCTATAAACAGTGAGTTCAGCTCTGCTTGGTTTCCTCACCATCTGACTGTAGAAATGAATTAAAGAAAAATCCCCAAAGAGAGCATGAAGAAGCACAGCTTGGAAGATCAGGTATAAAGAGCCTCATTCATTTTGGTTTATCTGTAGTACAGGGATATGCCCTTACTCCATGAATCATCTCCTGACATCTGTTTGCTGCGCTGTTTTCTTAGCAACTGTGGCTCTGTTTTAGATGTGGACTCTCAATGGCTGGGTCTGTACGGAGAGATGCAAGAGGCAATCCAAATGCTTCCTAGCACAGCTATGCCTTTCAGCCCGTTTACCCAATTTCTTTTCTTCCCTGGGGCACAATAAATACTGGTTTTAAAAGTCTACCAGCTGAGGTGCTTATTCTGTGCATGAGCAGAGAGATGTTTATCTGTTGCCTTACCACAACTGAAGAGTTTCTCCAAGATGATCTGGCAGTGTGGGAGAGCACCTATCAGGCTGTGATGTGCTGTGTTCTTTCTCATCTTGAAAGAATGAGCCGTGTGTGCCTCCATTCTTGCCCTAGCTTTCCTGCTGTTTATTTTGAAATGTTGTGGGACTTTTAGATGTGGGAGAGGACGTAGTTGGAGGAGCCTGGCAAAGTAGACCCACTTCTAGGGGGTGGTGGTATGGACCCACTCCTAGCAACGTGCCTGTTAGAACAAGTGGTTGGATTAGGTGGTGGGATTATACGTGTGGAGTGTGCAGCTCCATATGAGTAACACATCAGGACTGGATCCATAAGCTGTGATTATAGGGAAGGTGACATTTCATACACCTCTCACCTAAACTTGCTTTGCTTGAATTTCATCCTTGGCCAGTGTGGGTGGAAGACTCCTGTAAGTGAGACAGAGGTGGCCAAGTAACCACTAGGAGATGAGGTTGATCTGATTTTTTCCACCTGTGTTCTGTGGAAGGGATCAAGACCTGACTTGGGTCTGGGAGTACCTTTTACTTCAGCTCTTGTGGGTGACTTTGTCTGTATTCTAAACATATGTATACCATAACAAGTGACATATCCATTCTAGGGGACAAGCTATGTTCACCTTGCCTACTCCAGTGCCCATGTGCATCTTCCCCTGGAGGAGCAGGGGATCATACCTGCAGTAGCAGCTGCAACTACTGGACAATCAATCAAAAAAATATGGTGCGTGTACCCCATAGGACATGGATTTGACTACTTTACCCTTCCTGGACTGACGTGGATCCCATAGAGCATGAAGGGTGTCAGCAGCAAGTAGTCATTGTGAAGGATGAAGATATTTTGGCTTGGGTTAATGCTGAGAGGGCAGAAACCCCTGATATCCAGAGCATTTTGTCTACAAATGGATTTCAGAGTGGAGGTGGGAAGGTTAAACACATCTCTGAATATGGGCCAGCTTCCTGCGACCTTCATGGATCACACCTAAGTCCTGGCTTTACTGAGGATATCAAGAAGACATCCTCTGTAGATCACCTAAATAACAGTGTTGACAGCAGGAGATGAAGCAAAATGCTTCTATGGAGATTCCAAAGGAACGGGAGAGGGGCAGAAGTAAGGAAAACACTGCTGTTTAGCTCAGCTGCACACACAAGAAAAGAGCATAAAGTTGTGCCTGGGAAAGGGCTGTTATCTCCCCACATGAAAGGAAATGGGGCAGAGTTTTGACTCTGGGCTTAACTTTAGTCTCTAGTAGAGAGGCATGTTTGCTTTCTAACCCTCCTGCAGCCTGCTGATAGCTCCCAACACAATGCATCTGCACAGATTGGCTCAAGAGGTTTTTAAGGAGTTGCTGATTCTGATACAAGTACTGTTTGTGGCCAGGGATAATGAAGGAGAGAAAAGAATTACATTGGTTATTTGAGCTTCACAACTCTGTCTGCAAGTTCTATCAAAGGAAGTGACAATTAGGCAGAAAACAAAGCACTTGTAATCACTTACATGGAAGTGTAGGGAGGAGGCAGAAGTGTGGGTTCTATTGGAAAAAATTTAGCATTCTGAATCTTTTGGCCTGTCGGTTGCCAGGAGAAAGACAGGATGCTGGAGAATGATGGAGTGAAAGGGCAAGGTAGAGAGGGGAATGAGTATGCTGCTGAACATGCTTTGTGGTCTGTGGCAAATGGCCTGTATACAGCTGGCCATGGAGCAGTTGTAAAGACACTTCAGAATACTTCAGGGTTTGGTTCAGTTTGTATTACTGAGACTTCCATGTTGGATTGTTTTTTGTTGTTAAAAACCACCTACATCATGCAGGGAGAGAAATGAAAGCTGACCCACAAGCAGCATGTCCTGCTTCTTGGAGGCTCCCGTATAGTGAGCAATGGTGGAGCTTTGCTGGCCAGAATATTTGGTGAAAACTTCAAGTTCAATGACTGAACAAAACACTTATAGCCAAGCCAGGCCCCCTTGGTGAAGGTGGTTGCATATTGTCTGATTAGAAGATGTTGATGAGGGAGGGAGGCACAGAGCACATGTGCAATGTCTGTGTGGTAGAGATGTTCTTTCTCATTGAAGTGTAAACCCAGGGGTGTGTTTCTTTGCTTACTGCTTTTTGCCCATCTTAAAATGCTGCTGAGCTACATTATTAACTGCATGAGAGACTGTTCTCCAGATTCCTTTCATAGTCACTAGAGAGGAGCAAACACTTTTGGACCATGATTCATCCACGCTGAATTGGACATCTAAAAATATATTGGACAAACTGCCCTAAAAGTGCCTGTTTCTGTCCATTGTTTCTGCAGAGCTCAAACAATGAAAGCTCATGGAGGCATCTTCCTTGTAGCTGTTCAGTGTCAGGAGACCTGAGTCTCAGCCAACGTGTCCAATATCCCAGCAGAGATTCACGGGAGGCCCCTGGTGCCCTTGTTTGCACAAGGCTTGGTGTGGGTGTGGGGTGTGCAGTGTAATGCAGTGTGCACGATGGGCTTTACCTGAGACTGGAGAGCAGGCAGTCCAGTTCAATGCTATCCTCCTCCCCTGGTCGGTCATTGGATTCAGAAAAGCACTGGGCTGGACCCACAGCACCAGACAATCTTCTGCTATAAATAAGAGGCCAAAGGGGATTTGCAGAGTGGCTTTTGCAAGGCTGCACATCAGGTTAGTGGCAGGGGTGGAAGCAATGAGGGCAACTGAAGCTCCCAGAGCTGTGCTCCTTCCCTTGCCTGAGCTCCTTGCAGCTGCCTTGTGATCTGCTGCTCTCCTTGGGGTGAGTCTGACTGCCCAGCACTTGCTGGTGGACCTCACCTGGTAGGTACTAATTTCGTTTTTGTGAAAACTTTTTGCCAAATTAATAATAGGCTGTTACTCATCCTCCTTTCCCTGTCTTTTCTCTGCCAAAAATCCATAGTTCTGGTACCTAATGGAATTACTGTGTTTCCATTGGGCTGGTGTGGATGGTGGGTCTTTTCCAACCATGACAGTTCTGTGATTGTGTGAGTGTGTGTTTGCTCTCAGTTTGCAGCAAGCTGCTAGACCTTGAAGGAGTAAATGTGCTCTGCTTCAGGCTCACAGAGACCCAAGACAGCATGCATGATTATTCAGTGGTGTCAGATAATGTGCAGAAACTCTTTAATGTGATGTATCTAAATCTTCCATCGTGCACCTTAATGGGAAGCTCAGGGAGCTTTGGAGCTGCACGGGGAGCTGTGACCTGGTCTGCTCTGAAGTGCTGATGCTGCCACTGTGTTATTTAACACATAAATAAAAATCATCAGCTCTTTTGGAAAAAGCCTCACTTATCTGCACAGGTAAGCCAGGTAGGTTAAGGATAAAATTCCTCCTGTACAGAGAGCTAGTATACAGCAGAAAGATTTCCTTTGCTAAATGAGCTGAGGGGGAGAATTGGAAGCAATCTGCTTGTATAGCAGAGATATGAAGTACAGGCAAGTACCAAGTTTTAAATGGATCCTGTGCACTTGTGATTTTAGACAAATACCAGGGCATTTGTCTATCTTTTTTTGATATGTGAGAAAGAATATGATAAAAAGTGAAATAGAAAAAACACGTTGTATGAGCCGGGATGTGATTCTGATTGAAGTTCTGCTTAGGTCTGTTGGTGAACGCCCAAGAGGTGAAACAAATTGCAATTCGATCCCAGAGAGAACAGCTGAGAAGAGGAGGGCAAAAGCAAGCTATTAAATAAGAGTTGGGAGAAAAGCCAGTCTCAAAAAATAAACATTGAAAATCAATTCCAGGTATTTCCTTGTATTGTCATTCTGCTTCATCAGCCACTTGTACTGTAACATGTGCTATCACCGTTAGTGGACTGACAGGTTGTTTGGGTTTTTTTTGTAAAGAACAAAAAAGTGCCTGATACATTGTTTTCAAAGTTGTTTCTTATGCAGAACTGGGAGGGATGTTGGTGATGAAATACCCCTGGGATGGAGAAAGTGGAGCTTGTTATTGTAAGAAGGAAGTAACAGCAGAGCCGACTTAGTTTCGGAGGAGAGAAAAACCTGGATTTTCTTCCTGGGTATGTTCCCAGGGCATCTCAGTAGCTCTTGAGGGGGAGGAAGCAGGCACTTGTGCAATGTAGGTGTGAGCAAACTGTTCCTGCAGAGCGGTTGTGCCTTACTAGGTCTGTAGGTAGACTTGGAGTGGCTTTACAGCCATGTGAGTGAAAGCTTCACCTTTGAAAAACTTGGAGGTGACTTTGAACATGTTTCTTCTTTCAAAGTTTGTCCAAAAAACCCAGTGCAGGCATTTACTGTACCAAAAGCCAGTACGTGGACTGTAAGGAAATTGAAGCATATCCTGTTCCGAGGGCGGTCACACGCCGTCTCCTTGCCGGAGTTTCGTTCTGGATGGTGACTCCGAGCAGAACATCTCTGCAGACTGTACAGAAAATGCCTGAGTGGGCTAGAGCTGTCTCGGGTGACCAGATGTGACTCGTGGCTTACCTCAGGGGCTTGGCCCTGGCCTCACCATGGCTGCGAGGCCCGGAAGGGAATGGGTCTGCAGCTCACCTTATGCAACGCGCCTACTCTGTTGCTTGACTGAACTTGCCTATAAGTACCTTTTGCGTCAGTAATATCACTGCCATTCAGTGATATTACTCATGGGCAGTGATATTACTCAATGGCTCACGGGCATTTGTCCTGTTTTGTCTCCACTGGAAGAAGTCCTGATCCTCAAAGAAAGCAGCCTGGTCAGATCTGTGATTCAGGTACTGATGAGGAGACCCTGGCCCCTCAGAAATGATGCCTTACTGAAATAAGTAAGGCATCATTTACTCTGGGCTATTTCTGATTTGGAGTCCTGGTATATTGCATCTCTTTTGTTTGTTTTGTTTTGTTTGTTTTGTTTTGTTTTTGTGTGTGTGTGTAAAGAGAACAGTTTATTCTAGCAGGCTAGTGTGTAGCACCAAGTTCTTTCTCTTGGGTTGTCTGTGTGTAGTTTGGCTGTTGGGTCTTCTCTGGCAGCAGTGTTGGTAAGAATAACAATGTTTGGCCTGGTTTTCACAGCACACAAAAAGTTACCCTAGAGGCCTGAGACTATGCTATAAGTCACAGAGATTTAGGTGTGTATTTTTTTCTCCCCTGAAACAACAAATTTGAAAGCAAAATGAAAGGCATTTATTTGTCTTGAGAAGTAAACAGAAGTGCTTTACTTAGTGGCACAGTGTGGAGGTTGTGCTGAATTGCCCAATTGCACTGGTTTTCTCCAGAAGCAGAGGGTCAGTCAGAGAGGGATGGGAGACAACACTGTGGAAAAGCCCTTTTCACATCTGCAAAACCCACACAGGCATGTGAGCATGCAGGCTGCATGTGTGGAAAGTCTGCTCTGCCCACAATCCTTGAAGTTAATGGGACAGAAGGTGTAAAACCAAACAAACAAGAACCTGACTTGCACTTTGGGGGGAGCTGTCAGCTGGAAGAATTATATGGACATGAAAAATTCACTCCTTGGAGAGGTGGCCCCTCCAGATCAGAGCAGAGGTGTGCTAGGGGATGGGTGGTGGTTTGCATTGCTGTAGCCTCAGTCGGACACGCTTGAGAAAGAAGCTGATGAATTCACAGCTGGCAGGCTAGGACCTATCATTTAAATTGTAATTTGCCCTTCAAATTTGGCAAGCTTCATTTGCTATTTGCTTGGCAAATCTCTCCTTTGTGCTTTCCTTCTGCCTGTGTAAAAACTGTGAGCACTGACGGAGAGAGCTACTTGCAGTAGATTCCTTTTCTCTGCTATATTTAGTGATCAAAACAAGTTTGTGATCTCTACAGGAATACTGCCAAAGCAGATAGGTTTAGCATGAGACATGCCCTTTCTCTTTTGGCTCCCAAACAAACATTGCATTTCACTTTCCTCCCCTTTCCTGACACCATCCATGGCTCTGTCTGCAGAGTTGTGTTGCGCAAACATTGTGCTGCTGCTTCCAGTGATTTTGCTCAGTAAGAAGAAGTTCCCCCTTTGGTGAAACTCCTGTGTATAGATTGACACTATCCCTACTTTTCTCTTGTCTTAATTTCCTGAAAGAGCAGATTCCTGCTTTTCAGGAAGATCTTTCTGAACAAGAACAGCCTTATTATTTAATTGAGAAACTCCAGGCCTTTAGTTGCTTGGGTGAGTTTTACTCCACAGAATAATGTTTGTTAACATCTGACTGTTTCCTTTATTTGGGGAAAAGGGAATTAGGAAGGCAGTGGAAAGAAAACATTTGTATTCCTTCAAAGGGAGAAGATTACTAGGAGCCTGATTCTCATTAATATGTCATTAATACAAATCAGGTGTAATTATTATATACTGCTGTTTTAAATACCTTTTGTGCTGTGTGAAGTGTTTCCAGTGTTCATGGGAAGCTGACTGTGAGTCACTGACCAAAGAATTCCATATGCATTTCAGGTGAAAGATAGAAACATCTGTAAATAAAACAAAGAACCTCTTGCAATACTTCTTGCTTGCTTAAAGCAGGTGCCCAGTTTGCTCTGCGAGTCCCCTGCGTGAGAGTTAAACTTGCTCTGATTGCAGGCCATGCCCTCCCCCTTCCCTTCTTGATTGTGAAAACTGACTCTGGGCCAGGAAGCTCTGAGGAAGGGCTATGATGAGCTGTGCACAGCTCTTCTCTTTTGCGATGGGAATTGCACACCAGAAGGTCAGAGGTTTGTCTGCGCCCCGTGGCACTGGGACTGCTCCGGCCACGCTGCACCCTTTCCCCTCACCAAGAGGACAGTGTGGCCACTCAGCACGGTGCTTGGCTACCAGCCTCACCTGAGCCCAGCTAGCCAGGAGCACGGGGGGCAGAGAGGGGCAGCATTCATGTGAAAATGGCTTGTAGGAGTGAAATGACAGCTGCTGTCATCTCATTCAGTGCTTTCCTAGTTATCCAAGTTTCCAAGTTATCCAAGTTATACCAAGGAAGAGGTATTTGTGCACTGGATGTGTTTCCCAGGTACACAGTGTGGATCTTGAGCCAGCTTCTGTTTCTTGTGTTGTTTTTATGATAACCCTTCCCTGCAGCCCCGTTATCTGCAGGAAGTGGCCTCGGGGCTGTGGCATGGTGGGGAAGCTTGTGAATGACCCCAGCTTTGGAAAGACTTTTCCATTCTGGCCTTGTGGCAGCACACCATGTAAACACCGTGGCTTTTTGTACATAACTGGGGGCTTCTGAGAGTTGCACAGGCAGTTTTGGGCTGGGATGTGTATTGGAAGCTGAATTGTCATCCAAACCCTTGGCTTTGATGGAGCCATGAAGTCACCATAGAATTTTTGGCCTCCTGCCCAGCAGTGTACCCCAGGGTGAGCGAGGGGCATGGCATCAGCTTTCTTTTTACGTTAACAACTGTGATTTTGAGTTCTGAGCAGTTCTTGTTTTTAGTAACAATGTGGGAAGGCATAGAAACCAATTGAAAACTGAATGTTTTCTCCAACTTTAGTGAGTATGCATTGCCACTGCATTTCTACTTGGGAGGAGATGAATGTGAGATAGGCTCTTAGTCTGGGAGCAAACAAATGCATCAGGCACCTCCATGGGTTAGCTTTTCTGAATGTGTGAACAAGGCTTAGCTTTGTTAATAAAAGTGTTTGTATACATGTGTTTTAACAACAGCATGAATTTAGAGCAGTTTTCAAACTGTGTCATTGTACCAGGATGACTGATATATTACCACCTCCCCCCCAAGAAAGAAAAGGTCAAGAAAGACACTTTCCTAACAGTGTTTTTAAACTGATTAATGCAATGAGAAGATCCATTGTGTTTCTGTAACAGGAAGTATTACTGATGTGTAAATCAAAGACAAACCAGCAACATTTTCTGGCCCTAAAAAGTGGTGTGTTTTTTGTATACTCATATGCTTGTCCTGGCACATTTTCAAAAATTAAAAATAGATCACTGGGAAGTCCCTGGAAAACAAAAATGTACTGCTGCTGGTTGTCATAAATAGACTAATAAGAGATGTTGCAATCTTGCAGTCCTTATTCTGTGGAGAAGTCCTTACTTGTGCATATAGTTTCAGTGTGTCTGTTCACGTGAAGCAAGACTCTTTCTGTGGCAGTGGGGTGTAGCTTTGTGTCCATCTCTGTTTCTCTTGTAGATCTAATGCTCTTTGGCCTTGGTTGATTCTGAGCGCAGTTGTTCAGGTTTTCCAAGCTTTTGCTTTTCCAGTTCCTTCACCTACAGCTACTCATAGCTTAGGAAGACCCAAGGCCAGAATTGTTTCAGCATTGTCCCTCCAATGCCACATGCTGTAATACCACTTAATAAAGGACTGGTTGATACCCATCTGAGTGCTATAGGGTATTATGTAGGATGAAAAGATTATAGGCTCTTTTTGCTATCACCTTCAAAGTGATGGAAACCTGATGGAAGGCCTTTTCTTCCTCCAGGAAAGTGCAGAATGTGCCATTATTTCTTACTGGATGGTAACAAATATTTTTTTTATGCCAGACAGAAAGAAGTTGTTGGCTCCTCAAGGAGGAAAGTGAAAGTAGATCTGTCAGTGGTGCTGTCCTGATTTTTGTTACCTGAGGATCTGGCTCTGAAGGGAAAGGGATCAGCATGTTTGCTGTGTGATCCCATTGTTGCTGTAGATGTGTATAGAATCTGAGATTGCCCACGAGAGCAATATTGGGAGGCATTTTAAATATGGGAGGGATGAACTTCAGTCTGGAGTAGGACCTTAAGAAAAGAGAGCTTCTTAGTGTAAGGGTTTTGAAAATGAATGCTTTAAAAAGACTTTCTCCCCCATCCCTGGCACTAGGTGAAAAAATCAGGAGATCATTGTAAATGAAGAGTTGAGGAGAAAGCATGGCCATCAAATTTCTCTCACTTAATAGAGGTGTGAGTACATTGGAAGGGAGAGGAAAAGAAAATGTTGTAAAAAAAAATGAAAAACCCAAACCATCTTCATGTAAGGAATTTTCTATGATAATTCTTTAGGTAACGATACCATGATTTGAATCCTAACAGTTTGCCTTCAGGAGGTTGGGACAGACTTAATAAACAGTGTATCAAAAGTAGGTGGCTCAGCAGCACTTTGCAACTTCCAAGAGTTGCACTTCTGAATCTTACTGCTTATCTCTGAATGAAAAGAGAATTGAGATCTTTGTTAATAACCAAAAAGGAAAAGGGTCTTCAGTAAGTCTGCACTGTGGAGCTCTATTTCCTTTGGACTAGTTCACCAAAGATAATAATCTGCCATTTCTGTTCATGACGTTGGCTCGGCTGAATAAATGAGTAATAATAATCTGTTGCTAGGAACAGACTTCAGTTTACATGTAGAGGCCTCCATGGAGGGAAAGTCTTGAGTCCCCCAGTGGCTCATAAATAATCAGTGGCACTTCAAAGGAGGAAAAGTAAAAACAAGGGGTTGGAGATGCTCTCCGAAGATGTCTGTATTTCTTATTGCAACACCAGTGGAAAGCATGTAGCCAACGTAATTGGGAAAATATGGGGCATGTGTCTACAAAGGCAAAACCAGGGAAGCAGGGATTTTCTGGCTGTGGGTCATAATACTCAGCAACCTCTAGCTGGGCTTGTTTGCAAGGTATCTGCTGCTTTCAGCTTTAAGGAGTGTACGCCTGAGCTAATTTCATGCCCTATGATTTTTCCAAGATTGGCTCATGGGGAGGGCTCAGGGGGTGCATCCTGCTGCCCTGTGTAGGTAGCTGTAAACTCTGAGGCTAAAATGGCCTTACCTGGGAGAGTACAGAAAGCATGCCAACTAGTTTACATTGCTTTCTGATTATTGTGCACAGATGTTTTGTACAAGTAACCATAAATGATTAATGAAATATACATTTTATATTTTGACTGCAGTTACATGTTATTTTGAAAATGGCAACAGTTTCACTGTAGAGGAGCATACTGTATAACTGTAATTTTTTTTTTCAAACTTGAAGCAGCTGAAAGACAAGGTTTGCAAACCACCCTGATCCCAAATGTGATGTTAAGGCTATGACATTTCTAGTCCAATTCCTGCTCTCAAGTTTCTCTTTATCAATGTTCCTGTGTCTGTGTGTTAATACCCAGTAAAGTTTTTTTAATCCGCTGGCTAATTTCATCTGAATTTGAAAAAGGAAGAGAGTTTCCAGGGAAGTTAACTTGAAAGTAGATTATATGACTGCACTAATGGTCTAATTCCCACCTATGTTTTTAGGTTCCCATTTTGAAAAGAGCTGGAGAGGGAAGAGATGCTCTTCCAGTACTCACTAGAGCAGAGTCTGGGTTTGAGCCTTATGAGTGCCCTCATCATAGGAAAAGCTTTTGTTGGTGACTGAACCATTTGAGCTGCAGGTTGAGCTCAGGTGCTCAAGGCTCCAGTGTAAAGTTTTTCTCTTGAACAGGACACTCATAATGCACCTTTCTTGTGTGACTTCTCCAATGTTGAAGAAAAGATGAGCTCACACAACAGCTTTGGTGCAATTCAGATAAGTTAATCAGCAGAAAGCAAAGCCATTGGAAACAAAGTCTCAGAATTCCTGGAGTCCTCTTTTTGGCTCTGTGATACTTCACAGGTTATTTCACAGGTCATCCCAAGGTGTAAGCAGTTAAATGCTTTCCTGTGTTAATGCCAGACTCTCCAGGAAGAGGAAAGGACAAGGGTATTTTCTTCACCTTTGGTTTTTATCTCTACTGAAAAGGCATGGTGTCATTTGAAAGCATGTAGTTTATTTTCAAAATTATGGGCATTTATTTCCTAGTTGTCCAGCATTTAATGGTAATGAATTTGGTTTAGCTCTGTAAGTCCCTTGAGTTCTTACGAAGCAAAATAATCAACTTAAATATGAAATACAAGAGTTGATCAATCCTACCACTTATGTAAAGCATTGCTAAGCAATCTTACCAATAGCTTGATGGGTCTATTCAGAGGCTGATATGATCTAGTTACACCTAATATGCTTTATTTGAATGAATCTCTTGGGGGGGGGGGGGGGGAGCAGGGCTAAGGGGAAAGGAATAGCATATCGTCCTTTTATAATCCCTTCTCAGACAATCTCTACCTTGTACCTTTTAAAGAATACTAATCCTTGCAGGTATGTCCTCCAACAGGGTGCCTGTGTCTCCCTTTCAAAGCAGCTGTGGAGTATTCTGTTGGGGCAGGGCAGGGATCAGAGACAGGGCAAAGGGTTTCAGGGATGTGAAAGCTTTAGCATAAACTTGCCTTGAATTAGCTGCACATTTCTGTAACATGTACTGTGGATTTGTTGACTGGATTTCTGTGTTAAAAAAAACAAACCAACAAACAATATCCAATCTGTTTGGAAGGCCTTAATTTGACCTTAAAAGAAAACAGGAGCATCTGCTTTTTTCATGTATACATATTCTCTAATTATGTGCCATAATTTAAGTTAATTAATTAACAAATTAAGTGCCTTAATTAGAGTTAATTACTGCTTTAAAGCTTAATATACTTTCTGCTTTAAAATCCTGAGAGCTTTATTAACTTCATCTACTTTCATTCTTGGAGATCTGGCTGAGATGGGGGTCCCATCACATGGAGTGCAGTACAGACTCCATGTACTCTGTGACTGCTGTAGCTGGCAAGGGACTGGGGCAGAGAAAGAACAGAGAAAGGTTGAAAATGCATTTTATGTTTTTAATGAAGCTTCCATTAATGCCACTCATGGCTCTTGCATATTTTTCTGTTATTATAGAGGAATTTTAATGCCAAATCCTGTTCCCTTTCTCTGGACTATGCTCCCAAAGTTAGGTGAACATGACTTGGCTCCACTTATGTCACCACCTTAAATTTGGATGCATGAAAATCAGATATCTGTTTTAACTGCCTAGGAATTTTGTGCTGCTTTTGTGGCTTCAAAAGAAAATCCTTTAACAATCTTTAGTTTAAAGTAAAGTGAAAAAAATGAGAATAAAGTTGTGTTAAAGAGAAAAGATCATGCATTGCCTCTGATGTTATTGTGTGTCCCAGAATCACAAGAACGTACATATGTACATAGTTTTCGGGATGTTTTGGTTGTAGGTAATGCTGGGTGTCCATGTATGTTCTTCTGGTCCTATTCCTCTTTCTTTTCCTAGACACCCAATATGAATTATAACCTTAGGGCAAAATTCAGTCAGGTTCATTGATTTAATCTGTGGACTGATTGTTTCCCAGTATTTAGGATTTCTTAAATATCTCTGAAGTTATTCAGTTGGCCCCTGGAAAATTCAGGGCAGAGGGAATGTAGCTAACTTTCCTTCTGTCCTGGCAGCAAAAAAACTCCGAAATAGATATGATGATGTGGTTGGAGTTTGCTTACACTGTTCCATTTGGGTCTTGCTCCTTAGTGGCCTTCAATGTGGCTGTCACAAAATAAAATTAAGGACATACAGTGATACCCAAAAGTTATTAAGGCCACCTGACATTTTGCATTCTTAGACTTGGGTTTTGTATTGTTTGGTCTTGAGAGAAAAAGGAAGGTGTTTCCCAGAAAGGATTGCATTGCCTTGGGCATGGGCAGTGCTGCTGGGAGAACTGGTTTCTTCCTCAGCCCTTGCCCTTGCTCAGTTCCTGTGAGACTCTAGTCCTGGCACTTAAATCCTGATTTTTATCAGTGACAGCTAACTATGTGGTTATTTTCTGATTGATTGACTTCAGACTCATACTTCTAGCTTGAGAACAGGGGACTTCTGAGAGCTGCCCAGGGTTGGAAGTCCAAGTGATTTTTAATAAAGGCAACCACTTTATGTTGTCTATTTGAAACCATTTTATGTTGTCTATTTCTGAACAATTCCAATCTTAAAATCACATGAAGTCTTTGTGCCAGTTGCCTGTTTTGAGAGGCAACCCACTCTTCTTATTTCCATCCCAACCTCAAGGCATGGCTTATTTATATAACCTTTTCCTTGTGTTTTGCCAGGTTAAGCAAGCCAAACTCTTGTAAAATACCTTTATCTTGTCTTTGATAATCTGGATAGCTCTCTTTATGACCTCTTCCATGTAGAACTCCCCTTTCTTGAATCTGGTGACTTGAGTTTTAGTTGTAAGTTGTTGGTGACTTGCAGAAGCACTGCATATTTATAGCAGCAGCTGGAATTAATGCTTTGCCCATATATCTGTTTCTCTGGAAAACCAGAATAAAATTATCAACTTTTTTCCCTCCCTTCTCTCTGTGCTTTTGCTTGTCATCAGTAAAATGATGTTCCATGGGGCTGGGCTAGATGATCTTTAAATGTGTCTCCCAACTCAAATTGTTCTCTGATTCTAAATGTGGTCAGTAACTCTTGATCTCATGTAGATGCTGTAAATGTGAATTGATTGATGCTTGTGTAGTATGAAGATGCCAAGTGCCATAGAAAATCTTGTGAGGACTTAATAATCCTGTCATCAGAGCAGCTCTTGGATAAAGCACAAGGACACATATTGTTCAGAGTGAGGAAAACAAAATATTGAATAGCTCCTCATTAAATGTGTGTTGTCTTTCCTGTGCAGTGAGGGAGACAGGGAGTGAGGAAAAATAGTATATAGTGGAGTAAACAAAGGCTGCTTCATGATTCATAAGCACAAGGCATTGAATGTAAAAATTTCTCTGGCATTCCTCGATGTTGTATTTTCTTAGTCATCTAATCACACCCTTTATTTTGACATATACTTGATAGATGAGTTATTAATATATAATGTGCAAATCCTAATATTTCTGGAAAGGTTACAGTTATTTAAGCAACAAAACTTGTTTAAAGTAAGCTCTTATTTAATTTTCAGCTTTATTTCTTTTTGAATTTGTTTAATTTGTAAGGTCTTGATAAAAAGTAATCTGTATCTAAGTATCCAGCTTTTCCTACAGTGCGAAATTGAACAATATAGCTACTGCAATACCAGAAACAATGTTAGGTTTTTAAGAAAGATAGAGCATATCAGTCACTGAAGTTGCATTAGAGATAGGGGAGGTATCCAGGGAGAGGAAAATGGAGGAACTGGGAAAAGAAAGTCCTTCGCGGGGGATAAGGAATATCAAAGATACCTGATAGAGCAGCTGTTGTGATTATTCTCATATAATAACCACGGCTTCTTAGTTTCATCTTACTCTTTGAAGATACTCCCTAAATTGTTTCTAGTCTGCAACAATTCTCTGAACAGGAAGAGATATCTGAAAAATACAAAACTCTAAAGAAAACCTTTGAAGTTTGGCAGCAACAATTCTGCGGAAGGCACTGTGAGCCTTTGTCCACCTGGCTTTCTGAAAGAGAGCAACTACCTTTGGATTTTCCTAATCCTAGTGCTTTTGTTTTCATGGCAAGACACACAGAGATTGATAGTTTGTGTTGCAGAGTACTGCTGGCCACTGTTAGGAAAGAGACAAGAGACCAAAACTTGGAGTCAAGCAGTAGGAACATTCAGTTTATTCTGTTTGCACTAAGGAGACAACCTACCAAGGGAAGAAAACCCAAAACAAAACACATTTCTGCATACACTTGAGCATCTTTGATACCATCAGTTTTTAATGTAAAATTGTACTGATTTTCCTCTCTCTCTCTCTCTCTATTTTTTTTTTTTTTTTTTTTTTTTATTTTTTTTTATTTCAGTTTTGAAATTGATTAAAGAATCTCCATAGGATTTAATATGGCATCAAACCAGTCATCTCCCTCAACAGAGGAGCCGGCTTCCTCTGAAATTGATGATCTCTATCTAACGCTGCAAGGTAAGTTACTGAAGATTTTTTGTGCCTTGTTACTGTAGACTTTTGGCAAAAATCTGTGACTGTAAGCAGGTTGAAGGGAATTCTGAGAAACCTGTTAGGACTGGCATGATCACTGTAGTTACTTCATATGTGTGCTTCTACATGTGGGGGGGAGGTCTTGCTGTCCACTGGCATGGTTTTGAAGGACTCCTGGGTCACCCCCGTTTTGGGTTGGTCCTCTGGGTCTCTGAAGGGCAATAGAGGGGTTGGGGGAAGGTCTGGAAAAGTTGTGTTTCCATAAGCAGTTTCCTTTTAGCTCACTTGCAATAAAGTTACTATGGTTCTTAATTGAGAGAAAATATGTTTATAACAGATGGTGCAAAAGAATATTCTGCCAAGTCACTTTTATGATCCAGATTTGCACTAATACTGTCATTGAGGCCACGTGTTTGAATGAGTGAGTGTTAACTTGTGGTCTAAAGCCAAATATCTTTATTGGTGAATTTTCTTCCGTTTTGCTTCAGCATTACATTTTCAGCAGACAAGCAAAAGCTCCTAGCAGACAGGAGCTAGAGTGACATACACGAAGCACAGATTGTCAGACACACATTTGTTGTGCCAGCCAAAATGCCTGCAGTAGAAAGACTGAGGTGCCTGTTGTCATGAAATGGGTGTAGAATGCACTACTTAGCTTTAAGGCAGAGGGTGGTAAATTAAAGTTAAGTGGGATTTTAGAATAGTGAGTTATTTTGAAATAATATTAGTGCTGTTTTCTGAAAAGTCAAAATGTTTGTGTCTTGAGTAACAGTAGAGATTTGTGGACAGTAGCTGAGAAAAAGAGCTCTGCTTATTGAAACTGAAATTACTAAATTATATGTCCTTGCTGTAATAGGTTGAGCTCCTAGGCTATGCTGAAATGAACACACTGCAAATCTGGGCTCAAGCTGTATGTGCCTGACTGTTGTAAAACATCTGGAGACATCCCTTAGAAGTCGCATAAGCAATTTTTGTAATGATAGAAGATGCAACAAATGGTACAGACATGTCCTAGGTATGGAGCTGTGATGCTCTGGGTCAGACAGGGAACTGGCAACACAGCTGTGATGAAGCACTGAAGGGACATTCCCTGACATGACATACAGATACCATTAGTAACTATGTCTGCAGATCTGTGGTAGCAAAAGTGAAGTAAGAATAATATGACTTGATGAAAAGTTTTTTTTCAAAACTAGGACTCTTGTTATGAGATTTGCGAAGGAGCTAGAGGCTTTGGTTACTTTAGATCTTCAAGTTCACTTGGAAAAGTTTTAAAGAAATCTCATATTCAAAGAATGGCTGCTTATAACTGTTAGAAAAGCAGCATACTAGCATACTTTTTGCATGACTGAAGATGGCTCTAAAACTCGTTAGTGAAGAGGTAAATACTTAATAGCTCTAATTGTTATAGAAATCCTGTTAAAATAATGCCAGTGGCTTGATATTGTAAAAACCTGCTTTAGCAGGATTTTTGTTAGTGGGTTTTTAGCTAAAGAGAATTCAAGGATTAACATTCACTTTCCTTAATAGTGTTCAGCCTAGAAGCTACTGTAAAGAAAGTGACTGGAAAATAGGTAAAAACATAAATTTGTTTTCAGTGCATATTTCTTTTCAGCTACATATTTTAAGACATTTAATGAAGGTCAAAAAGCATGAGGAAAACAGGAAAAAAGTGAGAGCTACTTGGTTTCTAATGTTCCCATCTCCAGTCATTTTCAAATGCTGATGCTAGTCACAAAATGAAAAAGCTGAAAGAATATAAACACTTATGTCTTTTCAGATTTATATATATTTCTCTTTAACTTTTTTTTGCTTTTCAAGCTGATTTCTACAAAGAAGAGAGTAATAGTTACCACCCTCCTTTCCAAAAAAACTGAAATTGCTATGAAGTTGCCTGATGTCAGGACTTGGGCTCCTTTTTTTCTGTTCTCTCCTCCTACCCTCTGTCCTAGGTGTTATAATAAAACAGCATTATCTGTGCCCTTTCCTCCTGTGGCTCTGCTTTTTCCCAGTTTTCTGATGCAGCACAACTTAGAGCAGCTGCAAAGCTATTTTGTGTCCTTGCATAGCCACATAAACGTGCAAGGGAAAAGCCTGGAGTGGGCTCTATTACAGATATATTCTATGGGGAAACATCTAAGGAAAGGGTTTCTCCTGCCAGGCAGGCTGAAGACATTGGTGAACAGAGGATGCTTGCCAGGGAAATACTCTCTGTTGCAGTGTGTGTGTTTGAAACATGAAGTCACTTTTGCTGCAGCTCTGAAGGGAGCAGGCAGGAACTTGGGGGATGACTGGCAATGAGCACAGGAGGAGGAACACTGGAACCCTGGCCTTTGTCTCCTCCCATAGCTCCCTTCCCAGCACTGTGTTACAGGCTGGCCCCATAGAAGAGTCCAGCCTGGTGCTCAGCCTTCTCTAAATGGAAGAGGAGCAGTCTTCAGCTACATGAAATGAGGAGGCATGAGCCCTCCTTTGGTGGGAGAAGGGCTTCATGGCAGTGTTTTAAGGACTACAGATCTGACTGTGCTTTGCTGATCATCCCGAGTGCAGGATTGCAGAAAGGGGAATGTGCACTTGTGGATGAGTGGCTACAGCAGAAACTGAACAGGGTTTGTGGTGCTCTGAAGTGGAAATATGTTTTACTTTCAGCATGTAACTCTGCTTACCTGTGGGAGGATCCAACCTCCTTTCCCTCCCATTCACAAATCCTTCCACTTTTCCTCCCAAGGACAGCAAACAGTCCCTGTCTGTGCATGTCCCACCAAGTCTGTGTAGAACTCTGTTTTCCCTTTTCTTTCACTGCTTGCTGAGCTAATTCAGACACAAGAGAATGTGTTTTAGCTGTTGGGGTTTGGAGCATATACATACTCTTCCACTATTTAATTAACTGCAGGGGTCCTAATTTTTGGCTCTGCTTATTAATCCATGTGCATGTTACTGTTTATTACTGTAACCCAAAGACTGATCATATAAGAATGAGGCTGCTAAAACCATTTTTGAAAAGTGTTTAATGGTTATGCTGGTTTTGTGCCATTATATCTGAGCTTTTATGAATGATTTCAACTGAAAATGAAAAGATGGTGGCATATGAGGATAGATTTGATTATGCAGCTTGTAGTAGATTGCACTCATCTCTGAGTAAAGGAGGATATCTTTCTGAGACACTTAATTCTTGTTGAGGTCAGGTAGACTCCTAATTCCTACCCAGGATTGTTCCTTTGTTCTAGCAGTGTGCCTCATATATTGTGGCCAGTATATTATTACAGCTACATTTTTTTTTTTCTTCTTTAACCAGAATGATCGAATGATCAAAAAAGTTCACTAAAAGTTTACTATAATTTTTCAGTAATGACTTTTAAAAATCAATAAGCTCCCATAGGAGCTGCAGTGAAATTTATGCCTTCTTTATGCTGCCTGCTGCCTGGGTAAGGAGCCAGTCTGCAGCTCCAATAGCTGCATGGCTTGGTGACATGTGATGGGGCTGATGGCATTGGAGAAGCAACTGACACATGAGACTGCCTAGAAAAAAAATAAAATAGTCATGGCTATTTTTGTCATTATGCATGCCTAATGAAAAAACAAATAGATTATATAGTTGTATAAATGTGTTTCCGCTAGATGAATTTCAATTTATTAAAGGCACTATAAGGTGCATAACTGGCTTAAAACTGGCATCAAATGCCTAAGGAGTGGATGGCTTTTGTGACACCGTTTTGGGCACTGAAGGCCACTTATCCCTGCTTCACTGTAAATTTTCGTTAACATTTTAGAAAAGCCACTTAAGCCCTTATCTTTAAAAGTATTTTGGTATCTAGATAATATGACTTGGTACCTTTAAGAATTTAACCTGAAAACTTTGCCTGCACCCTGAAGTACTGCAGTGCCTCACTTCACAGACTGTAGAGGCAGTAAAGACCGTGGTGATTTAGAGATGCTTCAGGATCCTGGCAATAGCAGTAAAAGTGTTTAAGAAAGCCAGGAGTTCAAAACTCAATGTGAGTAGGCTTCCCAAGTTAGCAATACTTCTGGTAAATTGGATCATTTGATTTCAAAAGAGAAAAGAGAGTGTAGAATGGAAAGTTCCCACTTGCCTCAGAGGCACGGTAGTAGTTAATTAGTCAGTATTTATATGATATTTGGATTTGAAAGGACCCATTCCTCTAGAAATATTTACATCACATTTACCTTTCATTGGGCTTTGGATAAACTTCTTAATCTCTACAAAAAAATAATGTGTCTGGTTTTAATTGCTTAACACCATGTTGCTGAACATAAATGCTGGAAATAACTCTTTCCCCTGCTTTCCTGTCTGCAGAAAATGAAACTCTTGTTTCTTGGTGGACAGGAAGAGACTATATAGAGGGCTCAGGGGTGAATTAACTCACTTTCTCTATGGGTTAGCAAGTATTTAACTGTTCTTCTGATAGTTCCTATCATTGGCAGCATGTACCTGTGTGGTGGTTTAGTTCATACCAGCAGTGGTGTCTTGAAGGAGCTCTCCCAGTTCTCCCTGCTGACCATGCTGTGGTTCATTTTGTTGAGCCATCAGGGAGTGTGGAAATGGTTGTTTTTAACAAAACTGAACTAAATGCACCAAGAAGGCACCATGGCTGTCTGTGGGCATTCAGGCTAGTGCTAGTCCAACACAAACTTTCTTCCCTGCACACATGATGGGTACACTGGGTGCTGAACACCAGATCTTTCAAGCTGCTGATCTGTTCCTGCTGAGCTGCACAGCTTGCTACTATAGACATAGCCTCAGCTGACCTGAATGGTGAGAGGAAGAGGTAATTTTTGTGATGAAATAGACATGGGAAGATGTAAGCAGGCTTACATTCATTAATTTCTAAAAATTGTTTACTTTTTAATTTATTTTTTTTTTAATTAAAAAACCTCACACAGTTGTAAATGTTTCACTGACAGTGAAGCACTTGTCCTTGTGATAGAAAGAACACCTCTTTGCTACCTGGGGACATTTTTTGATGAGTGTGAACAGACAGGCTATATCTCTACTGCTGTGGTTTGCTTCTCCAGGTCCCTGCTAAGGCAGGAGATGGTGCTTTCCCTGGAGCTTTCACCTTAGGAAGGGAGGCACAAAAGGCAACAGGGCAGAGATTAATTTTAAATCTGGCTTTTCTGTATAACCATTAAAGGAAGGATGAGAGTAAAACAATGGCTGATGGTGCTTCTGGGAGAGTTCAGCACTGTTGTGGTCCTAGTTGCATCCCCATGCTCCAGCCCTTAATGACTGGGCTGGTTTGTAGCACTTGTTGGTAGCTCATTACTGGGTATAACAGGCATTGTCCAGCAGCATGTATTGATTTGCAGCTCGCCTACGTGACATGCTGCTTCTGTGCTGTTCTGAAGATTAGCTTTAAAACACAGGGTGAAATATGATAGATTTTCGGGGTTTTCAGTTTAGAAGTGTCAGTGAGTTTTGGCCAAAAGTAAAGAAAATTACCAGTTTTTTTCTGATAGCTTTTTCATTTTGGGTCAGTGACATTTTGAAAACTGGGGCAAGAGAAAACCAAGGTCACTTAGAGTCCTATAAAAATGCACAACAAAGAATCCATTCATCCTCATCAAAATAAAAATCCGTATTAATTAACCACGTGGTAGAGATAAGAATTTGAGAGCTTGATTAAATCATTAGTGCCTCTGAGCAGGAGAGTTGGAGGGGAGCTGGGAGGGAAAACATACTTGGCTTGAAAATTGCATTACGAGTGTTTGCCACGGTGCCAGAAGCACATCTGTACTGAGTGGTGTGTTGTGTGGCCTGGATGGAAGCACTGCAGCCCAGGGAGTACTGGCAAGCATGGAGCTTTGTTATTAATTCAGGAGATTGAAAAAAAAAATTATATATTATTGTTGTTATCATTATTATTGTTTATTTGGGTAGGGAAATAAGCCACATTGCAGCTGAGGTGTCAGCTGCTTAGAGGCTGGCCTGGTTGGTTGCACCAGGCAGAGGTTGTAGCTTGGGAAGGGTATGAGGTATGTGTGTGCAGTCAGATACTCACCTTCTGCTTTTGCCTGGTGAGGCATTTGCCTGAGAGCTGCCCACGTGAATCACCACTTGCAGGATCTGGCCCACACTGCATAATGGAACACTTTAATATGGAGAGATAGAACAAAAACAAGACAAAACATCCTCATCTTAACCATCTTCCTGTAACCAACCCCAAAAGCAAGTTTTCCAAATCAGTGTCAGTTGTGTGTGTTTGGCAGGAGCTGCAGCTGGAAGAGTTGCTGGCGTCAGGCAAAGTAGTTAATATTTGTTTTCTGTCTCTTTTGAAGTGCCAGCAATGCCAGCCTTGCCTGCCTGATAAAATTGAGCACAGCTATTCAATCACTTGTTAGGTAATGGAACAGCTCCTGCAGGGGTATTCAAGTAAAGGGTGTGTTTGGGTCCTGTGCTAACATGAAGCCAGTATCTCCATGCTATTTATGTCCTCGTGAGTGTTGCCACATTGATTGGTCTGTGTGGCATGTTTACACTTACTTTCTCTTTTTCCAAACAGAAAAAAGTTTTGAGATTGCATTTTTGTCCACATCTGTAAGACTGTCCTTATCTTACTCTTCATCATGATCTCTGTGATACTTAAAAAGAAGGATAAAACAATGCAGCAAGCAAGGGAAATCAACTGTTTCATGCTCCAACAGGATCATAGTATTGCAGATTAGAGGAGGACTGTTGAAAGTTGTATAAGCTACAGGATGCAAAACAGCCCTTGATGCACATAGTGCATGAATGATTTTCTTGCCACTCACCCACCTGATGAAGCAGGAGGAGGTCTGTGGGTCAGATGGTGGTTTTAGAAACAGGAGGCTGTATTACCCTAAAGTGTCTTGTTCTGCTTTTTGAACTGATGAAGTTCTGCATGGCAAGTCCTTCAGGCTGCCTAAGATGATGAAAAGCTACTCAGGACTGGGGTCTGTGTTTGCCAAATTCCCAGAGCATAATAGTGTGGGACATTTTCCTTTTGAGTGGCATTTTCATGGGCAGTGCAGTCAGACCTTCCCTCCCCATCCCCAAAGGCTTGATATTTTTGATACCTTTCATCCTACCCAGCCTACAAAAACATACATATTTATTGCTGAACAGTATTGCACTTTCCTGATGATGTCAAACTTGCTTTCACATTAATTTTTTGTGCAAGAGCATGTTTTCAGAAGCAGAAGAGATTGTCCACTCCCACTCCATCTCCCAGCTTTGTTTCTTATAAGCTGACGGCCTGGTTAGAGTCTCCTGCTGCCTCTTGCATGGGACAGGAGGATTTACCCCAGCTGGGACATGCAGTGGGTACCACTGCAGCCACCTTGCCCACCACCTCCCTCCAGGCCTGGGCCAGGCACACTGTCCCACCACTGGCTGCTCCTCAGGGGACCTGCACCACTACTGTGATGCAGGATGTGTACCATCCTCTCCCACCCCACCCCATCCCATCCCACCCTCTCCCACCCCACAGCATCCCATGCCACCCCACCCCACCCCATCCTCTCCCACCCCACCCCATCCTCTCCCACCCCACCCCACCCCATCCTCTCCCACCCCACCCCACCCCACCCCATCCCACCCCACCCCATCCCATCCCATCCCATCCCATCCCATCTCTGTCCTTGTCTCCAAGCTTCTGTGCCACAAAGACCCAAAGCCCATCTTTATATTTGTCTTCCAGTACCTGTCGGAGGCCTACAAGGAATCCGGAGAGGGACTCTTTGTAAAGACATGTAGTGACAGAACAAGGGGTCATGGCTTTAAACTGGAAGAGGGCATATTTAGGTTGGCCATTAGGAAAAAATTCTTTCCTGTGAAGGTGGTGAGACACTGGGACAGGGAAGCTGTGGCTGCCCCATCGCTGGAAGTGTTCAAGGCCAGGTTGGATGGGACTTGGAGCACGCTGGTTTAGTGGGAGATGCCCATGGCAAGGGGTTGGAACCGGGTGATCTCTAAGTTTCTCTCCAACCCAAGCCATTCCGTTTTAAGCTTCTACGATCCTCTGCTCTGAGCTGCCTGACTCAGCAGGGAGAGGAGTTTGCTCTGCCTCTCTTCTTTGCACCTTTCCTGCCTCTCAGGCTGTGCTTCCCTGCTGCCTGCCATGGGAGGCAGGAGCAGTGCAGATCCCTCCAGGGTGGCTGCCGGGAGCCATGGAGGGTCCGCTGTCCACCTCAGAGGGAAGGGCTGTGACAGCCACGCAGTTGTCTCAGGCCAAAGATGCTGGTTTGAGGGATGAAATCTTCAACCCTCCCAAACTGTATCATCTCACTCTCTCTCAGTTACTTGTCATTTGACATTCTTAGTAATGTCTGGGCTATGAAAAACCAAGTGTGGTCTTCTGGCTTTTCATTCAGGTGGGGAAGAAGGAAGGAGAAGGGGTTGTCTGCCTTCCCACAGCTCCAGGCAGGCTCCTTGTGGGGATAGTACTGATTTTTGTGTTTTGGGAAGCCAACCCCAATGCTTGCAGTCAAAGCTGACGTGGAAAGGGAGGGAAAAGGAGTTTGTGTGCACGTCTGCTCCCATGAGCTGTGGGGATGGCTGCTGGTGGCAGCACCTGCACGGCAATGAGGCCTGAAAAGCCATGATCTCAGGGGCCAACATCTGCTTTTACCTCAGACATGGGTACAGACGTCCAGCATAGATGTATGGTTTTGGTGGGGGTGGTTTGTCTTGGGAATGGGGTGTTTTTTTGTGAGGGATCATGGGCTGGGACATGGTATGTGATCCAGTGGCCGTGCCAGGGCCAGAGATGGGGGTGAGGAGATGTTCTGTCTGCTTCTGCTGCTCATGAGCTGCTTCACCTTTTGAGAGAGACTTCATTTCTGCCGCCCACAAGCTGTGGAGAAAGGTTTTTCTCTCTCCCAGTCTCTTCTCAGATGTGTGAAGTGGTATAAATATTCTGATTTTTGAAACATGGGCTTGAAGAATTTCCTGTCTTTCTTTACACCCATTGGTAGTTCATCACTGTGTACCAGCCTGCAGGACCTGAGCAAAGAGCTGGATCTCTTTGTGACCATGCTTTGAGTCCCATTTCACCATTGTTTACTGAGGCACAAATTCAACCACTTTCTTCTTCTTTCCTCCTATTTTAAGTCCCCACGGTTGGCCAGATTAAAGGTCTGCATTCCCCAGGGAGGACCCAGCACTGCAAAGGATGCTGTCAAGGGTATATGCCCAGATGGCAGCCTAACACCTCTCCACAGCCTTCAGTTCACCAGGAAATCCCCTTGTATGGCTTCACCTACATGTCTGCATTCATCACCTAACCCTCAACCTCTGTCTTGGTCTCATCATTCAACCTCATGCACACATCTTCCCAAATTTCAAGATGGATCTTTTACTGACAATTTCTCCAAGTCTTTCAAGGAATATTTATGAATGGATGGAGTTTCTAGGCCTATTGTTCTGTAGGATGTTGTATTCATGCTGCTGTTTGCTGAGCTTTTGAGAAAACATTCATTAGATGCTCTTTGCTGCATCCAGCAGAAGTATGCTTGATAGTTCTAGAGAACCTTGAAGTATTATCTCTGTAAGCAAGATAATATCAGCACTAAAATAAGAGTTGAGAAAGACTAATATTAAATTATATCTTAGTGTCTGGAAGAACAGACCTTAGGTTTGAAATGGATGCCATGTATGTTTTTGAGAAAGAGAAATATAACCAGATGATTTTTACCATTAACCATTTTTTCTTTTTTTCCCCAGTGCAGCGGGAGTTTACACAGAAGAAAACGTTCACTAGTTGGATGAATTCAATATTGGCCAAGGTAAGAAGAGGGATTCTTTGGGAAAGACGTGGCTTTTGCCTTTTTAATTTGTACATGCCATATGGAGATTAATTTTTTTAGAAATAAGCAAACTTAATATAAGATTTAGGTACTACCTGGAGAAAGTATCCCCTGGAAAGCTTTTGTTTAATAGTTCTAATAGCATTGTATTGAGGATTGTCCAAGGACATTTATAGCAGTTTGTAAGTGGATGACATACTGATGTGGTAAAACATAGTTGTGCTGGATTGTGTCATATGCCTTAGGGTTTTATGAGATACTCTATTTATGATTAGTTTTATTGTGCTTAGGTAAGTATTATTCTATTATGCAATCCAAGAACATGAGTTTAATGGGATGACCTGTGTGACTGGTAAATATTAAAACAAACAACATAGTAGCCTGGGTGTTTTTAAAGCTTTCACAAAGCAGCTCATGCAGCGTGCTCAGATGAAAAAAAAATAAATCCTGTTTTGGTCACTCCCTGATGAGTAGCTGCTAAGCTCATAGTAGGTTTGTGTTGTCCATGAGTGGGTAAAAAGAGCGAAGGTTTAGTTATTCAGCTTTACAGTTAAATTTGTACTCAGAGTACATTAAGAAGTCAAAATATGAATTAGCTGCTTCTCTTCACTTTCCCTTTTTTGAAGCTTCTGAGGTCTTTTGACACACAGGTCCTTAAAAAGTATAAATATTTGTAAATGAAGCCTAAAATAACCCTTTAAAAAGATCAGAGGCAGGGTAAGGGGGAATAAGAGAAAGACATAAAAAGAGGGTAAAAGCAGGATATGTCTGATTCGATTCAGGATTTATATTTCAGTTTACTGAAAAACTAAAGGATGATAAACATTTTTTAAACAACAGAGTAATATGTGATGTTCTGTAGTGTGTTGAATTTAAGATGACAAAAGATGGTATGACAAGCATTGAAATTTATTTTGCAGCATACACCTCCTTCTGTTATCTCAGATCTGTATACAGACATACAGCAAGGACATGTGCTTTTGGATCTCTTGGAAGTGCTTTCAGGTCAACATCTGGTAAGACAGAATGATAAAACTATTACTTCTGTCCTTTATCATATTCAGAAAAAATTGCTGGATATACTTAATTGTAAGCCTGTAAGTGATTCCTCTTGAATCATAAAGGTATTTGCAAGTAACTTATTCTTACACTTCTGAAACTGAAACAAGTTGTTCCAGAGTAATTTGTGAATCTTTGCAGGACTTCCCTTAGGAAAATATAAAATAACAATATTTCTTTATGATGGAGGATGTAACTTTTTCTCTTTGCTTCACAGCCACGGGAAAAAGGATCTAATACCTTCCAGTGCAGAAGCAACATAGAAAATGCTTTGACATTTTTAAAGAGCAGATCAGTGAGTATTAACTTCAAAATTCACAATTAAAGCCAGTTTAGCTGGTGGGACATTTTCTTTGTTAACAATGATCCCTTTTTTCCCCCTAGCTCAAGCTCATAAATATTCATGTTACTGACATTATTGAAGGAAAACCTTCCATTGTGCTTGGCCTAATTTGGACAATTATATTTCATTTTCATGTAAGTATTTCAGCAATGTAAGCGTTTTAGTAGAAAGGAAAAGCACAAAAGTGTATTGACCTATGTGGTTGCCAAATGAGATGAATTAGTACAAAGCAGAAGGGTATTTTCTGACGCCTGGAAGTGACATCTCAGGGAGGAGATGCAGCAGTGCATCTTGCCTGTGTCCCTGGGCTGATGCACCAATGCAGCAATGGCATTACAGCCATGAACAGTAGACAGCTTCAAAGGATGGGATGGAAAGATATTGAGGTGTTTTTTCAAGTAACAAGTTAAAAAATTGGCTATACTTTGCCTCTCTGTCTAAGGCCTGTAATGATTAAGCTTCAAATAGAGCAGATGGGGCTCACATTCATCTCCCCCTCCTCAGTGTTACCTGTGCTTACACTGTGCTATTCTTCCTATTACTTTTTCAGTAGTAGGTGCCTGAAATAACTTGACAATTATTGTAATGATGTTTCTTATACAAGATTCTAATCATGTCTCCTGCATGGCATGAGGTTATGGGGAGGAGGAGTGTCTGAAAGTACAAGAGCTTGCTTTAATCATGTTCAAGGATTGTAGAGGATGGCAGAGCCAAACCCTCTTCTAGCAAGAGTCCAGCACTGAATTAACGCAGGTGCATTGAAGGTGAACTGGCAACTGAGGCTCAGGAGAGAGGCAAGAAGCAGTTATTTAACAGTGTTAAATGTAGCCTGCATTTTTCTTGGTGAAGTTACTTTGGTGCTGAAGTTTATTGTGCTGCACACAGTTGAAGGCATTATCTTTTTTCCTAAATCAAGTTTCTCTTACCAAACGTAGATCTCTGAGGTCTATTGAGTAGGTTTTCCTGCACCCTGGGTAAGCAGTCAAACTCCAAACATGGCTAATACATGACATTGTTAACAGCAGAAAACATAACTGATCCAGCTGCTTTCCCTGATAAGAGTAGAAAAGTGTGAGAAGGTACCTTGATGACAGTGTTGGTACCAACATTGTAACTTGGAAGTCTTTGGCTGAATATTTCCTGCCAAAAATTCACATCAAGATGAGAATTCAGCATGACATAGTTCAGTTTGAACAGATAAAAACCCTGATCTGATCTGCTCTTTGGGGGCAGATGACTACTATTAGAGCTGTGATTGAGTGCTTTCTAATTATCTCTGGTTTTCTGCTATTGATATTTTTGTAATTTTGCACTGAAGCCTGATTAACTCTCCCATCATCTCCAACAGATTGAAGAACTTGCCAGGAATCTTGCTTGTGCTTACAATCAGCCTTCACTTGATTGTTCAAGTGCTGTTGACTCCTCTCCAAAGGCAAGCAGATCAGCTAAAAAAAGTGCCAAAATTAAGGAACGGTGGAAGATGTCTGCTACAAAGGCTCTTTTGTTGTGGGCAAAAGAACAATGTTCACTGTAAGTTCCATCCAAGACTCAGAAATAGTATATCATGTGTTGTATTTACTACTTTACTCTAAACGCGTTGATATCGTCCCATTTGTTTGTTGTTTTTTTAAAATTACTTAGTGACAGTTCAGCAGAAAATCCTTTAGATCTCAGATGTTGTTACCAGTAGTTTTAACATCAATCAGGCCCTGAATGTTTTGACATGAGTCCTTTAAATCTAATAACATGAACCTAATCCTACTAATAAAATACCACAATGTAAAATGAAATGTTTGGCTTTTGCTTCTAGGGGCTTCTGTGTGATGTCTAGTGGAATGCTTATGTGATTTGCTAGTTTTAATCCTCATGGTTGGCACTGGTTAACAAAATTTCAATGAATTTTTTATTTTTTAAATGAAAACCATAGGATTTCTAGGATTCCCATATCTCATATTTTTCTGTCAAAACAGTGCATGATCCCTGGGAAGGATTCTAGTCCTAGGGGCCTTAGTCCCCAGTTCTAACAAGATGCTTGCTTATGCTTGTTGTACAGGCACTGTACAACAATCAAACTGCTGTTGATTTCAGTAGGAGTATTCACAGTGCACAATGCAGAGCAGATACAGGTATTACTGTCATGGGACAGGCTTTACATATTCTTCAAGGGCTGCTGCTTCACTCCAGGACATTTCAAACATATTTTACATTAGTGTTAGCCCTTTCTCTCCAGCTATTTGGTTACTTTATATTCTAATAACATCTTAATAATCTTCCATGGTTTTAGAAGGAAATAAAGGTCTTCATTAGCACATCACTTTCGGTGGGGAGAATGTTTTCAGGGGCTGAAATTTACCTTTTAGCTTTGTTTTATCAGGACAATAACAACAAGATTGACCGGCATGTAACAGCCAGCTCTCTGTCCATTTAATCTTCATTTTTCTTTTTCTTGTTTTTCTTTTTCAGAAATATTGCTGTCTGTTTTGTAGCATCCTTTCTGAACTGTGATTACACTGAATGATTTTTTTATCAGTGAATCCTGTAGTTTTTGGCAAAAGAACAAATCTTCTAAGTCCTGACCTATATTTTGTAACTGAATTTGATCACCCAAAACTCCATGTCTTTCCCATGCTGTAATATATTCATAATAGATGGTCTTTTTCTAGAAAGTTGTCCCAGAATTCACTGTGGCTTGCCGAGCTGGGCACCTTGCAGAACTGTCTGGGCACTGCTTGATTGAAGATCTTTTAAAGACATTGAGCCAAACAAGAAAAAAAAAATATTTTTTTTCTGCAGTAATTGGTCAATTTTGAGGTCTGGATTTTTCTAAAATGCCAGAGGTGATTCCAGTACTCGATGCTTTTCCAGACAAATAAGTATCTAAATGTTCTTCAGTACTTTTCTTGTTGTTTTTCCATCCTGTAGAATGCATAGATATTGAGCACAGAGGTAGTGTTCAGAAGTGATATTGGATTAGGAAGGCTTGATGAAACAGAAGATAAAAACACTGAGTCATTTTGCAAAAACAGGATAAAAATTTGTCACTGTAGCAATTGGTAGTACTGTCTGACCCAACTTCTGCAGAAATTCAGTCGCAAGGTTCTTTATAACTCGCTGAATTTGGTTTTACTGAATTTATATTCTTTTACTAAATTTGTACTTGGGACACCTGAGGCAACAGGCTATAACATTTTGTTTCTCATCATTTTTTGGGATAGGCACAACACTATCAGTGTGACTGATTTCAAGTCAAGCTGGCGAAGTGGATTGGCTTTTTTAGCCATCATCCAAACCTTACGACCAGGTCTAGTTGATTTGGAGAAGGCAAAAACTAGAAGCAATAAAGAAAACCTAAAAGAGGCTTTCAGAATTGCAGAACTGGAGTTGAATATTCCACGGCTTCTAGAACCTGAAGGTAAGAAAATTGCTTTTTAAAAATTTTTATTATCAGGAGTGAGATTAATATAATCCTACATGTGTTGTCTTGTAATACAGGAAAAAGTAAGACTGTGCCTAAGTGTGAAATGGAATATTAATCTTTACTGTAACGTACTTAGGCTTTGTAGAGTTTTTTATTTGGAAGCAAATACAGGAGTACTTTGCAGAAGAAAGGATGTGAAACTTTCCTGTTCATGGGAGAAACTTTTCATTAGTTAATTATGTTATATTAAAATATTCACAAGGAAAAAAAAGTTCATTACATATTAATTTCTGTCGATGCTATGTTAACTGAGCTGCTGTAAAATAAACATGCTTATGGTAATGTGTTTTTATAACTGCAGTATAGTGTATAATTATGAGATCGGGCCTAGAAGGCTGCATAATTATGTAAATGATGTATTGGCTCTTCTAGATGTTGACATTATGAATCCGGATGAAAAATCAATCATGACTTACGTGGCTCAGTTTTTGCAATACTCCAGGAATTTGCCTGAAACTGAAGAAGACACACAGGTATGTCATGTGGTGTATCACTGAGGCATCTTTAAATGAATGTGCATCATGGATGCCAAGAATATCAGAACTTTCTTTGGCAGTTTATAACCTGACTCAGTAACAGTCAGGTAGCAGATCCTCTGAGGCAGCTACTGAGAGGACTGAATTGGTTTGAACTTTCCAGTGCTCTCGTGTTGTAGTCAGCACTCAGTGTGATAGAATTTTCAATGATGAAGGTGGAAGTGTTGTGGAATTTGTCGTTTTTTAACAATTAGAGGGAACATTTTCAATCCTGGTTGACTTCATATGTGCTCTGCAGTCTATGTGTAAATATTAGGGCAGACAGAACTGCAAGTGTGAGCAGAACAACCCAGCTTTAAGTTGAATTGCTCACATGTAAAATGGACAGAATTAGTCACAAATCATACTGGTTGGAAAACCAAGTTTTCTGTTCTCTGTATTCCCCTGTGAGAGTTTATGTATTAATTGGATAGTCACATAAATCCAATCTAATAACCTCCTTTCAACAGGACTGCAGTCAGGCTCCTCTGTTAAGATAACTTTCTCATATCCAAGTGTTAGGCTTTACAACTTTGGCCTTGCTCCATAGTAGTGCCTCACCCAAAACTCATTAGATTCCCCAGGAATTTTTATTTGGTTTTCAATGACTTGGAATGGGGTTTATCATGTGCTCAATGTGTGTAGTTTTACAGCACAATGTAAGTTAAAAACAAGGCTTGCAAAATGGAAAAATAAAAATTTCTGCTCTATTTACCAGGAGAAAGTAAGAGAGGCCATGAGTTGGTTGGTCGCACAGGAAAAGAAGTTAGCAAAATTGCTGATTGACACAGAGAATGAAACGTATTACCAGAAGTACAAAGTAAGTTGTATTTTATATTTAACTTCATTTTCAAGAAGAAATATTAAAAATATTCCCAGAAACACAGGTTTTCATCCTCCCTAAACTGAAGTGTTAAGTTTTAAAGAAGAATTGGAAATTTGACAATGAATGTGGTAGATGCCCTCAAATGACTGAGGGGAGAATAATGAGAGTTTTTTTCTGTTAGAAAACAGATATATGCTGCTTGGTGTCTGAGCAGAACAAGGTTTTTTGGAGAAAAGTAGTGTCTTTCAATTAATTGACACAGTTGAAAACTTGAACAAAATTCAAGCACACAAGCCATTTACAGGGTCACTTTTGCCATGTCTGTGGTAATAATAGCAGTAGGTTTTACTCAACCATTGTTGTAGAGGAGTAGCTGAAATGTTTGTTATAGATTGTGCCTGAAGTAAATTTTTCTTTGGTTTCCATTGTAGCCAGAGTTTGTAATAAAATGTCCCACTGTGAGGGGAGGAATTTTCCCTTTCTCTGAGTGGGAATGAGAGAACCATGTCCTAACTGCACTGACGTCATAATAAAAAGAGATTTTGTTAGTGAATGGCACCTACAATTTCAGACTCAAATACTGCCTGGAGATAAGTCTGCCTCTTTCCTGCTATCTTGCCTTTCCATGCATCACACCCTTTGAAGTTAATGGGAGTCATACTAATGTGTTCAAAGGCAGTACTTGGCTCTGTGAGCTTACATCTGAAGTCGTCTGTGAATTGCTACTCTTCCTTTTTATCCCTAGGAAATGATGTCATTTATGGAAGCATTTAATCAAGAAAAAAACCCCTTTCTACCTGTGTTGTTATCAAAAAGAAGTGAAGATGAGATGAGTGAAAGCCAGCATCAGATGAGAGAAGAGTGGGATAAACTGATCTCCCAGGTCAGAGGTGTTTCTAGCTCACTTTGTTACCAGTGTGAATGTGTTTATTGAAAAATCATAGAAGAAGCCTAAGTCTATCCCACAAACTCACATAGGGAAAAGTGGGGAAGTGATACTTTATTTGGGTTGATAGAAGAGGTATTGACCCTGACCCTGAAGTTCAGGCAAACTGGGTGGTGTATAGTGCCCAGGAGGAGGCAGGAGGTGAGTGTGTATTGCTCTCTGCCTCCTGAGCCTCAGAATGGTGAGATGTCTGTGAGAAATGGCTTCTGTCTGATTATCTTGGAGCACTCTTCTGATCAAAGTTTTTGGCCTGTTTATGCTTAGAATGTCCGCTGGGGACATAATTATTGCTGGGAAGTATGTTAATGCATTCTTCCCCACGGCATGGATAGAGTGAGATCTGGTTGGCCAGTGCTTTGCAGTGGGGTTGGCTGTGTTGTCTCCCTCTACTGCAAGTGGGATCACAGAATCACATCATCAGCCAGGTTGGAAAGGACCTCTGAGATCATCAAGTCCAACCTTTAATCCACTACTGCTGTGGTTCCCATACCATGGCAGTGAGTCCCACATCAGTCTCTTCTTAAAAACCTCCAGAGACAGAGAATCCACCCCCTCCTTGAGCAGCCCATTCCAATGCCAATGTGTTGGGCCATGCTGGTAATTGCTGTTTATGGAAGAGAGAACTCCCCTGCCAGCACTGTGATGGGAAGCTGTCCAGAGTATCCCTGTTTCCCCTCTATTTTTCAAATAGTTTACTCTAAATTCCCTTGCTATTGTGTCTTGAGGTGGTCACCAGCCAAGGATAGTAACAGCCAAATTCTCTGTAGTGTTGCAGAGATTATGAGCTGGGGAGGAAATCTGGGTCTCAGGTAAAAATATCTAAATTTAAGCTGACTTCATTGGTAGCTCCTTTTCTGTGTAGTGACAACTGTATTTTTGTTTTTTTCTGGGATGTCTAGAGCATAAGCCTATGGAACATACATTAGTGTTGTGGGGATGGGCAAGAAAATAGCAATGAGAAATTTAATCACTTGTTTTTCTTTTTTAAGATTAATGAATGGAAAGTGAAGCTGGACCAGATGTTGCCCTCCCCTCTGGATAGCATTGAGGCTTGGCTTCAGGAGGTAGAACATCTTCAGGCAGAAGATTTGCCTGATCTGCAGGACCCATTCAAAGCAATGTTTGTCCTCAGAGAAATAATTGTAATATTTAAGGTATGTTGATCACAAAGGAACACGATTCAGTCTGGCCTAGCAGAGCACTTGGAATTACTGTTTGACATTTTGGGAAGTGGTGTGGATATGTTTATCTTCTGAAGATGAAAAGCTCTTCTCAGCATACCTTTGAACAGCAATGAGTTTGATTAAATAACTGCAACAGTCTATAAGGAAAGTTTCTTACTCCACTGGGGTGAGATTAAATTTGAGTACTGTGTGAATGAGTAAATTACACTCTCCTTTTTAATGTGGTTCCTCCAACTTGTTTGTTAAGTAATAACTCAGAGTAATTGCATCCTTATCTTCTTTAAATCTGTGCTTAACACATACCTGTTCAGAAAAGCAGTTGGGCTCAGGGTTACGTTCCAGTGAGTTCATGCAGTTTGTGTGCTTAAAGTTAAGTATTTGCTGAATCATTCTGTAGTTCCATTCAAAGCAAAGGGAGGTATTTTGGTACTTCAGTACCACACAAGTTATTTATTCTGATCTTGAAATCTTTACACTGATAATAGTTCAAACATTCTTTTGAGTTTGAAATCTTTAAAAAGAGTAGATGTATTGATGTCTGATTGATCATCATAACTCTGGAGGTGTGTTTTTATGAACAAGAGGGAAGTTGGATGTTTTTGTGATGTGTACTTAGAATTTGAAAGAATGGAAAGCAGAGATTCTTGTGAGTGGCTTGAGCACCACTTTTTTGAACTGTTGCTAGTTAGATCGTGGTATGAGAGGTGGCCTTTTAACTGATAACAGCCTTGCCAGAATGTAGCCATTTTATCTTTGCTTTTTGTTGTTCAGACTTCGTAGTTAAAACATTTGTAAGAATGAGACAAAGAGAGAGATGTCATTGGTTTAGAGCTTTCTTTTTTCCTATTGAATACATAGATAAAATCATTAAGTTAAGAAGAAACCCAAGATACTTGGTTTCTGTGAAATCCACTTTTTCTGATAGGATGACATTCTGCTGACCATTTTTTCCCCTTTCCTTCTTCTAGTCAGTTGCTTTAGTAAGTCTCATGTAGGGATCTTGTTGCCAGGGTGGTGCCTTATAACGGGAAGTTTTCTTAAGGTCATTTATGTCTATAACTGTCTACTGTAATAGTTTTAAGGCTGTGAAATCAAATATTTGATTAAAACCTGTGCACTCTTTTGGGGCTTGTGGGCTGCCACAGGATTTAGCCATCTCCATTAACATGCTTTGTGGCAAATTTTATTACATAGATGATTAACTTTTATCATATTTCTTTATATGCCATTTATTAATACGGTTATCTTCAGTGCAATGCATTTTATGTTTAATTTTTATGCTGAGAATTTGGTTCTGACACAGATTCCCATAAAATGTTCCCCAATGAAGTGATAGCAGCCATCAAAGGGTTAACACAAAATGCATTTAATGGTATTAGGTGGGAATTTGTTGAGTATTCAAATGAGGTATTATGGAAGTGTGACATAATAAGCTTGTTCAACAGGTTTTGGTAACACATAGCAAATGTCACTTTTTTGTCCTAAAGATATTAGTGAAACTGAGGGAAAAATAGATAGCATGGGTAGTATAGGTTCATGTTCCTTTTATTTAACTACATGCACAGTGGTAAAAGAAATGATGCAATAGTGCACTAAAATGCAATTCCAAAGGTGATGAGATAAGTACTTTCATTGCACTTACTAATGAGTAAAAACACTGCAAGGATGCCTTGGGCTGACTCGTTCTTAAGAGCTCTCGCCCTAATGTCAGATGACTTGCAGATTCCCAGGTGAAATACTCTAGAATTAAAATGAATGGTTTACTATGTTTCTTTCTCCCCAGGGCTTGATGGATTGTTTTGACTCTAACTTGGACACCCTTCAATCATTTAAGAATGAAGATGAGAACAATATGCCACTAGTCTTGCCTGAAAAGTTAGAGGAAATGCAAAGAAGGTAAGATCTTCAAATCCCCTCTACTTTTACTATTCTATCTCTGCTACTGCCTTGCTCTGATACTCTGAACAAAGCATATAATTTATTGATACCTTGCAAAGAAAGAGCATTTTCCACCTAAACACAGGCAGACTGTCATGCAGAGCTGACAGTTTCACTTACTGGTCCAATGAATGTCTAATTATGTGTAAGGAAGTGGAGCTCATTAGCAGGAACTTTTCCAATGCCCTTTGTTAGTATGGATAGGAAACAAGCACTGTGGGTAGGAAACATGAGTATTTTGAATGTAAAAATTTCTCTGGGGGTGTGGATTATCTGATTTTTTATTTCACTGTTAAAATCACTGGGGTCTACAGGTTGTGGAACCCCATTTATCTGTTGAAGGGTATTTTAAAAAATGACCATTGAATTATGATTTTAACCTGAGGATACCTTTTGACATACAGATAGCAGATACCTCTTTTTTGGGCCTTAGAGGTTTTTCATTAATTGAGCAGTGGATATTGACTCAAAATTGTTGCTAGTTAAAAAAAAATGAACAGTTGTTATCTTAAAGTTTTGCTCTTATAGCAAAATAATGTTTACATTTATGTAATTCTGAAGTTTTAGGCTAAAAATCTTATACATTAATGTATTACATACCCAATGATTTTGAGTCAACTTTTGGAACATTTCGCCGTTTTCAGATTCAACAATATTCGTTTCACAAACTCCAACACCTTTCTTGAATACCACTATGGACTGTGCTCAGCTATTGCCAATGAAGTGATGTTAAAGCTAAATATCTGGGACATGAAATATGGGACAAAAGAATCTGTGGAATCACTGCTGAGAAGTTGGAATGTAAGTTTAAAACCAGTGTGTCACACCCTGGCAATAATTCTTCATCCCCATCTCTCTTTGATGCATGATTGTGTGTATCCTCATCTGAAGATACTACAACGGTTGGTAGAAGCATGGTAGTCTTGTGAGATCTGGGATTTGTGCAGAGAAGGGCAGGTAGACTTCAACAGAACCTTTCTCTATTTCTTCCCATTTTTCTCTGAATGAGAACACTTTGGAGTGAGCTCTGACTGTTTGGAATTTTTTCTCTGCCCTTACTCCTTTACTGAGAAGATTTATTTCTTTCCAGACTATTTATAGGGCCAGCAGTACCAGCCCTTCCCTAACTCAAACCTCTGGGGTAATTCAGTAGCTGCTATCTTCAAAACCAACCACTTCCCACAGTGCTGGCTCATACAGCTTTTTGCTGTTGTCTCTTACAGCTACCTTACCTCCTTACACTTCGTGGTGAATACGAATTGTCTTATTTTCTCATACTTTTTCTTAGCTCAGCTTCTGGGCTCAGGTTATTAGAATGATGCTACATGTAGGCCTATGGGAGGGGGTGATTTATCTTACCCCAGATACTGCCAAAGATCTATCAAGAATAGAGGCAGAGAGATGAAAATGCTGATGTTATCAGTTTTGCCCTGTCTTCAGTTAATGGGACTCCCCCTGAATTCCATCTTAGAGGAGGTTCTAAAGAGTTTCTTCAAGGCTTTTCAGGCTGGCAAATTCTTACTTAAATTAGCAGGAATTTCACTAGCATCAGAACTGTAGAAGGAGACAACAACATTGTATGCAATATCAGATTTCCTGAGCAGTATTAACCTTACCCTGTGATGACATGGAAGTACAGAGTTAATCCATGCTGAATTTCTTGATTTAGTTGGTTTCATAAATACTGTCATGTTATTTCTGCATTTGTGGTTCATGCTGTTTATCAAGCTGACAGAATATTGAGCTTTCCCAACTTAGGAGTGGGGAGATCTGGAGTGTGATGTAGGTCAGACAGAGAGAGATTGAAGATCAACCCTCTCATTCCTTGCATGAATGTTTAAAGCACATTTCTCCTCCTCTGCTCCCCTTTCTTCCTTTCTCACCCTTTCTCACAAATCTTACTTGATCTGTGTCAGGAACTGGGCACGTCCGTGTTTCTGTGCATGCAGGAAAACCCACCTTTCACTTTCATCACTTTTTGACTTATGTGGCCTGACTTGTTCCAGATGCCATTTCTCAACATCGCCCTAGGGCCATAATCTTCTGAAATAAACAGTCCTGACTCATGCAGGGCTGTGACTCAGGCAATGGCATTCAGGACTTCATATTCACATCTAAGTTACTCTCTGCATGATCAGAAAAAGAACAGGTCTGTTTCAGACTAAAGGGTGCAGAGGAGTGGCTTGATGGGCTTTGTTCAGTGTGTGTTTAACCTGCAGGTTATGATCTCATATTGAACAAAATGTATCCCAAGCTGCATTTCCTACCTAGTTTTATGTGGGTTAGTGTTACCCATACCAATTACTTTTCACTTTGGGCAGAACTTCATTGAAGAAAAGAGACTTGAAATGCAACTAGAAACTGCTACTCACATCTGTGAAGATTTGAAAAACATAAGCAATCCTGACTTAGGTAAGTTTGTGCACATGAACTGATATGAAGACTTCTGTTTTGAACTGATGTGCTGTCACCAGTTTTATTTGCCATTTATGTTTAGAATACTTCTTCTATGTAATTAAGCTCTGTTTCCAAATGTGTAATGATAGTCCCTATTTGATGTCCTAGCTGGAGATCCTCAAGAAACTAGAAAACTTTTTAGGACAGTGGAGTCAAAGATTTCTATGTGCAGAGACTATATTTCCAAAGTACATACCACCCTAGAGAAAGTCCTGTCTTCCTGGAGTAATTATACAGAAAACATCCAATTACTGAGGACGTGGCTGGAAGAAAACCGAAATGAGCATCCAAGAGAGGTAAGTAGTTGGATTTCTCTTTGTAATGACAGACAGAGATACTTGGAAGCCTCTTGGAAGGAAAGCATTATACATGGCAGTGGTGGTGGTTGCTGCTTTTCTGTTTCTCATTTTGGAAATAAACTTCTGGCAGGGTTCTGCTTTAAATTATTTCAATGCTTCTGTCTAGATCCCTGCTGAGATTCTGGCAAAGTGGAATACAGTTCGTGGTTCCTTAAATGAAGCTGGAAACTATCTCATCGAAGTCAGCAAGGAGCAAGTGGGATCAAATATTGCCAAAGAGCTGAAGAAACTTAATAGGAGATGGGCTAAATTCATCAAGAGGGCACACTTTGTAAGTTACTGCTTTCATATGACTCTTTTGCCATACAGTGTCCAAAGTCATATTTTCTAGATTTACCAGCTTGCTAATCAAAGGTTAGTATTTCTTTCAGGCAACACAATATTGCCAGTTTTAAAACAGGAGGAACAGAGAATGCACAGAGGCATCCTGTTCTTAAGTCTTTATGACTAAGTTGAAGACTCTTTATCACATGATGGAAAATATTCATTTTTTTTAAACAGAAATTTTAAAACCACTTATAAAAGGAAATCTTATTGTCAAATAAAGCTCTTTCTTCTGTTCTAGAAGTAGAAATAATGAGTTTGTTAATAGCTTGTGAGCCTTTGCTAAATTGTATAATCTCTGCCTAGTAGAAAAAAAAATGTCAGCTAGTAGAAAGTAATTATTGTTGTGTCGATATTTCTGGGGTTGTGCAACTTGACACTAGCTCACTTGACAGGTTTTTAGGCTGCTGTAAATTCTATACAATCAGTTTAATGATAGATATATTCAGTTTCTTAGAATGCTTTTACAAGAAAGACATTTTCATTCTGCCTGGGAATATTAGAGCTCTTAGTTTTCTACATTGAGTCTTTCATTGACATTTATTAAAGGTACCATTGTGACAATAAACAGTAATAAAAAATTACAACATTTCTGTAGGAGATGAGCTTAGTGAGATCACAAGATCAGAGGAATAATTTTCTCAGGGGTAAGGGAAATCCAGAGTTTCCTAGAAAAATCCTTAATAAGAATCATGTTCATGAAAGCAGGGATAAAGAGGCCTCTTGTACGTTTTCAAGGACTTAAAGACTTCAGGAGTTCAGATGTGTCTTTTGACATTATGACTATAATATATATATCTTAATAATATTTATGTATAAAAAGGCAATGGAAAATGCTTGGCCTCTGGCCTTTGACTGCCAGTATCATCTGTTAGCCTTCTGCCTATTCTGGATTTGACCAACACTATCTGCTGTTTTCTTGGACAGTTCCTTGGCATTGCCCAGGGGATGCTGCAGCAGCCCAGGAATTATTCTCCACAGCAGCGTGGCTGTGGCTGCTTGTTTACAGGGGAGGTGTATGTATGGGCAGAGGTTGCACTGTCTCACCTCCTCTCAGGGTTGGAGAACTGAGCCTCACGTGGTTCATTTACCAGGATGTCTGGCACTTATTCCTTCAATCCCTGTTGGGAGGAAAAGCTGAGAAGTAACCTTAAGTGGTGACTGTGTGTTGGAGGAATGTAGTGGAGAGACCCATAAACTGGTGATGGGGTGAACATCTTACCCTGCTCTTTGTTTATAGCTTGGTGAAGAGAGCACAGATGATGCTGAAAAGACCAAGGAGCTTCCAGGGAGCCTGGAGAAGACTGAAGAGCTCCTTGGAGAGGTGGACAGCTGGGCAGCAGAGACTGGATGTCTGCTTAGCAATATGAGTCGTAAGGAGCCTGTGGAGCATGAGATGGAGGAACATTTGCAGGTGAAAAATATGGTGCTTAAAATACCTGATCATCACACTCTCATCATCCAGCATGGATTTGTGACTTGAGTAAAATTAGCAATCCTCAGTGAAGCAAATGAATGTGGATTTTGTGCTGTAACAGTGGCATAAAGTCAGGGCAATGCTAGTATTTTGATGTTATTTCCTAGGATTGCTCTTGGATAAGCTGTAAATTAATGTTCTAATATCAGTGTGTCCAAATGAGAAGCAGGTGCCAATGAAGGGCTGTTGGTGCCACTGATAAGCAATTTGCTCTTGACTAATACTCTTAACTTCCTCTCTAGCACAGCACTCAAAGCAGACCAAAACTTTGCAAGGTGCTGAGTTGAGAATTTCCCCTGGCCAAACAGTGCTTTTTGTGCTCTACCTGTCATCACAAGAAGGAGGTCTGGGACAATTTGGCTGTATTCAATGCTTACCTGTCAAAAACTGGAATACTTGAAAGATTTTCAGCAGCATGCTGGGTAATTTGTGCAGCTCAGTTTATAGGCAGTTTCTCTAAACAGCCACAACATGCACTGATGAATTTCTTGTTACTTCCTAACATACACAATGGTCTCTATTGTTTCACATGTCTCTCTGCCAGGGTTTATTGTTTCCCCCAACAGCATCTGGCAGGTATCTGCTTTATATATATACACACACACATATATAATATGTATAACTAACTCAGCTGTTGCAGTAAAACGTCTGATTTATTTTCTTAACCTGCCAGTGAAGGTGAGGCTGAACAAAGATGTCAGGCTTTGCACTGGAGAAGCTGAAGCACTGTCTTACATTGTCTTTAGCTATTTTTGCAATAGGGACAGTATAATCTTTGGTGGCAGGTGGCCACCAAAAGGAGGTTTCATTGGAGCTCCTCTGTCTAAGTGCTAAAATTAAACAGACAATTTCTTTGCTACATAAAATCCACCTGCATAACCTGTGAACCAGAATTAGTGTTAGTTTACTTTTGGCTTGTGCCTTGTTCCATTGTATTTTGTTGACAGAAGTAGTAGTGTGAGCCTATGAAAAGAATCTGTTTATCTTCTTGTAATGGTGGGCATATGTTTATAAATAAGCCTATTTTGCAGTGTGACACTTGAGTTAAAAAAAGGAAAGTAACAAAAGACACCCAGAGACACAGCCTCCAAAAATGTGACTGGTTTTGTATCTCCATGTGAGCAGGAGAGGTCAGGTCACTTATTACCTGTGGTACACTTGGTCGAGATCCAGAATAAAGCACTGATTATCATTAGAAGGATGCTAATTGACAACTTCAAACAGGAAAATGTGTTGAATATTCATAGATCAAAACTGCTCTATCAACGACACTTCAGCATGCAAAATGCCAAGCTGTTTCCTGCCTTTTAGGACTGAATACCACAAGAGCCTTGATGTGTGCTTACTTGGGGATGACTTCATGATCAGGCAATGCATATGCAAACGTGTGGTTTGTGCATTCCTTTGACAAGCTGTTTGGGTGGGAGAGCATGTTTAAAACATACTTGTAATTGACTCAGAGGCAAAGACAGGAGAGGCCTAACATTGGCAGAAAGATTGTTCCAGGCAACAGAATCCCCTGTGGGTGGCAGCAGATTTCTTTCTCTCTTCACAGAGATTCTGCAGTGCACTATGCTGACAGTGACTGGAATGTAAGATTTTTCCTTGACCAAATATTGAGCATCCATGATCAATGCTGTTTTTTTCATTTGTGCCTCTAAGTAAAAAGACATAAATACTGTAGAGGCTTCTAATGCTTTTTAATCCAACCAGAGCTTGGCTGCAAGGGGAACCTCATGCCAAGAGCAAGTTGTGGCAGCAGAAGAGATGCTGAAATCCCTGATGGAAAATGTTTCAAGTCAAGTGTCCCAAGAGCATTCTCAGACCACTGAGCTGCAGGCACGAGTTAAAAAAGCCAGAGACAAAATAGAGGTACTGCTTTCTAATTGTCATTGCACTTTATACACACAGACATCCTTAATTTTAGCATTTTTGTGACTGGGAAGACTTCTTGTCATTTGTGTAAAATAGAAAACATTTCATATTATTGGAATCAATCTCCCAGACTCTTGTCAAGACAAAACCAAGAACATTATTTCAAAGATCTCAGCTCAGAAATCTTGAGTGATGTTATGAAGCAATAGCTTTATGTAATTACTGACACTGGAGCATGTTCTGAAAAGAGTTTTGTTCTTCCAAGGCTGTCATGGGTGACATCAACAACGTTTTGTCCACATTTGAAAAGACACCTTCAGAGAAGGAGGCTTTGCTCAATTTTGAAGAATCCCAGAAAGAACTTGAGGCTTCTGTTTCAAAGGCTGTGAAACTTATCAGTCAAAAATTAAGTCCTGAAGAATGTATTTCAAGATATGAGGTGGGTGCGTTTTCTGAGCCAGCTGAATTTGAGTGTTTCTTAGTGCTACTTGGTATCTAAAGGCTGAGGTACCACAGTGAGAAAAATACCAGATTTTGTTTTGGTAGCTATTAATGCTTTCCTCAGGTTTTTGATTTAGCACTGTTAGCATACCTTAACTTGTCAGACAGCTTGAATGAAGAAAAAAAATCTCTGTATGGCAGTTTGTTCAGTGCCTTGTCTTACCTGAAATTACTCCATCATCCCTTCAGAACTCATCATTTTCTGATCCACAGCAATTTTATCCCCTGATTAATAATTAAGGTTCCCATAAGGAATTTCATGCCTGAATTCTTGAACAATTTTTTAAAGGATGATTACAGATATGGAACCTTCTCTTTTTCCCAGTGGCTAACTGGTAAATAAAGTTTCTGATCTCAAAATCTGGATCTGTTAAAGGGCTCCTTAGTGAGGTATCAAAAACAGAAGTCCTCAAAATCTGTGTTGCCACATCTTGCACAGCAGTTCCTGGGCAGCTGTGTGCTGGGAGCCTGGCAGAGCCTCACTCCAGCCCATCTTGCAGTGTCCCATGGCACTGATGTAGAGCTTCCAGCTGCTCCCTGACAGGCATGGGACATCTCCATGCATGTTCCCTAGAAAGGAGGCTGAGTTCAGGAACCTGAGTCTTTTTTCTTTGGTACCAAATTTGCCTCTGAAAGAGGAGATACAAGAACAACATCTGCTTTTCTCCAAAAATTATACACTGATTTTACCTGCAATCTTTTTACAGATACACAAGGATGGAAAATGCCTTTGTAGTCACCCATGCAAGGGCCATCAGAGCTCATACATGCAACGTACATGTGCTTTATGACTGCTTTTTTAATGCTACTGATGTGATTTTATTAAGTAAATAAGCTACATTTCATTCCATTTATTTTTCATTTTGATGCTTTTCTTGCAGGAAGCTTTTAATGCCCTGGACAATAAAGTGCTTGAGAAATTTTTGAAAGCAGCTGAAAAACTGAAAAACATTTCAAATGATCATGAAAAGCTGGTAGTGGAAGAAAAGAGTAAGGATGTTCATAAAAGATGGGAGGTGAGATACTAGAGTAAGGAGAATCCACTATCTGTTCTCCTTAGACCTGGCATTTTTGAAAAGTAATTTTTCTGTCATCATATGTTCTGAGCTTTTCATTTGCTTTACAGTACTGTCTTACTATCTCACAGGGATAATGTATTTTGAATTTTGCAGGCAGTTCGTCATGAAATTATATCCTGTGTCCAGCTCATAGCAGAAAGGGAAAAAAAGAAATTTAATGCCACTTTAAAAAAAATAAATAAGCAATTAGGCAAAGAGAAGAAACTCCTAAGTATGGATAAAACCAAAGGGCTCATCAAAGAACATGAGGTACCTGCCACACTCCTTTTCTGCTCACCTTCCTCTCTTTGTGAATGCACTGTCTGTCCTTCCTTTCCCTTTTTTGGTGCATTATTGCAGCCTGTGCTTGTGGAACAGGACCCTTGTGCTTTATGTTAGGTAAACAAAGAGGCCACTCAAATGATGTCTTTACCTTTCCTGACTGCAGTTATTAGTCCCCTTTCAGACTATTAGAATTACCTCCTTATTAAATGGATATCTTTTTTTCATATTAAGACAGCCTTGAAACATTAAAACAGATTTTACAGTGTAGTGTAGAAAACCAAGTTATTATTACTCCCTTGATTTATTACACTTGCATAGGTGATGTTAAGTGCCTTCAGGTGAGAGTATATTCTCACAGTGCAATTGCTGCACTTCACCTTTCTTTGTGCTGTATATACTTAACCAGAGTCAGACATGAGACTTTCGTGTTTTACTTCCCAGGGTGAACTGTAGGGAATCTTACATATTCCATAAACAATGGGTTATATGCTTCATTGCTCCTAGCATTTTCCTGAACCCCTCTTTGAGAGGCATTGATGTGGTCAGGTTACCACTAATAAAGGTAGAAGATTGCTCTCCTGATGAAATTCTGGTCTTCAGTGAATACAGTGGACTTTTAGACTTTGCTTCTCATGGGTTTATATTCAGCAAATAATATCCAGGAGTTAAGAGAAATAAGTGTTCTCAGGTGTATTCCTTCTGCTTGTATTTATGTATGATTTTTAATGTAGCTTCATCTCACCCTATGAGGTAGAATTTTTCATAGGAAATGTTTGAAATAAATTTTCTAATTCTGTTTTTTTCTGTAATCAATGGGACATGTGTATCTGATAGTAGTGTGAACAGGAATTGGGACAAAAGGTAACTAAAATCATAATAACATAATGAATTTAAAAATCAAGCAAGAGTCATTATAGTCTTGTGAATGCAGCTGGGGAACATGTTGCCAGAAATCCTGATTACTTTTCTGGCTATATTTGAAAAAGAATTGAGAGAAAATAAATGTTTCTCTCCTGGTTTGTCAGCTCGTACTTTAAATTCACTCATCTAAGAAGATAGTAGAAATTAAAAAAAAAAAAAAAAGAAAAGCATATCTTTATGACTTAGTATGAGTTTATTATGTTGTTTTTCTTTGTGTAGGCTTTTTTTTCACATGAAGGCAGTCTGAGGGAACTTACCAAGTCATTAGAAGACCTTAAGATATTGGAAAGACTATCAGAAGAAACTATCCCCGGCATTCAGACACTGACAGCAGACTGTGAAAAAAAGCTAGAAAAGCTTCAACAAACTGTGACAGATACTCACACAACCCTGCTGTCTCATGCTGGGAGAGGACATTCATCTGTGAAAGAGTGGGTGACTGAGTGCATGATATGTTGTAGCTTCAGAGAAATCAGATCTCTGGATAAATCCTGCTATATTGTGAATGTATTTTAATGGTTTCAGACTGAAAGAAGGTAGATTTAATTAGACATTAGGAAGGAATTCTTACTGGTGAGTGTGGTGACACTGGCACAGGTTGCTCAGGGGAGCTGTGGTTGCCCCAATCCTGGAACTGTTCAAGGCCAGGTTGGATGGGGTTTGGAGCAACCTGGTCTGGTGGGAGGTGTCCCTGCCCATGCAGGGGATTGGAACTAGGTAATCCCTAAGGTTCATTCCAACCTAAACCATTCCATGATTTGGTGATTTTACTACCAAGTATGTTACTGTGTTTATTACTATGGGGAACTGTACAATTAAACATTTCATATGAGTTTTCATAAACTATCAGGTACAAAGTTTGATTCCCTTCATCACAGCTGCACTGTTTTTAATCACTATCCAGGGTTTCTTCTTTCCCCTTTGTATTTCATTATTTGTTCTTCATGTGAAACTTCTTTTAAACCCTAGGAGCTCCATGGTTGCTTCTGAAAATGGAGAAAAGCCCCTTTCTACTCAAAAAATTGGTATCCTGTCAGTGCAGGAGGTAAGAAGTCCATATATACATTCATGTATGTACATAGCTACATGTTGAAAACAGTGCTATTTCATGAGTTCCCAGATGTCTGTTGTTATCCACTGTGTATTGACACAGCACAATGCAGAGGTCATTGTTCCATGTTTTGATTTTTTACTTAGACCTTGAGCCCTGCTGCAGATACAGTTTTGGAACCAGATGTGAAACATCACAATGGAGAAAGCTGTGCAAAGAAATTTGAGGAAGACAGTAATTTGCCCAGACCAGCTTTATTAGAGAGGTAACTTTTAAATGATAAATTGCATATGAAGTAAAAGCTGATACTATGCTTGACATTCATAAATTAGTTGGGTGTATCAAACATAGGGTGCACTTTTGCTATGCAGAGCTCTGGTCTTTTTCTATTGCAATGACCTTAATATTGCTCTGTAATTGATAAAGAAGCACTATAGTAGCTCACTGCTTCAACCATTAGGAGTCTGTAGCAGGAACACTTAGAGCTAGAAAACATTTTCTTTTGCTGTTGGTCCAGAAAGATATGTATCTGCCTTATTAGTACCTTCAAATATTGTAAAAAAGAACTGACATTTTTTTGTTGTAAAACTAAATTTAGAGAATGTAGGCTGACATGTATACTTGAAAATTAGCAAGGTGGGAAATTTCTCATCTCTTTTGTATGTTTCTCATCTATGCCCATTCATTTAGGACCCAGGCAAAAATATACAGTAGCAATACACAGGAATTTGCTGTGCTCGTGTTTTATAGTAATCTGTTGGTCAGTCCCAACTCCTACCATGTTCCACTAAATAAGAAGTCATATTCTCTCTGAAAGTGATTGCATCTTTCTTTAGCTGCAACATACAAAGGAGTAACCTGGAGGAACTTCTACAAATCAGCAGAGATAAAGTAGCTTCTGGCTTTACTGATGAAATAAAAGGCACTTCATGCCTTCAGAATAAGCTGCTTGAACTGCAGGTAAGACTTTGTCTTTTAAAAATATATTTGGTGCCTAAATTGTTACTTTCTCATTTAGAGCCCTTGCCTCTGTGTTATGTGTATTGCCAAGGCAAAAGGAGTATCCTTACAACCAGGGACAGGGAAATCAAGGAGTTCACATTCAAGAGAAATGCATTCCTGGTTAGCAGTGGCATTTTGCAAGTGCTGCTGAAGGGAGAAATTGGTGGCTCTCAGTTTGTGATCTGCAGGCTGAAATAGATCTCATGGAAAAAAGGACTACAGAAAGTATCTTTTTGGTCAGTGGGAATGGTAAAGGGTGGACCATGGTGAGGGCTGGAGGAGTCACCAGAGCTGAACCATCAAACAGCAGTGGTGTATGGGGAGAATGAAACTGTTCCAGGACTTAAAACTTGATGGGATTAGTGAGAACCTTGAGTAAAATGTAGCCAGAGTATACATCTGACATGGGAATTTTCATCACAAAAACAAGATGGTAGAGATTTGTTTGCAGGTAAAAATGAAGTCTTAAAAGAAAAAAAAAAAAGGCAGTAGATACTGTTACTTACAGGTGTTTTCACTTTTTCTGCAGAGACTCTTGTGGCTGTAGTTTGATGAGCTGTCCAGTCCACTGAGAAATACAGTGCCATCTTAATGCAATTAACACTGCATATCTTTTAGGTGATAGAGAGTGAAATCAGTTCTGGTTGGACACAACTGGAAAACATCTCATCTAGTTTAGAAAATCTTGGGGACAAAGGGCAAGAGGATGCTATCTCTGAGATGAAAAGCAAACTAAAAGGAGAATGGAAAGAGCTTCAGGATCTCATAAGTACCAGGTATAAAATAACACTTGATTATATTGGCTAAAGATTACTTATTGCAACTAGTGTGCGTTTTGTGAGGGGAACAGTGTGTGTTATAGAAAATACCTGCACATTTTAAATTCTATTTTAAAAATGGCTTAAGATTAAGCTTCTCTTAATTATACTTGGCTCATGTATACACTGCTTATAGTCTGACCCTCTCCAAGAAGCACAAAACTAAATCTTTGTAACATCACTGTGCAGTGTTCCCAAGTTTACTGTTAATTCCTTCAATCTTTTAATTAAATTTACTGGAATTCACTTTGCTTTTCATATTAATCAATGGAAAACCCCTTTTGACCTCAGGAGGAGAAGGATTAGATCTGTTAGAGTCAATTAAATTGCCTTTGTGGCTTTCTGTGCTGCAAAATGTTGAGTGTCTTTCCTGCTTTCCTAGTTCATGTTTTATTACCTTTCTTGTAGAACCAACTCTTTAAGGACAGCTTTGGAAATTGTTTTGCCTATAGAAAATGAATCCATTCTTCTATGTAAATTAGATGAGCAGCTGAAGAAAAAGGATATCCAGCAGCTTAATCTGATGAACAGTGACCTTGCTTACAGGGAACTGAAGGTAAGGAAAAACTCAAAGACCATGCCTTAGCCAGAAAACTTGTTAGTATGACTAGAAACTACAGAATTTAATGGGATCTTAACCCAGAAGTCTGGGACCACTCACAAGACTTCATAGACCTTCTGATGTCGATAACAGTATTTTACTTCTTTTGCCTTGAACGTGATTGCTCCTGAAAAGTCATCTGGGGACCTTTAAGAGGCTCTGCTGTCAAAAGCACAGTCATGAACATTTTGTCTTAGGTTGGGACTTCTCTTTGATCAAGATTTACGGTGTTCCCACCTAGCTTGATATCAGTCTGTGAAGACATGCACATAATGTGGTGTTAATTTGTGACTAAGATAGGCAGCCTTCTGTGACATCTGCTGAGGTTTCTTAGTGCACCTCAGGGTGGTTTTAGAAGCACTGCATGTATGCAGTAACTTCTTCATCTGCTGTCAGTCTCTCCTGCCTGGGCTCTGGTCTGTCTGTCAGGCAGGATGAACATGTTTTGTTCTTGATATGCACTCTGAGCTGAATGCAGAACTGTGAGTTGGGGTCTGCCCTTGGCTCCCAAGCTATGCTGGGTGTTCATAACACTGACACAGGGCTTGTGTCTGAGAGCTGTAACAATGCAGCACACAGACTTCAGGAAGAGATTTTTAAATGCCTGTAAGCCTCCTCCAAAAGTATAGCATAAAGGGCTTAAGAGATAGCAGAGAGCAAATGTGTGTGTGCCTGCCTGCTCTAAGTGATCTCCCAATGTGAGAGCCTGCTGGTGGCAGTCCCAGGACTCTCATCATCTTTCTCTCCCTTTTGTGATTGCTGGAGAGAGGCTTGGGCTTCCTCTAATGCTGACCAAATTCCCTGTGTGTGGAATACCATTTGATTTGATTTTTCTTCTTTTTCCTTTCCTGCACCGAAGTCCAGAGTAGGAAAGAAGAGGTTTTCCTTCTTAACCACCCTGATTAGCATACTTATTTTACTGTGAATATAATTTTGTGTTTAGTCACAGGTTCAGGTCTGAATGCAGGATACAGGGTTTCTTTCACTTGCTAACACTGTTGAGCTAACACTGTTGATTGTTCTCTCAATTTCAGGAGCTACAGAGGTCCATATTAAATCAGATTGAAGTATGCAAACAGTTGGAACATCTAGATAGTTCAGCAAGGGATGAATTTAATCCAATAGATCTGCAAGCTGCAAGTAAAGTTATGATTTATTATCAAAACCAGCTTGAAGAGATGAGCCATAAAATGCAGATACGTGAGACAGTCCTTAAAGATCTGGAAGCTTTTATGGCCTCATTGAGGAAGGTACAGTCTGCCATCCGACATCTCACAAATGCCTCAGATCAACCTGAAATACAGAGAAAAGCATTGAGAGAGGCTGCACAAGAAGTTTCTCATATGATAGAAGAGGCTAAATGTTTGGATGAACACTTGAAAACAGTTGATATTTCCTTGGAAGATACTGAATGTGGGAGAAAGACCTGCTGTGAAAACCTTGTTCTGACTATATCTGAAGAGCTCAATGCGACTTATGGTCTCTTAAATGAACAGATGCTTACAGAAGAAGAAGACTTATACAAAATTTTTTCCATGAAAAATAGTGAACTCCTTAAAAACATTCAGGATGTACGGGTCAGAATTAGCAAAATAGGCTTGAAGGATCCAACAATTCCAGCTATTCAACAAAGGTGAATTATTTTTTAAAGCTCATTTAATTTCATTATTTCAGTGAACTCAGAGGGCCTGTGGTCACTTTGCAGTAGAGCACTGAAACCTAAATATGTCATGGAGTATCCGTGGAACACTGAAGGAAGCTGTGAATGTAGGTTTTATTCGTTCTGTCATAGCCTAAATAAGGAAGCCTTCTCCAGTTTTTTCTTTTCTTTAAGCTCCTGTGTATGAGGCTGGCTGAAGCAGCACTGATGAAGACAGAATAGAAGGAGGTTGACTGTTAGGTTTTCAGTAAGAAAAATGTCAAACAGGGAGAGGAGGTTTCCTTGCTGAGCACTGATCCATGTGGTCTGAAACCGCAGTGCAGAAGCTGTGTGTGATTTTACCACACCCTGAGAAAGGCACTGACACGACTTGTATGTCTCTGGTGTGCATCAGGGGAGCTCTCTGCAGCCTTGCAGAGGATGAATGAGCAATTGACTATTGTTTGCGTAGAGGGGAAAAGAGAGGGGAGATGAGCTTATAAACTGTGACCATTTTTGAAGCTGTGAAATGCCATGCTATGCATAACTTCCTTTCTTTGGTCTTAGTTCAAGACACCCAAAATGCACTTACCTTTTAAATCAAAATAATTCACTATGTTCATACATACCTTACTGGTCTTTAGGCTTTTTGATTACTTTCTCAAAGGGTTTAGGTCAGCACAAGTCCTCTGAAGGCCTGTGCCAAATTACAAGAACTGAAGCTCAAATTAGATGTTTATGATGTCATTTAATATAGTCAGTATGTGCAGCTCAGGATGAATCTCTAGGGAACTTAATAATTACATTGGGGGAAAAAAATCAAAGAATTACTTTAATATAAGTCTGTATTTCATTTTTTTCTAATAAAGGGTAAAATCATTAACAGAATTGGAAAAGGAATTGGATTGTGCTGCTGTTGAAATGAAACCTATGAGAGAAATTGCAAATAAGCTCCCACAGATCAAAGAGGAAAAAGCAGAGGAAGCAAATGAACAGTGCAGAGTTACAGAGCAGTTATGGGAGGATACAAAACTCTTGCTTGCTGAATGGTAAGAAGAAAAGCTACATTTTAAAGTGGTATTGTAGAAGTAAGAAGTTTGCTTGTAAAATGAAACAGCAAATAAGCCTCAGACCATACTTTGAATTGAAAGCAATACTGACCAGTGCATCCATCCTTCTCTTGCCATTTTTAAATGTGCCTTTATGATTTGCATGAACTGGATCAGTTCTGGCTCATACTCTTGGCCTGCACAGGTTGGAGGGATTAATCTGTTTCCATATCCCTCTGCAGGTTGGGGTGGTATTTCCTACTGTCCTCTTCCCAAGCTGTTGTGATACCTGCTGCACATTGTATTTCAGTGTATTGGAGACTGGGCTCACCTTTCAGGTGAAGAGTATCCTATAAACCTGAGCTGCTCAGGTAATATCATGGTTAAATGTGAATCAGAGGCATTTCTGATTCCAAAAACTGTTCCAGTACTACACCAGGTGTCACAAAATATTGCAGGGTTTCTGACAGATGTGGTTTATCCCCCCTTTTTCTCTCTTCCAAATGCAGTTGTCAAACTCCCCACATGTTTGAGTACAGGAGAAGGAAGCAGACAAGAGGCTTTTTTATGCTTAGGCCATAAATAATACATCTTTTTTCAATAGCCAGGAGCAGTGTGCAAGGGCTCTGGAGCTCCTGAAACAATATCAAAGCTGCAAAACTAATCTAACCAGCATCATCCAGAAACAGGAAACTCTGCTTTCACATCAAACTTCTTACATGGGGAAGGAGAATTTGAACAGACTTATAACAAAGGTAAGTAACAAGAGCTTACTGAAAAGGAAAGAAAAGCCTTTCCTGGGAGTGTTTGGGTGTAGGCTTGCCCTTGCAAGCCCAGCCTTCAGGGCAAATGGTAAGACCTTCGTTTCCCTTGGGCTTCTAAAATACTTATAGGGACCATACCCATGTTTTGTTTTAATTTCATGCCTGGTTTTGCTTTGTGAATCAAGGTTTTGTCAAAGGGTAGGGCAAAGAGCCAATACCAACCAATCAAACCATAGAAAAACTGTGTTCTAGTACGAAAATAAGGTATCTGTCCTACCAAACTCACATGTCTTCAGAATATTTCTATATTTTCTACTAAGTTAAAAACTTATAGTGGGCAGTTTGTAAATGTACCAAAATTAGCCAAGTCATTTGTTACTAAGAAGATACTACCCCTTAAAGCAAAACTAATAAGTAGTGCAGCTCTTGACGATGCTTGATCCTCTGTGTCACTGTAGCTTATAAACAAAAATTTAGATTCATAGCCTCTCCATGCTTCTGTCATGAGTCCCAGGCAGGGCTGTGGGGTTTGTCTGTGCTGTGCAGTGATCTTCAGCCATCCCTGAGCAAGGAGGACCAGGAAGAAGAGCCACAAGGCTGTGTCAAGGACTATAAGTGGTTTCTTGTGGTTTCTTCCCTGAGGCAATGGGATGGTGTTTGTGTTTGCCATCCCTTCTCCAGGTGAGGCAGAGACTTCTCTTGGTTTCACCCCTGAGCCCTGTGGCACCTGGTGTCACTGGGGCTCCTGCTGCAGGGCAGATCTCCTGCACACCCCCAGCCCCACTTCCCTGGACACTCCACTCTCTCATAACAACCCTTCCTCCTCACCCTGAGATTTTGAATTCCCACTCTCAGAACTGCAGACCACAATAGCCACAGCATGGTACAAGGCATGTCCTTGGTTGCTGATGATTTTTTTTATTTCTAATGATGTAAAAGAACACCAGAGAAAGTTCTCTGCCTCGCTGCGGTGTGTGAGGGCTGCTCTGCCATCCCTGCCCTCACCTCAGGGGCTGCCAGGGTCTCTGTGGGAAGATGGCAGAGTTGTCTCTGAGAAATGAGGAGAGCTTTGAGTAGCATCTTGCCGAACACCAGAGGTCAGTGTTCCTTTTGCAGCCCACTTCCATGGGGTTTGTAAACACTGACATTGCAATGCAGCACAAAGCAGCAGCAGTGCTGACACAGAAAGCAGGAAAAAGGAACATTTCTGTTCCTAGCAATGGCATGTCTGACAATGCCTGCATTTAAGTAGGATTTAAGCTTCTTTTAAAATTAGTTTGAAACCTGAGGATCAGAATGCCAGGTTATAATTTTTTAGAGTGGTAATATTGTCTCAGCTTCTTCCTATGTTGTGCATTGTTTATTTCTGTAACTGAGGTTCTGTGTATGGATGTGCAGTCCCCTCGGATCTTGCAATCAAAAATTTTAAAGCAAACTGTGGATTTGGCTCTCTTAGTCAAAACTGTATTATTCATAGTTCCCACTCATCTATTTTGCAGCCAATAACAGAATGATACAGATTTCTAATGGAAATGTTCCTCTCAGCATGACAGGGATATAACAACACAGGATGTATTAATAGTACATAATTTAAATAGATTATTTAGTGCAAGGCTGTTGTTTCTTGTTGCTTGAAAAGAACAGCACATCATGTAAAAATGTTCCACTGAATAAATGTAAACATGCTCATAAAAATCCGTTTGATGTTTTTCACAGATTGAAGAAGCAAAGGAGGAATTTAATGATCACTCTGAAGATGTAGACAAAATAAATCAGATCTGCAAAAACCTTCAGTTCCAGCTCAATAAAATGAGAAGCTTTGAGGAGCCTCCATTTGAGAATGAGGCTAACATTATTGTGGACAGATGGCTGGATGTATGTAAAAAGTGAATTATCAGGGTGGTCTTGTCTGTTATGCATTATAGTAATTGATTCTGACATGTGTGTAATATTTGGAATAAATTATGTGCAATATGGCAAAGATTCTTAAGAGATAAATGCAAGTATTTGCTGGAGCAAAGCTTGGAGTATGCTTATTGTATGCTTATGGTGTGATGTTTCTGATATATCAGGTAGTTTATATTATGGGTACTCCTTGACAGTAAATAATTCTAGGAAATGTAGAAAGGGAGTATTTGTGCCCTCTGCATGAATCTGTAAGCTTCCTTAACAATTTCTGTGGATTTAGACTTCAGAGACAATCTGGAGAATTACAGTGCTGGTGCTTTTGGTGAGAAATGTTTGCCACTGTTTATCTAAGCAGTGCATCAATACTGAGATTAGATGGTATTTACTGAGAGTAGATAAACATTAATGAGCAAGGCTCCTTCCTAAACCTGCCTTAAAACTGGCAAGCTGCCCTTGTGATTGGTATATTTGGTGACATGTGTGGCAGGGATTTAAAAATCTTCTCCATGACCAGTTCACTGTGAAGACACATGAGATTTTTTTCCCTTCCTGTACTTGTTTTTTCTGGGTTGTTCCGTCTCACTCAGATTTTATTTTGTTGCTTTTGCTTTTAGAATATAATTTAAAATTTTTGATATCTGTGTGTTCTGTGTATAATTACTTTGGTAGATCAATGAAAAGACTGAAAATTACTGTGATAATTTGGGAAGAGCTCAGGCTTTGTGGGACAAACTTCTCAGTTTATCTGGCACAGTTGATGCTTGGGCAAATGCCGAACTTAAGAACACAGAAGATCATAGCCTGAGTGAAGAGGACCTCACACAGTTGAAGGTAATTGGAATGGAAATTTTCTACCCTTAATTTATACTCTAGTGCTGTGGACTTTGGACTATATACATGCACTGCAGTATCGGAGGAAGTTGTAACATTTGCAATAGTCTTCATAGATAGATTCAGTGAAGGTACTGCATAATGTACTGGGGATACAGGTCTTATAAACTAATAGATAGATAGTGTATATACATACATATGTGTCTAATTTGTTTTAAAGGAATTATTTCAAATTGTTTTAAATTAACACAACACTGGAAATGCTGTTTCAGACTACAAAAGCCCCCTCTTTTTTGTGTGTTGTACAAGCACAGAGTAAAGAGAAGGCCTGGAAAGCTTGTATTCTGGAGTACAACAGTGCATATATTGCCTTGTGAGAGTGTATAATATGCCAGTGATTAGTTTTCTACTTAGAAATTGCCTATCAGTAAAGATGTTGGAGCCTCAGAAATAGCTGGGTAATACACAGTTGAAGAAGAGGTTGCAGAGGTGGCTTATTTGCTCCATCAAATATATTTTGTCTGGATATGCTCCCCGGTGTAACTTCATGCAACCTTAATAAGTGACTGGCTGCTGAGTGCCCAGGAGCTGCACAGGGACAAACATCAGCAGAGCCTGTGCTGCCATACCCCTTTTGCACAGATGATAGCATTAATTCTTGGTATCAGGAGACTGCTGGGTATAAAGCACATACACTAGCTATATGACAGTTGAAGAGCCTAACATACAGGGGTAAATATTTTAATTTCTGACTTCAAGGTAATAATGAACCAGCTGTGCTGCTTCAATGTGGCTATAGCCAGTATCTATTAAACAGAAATAATTTCCAGCGTGAGTGGGGTTGAGACATATCCCATATCCACCTGTTTGAATATATGTAGACATTTTTTCCTCAGTGTTTACATGCTGCATATGCCCTGGGTTTTAATATGCTTATGTGCTGCATTGCTGATACTGTTAGCACTGCTCATTTGTTTTAATTTGCAGAGTAGTAAAAAGCCAAAGTGTTCTTTGTGCCTCAGTCTTCCCAGTGAAACAGCAGTGTACATCTGAGCAGAGGTGGATATTTTGTCACATTATTATTGCCTTTACCACTGTATTGCTAGAATTACCTAGCAGTAGGTAGTTCAGGTCCCTGAGGGCTCCAGTAAAAAAATGCACCACCAACTGCATCTTAAGAGCCATTTTGTTACCTGTATATTGCTCAAGCCTGGCATGATGTCACCTGTGCCTCTCCTGGTGCTTGGGTAGGGCAGTGTTGGAGCTGGATGCACTAAGGTTATTCTGCTGCTCCTGTGTGAGAGGAGAATTCTCGAATGAGAGGTGAGGAGAGGGCAAGGGAGAGAGAAATTTGTGTTTCCCCTGAGCTACTCTAAGAGCAGAGTAGGAGAGAAAACTGACCTCAGTGCATTGGGAATTTTGTAAAGTTATTTGAAACACAGAGGGTGCCAGGTTCATTTATCAATTTATTATTATTATTTCTTTTGTTGATCATGAAACTTTTCTATGTTAATGTTTATAACAAAACAAAACAAAACAACACCCACAAAACAAACCCACAAGTGTTGCAATGTGAATCATGTTATGTAGGGTTGTGCCTTGGTGGCCCATACCAGAACTGGGTACCAGGCAGCTACTTGCTCACTCCATCCCTAGGTAGGATGGGCAGGAGAAAATACAAGGAATGGCTCATGGGTCAAGACAAGGATGGGGAGGGATCCCTCACCAGCTTTGGTCACAGGCAAAGCAAACTCAACTTGGGGGAAAAAAAAATCTAATTTGTTCCCTGTCAAATCAGAGCAGGACAATGAGAAACAAAACCAGATCTTTAAAACACCTTCCCCCACCACCTCCCTACTTCCCAGGCTCCAAATACTTTATTCTTGATTTCTCAGTCTCCTGGTCCCCAGTGGTGCAGGGGGGTAGGTATGGAGGTAGTGGTTGGTTCATCACATCATCTGTGCTGCTCCTTCCTCCTCACTGTCTTCCCCACTCCACTCAGAGTCCCTCCCACAGGAGAGAGTCCTCCACAAACTCCTCCAACATGAGTCTCTCCCTTGAGGTGCCATTCTTTAGGAACAGACTGCTCCAGCATGGGCTGCAGAGAGTCACAACCTACTTTGGGAACAGTCTGGTTCCCCTGGTGCAGGGTCCTCCACTACTGGGGGTCCACATCTGCTCCACTGTGGTCCTCCCTGGGACCCCACCATAGTCTTCAGCATGGGTTGCAGGGGGAACTCTTAATGGCTGCACTGTGTGAATGGGATTTGATGCTTGCTTGTGCAGAAGCTGTAAAGGAATACATGGTCCTGAGGGATTTTGGAATATAGAGCAGGCAATATGACAAGATGTGACTAATTTAGATACATCCTGTTTCCCAAGTTGATAATGGTGTTTTACTTTCACATTACTAGGTTGTTCCAAAATCCTTTCAGATGAGTAGAAATCTTTTCTTACACAATGGATTTACATTTAAAAAGTGATTACAGCTTGTGCTGTATTTTATCACATGCCTACCTAAGTGTATTGTTGGGATGTCAATTCTTGACTTTAAGTATGTAACATCTGAGAGTAGTGCTTTTTAACAGAAGCAACAAATAAATACAAAACTGAGATTGCTTTCCTACAGGTTTACTTGGGTTACTATAGAAGCAAAATAATTAATATTGTTAATTTTATGTTAGATTTGCACGAACAGCTTTGCCTGAGAAACAAGAGTGTTTCTAACACTATATGCAAAAAAAATTTGTGAATTGCTAAAATGAAAATCAGGAAATGGACCTATTGTGGGACCTCTATATGCCAGCATGCAAAATCAGAATATTAGTTATATAATTTTCTAGCAGAAACATAGAAATTTAATCTGGGGGGGAAGGAAACACAGTTACTAATGTGTTTTATCTACCTTTAGGCATGCTTACGAGCCCAAGAACATAAACTCCAGAAATTTGATAACACAGTGTCTGAGATAGAAGAACTTCTGAATTGTCAGGAACCTCTGCTGGAGCTACAGGTACAAAGAAGCTTTTACAACTAATATGCCAGCACTCATTACTACAGCCCTTTACCAACAGTAATTTCTTGGTTTATCTTGAATGTACCCAAAGAGAATTGGATGTATTTTACTGGCTATGAGCAGTGAGATACCATTTGTTGTCTTTCTCAGGCAGTTAGAACTAAACTTGTAATTTTAAACACAAAGGCCTCTCTCAGTCCTCTACTTTTTAGGGACTTATAAGTGACACAGCTGTTTTGCTTCAGTGATATCTGGCTTTTAGATAGTGGCCAAGGCACCAGGCAGATGGACCTCATCATCCTGCTGTGGATCCCTGCAAGTCAGCATGCTCACTGTCCATTTTTAATGGTATCTTTGCCTGGATATGGCTTAATGTAGCTTGTTAGTGAGTAGCTTGCATAGAGTGGTGTTCACTGTGATGTTTTCCTTTGGCATATCACAAGGGAATCTTGACCTTTTTGTGTTAACTTCACACAGCAAAGAATAATTCCTTCTGTACTGCTTGGAGACCGCATTAGCCCACCTTGATCCTATACCAGTTCCCAAAACAGCTCCTCCCAGTATCTGTCAGGTGCCTGACTTTTTTAGCTCTTGGTGTGTTTACTCTCAGCAGGCAGTGAGCTCAGAGGAGCTGCACTCAGTAAAGTGATCTCAGGAGCTTTGGAGAAGGCTCAGCAACCTTGTCCTGTGCTGGTCCTAGGGAGTACCAGATGCCCTGAGCCCCCTGGGATGGTGTTTCAGCCTGTGGCCATGATCCCTTTGAGTCTCCAGAGTAAGGTTAAGGACCTGTTGCTCCTTAGTGAATAGTCCTGAGCCAGAGCTTCCCACTTCTCTGCTGTCCTTGTCAGTTTTTTTAATTGGTGGGGGGAATTTGCCCCTCTGTGATCACTGCAGGGAGGTGTGATATAGAGAGCTGACATTCTTTTTTCGTGGTAGTTGAAGTACATGGAAAGCCTTTATCCATCTGAGAGTAGACACTGGAGCAGATTGACAAATAACTTAATTAGTTAAGCAGTACCTGTAAATGTGTTGCAAATAAAGATGAACTGAGATCATCCCTCCTCAGACAAGCAGGGCTTGAATACTATTTTTCAGTTTGTGGAGTGGGAGAGAAAGGAACTGGAACAAGGTATGATTGAGACATATGAACTTGAGATAATATCATTGCTTTTTATGTCTATCATGGACTTCTGTAATGCTCTAGAAAATCTACTCAATATAATTTCTTACATATGTTTATTTCCAATTTTAAGGTCATCAGGTCATCTGTTGTGCAAAAAATTGAGCTCATAAAAGAGCTCTTGTCAACAAAGCAGGGGACCAGTGAACTCAGCGTGAACACAGCAGAACTAAAAGGACACCTTGATCTGGCCAAGACACAGATTGGAATGACTGAATCACTTTTAAAAGCTTTATCTCCTTCTGACACCTTAGAGATCTTTACTAAATTAGAGGTAACATGTCACAAGCTATGCATCTTTTATAATTTTGTTCATTTCTTTCCTGGACAAGTGGATAAGTGTTTCTCATGTACGTGTTCTAAACTGGTAGAATAACTCCAGTGAAAAGCCTGGGGTGAATATTGCCTTAAGTGGCCAGAAAAATGAAAGCCAGTGAAAACAGGCTTTTATCAGATGTAGTTAGTTAACCTTTGCAGCTATTGGAAATGGTTAATGAGAAGCAAGACAACAGTACAAGATATATTGAAGCAGTAGTGGAGAGTGCTGGGTAAGATACAGAGGTTTTCTTTGTGCCACATGAGCCTCCCTGCAAGGGAAGCTGCAAGTAGGCAGTAGATGCAAACTTTTCATCCTCTCTGCACCAGGGAAAAGAGGTGAAAAAAGAGCTTCTTCCTGCTTCAAGGCTGGCAAGAGGTAAACCCATTGTTGAACAGTGAGTGAGTTATGCACATACTGGGTGTCAGATCACTAGAGTATGGGGCAGTGAAATTGCAGGCATTGGAAGAAAGGTATAGCTCCCTCTAAATTATCTGTCAGCCCACAGCGACCTGACATACAGAGTAAGATTTTTATGGGTGGAATAGTGGCAACAGCAGCTAAGTTTGTACTAAAGCAGTTCTGTACAGTGAGCTTCAGCTTGAACTTAAAATTTTCTTTTTAACAGTTATCCTTCTTATTTTGACTTTAGGAGATATACCAGAAAATTCTGCAACAAGAGCACCATGTGACGTTGCTTCAAGAAAAGACAGATTGTCCTGATGTGTATGAATTAAATCAGCAACTTAAATGTGTCACTGACTTATTTAATAAGAAGAAGCATGTGTTTCAAGATCACTTTCTTGGTGTTTTGAACCGTAAGCAAGCATGTTTTATTTATGTAGCTTTAGAGATTTATTTTGTCCATCATAATCACTTAAGGGTTATGAAATTTATTTTTGGTTAAATGTCTGAAATGTCTTTGATATTTCAAATTGTTTCAGGGTTCTGAACAAGATAAAGAATGGCTTTCGATTCCAACAAAGCACTAAATCTGAATCAGAGTAGTTTTCTTTTCTTATTTTTACATGAAAAAAATAGATAAAAGAAGTATTAAGTGTAATTTAGGAAAAAGTGTCAAACCATTTCATTTAAAAATACAGAAATGAAATGGTTTTTTCTTTCAAGGCATTTTTCAATGAATCTTAGTTAGAAGAATTAATAACATTATTAGTTACTTTTTGTGTTATGAAAACAAAGGATTGTCCAGATGTAGAATTAGGCCCAAAGGTAGTTTTTTAATAAAATTTATTTGTTTGGAAAGGAGAAAAGTTACCAACAGACTAATTCAGGTCTTGTTTATTGAAACTGCTATGTATAGCAGGCTGTCTCTACCAAAGGAACAGTTATATTTATTGTTAATTATTTATTGTTATATTTATTGTTAATGTTGGGTAAAAAAAAGTATGAACTGCAGAATTTTCTGTCACCTGGTCTGTGGGGAAAAGCAACCTTTGTCAGTAGCACTGATAAACCTAATTACAAATTCTCTAAAATCTTCATGTTAAATAGGATATTCTTTTACAGAATACAGTTAATGAAGAAAATTTGAATGTATCTTTTTTCAGGTCAGTGTAAGAATTTCAATGACTGGTTCAGCAGCACTCAGCTGTCTTTGAAGGACTGTTTTAACCCCTCAGAAACAAAACCAATACTGGAAGAAAAACTGCAGAGGCTAAAGGTAAAGGATTAAAATGGTGTCATTTCTAAAGCTGATTATTTTTTACACAGGAGCTTATTCTTTGGAATTAGTTCACCTGCAGTGGTTTTGTAACTTGAAGCCAAAAGACAGCAAGTGGAGTGCAAATGGAACTTAGTTCAAGGGGAGTATCAGGTTTCAAGTTGAGACATAGTTGAAGAAATGAGAGACAGGACCATAGCTAGCTAAAGTCAGTGAACCTTGACCAAGTTCTTCACTGTGCAAAGATGCAGAAAGTCAGTTATATAGAAGGTAAAATGCCATTCAGACCTGCATTGGACTCAAATGTGAAAAACCTGCATTCAGTTTGGTGTAGCCAGATCTCCCCCCCAAGTCTAACAGATTCAACCAAAAAGAGACCTGCTTTACTTTCTCATTTTACATTCAGCAGCTTTTCACAAGTGGAATAGTTAGCAAACTGTGAACTACCATGTATTCCTTTTTTAGGATCTGGAATTGCTGAGAAAATACAGGTGGAGAGAACAGGAGCTGAAAAACTCTTATAACATAAATATCTATTGTACAGCAGCAAATTTGATGAATGCTTCTTGTGTTTGTGCTCTCATTCAGCACTTCCTGACATCTGAAGGCAAAGACAGAGATATCCAAGAGGTCAAAACTTTATTAAATAAAGTACAGCATCACTTGCCCAAAGCAAGCATTAACCACCTTAAGAGCTGTGTGAGAGACCAAGAAGCAGAACTACAAAGATTGATCTCCAAGTGTCAGAAACGGGAAAAGGAGCTTGGTGCTTCTCTCCAGCAGCTGAGTAGGTAGGGAATGAATGTAGTTTCTGACATTTTCATCCCAAATGACACAAAATGATTCATTATTGAGCAGCCATAGTGAATGGCAAACAAACCTGTTTTTTATTGATATGGCATTTTAATAAAGGGTACTGAGTGCTTTGTTGTGTGCCTCACGTGTTTTATCCCTTTGTAGCAGGGTTGTCATTATATGGAAGTTTGTTCTTAGGGATAGTTTCAATGAACTGAAATAAGATGCTTAAAATTAAGCTTGTGGTTAAAACTTTTCTTAATCAGGCACATGTTATTTCTGTTACTTTGTAAGCAAAACATTGCTGTCAGAAGGTCTTAGTCATGTAATAATGCCTCTCATTTTGATCTGTATTTATACTTCCTTTAGCCTTGAAGAAAACCTCACGATCTTGCAAGAATGGCTCACTGATCAGGAAGAAAAACTAGAAGAGATGAAAAAAGATGAGACAAAACTTGAAAACTTCTACAAAGGGCTATTAATGCAGAGGTATTGTTTGCTTTGATCTCTTGTTAAGAGCTGTCTTCTTTATAAGATGGCTCCATGTTGCTACAAGTGGATGTTCATTAATGTTTGTATTTTTCAGAAAACCATTTGATTCCATGGCTCAGGTAGCAAATTCCTTGAGGGAGGCCGGGCTGACAGAAGATGAAAACATTTCAGAAGTCAATGATCTGATCAGTATATACCATTCACTGGTAACACGTGTAAGTGAAATGACAGGGAATGCTGAGAGACCTGTAGTGGAAGGACAAAATTTTGAAGAGCTTGCCCAGGATGTTTCTTGCTGGATCAAAAAGCTCAAGGAGGCTCTTAGGAACCTGAGTTCACAGGAAAGTGAGTTGCCATCAGATGAAAGGATTAAACAGATAAAGGTATTGTTTTAAATGTATTTCTTTTCCTCTTCACAGCACATGCTATTATCAGGGGAATGCTTGATGAGTCTGTACCTCCTAAAAAATACTGTTACTGCTAATTGTCTGTGGTATTGTGGCTTATTTGGGAGGGGGACATTGGTTTTTCTAGGTTGTGGGGTTTTTTTTTGTTTGTTTTGAGGGTTTTTTTTCATGGTTTATTACACACATAAGATCAGATTCTGAGCTCTGAGTGGAGCAGCACTGAACTCACCAGGTGCTGGTGGCTGTGTGAATCCCCATGATAGCCTACATCGTGGAGAGGGAGGTCAGTAATGTAGCTGGCCACCTAACAGAGTAGCCAGAAATGAGGATGCTAGGATTTACATGCTTCATTCTATGGAAATTCACTCTATGGTATTGTAACAAAGATCTCTTCCTCAGATTTGTAGCAATTTTATTATTTTCAGCATGATACTAGTTTTGTTATGTAGAGAGTAATTAAAAAATCTCAGCTTCTTTCTCCCAGACTTTCTAAAACTGGGTGTTCTGTCTTATATATGTATCATTTGTGTATGTGGTATATTGGAAGGAGAGTTTTGCTCTGTAACCAAAAATATTTGCATATGTACTGCTTCTGTTTCTTGTTTAATGCAGGAAATCACTGCACTGGAAGATGCAGGAGAGGCCAAAATACATACCATGGTAATGGTAGGGGAAACTCTAATGAGAAATGATAAAATTAAGAAGCCAGTCATTCAGCAGACTATTTCTGAGCTCCAGACCCAGTGGCAAAGCACCTGTCAGTCAGCCACTGAATATATAAGGTAATGTGGAATTTGCCAGGGGGCAACACAAATCATTTACTGCTACATCTACTTTTTTCTCCCTGCACCAGTTCCATTGAATTCGGGTTCTTTGGTTACAGAATTTGTATTATACAGTACAAATCTGTATTCCTGCAGTGTTGTGGAGGGACAGGTCACAGTTTGGGTTGAACAGTCAGGTAAGGGGTGTAGCCAGGAGGTGTAAGGGGAGTGACAAGACAGCTGGTGACATCTGCCCAGCTCCCCTCAGGTTCCCTTTTAACATGGAAGTAGCTCAGCTACTCTTGTGAAAAAAAGAACTTGGGTACCCAATGCTCCTTGGTTCATTAGACTGCACATTGAGAGTGTGCTCATTTAACCACTGCAGTGGCCCTTCCCTCCAGTGAGCCCCAGGCATTGACCCCCCCAGCAGAGGGGGGGCATTTACCTTTGCACAAATTCATACTGCTTCAGAAAAAGCAGTATGTTTAGGGTAAATTCAGGAGGATGGGATTTTTAAAGTAGAGTTATTAAAGCCTGATTTATTAAGGCTCTATGAGAGGCTTTCTTGTCTGTGGCAGCAGGTAGCAAAGGCATTTCAAGTGTCTGTGGCACTGTGGCAGCTGTGCCTGAGAGCCAAACTGATCCTTTAAAACCTCTCAGATGATTTCAGTTGTGTCATGTAAACATAAACTAAAGTTAAGATTTTGCACATGCAGGCACTTTCAAGATTATTTTTCTGCTGCAGTGTGCTTGAACATTGCTGTTGAAATCAATGAGGAGTAGCCCCACTGTACACTTTTAAAAAAGTGACCAGGGAATGAATTAATTATTAAAAATAAGTATTTTTGAGGAAATTGGATTACCTTCTTCTGAGTGCTGAGTACAAGCAATCCAAGTGGTGTTCAGACAGGTAGAGCTTTGGCTATACTGGATCCAACACAGCAGAATGCAGAGCATCCCCATCACAGAACACTGAGGACAGGTGATGAGGTACTCAGCACATATGAAGAGGTGCTCGGGACCTTACAGGATCACACCTGTGAATAGCTGCTGTGACACAGTGATGACAGCAGTGTGAATCTGGAATAGGGAACCTGAAGCAAGAGTACTCAATGTATGTGAGACTATGCTTTGTTTGTCAATTGCCAAAAAATATGAATCTTGAGGGGTGAAAAACAAAACACTTAAGATTTCCATTTGTTCTCATATATCCTGCTGTACTTTACAGAGTTATTACCAAGCTTTTATTTGGTCTTGTTTGTGTAGAACTGTACTTTCAATTGTTGACATTTAAGTTCCATCTGGAAAATATCTGAGCTTCATCACTAAATGTGAACACACAAATGTTACTTCTGTCTCACTGATCATAGTTGCCTGTTTCCTGTGGACAAATGCAGTCTGTTCACCTGCAGCAGATCAGTGTGCATGCTTGTAAACCACACAAAATAAAATCTGATGTCAAGGGCCAGAAAGCAGATACTGAATTGCACTAACTTGGCCCATATTGCATATGCTGGTTTTATTATCTCTAATATACTCCCTCACCCCTTTCTTAAACAGTGTGATTTGTATCTTCTACAGAACATTTCCTGCCAGGAGACCATCATAAGAAGTTGTCAAAGAAAATAGATTCATAGCCATACTGTGGTTTTTGAACATTTGTGCTGTAATGAAAAGTGGAAAACTACAGACAATGAACATCACATTTAGGGCATTAGAAACTGCCTTGCATTTAAGTCCAATTCAGCAGCAGTAACTTCTTTGTTTTTCAATTTCATGACCTTGAAAATTCTAGTCTAAAGATGATCAGTAATTTAAAACTTGAAGAATAGCATTTAGTTTGCTGAAGTTAATTCTTATGGTTGGCTTGTGCACAATTTGACATTTTCTAGGTAATTAATAATTTTTTTTATTTATGCAATATTTTTCTTAGCCCTCAAGAGCAACTTCAGTTCAACAGGGAGCAATATAAGCAAAGCAAAGAAGATCTGAGACTGGCTCTTACTGAACTGGAGAAACAGCAACACGAGATAGGTTTTGCCCTTCAGCCTGGTTTGCAGGAGAAGCAAGCACAGCTGACAAACTATGCTGATCTCCTGCAGAAAGCAGAAGACTTAACTTCCCAGTTTAATGAATTGAAAAGCCAGGAAGATCACTCACAAGGTCACCCCGAGGATCCCCGCTTCACAGAGGTGGAATGGTTGGAATTAAAGCACCAACATGAAAATCTGCTCAGCCAGCTACAGGTGAGAACCTCACTCTCTTTCTTTATGAGATTATTGCTGTGCCTCTTGTTTGTAGGTCTCATTGTTTGCTGGTAATGTCATTCAGCTGGCAAGTTTATGGGTAAAAGTGGGAGTGGTAGAAGTTCCTCTGTAGAGGGGCAGGGAATTTTCTTATTGTACTAAAAATAGCACTAGAACTTCAAATTTTTCACTGCCTTATGCTTTGCAGGGGGATAAATGTTAAAAAAAAAATGAGACTGAGGTAAAAATTAACAATATTGCTTTATACCCACGTAAACAGATTTGGACGGCTGTAAAGTGAAGCTTTTGTTCCTATAATTTCCAGGCTCCTGTAGATTATTTTTTTTTTCCTTTTGGAAGGAGGAATGGATTTTCCTGCATCTTGTTTGTTACTGGTCCTACCCAAATTAGTGCAAATTGCATTTGCACCCCATGTGGCATTCTAATCTAATCTTTTATCCATTTTGGATAGAAAATAGCCTTCAGTGAGTATATTTTTGTAGTATACAAGCTCTTTTGCTTCCTGCTACTAGTGAAGATCTTGTTCATAGTGGACTCTATGATATGATGTGAAGGGCAAAATTTCTGTGCACCTGGATATTTTATGGGAAACAAGCAAGTTTTTTGTGGTGCTGGAGTTCCTGGAAAAGATGTGACAGTCTGTGGGGTTGTACTTGTTTGAGTTAATTGTGGACTAATCCTAGAAACTCCTTGATTCCTAGACCATAGTGCAGACATTGGAAATACATGTTCATGAGCACCAGCAGTTTCAGGATCTGGTGGCAGGCCTGAGCACTGAGCTGAAAACTCTTTCTGAGAAGCTTGCTGACTGTGAAGGTCCAGCAATGGAACAACAATCAGCTGAGCAAAATGAGTTGAAATCACAGGTATGTTACAGGTTTTGTATCATGTAGAAAGGGGGCCCATGCTCTTGGGGCTTGTAGATTAGCTCGCACACATGGGCTTCTTCAGCCTGCTTAGCTGGGGGTTTTAAATCTGGTGTTGATGAATGTCTTTAAATTAGCCTGGGAGGAAAACTTAGGAAAATGTCTGTGAGCCAAGTGCAGTTTTAAGAAGTGTCCATCCATAAGTACATATTATTTTGCACTTTGGCAGCATGGATAGCTGTCTTGTAGCTGTGAGTATAGAGAGGTAGTGAAAGCTGAAAGTAGCTCAGAGATAGGTTACTGCAATTCCTCTTCCTCTAGAATCTGCTATACCCCTAATAAGTAAAAAGGAATAGGAGAGGGGGCTATCATTCAGAACTTGGAAAGATCACCATGCACCTCACAGCATACTATCTGATTATTTTATAATTATTGTAATACTTACAGCTTCAGGTGTTCTCTATTCATAAAAATGACTGACTAAAATTACTGGTTTAGTATTTGACTTTCTCCAGCCAATAGGTCTACATGCAATTTTCAGCAGTTTGTTGTTTACAATATACGTTTATGATTTTAGTGACTGTGTTTATATTTTAGCATTAAGTATATTGATTAATGATACTTCTCAAGAAAATGTTTTCTTCATGATTAAAGGAACAACAAGCACCTCTTGGTCGATGTGAAGACACGTTAAAAAAGATTTTGGTTTTAGCAGAAACTGTTAAACAAAACACGTCTTCACCAGGACAGAAGTTTATTAAGGATGAGATTGAAGCACTTCAGAATAAACACAGACGTCTGGAAGAAAGACTTGAAAATGTCAAGCAAAAGAAGGAAAATGTTTTCAGTGGAGTCCTTGAGTTAAAAGATGAGTTTGGTAATGAAATACAAGCAGAAAATACAACAGATACAGTGCTGGAGAGAGTGGCACAGAGCACTTCTGATACACCTGTTGCTGCAGAAGAGAGCTGCACAGCAGGAGAGTTGAAGGAGCCTTTGGAAATGCATGATGTGAGTATATTTGTTGACAGTAATGATAGTGGAAGACTGGTTGAAGAGGCATCTAGGTCTCAAATGCCTTTCCTGTATTACATTGTTAATTTCACTGAAGTGAGGCCTTCTGTAAATATTTGTTTATAAATGAAGGATGTGGAGAACTCCCAGAACTTGTTATAACAAATCTGTAACAAGCCAGTGGTGTCTATCCAAAGCTGTAGTTTTCCATTTAAACACAATCTGCATATAGTTTCCTCTCGCACTTAATTAAAGCAGGTATCCTTGGTCAGAACACACAGGGGAAGGCATATAGATGTATAGGTGAGAAAATTGCAGATATTCTTTTGCCAAAGAACTTTGAGAGCTTCTTCAAAACCAATAAGGCTTGTTTAGAACTGCAGTACAATATCTGCCCTGTTTGTTTTCATAGATAGTAATTTTTGCCATTCAAAGAGCTAATGTTAAAATGCAATGTTTACAGTTGCACAAGCATGTTTTCTTTTGTATCATTTCTCTTAGAATCAAAATGTAAATGGAAATATGTTGGAGAAAGAGAAGCAAAATGATCCACTTTTGGAGGAAAGCAGTGTATTGCCAGACAGCCCAATACAGGGTAGCCATCGAAGCAAGGACAAATTGGGGCAGACTTTTAAGGTATCTGATAAATATGTTCTAATACATGTCTATATATATATAGGTATGTGTGTGTATGTGTCTGTTCATTAGAAATGTGCATGTAATTCCTCAGAATCTGTAGTCGTCCAGAGTCTTATTTTCCTTACCTGATAAAAAGAATGAAAAAAATATAGACCCATAGAATCATAGAATAATTTGAGTTGGAAAGGACCTCTAAGGGTCATCTAGTACTGCAGTAAGCAGGGATATCCTCCACTCAGAGTGTCAACCAGAAGTACTGAGATTTCTGAAGAAGGAACAAGATAGAGTTGGCAAATGTGATAAAGCAGAAATGTCTATGACAGTATTAAAAATCCTGTGACAGCTTCTGTTTGGTTTGTGTTTCATAGTGATTAAGCTCCCAATCCAGTAAACTGATCTGAGCAGGTGTTTCCAAGACTCTGGGTTTGAATTACCATAGCCTTCTTCATTCATTAAGCTAAACTGAAGATAGAGTAGGCAGGTTGTGGAATGTGGTGTCCCTTAGTAAACTTAGATTTGGACTCTGACTTTTACTGGTTGTAAATATTTTGTATTTTTTCCAATCAGAGGGAGGCTGATCAGGAGAGCCCAGGTATGGACAAACACGATGGAGTCGGAGGAGACATCCTGGATAATGCCATTCAGGGTGGTGAAGCAGAACTGGAGAGGCATCAGGATGACATTACTATTGAAAGTGATGAAACAAGAAAGAAAACCTGTTCAGCAAAGGTAATTAGACATGAGATTACACAAGAGTGATTGAATTTGAGGGTATATATATATAGGTTAGTTACAGTGGGGATGATACTACTAATAAATAATTAATAAAAGTTCACTTTACACTGAGGTATTTTTACCTGATGAGTTCTATACCCAGTATGTGTTAACTCTCAGAATCCTTTTCTGTACATTTAAAATTAATATGGAGGGTTGGGTTGTTTTTCTTTTTTACACTACCAAAGGCTGCCACAAAGTGGTTTGTTGAGGATATTGCATTCCAAGTCAGTCTCCTGGATACGTTGTGAACTTGAGTCTCAGTTATTCAGATTTCTTTATTTTACATATTTACTTTGCATGTATGAGGCTGCATTTGAAATGCTGTGTCCTGTTTGGTGCACCCTGCTACAAGGGGAATTTTGACAAACTACAGCAGTGTTTAGGAGCTGGAGCTGTGATGAGTGGGAAGAGGCTAAGTTCTGTTGGAGATGAAGAGGATACCAGGGGTCTCGTTGCTGCCATCCACTCCCTGAAGGAGTATTATGGAGAAGACAGAGCCAGACTCTTGTCAGGCCTTGAGCTTTAGCAAACTGTGTGAGATGCTGAAGGCAGTGTAATTGTGACAAGATGGAACACAGTGTGCACGCATGAGCTTACTGAGAATTAGGGTAAATTTGTTCATTCAGGGTTGTGGGTGGGCAACTTTTGGTACAAATCCTGTCTGTCTTGCAGCCAGTGGCTCAGGTATGCATGCAGCACAAATAGGTCCCCAATGCTGTGCTCTCCACCATGGTCATGCTGTAAGGATTTGCCATTTTTTATTTTGTGTAGGTGGCTCTTCTATTTTATCTGTCCCCAGATGATAAAAAAACCCAGGCATAACTTAGAGTCAGCAAATGCTTCAGTATATACATGCTACAGATCTTCAGGCTGCCTGTGGGAATATCCTGCCTGGTAATCATCTGGGTGCCTAACCACAGACTTTCTGTCTACAGTACAATTACAAGATGGGAGCCTCAGGAAAAAGATGAACCTTTAAAAAAAAAATGCATTCAAGACTCTATCCAGGGGTACACAGTTCAAGGTCCATGCTTAAAAAATGAGACATGGACAATGTAGATCAGAAAAAGTACACTTGCAATTTTTCCAAAAATTTAAAGCAAAATTACAGCACTGCTTTTGCAGCAAGGTTTCCTTTACCACGACTTTGCCCACGATAAATTCTAAGGTGGTTTTCCTCATCTACCTACAATAATGGGCTTTGTAACATTGTCATCTCAAGCACTGTAATTACCTCTCAGCAGATTTGATTAGGGCTTTCTGATTACTTGTTTCTTTTCTTTTTCTTACACCAAAAGGAGAAACCTAGTGATGTCAAGAATCAGTCATACAGCGAAGATGTAAAGCAGGTTCAACAAAGGATGGGCCAAAAGAGTCAAGTCCAGAAATCTGCATTAGCTGAGAAAGATGGTCTGGAATCTAATCCCCCAGTTTCTGCACAGAAGGTAACCCATGTTCTGTTATTACTATATTTATTGTTTAAAACTTAGGGATTTACATAACAACTGCCCCATGACTACTGATTCTTTGTTACTAGATTCTTAAATTGTAGGTAGGACCAAAGCTATCCAATATTGCTCTGGCATGAAGTGAAGGAAGACCCAGGAAGGTACAGAGCTCTTAGTCTAACCTTAGTTCCTGAAAATGTTGAAAAGATCATAGTGGGTACTGCATTTAAAGAGCAGTACAGTCATCTCAGAATTATTTAGGTGGGAGAAGAGCTTCAAGATTATCAAGTCCAACCATAAACCTAACACTGCCAAGTCCACCATTAAACCACATCCCTAAGTGCTACATCTACACATCCTTTAAATAAATGCCTCCAAGGATGGTGACTTCAGCAGCTTCATTGCTTTTTGTTAGATGTGCCCAGAACCTCAACGTCTTTCCTCTAAGCTGAACACAGTATTTAAGGAGCAGCTTCACCAGTGCCAAGTACAGAGGGACTTCCCCAGTCCTGCTGTCTACTGTTTCTGGTACAAGCCAAGATGCTGTTGGACTTCTTGGCCGCTTGGGCACGCTCCTGGCTCATGTTCAGCTGGCTGTCAACCAACACCAGCAGGTCTTTTTCTGCCTGGCAGCTTTCCAGCCACTCTTCTCCACGCCTGTAGTGTTGCATGGGGTTGTTGTGACCCAGATGTGGGCCCAGCACTTGGATTTGTTGAATCACATCCAGTTGGCCGTGGCCCATTGATCCATCCTGTCCAGATCCCTCTGCAGAGCCTTCCTACCCTCAAGCAGATCAGTTCTTCTGCCCAACTTGGTGTTGTCTTCAAGCTTATTAAATCTCTTGTCCATATCATTGATAACAATATTGACCAGAACCGGCACAGATTGGTCACAGTCACATAGGTTCACAAAGGGAAAGTCCTGGTTAACTAATTTGATATTCTTTTATTATAAGATCACCTGCCCAATAGGTGAAGGAAAGGCAGTAGATGTAACACTTCTGGATTTTAGTAAGGCTTTTTATACTGTCCCTCAGAGCATCCTTATGAACAACTTGTTCAACTGTAGGATGAGCAAGTGCTCACTGCACTGGGTGAAGAATTGGCTGATGGGCAGAGCTCAAATGGTTGTAGAGAATGGGGCTACATCTGACTGCTGGACGGTCATCAGTGCTGTTCCTCAGGGTTCAGTTCTGGGGCTAGATCTGTTCAAAATATTTATAAATGGTCTAGATGCAGGGGTTAAATGGACCATTATCAAGTTTGCTGATTATTACTGGTCAGACATTTAGACTACATGATTGTTGTAGGACCCTTTCACATGAAATCATTATATTCCGTTCTCCATTGACTGATCTCTTCTAAGTGTGATCATTAAGTGTTTGTATTCAATTGTTTTGGGGTTTGCAATGGGAAAGAGAAGTAGGTTATGCTGATTTCTTGAGGATAAGAAGGGATTTGGACTGTGGGCTATACCCTAGCCTGAAGTCAGTCATGTCTGGAAGATTCCCACAGATCTGCACTGTGGAGAGTCAGCAGTGGAGCCCTGGCTTTGTACAGGAAGGACAGTAGCTGCTTAGCAACTCACAGCCACTTTCTTTCACATACTTCCCTCCCTCTACAACCATCTGGTGGACTGAAAAACTGTGGTAGGCATTTAAACCATTGTGTGGAGAGATTGACACTACCTGTGTGTCTGTGTATCCAAAGAGGCAGTGCCCAGGTGTACATTGAGAACATCATACAGACAAGCAAAACATTTACACAGCAATCCTGAGGTTTTTCTTTGTGTCAGGACAGGAACTTTTCTATGTGCTTTGATGTGTTTATATTTCAACCCAGTGAAGTGGATTTCCTTCTCACTGTGTGGTTGCTTAGATGAGTTTTTCAGCTTCAGTTTTACAGCACTCCAAAGTCTCTTAAGATGAAATCCTGTATCTTAATTGGTATAACCATTTCAGTTGTATACACTGGAAAATGGAAAAGTTCTCTGGCTACTTTGTGAGTGATCCCCTTCAGTTTTGACTGAAAATAAACAGAGTTCAAATAAATAGAATTATTCTTTTCCAGTAATGTCTGCAATGCACTATATCTTTCCCACACTTCTAAGCAGGTATAATTTGGATAGCTCATAACAGACAGAGGACAATTAAAGCTTACAAGTGATATGTCTGCAGGGATAACTGTCTGTTTCCCACTAAAACTGTATGTAGAGTAGCAATAAAGTAAATTTATCAAACAAGCATTTCTTATAGTTGCTCATTATAATGTTGGCACCATGGAGAAGCTCACCCTGTAGTCATACCTGTATATTTGTATGTGTTTGTATGTGTTCACACACATGAAGTCTATGCAAGGAGCAGATCACACTAGATATAGACAGGTACTGGGGGGAGGGAAATGAAGGAAGATTTTTAAGATGACACCATGTGACCCAGTAAGCCTGTAATATTTCCTTTAGGTTGTTGTATGCAATAGCTGAGGGTGATTTAGAGTATTAAGATGTACATCTGAACTGGCTCTGGCTAAGTGCATCCACTTGGGCAATAACCTCAGCTCAGTTGATCTCCTGTTACTCATGGGCACCCCCCAAATGACTTGTCCTTCTGTCACTGTGGGAATGGATGGCAGTGCCAGGGACTGGGTCTCTTTCTTCTCACCCTGATTGAGGCAGGGCTCAATCATGTTCTCCTCTTTAATTTCTGATCACACTTGTGGCAGTAGCATCTGTGGCTTCGTGGCACAGCCAAACTGCTTCATGCATGAGTTGCCCTTTGAAGAACAGCTGATGAAATGGTCTTGGAAAAGGACACAGCACTATATCAAGGCAGGTGCTGAGCAGAAGGAATGTGGGTGTCAGGAGAGATGACAGGCCCATGAATGTGTAAGGAGGAGAAGGAGAAGGAGAAGGCAGGATAGACCTGTGAATTTATCAGTACTGTAGATGGGTAAAGGGAGGATGTTATTTGTAGGTGGGGACATTGGAGTTTCAACCTTAATGTGATGGACAGAGATTTCATAGCTGTCTGAGAAGTGGTGGCAAGCCTGGGTGACTGCAGAGGTGGGGGCCAGTGATGAAGCTCCCATCCTTCTGGGTCATGGTTGACCCACAGAGGCTGTAGGGGAAGCCACAGCAGGATTTAGGCATGGCTTAAACATGTACAGCAAAGTGTTGCAGTCAGAAAACTTCTTGGGACCTTTAGAAATAAGAATCCTATTTTGTGTTGTAGGACACAGAGGCAGAAGTGGCTGTCCAGAAGGAACTATTTCCTGGAGTGCAAATAAACAGTGAATATTTTGCAGAGAAACAAAAGGTCAATGAGCTGAAAAATGAAGTGGCTGAACTGGATATTGTGCTCATAAACGAACAACTGAAAGAGCTGGAGGTATGAAAATTGCAAAGCCATTCCTCAATGTTAATGTTGTGATACACTGGAAGAATTATTATTCTCTTGGGCAAAACAAGACTGGTGCATTTAGTCTTACCTAAGGTTTGACTACATGATTAGTCAGTTTGTCTAGCAGATAACCTACAAACACTGCAAACATGACCATATAAATACTGTATTTTGTACTGCTCCTCTGGAGTGCAGTAGTGGATACACCTATGACTTGGGTGTGCTTCCATGATCCATACAGGCATGTGCACATTTGCAGGTGCCTGAGCAACCATATGTTTGTAGATGTATCAGTACTTAATGGTATTCTGTGCTGAAAATGTTTAAGATCCTCTCTTAATCTTCTTTCTGTGGTGGGCTTGGTTGTAGAATTTACAAAGTGAACTGGAAACATGGAAAGCAAAATCTTTGTGTCATAGTCAAGAAGCATATCCCAGTGCTACAGGATCAAACAGCACAGAGCTGCAAACCACAGAGCCTGCAATGCCCTGCTGGGACAATCTGCTTCAAGAACTGGATGCTCTTAAGGCAGAAAAGCAACAACAGTACTGTTTAATTAATGAGTACCAGAAAAACCTGTCTGCTGTGCAGTCCTCAATGAAAAATTTGTCAACAGAAAAAGATAACATAAAAATGTAAGTACAGTGAAGGGATTCTGTTAATAGGTTGCAGAACAAATATTACCCTAGACTGAATTTCATGCCATATTTCAGTAGTCTGCAGGCACAAATACAGGGTTTTATCCATCTCATTAACATCAAGTAGCAAGAGAAGTCTCAGGGATTTGTAAGTTTAAACACCCTTTAACAGAAGCATTTCTGGTGGTTTTCTCCTATCCTTTAGCAACATCTATTTATTTATTTTTTTAGCAAAACAAAGAAATGGTTGTTATGATAAAAATATATAAAAGCCATATTAAAATATTTTTGAAAAAATATGGCAGATATGAAATGTTAATTTTCCTTTACGGACTTATCAGTTTTGATCTCTTTACTGTGAAAATTAACCTAATTTGAAAGGAAGAATTCTGTGACAATAAATAAATCCACAGTAGATACTCAGAGGTAACCCAGTGCACACAAAATATTTAGTACCTTTTACGAATTAGCCTTCAAATCATGGAACTAGCCTTTAAGACACAGTACAATATCATAATAAATTGAAAATCTTTAAAATAATGTATAAAATTGTTAATTTACAGCAAAGAGATTGAAAAAAGTTGAACAAAAATGTAGCTATTAAATGTATCTAAGGTGGGAATTTCAAAATACTTCTGAAAATAAAAGATGAGTAGATTAATTTCTTCAAACTAATTGTGATTGAATGAAAATTTTGGAAGTTTTTAATATGAATAAGTTTCATCATCATTCTAAATCAGAATTTACCATAAAATGTTGTTAATTCAGTCAAAGATGACTTATCACTACAATTGATTTTAAAAATGTTATTTATTGTAACTCTAAAGAGAGGCTGCATTGCTTTAGGAAACAGCTCATTCTATATTAGTATGTCCTGCAATTTTAGAAAATATACATTAGAATATATACTGCAGTGGTGGTTGGGAGATTTGTAGAGAACATGGAGTGATACACATGGTTAAGTGACCAAAGTGAGTGATTGATTTTCTAAATAGTGAAATTCTCTTTTTAAAATGTGTCTAGTCTTTTTTTTAGGAAGATTTTTGTTTGTTTGTTTGCTTGGTTGTTTTTTTAATATTACTCATTTTTGGCAGGGGTCCCACGAACAACACAGCTCTTCTGGAGAAAATCAAGTCATGCATAGAGTCTTTAAGAAATGAAAGAGATGTCTTAAACCAGTTGAAAACTCTGCAAGAAAACTTATCTCAGCACTTAACATGCATGGATAAAGTGTTAACTGAAAGCCAAATGAGGCAACTGGAGCAATGGTGGCAACACATGGAACAAGCAGTGCAAAAGAAACATGATCAAGTCATGGCAGAAATTGAAGAATTTAACCTGCTTATGAATAAAGCACAGGATATTCAGAGACTGATACAGGAACAGTATTTACAAGCAGAGTTATGTTCCTCACCTGAAGGAAAAGCCAAATACCCTGTACTTTGGACCACAGAGCTGCAGGACATTAAACATGGTTTTTCGCTATTGAAAAGAAGAATTGAACTGCAGATGAAAAGAATTTGGAGTGATCAAGAGAAGGCAGCTTTGGAGAACTCTGTACATGATTTGCAGAACAAGTTAGAAGCATTATCTGAGCAACAAACTCCTCAAGAGATTGTTCAAATCACTGGTCCTGCTCTCATGAAACATGAGATGATGAAGAGGCTGAAAGAAAATATTACATGGGTCAAAGATTCACTGTCCTCCCTTGATCAGAAAGCTGCACTTTTTCCCAGTGATGTTAAATCACAGATCAGAAGTTGCCAGCTTATGAGCACAGAAGTTCTAAACAAGGAGCCTGTGATTGTATCACTGGATCATCAACTCCAGCAAATCATTCCCAGCTTGAAGCCAGACGAGATCTCTGATATGACCTCCCTCTTAAAAACACTGCAGAATTCATACAAGGCTCTTGTTTTAAAATCATCACAACGATTACAATACCTGGAGCTCCAGCTGGAGGAAAGGCAAAAACTTATTGCAGAAATAGAAAAAGTTCACTGTCAACTTCAAAATGCTGAGCTGCTTGCCAGGCCTGACAAGAACGAAAGCAGCACGTGGTCAGAACTAATCAATCAACATACCATTTTAAACAAGATTTTAAAGGACATACAGGAAATAGAAGGGCTTGTCTCTTCCCACTTTAATGAGAGTCAGGGCACAGCTGGGGAGCTGAGCCTGTCTGAACAACTATTTTTGATTGATCAGTTAAGGAGTCTGAAGAACAGAGCAAGGAAGACACAGAGGCAAATTCAGAGTAAACTTCATGAAGTAGAAAAGAAGGTAGCTGTCTGCAGAGAGTTTTCTGAAGGAGTGACTTCTTTGCAGCAAGATCTTAATGATCTACATCACAGTGAAATGAACCTGGAATTAAATAATCTCGAATTAATAGGTGCCGAGCAGGAAGCAAAGGGTAAATGCAAAGCACTTCAAGAAAAAGTAATAGCTTTTCAGTTCAATTTGTCACAAATAATGAAGTATAAAGAAATCTTCGAATGTGTAGGTCTAAAATGGGACTCACTGCAGCTGGATGAATTGCAAACTAATTTTTTAAAAATCAAAAATAAAATTAAAGGGAAGGTGACACACTTTGATAATGTGTTTATGGAATGTGATAAGATTCAAGCTTTGCTAAATGAAATCCAGACTGTATCATCCACTGTAAGAAAAGAAGCTAACATCCTAAATGATAGTGATAGCTCTACCTCTTCTCCTGCTGAGAATCTCATATCTGCACAGATTCTGTTTCAGACAGTTCAACAGATCTTGTACTTAACCCAGGAGGTAGCAAAGCAAATAAACAAAAATGAGGTCCTTGATACACCATTCAAAGAATCTAAAAGGAAAGAAATAAAGAGCCTGGAGAAAGATGTTGAAGAATTGAATCGGTTTCTTCAAGACTTGGTCTCTGGTCTCCAGTGTGTAAACAAGGAAGATAGTAAGAATGAAGTAGAAAGTATACAGCACATGATAAAGAATATTCAATCAGAGCTCCAGCAGCCACTTCTAGTAGACATAAAAATGATGCAGTATGAAAAGATGCGATGGAAAGCAATTCAGAATATAATGCAAGCAAAATTTTCGACTATTAAATGTATAATGGAAAAAGAGGAGGGAAAGCAAGAAGCAAAATCACTTGCTGCTGTTACAGAAACTGAATTAGAGATGCTGCAAGGTCATGAAATAAAACTCAAGACAGATGTTGCTGCCCGTGTTGTAAGTATATTTAATAATCTTAAGGTATAACCATGTGTCTTTTCCCCAAAATTAGATGAGCTGCCTGAGACTGTAGTGTTTATTTTTAATGACTTATCCTCCTTTTATTGTAATAACTGAATTGGCTCGTCATCATCTTTGCATTGGTGGATATGATGGTACCATGGTAAGAAATTAAGGATACAATGAAATTAGTCGTATTCAGTTTGATTATGATCAGGCACTGGGGATTAGCCCAAGAAAAGAAAGGTAAAGAGGGCAAAGGAAAAGATTGTGTTGAAATATTGAGCTAAAGACAGACTTTGCATTTTTCCTGGGTTTATTCTTCGGGCTGATTTTATGTAATGTTTTCAATGGTGGCAGTGATTACTGCAGAATTTCCTTCATTCTACCGTAAAGAAAAAGCTTACCACTGGGAATGATCAAGGAGAGTGAAGCACAGGTCAGGCTAATGTGATCAGGCCTCAAGGAGGGTGAGCAAAGGAAGGGGAACCAGAGAGAACCCAAGGCTTTAACACAAGTATGTAAGTCACTGATAAGGCAGTGCTGGGAGATTGACCCAGTTCTTGCTGCCAGGATCCACTCAGACTGGAACAGATGCTGATAGAGGGCTGATTAATGTTGGAGGCAGTTAATACAACTGAATTTGCTCATCTTGGTAAGATGAGGGCAAGTGGGAAATCTGAGAAATTAGGATTAATGGATGGAAAGGGGCTGCTTAAGATACATGGCAGTGTTACTACAAGGACAAACAATGAATAAATATGTTGAAAACAGAAAAGTGGTAACCTTCATAGCAGAGAGGTTCTGGAAGGAACTGTGTCCTGGTCAAGAAGACCTGGGCCCAAGAGATAAGTGGTTACAAACATGGAAATATGAAGTAGTAGCAAATAACAGGGGGAGAGACTCATCTTCCCTGATGAAATTCTAGTTCTGCTGCCAGATTTCCTGGTTTGCTGTGCTTCACTGCTTGGATATTGTTGGAAAGCACAATGCTACAGTTTCTCTGCCCTGTGGGAATCCACGAGCTGGCAAAGTCACACAACATTCTGTGTGTAAATAAAACACAAAGAGGGTTTACTGAGAAGCAGTTTGTCAAATCATAGCAGATATATACCCTGGAGAAGAGGGAAACATGAACATGTGGGCTTTCTTTGTCTGAACAGGACATACACTTCCATGTCCGTGGGGGATCTTGTCACTTTTGTGTCCTGCCATTCTTCTTTCTGGACTTTTCCAGTGTTGGTAGTTCCCTCATAAACCTGTTCTGGTGATTGAGGACATGAAATCAGTAGGTTACAGCACTGCAGTGTGAATGCCTAGGTAGCAGAGTGCATTTGCCATGTGTCTTCCCCCATCTCTTCAGGCCAAAGAGAACCAGGTGTGAAATTCTGGAAGACCATCTGGGTTTCCAGAGGAGCACAGCAGTCATCTTTTATTGTTCCTTTGTCTTTTTAACACTTGCAGGGTGCACTGGAGGAGGCATGTAAGGCTGGTGAGCTTTATACCAAGGCTGTTCAGAGGGCCACCAGGTTCCTTGAGGAATATGAAGCTCAAGTCAAGTCTTCTACAGCAGAGCTCGGTAGCTCAGAGGAGGTCTGTCAAAATCCACACTGGAAACAAGAAGAGTTCAACTCTGCAAAGGCTGACATAGCAAACCTGTACTCTAAGATGAAAAATCTGATGAAACCGGAAGACAAAATATGTCTGGAAAATACTTTAACAGAACTAGTGAGCAGGAATTTGGCATTAAATGAGAAGGCTCAAAAAAAGGAAGCTGATGAACAGAGGTAGGTTTCTTTTTATGTCAAGTTAGACTGGTCATAAGTGCATTTTGTTTCTGCTCTGATAGAATCAGGTAATTGAGCAGAAACAACTGTAAGCATTTCTGTTGTTCCCAATGTGACTGTAATGTGAAGGAAAATGACCAGACTATAAGCATATTGCTAATGGTATTTTTTAGTATATTCCAGAAAGCATATATGAGGCTTGACTGAGTGTCATGTGGTGCCAGAGTCAAAAGAAAGCACATGTCCACAGTCTGTAGTTCAGTTCAGTTTTTACAGGGGCCCTAGTGGATTTCTGCATTGGTTATTCTGATGGCTTGACAAAGTGAAGTCCAAACAAGACACAGGGCATAGTTTCCTTCCTTCAAATACAGAAGAGATCTGAAGAGCCTTCAGATACATGTACAGAAAAAGATTGGGAGACAGAGTAAAGGATTTTTAAATTGCTTGCTTATGATCAAGGCCTTCTAGGTCTGTTGAGCATAACCTTAAAATCTGCTTTTGAAATCAAAGAATTGTGTGACTTCAAAGGCTTTGGTAATAGAGAAGAGATGATAAGATACAGAAATGAGAAATTGGAATTGTAGAGACCACACATCGTAGGGATAAACGGAATGTGTGTTACAAACTGGAAACTTTTTGGGGACAATCTGACATGGATGGAGACTTAGTTCGAGACATACAATTCTTTGGGCATCTTCATGGCAGATACACAGGTATACATGTTTATATTTCTTTACCTGTGTGGTACTTGTACCTGCATCTCTAAAGTATCTCTGATACCAGACCTGATGTGTATAACAATTGCTAATTGAAGATAACTTGCAAAATAAGAATGACTATTAGTTCAGAAGATTTTAATAGTTTTTATTGTACTGGGCATTATGGTTGGAGAGAGAAGCAACCACAAGTTTTAACTGGTCTGTTACTTGCTTTGTACAGGTATTTTGAAAAATACAAAAGCTACACAAAAACCAAAGATAAAGTGTGTGATAATCTTAACCAACTAGAAAAGAGGCTTCGACAATCTTTGTCTCAAATACCAATGTCTTATAAAGAAGCTTTGGAACACTTAGAAGAAAGCAAGGTAAAAGAGGCTCTGAAGAATGTGAAAAGTTCATGCAAAACTGATGTAGCTGCTATGCATACCATGTAATATGATAGTAGAAAGCAGTTAAATTCCTTATCCTGTATTTCTCTACATATCAAACTACAGAATATATTTTTATACTATAAAAAGACCAGATTATAATAGGCCATGTAAAATGAGTACATTTTGTTGGCGTAGAAGTCAAACATTTTCTGTGCTCAAGATAGTGTTGTATTTCTGTTCAGATTCTTCATAGCTTCTTTGCAGGACTAAGGCTGATCAGATTTCTAACACTGTTGTTGATTTCCCTCAGAATTGTATATCAGAGAACTTCCAGTTTTGTCACCCAGGACTCTGTTGCTGCCTCCTCACCAGACCTCTGCTATAATCAACCTCTTTACTGTCATCTCTTTTACTACTCACTGCATTGCAGGCTTATCATTTTATATATCTGTAACTCCTGCTTGTTTGTCTTCCCCTCCAAAGAACCTAATTGCCTGGGCACACTGTTCTATGTGTTTTGTTTGTATGCTTCATCCTTCTCCACAGTCTTAGCCAACAAAATTCTTTCATTGCAACCATATTTAATCAGCTCAGTGGAGTGACTGCAGTTTCATTAGAGGATCCTAATTATGTCATTGAATGCTTCATCAACACTTCCGTCTGCATTGTTTTATTTATTTACTTGTTTATTTTTCCCATAAGATTTTAGTCTGCAGTATTGACTCAGCTGAAGATGATCTTGTGAAGCTGAGGCAGATCTCTGGAGAGTTGATGAGATTATGTAAGAGAAGTGACAGGGCACTGGGCAGGATTGTGACAGTGCTGTGGGAAAACTGGCTGGGTTTGCTTGAAGCAGCGAAAGGGCTGGAAATTAATTGTGAAGAACTAAAGCAGGAATGGAAGTTCATCAATGAAGAGGTGAGTTGCCCAACAAACTGTAAGTTTGGGGGTATATGATAGGGATGAGACCCTCAGTAAAACAGCATCTAGAGGGCTGAGACTGGTGCAGAGCATCATTTGTTACCCACTGATCAGCCAGTTATCCTCAGCCTTCCTTGAGCTGTGAGTCAAAAATGATGGGGAATTTCACAGTACAATTACTCTGAACCCGGAACAACTCGGTGTGTGGTTGTGTGCTTTGTTAGAGCAAACTGAAATGTTTTGGCACTATCAGAGCTTCAAGCTCTCTGTCTTTATAATTCCCTCTACTTAGTCACGCGATTTAGTAAATGAATAATATAACTTAAGGTGACTGAATAGAAAAGCACTTTATCTCATGCTTTGACAATCTGTTTGCTTAGCTGGAACGGGAAACAATAATTCTTGATAAGCTCCAGGAAGAACAGCCAGAAAGTCTTAAAGAGAAAGAAAAGGCCACCAGAGAGGAACTGGTAGAATTACTAGATTTTGTGAACACATTTGAGGAAAATATCAACCAGCAACAGCTCCTTTTACTCTTACTTCTTCACCGAATGAGAAACATCCTGAATATACTGGAAAATCCTGAGGCAGAAGCTGCTCTTCCCACCTTATGTGAGATAAAGGCAATGCAGGATCGATGTAAAAAGTAAGTAATTTTAAATTTCCGTTGAAAGTACAGCATAGTTCTACTAATAAGCACAGTGTTTTCTTAGGTATTAAGAATATATGAAGGCTGTAATGCACTTACTATCTTTTTAAGTGCCCTACTGTGTCAGACCAATGCTCCAATCTAATCCATCTGCTGTCTCTAGCATAGGCATTGGGAGATAGTAGTTGGGGAGGAGACCTGGGCCTGGCCATACTGTGTGTGGGTTGCAATTTTTGTTCAAATGTTGGAAAAGTCAGCAGGGATGATTGGTGATTTTGGAGGCTTCAAGATCTTGTGAATGAGATGCGTGGGTCATCCACTGTTATGAAAGTCAGGCCTTGTGCTTCCTGCAGGAATTAAGCTTTCGCCTTACTAAGTGAGTGCCACTGTTTAAAATTTGCCTAAAAGATTTTTTGCGCATCTGTGATTGCACTTGTCCTTCTCTGTGCCTGTTTTTTCATCTAGAGCTCTTGGGAATTTCTTTTGCTCTGACAGGGTTTTCAGACCTTGAGACCCTGAGCTCTGTTTGCTGTTTAAATATGCATGTTATCTCATTTGGTCTACCAAACATACATTTTATTTCAGCAATATCGGAAAACTCGTATGTGAAGAATCTGAAACAAAGGACAAATGCTCTGAGATGTACTTTAGGAATATGATATTAAATGCAAACATATGTGGCTCTGGATATAAATTTAAAAAATAACAGTATTAACTACTCCTTTTGGTTACTCCTACCTAGCATACAGTCAGATGCAATATATTCTTGCTGGAAATGTGTTTTATAGGTTGTATGAAAAGACTCAAGACCATAAGGATTCTGTACAAGCTGAGATTCAAGAGAGGAACAAGATCACTGAAGAAATAAGTGCTGTGACAAACGCATTACAGAATGCTGCTTCTATGTTATTAAAAGATACTACTGGAAAGGCTGGACAGCTGGAGGTCGGTAACATCTCTGTTACTGTGTGGGGACCTTTGGAATATGTCCTCTTTTGTGCTGGGGTTTGAACTTGCTCCAAATAAAATGAGTGGCAAAGTATATTCATATGCACATTGACTTGAGGAGAATGCATTTGGCTCAGCAGAATATGACTGGTCCTGCCATATCCTTGGTTTGGGTTCCTCTCTGTCCCTGTGGTACAGTTACCAACTACAGAAGTCTTCCCAGATTGCAGAGAGATTCACAGGCAGCTGCATGACTTTTAGGAAGGATTTCCTAGTGCTTCCTCCCCCTGTATGTACCTAGTCAGGGTAGCTTCAGATGCTCTGGATTTGACATCCCACATGATGGGATTAATATGGTAAATGCTTTTTTAGAAATCAAATTGTGATCAAGACCACAGGCTCCACCAGCAGTAAGCAGAACTCTGCAGCAACCTAGTCTATATACATTTCTATCATTTCAGTGTATTTTTGTTATCCGCCTTTGAATTACAACTTTATGAAATTATATTATTCCCAACCTCTTGAATGTGAGCTTATCTATTTATTATTTTAATTATATATATTTCAATTTAGTCTTTTATGTTGTTTGTATTACCATCTTAACTCTAAAATCTTGATAGAATTGTTTTTAATTGAGTTATCTTTTAACTATACAACTTCATTAATTAGTTTAGCTACCTAAGGTCTATTAGAAACTTGGGCTTTTTTTTCCGCTGAGTCTTTTGAAAAACTAATCGGGGGTCCCCATCAGATATTTTTTTTATAAGATATATCCTTGATACAGTGCTAGGAAAAGTACAGAAGCCAAAGACCACGGTGGCAGATATGAACATTTTCCTAGGTGTTAGAATGGAAGAGAAATGCTACCCTACATCTTGAGGAAGTTCTGAAAAATCCATTTTCCAGCATTACCATGGTGAAGCATTATGGTTTTGTCTGAAAAGGCTGGATTTCTATTTAAAATTATTTAGAATTAGAATTTATTTATGGTGGGGTCTGTTCTTTTACTGAGTTCTTTGTATCCAGGAGGAAATGTTACCATTGCAGGTGCTTGATGCCTGCCTTTTACCCTCACATCCAAACTGTGCTATTCTGAGCACTTCAAGCTCATCCAAAAGTTAATGTAGACCTTGTTCACGACAGCAATGGGCACAAGCAAATATTAGCAATAATCCCACCAAATGATTGGCCTTGCATTGTGGGCCTGTTCCTCTTGAGAAGGTTCAGCAGAAAGGATTAAAAATTTTCTTTTTACCTAATACAAATGCCAGTAAGCCAAAATCATCAGGGCAATATAATTTCTGCTTCTGAAGAAATCCAATTTTTTATAAAATCTATAGAATTATTCAGGGCTCCATTGTATTTATTGAGTGGAAAATCCAAAATTTCAAATCTAGGTTAGTTGGGTGGCAAAGTTTTAACTTACCAGCATAGATGAATATGTGAATACGAAGTGATATCATCTAGTCCCTTAGGAAAAAATTGGGACCGCTTTATTAGACATTTACTTTCCAGCTAAATAATCTCTGAAATGTGAACACAGATTTAAATATATACAGAAATGAGTTGGCAGAGACATGCTTTATTGTGGAGCCTAACTTTGTAACTGATTCTTTTAAATCAGTTTCAAGTCAGGGAATCTGTAAACTCCCATAAACATTGGCACAATTTTAATTGGGCCATTTGAGAACAGTCTCCTTCTCAATGATGGAGGCATGCAGCTGTTTTGTGCTTTTGACTTTCTTAATGTCAGACCCAGCTGTTGTAGGATGACAGGAAATAAATCTCTCTTACATGTTTCTTTTGTGCACTGTATTTGTGTGAAGCAAAAGATTCTCAAGTGAAGACTAGGAATTAATGGCTTACTGTTACAACCCACTTGAAGAAGAAAAGAATATTAATGTCTTTCATTGCTGGTATTAACATCTGAGTTTCTCAAACAGCTGAGCTTTGGGAAAAGGAACCATAAAGCAAACAATCAGAACTTTCCAATTTGAAATTCTAGAAAACCTTCAACTAAATGAGTTTCTTCATTCTCTCTGCAAGAGGACTTAGATCGGATTTTATTTCTAGGCCACAAGCTGTAGACAGTTGTTCAAGTGTCTTTTATCTCATAAAACCTACATTCTTTGTGCAGAACTGGAAACTACTGTTTTGAAAAGAGCCTGCTGTGCTGCTCTGCGTAATTGCCTGAAAGCAGACACTTCAACTTGAAACCTGTTGCTTTTTGTGGCCTTTGTGTCATTTATAATAATGAAGGAATCAACGTTGGCTATTAAACGTCTTTCAAAGAGAAAATGCACTTTTCGCAAAAGGGAGAGCACAAAGGTTAAAATTTAATCATAGGAGCACTTCAAATGATTACATTGCTATAGCTGTCAATAAACATCAGTGCGTCAGTTGTCTGACATGGAGTAGTATCAAGTTTAATTAATTGTAACAAATTGAAAAGCATCATTTGCTTAAATGAGTAAGTTTTTCTCAAAGTTAACCTGCTTACAGAGGTAGACAAATTAGGTTTGATATCACAAAAACAACTTTTCCAAATAATAATTGCATTAGGAAATATAAAACACAAGATATATGAGTACACATGTGTATGCACTAAGTAAAAATTGGGTAAAGCTGTTTAACTTATTCTTAATTTTGCAGGAGGTACAGAGTGTGATTGGTAAAGAAAGTCAAACTCTAAAGAATATCATGGAGAAACTCCGGATCAAGTATTCTGAAATGTATACAATAGTTCCTGCAGAGATCGAAACACAGCTGGAGGACTGCAAGAAAGTATTGCAAGACTTAGAAGACAAGGTAACTGTTCATGTAATGTATAAATAAGTACAGCAATATTTGATAGATATTTTTTTAACTATAAATTTCAACTTGAAACATTATTTCCATTTGCATTCTCTTCTCGTTGAAAATGTTTGCATGAGGAAAGATTACTCATGTTAACTGTCTCCCTTTAGAACAACTCTAAAGTGAGCAGTGTGAATATATTATTTTCCTTTTCTGCTAAAAGGAGACATGGCAGAACCACTAGCAATAAAGTTTTGGATATGATGTGTATCCTGTCTTTTATCCGGTCTGATTCCTACACTGAACTAGTAGTCAAAAGTGATTGGGAAGATATTTTTAAAACTAGAGTTAAAAGAGAACTTTGAAATTGGTATTTTTTTAATCTATTTTGTAATCACATGATAGGGTATCATAGCATGGTTCTTTATGCCACCCCTCGGGGCATGGTTGCATTCCTTTAAAAGCAGGCAGAGAATATAAAGAACTAAATAACTGCTTCAGATTTTTGCAATGTTTTCTATCTACTGGGTGTATAAACTTTTAACTGAAAATAGAATTAAAGAAAAATGGAGTAATACTGGAAGCCACATTGGGGTCAGATTTTAACTTGGCATAATTATTATCATTGTTATTTATTAATTTGCATACATTAAAAAAATTCAGTTCTCTTACTGCAGAAATAATGTTTAATGCTAATTGTAAGGGCTAAATATCAGTTAACTTGATAAAACTTGAAATTTTAATAATACTTGTTGCTGTGTGTCAGATTATTCGTTCATTTATGTTGCATTAAATATTTAGAGTTCTACTGGTTACAGCTTATTAGTTTTCATTTGGTTAACTTTGTAGTTTCTGTTTCAAAATGGAACTAGCCTTTTTAGAAGTAATAGCTGGGTAGGAGAGAGAAGGAGAAGAGAAGTAAAACAGCATTCATGCTTTAGTTGTTGTGGGTTTTTTCATGTTTACTGTTTCATTTACTGAGATAAAAGATTATCCCAGTGCACGCAGTACATGTTGGGGTGAAAGTGGTCCTGGAAACTAGACTATATTTGCTTTTCATGTTTAGGTAGTGGAAAGCAGTGTGAACTATCTTGCAATTTTAAAAAATGCATTAAGGAAACAGAATAAATCCTAGGGGGACTGGAGATCAGTTACATACTACTAAGATATCAGCTTGTGTTAGATAAAGTTATCATGTCATATTTTAGTGGCATTATGCTTTCTCCTAGTTCTGTTAGCCTAAAAATGAAAGTAAACTTTACTTTTGATGTAGCATATTTTATGTGAAAAATATAATAAATTTATCCCAGTAAGAAGTATTAAAATTAAAATCCTACCTACTGATGATCAGAACATTGACAGATACAGTGTTTATTCTGAGGACAGGCAGGAAATTCAGTGCTTGGCCTGTTTTCTCATTTCTACTATGTCATATCACTCCTACATGTTTTCTTTTCTATTTTAGAAGCTAGCACTACAAACATCAATAATTTTTCATGTTAGGTAAACTCCAGAATATTAGTAACACCCAAGTCTTTAATTCTTAAAGCCCAAGTTCCTTTTTCCAAGGAATCCAAGGCACAAAGTACAGACTGGACTTCATAGCATTTTAATATAAGCATGAGAATTTGAGAGGAGCACTGTAGTTCTTTTCTCTATATATTTATTTTGATTAATGCAATTTTTTCAATACCTTACTAAGAGTACTATTATATAAATAATAAATAACATTAATAAAAGTAAGAATTAAAAATGGATAAATAATGTATTAGCCAAAGAGTGACCTTAATTCTTCTAACAGAATGAAGTATTTCAGTATAAGGAGCTTCAAACCAGAGTAATTGTCAATCTAGAAAACTTTTTCATCTATGCAGCTTAAAACAGTGGAATGTGCATATGTTTCATGAATTCTAGGGCTGCCATAGGCAAAGAATTTACCATTTAACAATCTAACAATTTCCTAGTGCCTGCCTGACCCTAACAGCTAGCAGAGTTAGTAATTTTGGGGTGCTAAGAACAAGGACTTTCTTGTTCCTTGCAATTTATCTATTCTTTAGTAACCTGGTACCTTACTGTGTTTCTCACTTCTGTGCTCAGGCAGTTCCTCAGCTTCAGCTTACTTCAGAGTTTTCCTCTTTATGCAGAAAATCGAGCCCTCCGTTGTATTGATTTTCCATTTCTGTGGAGTTCTGCAGAATAAAATTGAGTTCCACACACTTCATGGAGCTCAGTGCCTTTTATTTTAGTAAAATATCTCTAATGTAGAAATAGGAATATAGAAATAATTCTATTCTATTTCTAATTTAGAAATAGAAATATATTTAGAAATTCACTGTATATTAATGCACTTCCATATTCCCTTCTTTCTTAAAGAAAGTAATAGCTGTTAGCTGGGACATAAAGGTGTCATTACAGCACTAATTTAAATGTGACCCATTCCACAATCAGCATGATTACCCTTTGTTACAAATGAGAACAGGGGCAGCTGAAGAGAAGCACCACAGAGTTGCAGTGTCCTCTTGTTTGTTTTTTCAGGGACTGCCTTTCTTAACAAGTCATCTTTAAGTGAGGGTAAAAGTTAAACCTGTTCACCTTAACGCTTCTCCCATCAAATGTAATTCCATTCCTGTGTATTTAAGTGACTCAAGAGAAACAGAATTTCAATGTTTTTGGTGAGGTTGTGCACAGAAACAAGCAGGTCTTTGTAATCTCCCCTATTATTTTCTTTTTACTCTGACAGGTTAGCCTTGAAATCTTGCAGAGCTCTCCTCAATATATACTGAAAAGAAAAGCAGAAACTATTAACAATGGTCTTCAAGCTATTGAAAAGATGTTACAACAGAAGAGTGAAAACATTGCCAAAGCCAAGGAAGTTCAGAAGGTACCTTGCAAAAAAACCCAAACTTACCTGTGTTAAAAGATTTTTGGTTGTTTCTACAGAGCCTGGTTTATCAGGAGTGTAAAAAAAATAAAATTCATTTTATGCCTGTAAAAGGAGAAGTACAAGCAAGCATTTAGCTGGTGAATATTTAACAATTCTTTCTCACAGGAAAATATGTGGTTTTTTCAACTGTGAATCACATTGGTTGATGCAGAGTGTTCTGTTCTTGTCATACCAGTTCAGAAATCTTTGCAGTTCCACATGCCCCACACGAAGAACAAGTAACTGTTGTTATCTTTGAGGCTGAGCTTATATTTCATCTCCTCTCTCTTCACATGCAGCAAATCTGGGATATGCTGGATCTTTGGCATTACAAACTCAATGAACTGGATGCAGAAGTGCATGATACAGTAGAGCAGGATTCCTGCCACGCACAGGAGTTGATGGATATCTTAGTGACCCCCCATCAGCAGTACCAACAGGTCTCACAACTTGCTGAGTGCAGAACTGCAATTTTAAACAAGGTAGATGCAAATGTGAAAGTTTTTTAAAAAATCACATCTTATAAGAAAGTAAATTAAGGTTTTGCATAAAACATGATCAAAGGCTCTCAAATAAATAGAGTCAAAAACCTGCTCTAGGTGCACTGGCTTACTGTAGCAAAGAGTTTTGGGGCATGGCAAACACCACCTCCAGCTGCTACCCCAAAGGACTGATGGGGGTTAGTGTGAGGAATTCATGCCCCTGATGGGTGATGGGGTGATTATATATGACACTACTACTGGGCTACCTGTTTAAGTAACTTGCTGTATAAATTGCAACACCCCCATGGTATGTAAGCACTTAAGGACCAAAAGTACCTTTGATTAGAGGAGAGAGCCTGAAATAATGAGACTGGTTTCAGAAAAATTACCATCTTTCACCATACTGATTTAACTGACCCAATGAAAATGCATCCTGTTTTCTTTCCATCTTGTCCCTAGATGTCTTTATCCTATACAGTGAATCAAAATGCATTTGTGCCTTTTTGTAAAACCCTGTCGTTTTCTAGGCTGCTAACAAGATGGCAGAATATGATGAACTCTTGAAGAATGTGAAAGTTTGGATAGAAAACACAAACTGCTTACTAAGAGCAGATGTTCAACATGACTCTGCAAAAAGCTTACGCAACCATGCTGATGACCTTCATGTAAGTGTTAATGTAGATATATAGTCTTGTTAGGACAGGTTGCTCTGTACAGACACAATTTTGCATTCTTAAGTCATACTGGCATGAATAATTCAGTGTTTTCAAATAAATCCTTTAAATAAAAAGTAGTTAATACTCATAAAATATTGATACATACTCTTTAATGGTGGATATGCCTATCTTGTGAAAATGCTGAACTTGTACTACATCTGTCTTTGAAAAATGTGTGATTATCTTCTGTTACCTTACTCTCATACTTTTCTTTTTTGGGGATGTGACCTCTCTCTGAGTTTGAAATAATCCTCTTCATGCCTTTTGTCATGCTCATGTAGACTTATTTTATCTTAAAATCATACACTTAAAATTGTGGCATTAGCCTCTCAGTTTTCTGCCTGCAGGATGCAGCAGTTCACTGAAATGTTTAAATCTGAATTAAGCTTTTGGACATATATGCAATGGTTGATGACATACAGGAAATTAAAACAGATTCCTTCTTGTCCTAACCTCTGTGAAATTTTCATCATTGATGGATTGAACTAAATTCTTATTTTGTCTCCAGATGGCTTTGGAAGACTCAGAGCAAAAGCAAAGTCTTCTGCACAATGTTAACTTGGAACTGGAGGAGCTAACACCAATCTTTGAAACAGACTGTGTAATGCAACAGCTAAATGAAGTAGATGATCAAGTAGCAACTTTACAGCATGAGATAGCAGAGATTCTTCCACAGATCCAGAATGTGGCTGATGTAAGTTTGGGTGATATATAGAGGCCTTTTATCAGAGTTTCATCATATGTTATGAAATACAGATTATATTGCCTGCATAGGAAAAAAGCATGTTAGTTTTAGTAGGTGTGCCAAGTGAGCAAATTGTTTGGAAAAAACCCATCAGAAGGCTTTTGGTATCTAATTAAGCTGTAAAGTTCAGGAGCGTTTATCAAACTCCCTGCTTAGGAGGAGGAACTTGTTGATGGGCAAATTAAAAAAGGGCTTATCTTGCTGGAGGATAGGGTTCCTATACAGAGTCACCTGGACAGGCTGGAGAAATGGGCTGATAGAAACCTCATGAAGCTGAAGTTCAACAGAGGCAAGTGTCAAGTCCTACACCCCAGAGTGAATGTCTAAATACCAACACAGGCTGGGGGCCAACAAGCTGGAAAAAAGCTTTGCCAAAAGGTCCAGTGGCCCTAGTGGACAACAGTTATCATGACACTGCAGCATGGTCTGTAACAAGGCCAACAGCATCCTGGTCTACCTGAAGATCCTGGAGCAATCTGGAGTAATCCAAAGAGATCCTGGAGCAGTCCAAGGGAGCAGTCTTTTTGGTTTTTTGGAACCTGTGAGATCATATGTGGGTGCTCTGCCCAGTTTTAGTTTTCCCAGTGTTGGAAAAGACTTGGACATAGCTGGAGCAGTCCAGGAAGGCCACCAAGGATGTCAGGGCCTGTAGCACAGGGTGCAGGAATACAGGCTGGGAACCTGGGGTCAGTTCAGCCTGGAGAAGACAGAGCTCAGGGGTGGAAAGCAACTATTACTGCTGTCTACTACTACATAAGGGAAGACTACAGATGAGATAGAAGCAGACCCTTCATCAGGTGTGCAGAGAAAAGATGAGCCGATTATAGCAAAGGAAATTCCATCTATGTATTAAGAAGGAATTTGTTTTTGCAGTGATGCGGGTCAAACACTACATATGGGCCCAAAGGAGAGGTAAAATCCCCATCCAAGAGATACCCAAACATTAAAAGGGTCAGGCCCCCAACAACCTGCTCTGACAAGAACCTTCCCAGGTCCCTTCCAGCCTAATTTATTCTGTGACTCCATTTCCATGATAGTTCACAAGCAGCTGTGCTGTACGTGGTTACATTTCCCATTTGATAAATGACTCTTCATACAGGAAACTGGAACAGTGTAGTAAGACGAGTTTTCTATGCTGTTAACTATCACCATTGGAAAAGCATCTTGTCACTACTGGTAATTTACAATGTGACTTTTCAAGGATGTTTCTGCTCTCTGTCTGGGGTTTAAAACAGACCAGGTGACTTTACATACCTAATTCCACCAGAAGTTATGATGATGTCACTTATAAGTAGCCTTTGATTGGTAGCATCCTTTAACATATCCTGCATGAACACTTGTTTTTCAGTGTTTCTTTTTAAGTGAAAGACAGAATTGCAAGCTGGCTTTGGTATTTTTCCTATCTATAAATATTCTCTTTGTTCCCAAAATCTAGGAATTGGATGCTATTGAATCTCATGTGAAAAAGGTTGAGAAGGACATTGCTGAAATGAAGACAATCCTGTCATCAGAAGATCTGTTGGAATTTTCTCCCAAAGACAAACTTCAACATGGACAGGTCCTTGTAAACTCCTATATAGACCTTTCCCCCTATATATTTGTGCATAAGTTAGCATAAAAATGCTTTCACAGGCATAAAGCTGTTATGTGACTGCAGACTTCTGTGACCACAAACAAGTTTTTAGTATATGGTTAAAAACTTGCATAAGAAATGTTAGTAATGCATAGTTTCTGTATGTATATACAGAAAAAGCAGAATTGCAAATATAAGTTATATCTTCCTCTTGCTTTTGATGTCACCATGGATTTTCACTTATTTGTTCCAAAATTGAAATACTCTTCCTTCTTAAATGGGAAACTCACCAAAGAGAACTTTTGCCCATCATGACAGCAGTGTAAGTTTTCATTATTGACCTTTCCAACTCAAAATAGTATCTGTCATCTACCCTGTATCCCAACAGGTTATACTTGACCATGTTGGTCCCATGCAGAAGACCATTGTCCATATACAGTCCTATGAAGAAGCACTTCAGCTGCCAGGGGTGAAAACGCAACCTTTCTCAGTCTTTGAAAGGGCAAGACAACTCTTGAGAGAACTGAAGAAATTAGAAAAGATTACTAAGGAACAAAACAACTTACTGGAGGTAATTTATTTATTTATTCATTCATTCGTTTTTGCTGTCACCTAAACCACTTTTACTTTATATGAATTTTGATCACTAGACAGTATTGCTTTTACAAGCATACAGTACTACTGCTATGTCTTCTGTGTAATGGTTTGGGGGTTTTATTCCTCTGATTTTTTTTTTTCCTCTGTAATTTGATACAGATACAATAATACTGGATAATCTTGACATTTGTTTTATTATTCCAATTCAGTCACAACTGATACCATGTGTTTTAGCATATTGTATAAGAAATGGAGGCCCAGGTGTCTTATGACTCTGGTTTGCACAGTTGTTCACATCTGCAATGTCCAAGTTCTTAAAGTATATCTTGAACATGGAAATTGTTTGTTGACAGCCATTAGATAGAAATTGCTGACAATTAATAGCAGAAAGGCTTCTACTAGAGATACTTTTCCCAAATGAGTGAGCCAGGAAAGTGACCATTTTCTGCTGCTGTCACTTGGTCAATTCATTGTTTTGAGGCAGGCCACGTCCTGCCCTCAGAAGGTTTCATGCAATGATGTGTCTGCCGAAGTGAACGTGTGACAGGGGGCTTGGAGATGCTGCTGGCCAGACCAGGTTTGAAAACATAAGGAATTATGTACCAGCATCAGTGTGAGAGCTGTAGGAAAAGGCAGTGGGGGTCAGTAAGCATTAACTCAAGGGCAGCACAAGTTATGAAACATTTGTGTGGGCTCCTGAAGCAGTAGTCTGCAGCACTTCATTGGGCAATGTGGTTGTACCAGTTATGGAAGGTTTTAATTCAGGGATATCTGGGTCATTCTCCATTGTCCAGGGTAGGTATATTTGGAGTCAATCTTGAGTTGTGTTATGTGTGTTACCATGTCAGCACAGATAAGAAAATTCACATGTGACTCATCCATATATTGGCAGGATGATAGCAGCACCCAGAAGAATGATAGTGTCTTTGTTGAATTGATTTTCCAATCCCACTACAGTAAAAAAAAGCTCTTCAAAATATCTTACTGGGCACTTTGGCAGCCAGAGAGATACAAGTGATAGCTAAAACATGAGTGTCCATCTTTAATTCTCAGTTTGTGAAATTACAAGTACCACATCAAGAGAAAACTCAAACATGCTACATGTCTAATGCATGCTTGAAGTTCAGAAAAAAAGCATTGACTGTGTCATATCTGTATGATGCCTATGAGCTTTCAATCTTTTTTTTTAAGTCCTTACAATTTCTTATGTCTAAAAAATAGATGTGCTAAAAGGTACCTCTTTTAGAGAGTTACCAGAATAAATACTTGAGAATTTCAAAACACTTAAAAAATCATCAGAAAAGGGGTACCTTGCAATTATAAAGTGTTACTGTAAGACTTTTAACTGGTTTATATGGAGCATTAAGCCAAGGTTTAGATTTTTCTCCTTTTTGTAACAGCTGTAACATTTTTCTCTCAGCACTTGCCTTTATCTTACAGACGCCCAACAATCTGTAGCTGAATAAAATTTATTTGAGAAAACAGGTTGGAACAATTGCAGTTCTTGGCAGCTTAAATCTCAAACTGTGCAAAAAAAGATTTTTCCTGTCCTTTTGAATGGGTTGCAAGCAGCAGTACTACAACATAAATCCAGCAGCAGCCAGGACTAACAAAGGATAAAGCTATTAAAATATGGCATTTTGAGTGCTGCATTAGAAAGCTATTATCTGTCCTGATAGAAAGGAAAGCAAATAGGAGGCAAGCTTCCTGTATGAATATATATTTAGTTATTTTTTTCCTGAGGATTAATTTTGAAATTTTATTGCTTGGATGTGCTTGCCCTCATTTTGCTGGTGGTGATGGAATAGGATACTGCACTAGTAACTTTTGAATTTGAAGTTGCAGTATAACACCTGAAAAAGTTTGACAGAAGCAAAACCTATAGTATAAATGCTTTGGGGACAGATTTTAAGTGAACTGGATCTGTGCTGGATGTTGTTTTGTTTTTTATTATGGCCTGTCAAGTACCACACCTATCACTAGCTAAAAAATGTCATCAGGAAGAGGTGCAGTTTTTCTGTGCAAGATAGTGGCAGTATTTCCATATTTGATTATTTGCTGTGTAAATTTTAGTAAGCTCTTCCGTAACAAATACGATGCCTCCATGCATGTATGCTACAATAGGTGGGCCTTTTCCATGGGTAAGTCTGACAGTGTTACCACAATATGAAAAGTAACAAGCAAATGTTCAGCAGGAAATAACCCCACTTACCTCTACTTATGGGTAGAACAGTAGATCAGTTTGTTTCTGTTTAGCAAGTAAACAACAAATTTTCTGAGGATAGGGTTGTGCAAAGTTAGCAGAACAGTTTCTTTTATGTTAAACTACGGATGTAAAGGTGGCTACAGTACTCTCCAGTTAATTAAAAATGATTTATAAGAATTACTGTTTCACAGGAAACTGTAAAGAAAACAGAAGAATGTGAGAAACAAATTGAAAAGTTAAAACAATTCTTAAAGAACCACTTGGTTGAAATATCACATGAAAATCCATCACTTGCTCAGAAGACTCGATGTCCAGAGGTGAGTTTCATTGTTTTATCCCTCATAGAACCACAGAATTGTTATGGTTGGAAAAAAACAGAAAACGATCAAAAAAGAAAGGTTAATGGTTGGACTTGATTATCTTCTAACTCACCCTGGGTAGCATGTTCCAGTGTTTGATAGCCCTTTCATTAAAGAAATCTTTCCTAATACCCAGTCTAAACCCCCACTGGCACAACTTGAGGCCATTTCCTCTTGTCCTATTGCTTGTTACTCCTCCCTACAACCTCCTAAATTTTAGATAGCTGTAGAGAGTGTAAGGTCTCCCTTGAGCCTACTTTGGTGATGTTCCTGATGCTTCTCATATGGCTTGTGCTCCTGATTGATTTTGATGTGTCCATTGTACCCATATCAACTTGTAAACAACAACAAAAAAAACTTTTGGAGTGCTGTATTGGTGAAATAATGTGTAGCACTGATAGCTTGCCTCTGCTCAGCATCCTGCTAATGTTGCTGAGGTAGCAGTTTATGTGCATAAGGAGGGAACTGAGTTCCTTTCTGATCACTGACCATGCTGTGGTACTTTTGGTGATTCTGATTAGAGTTAGATTCTTGAGAAGACTTTCCTTGTCCTCACTACCACACTGTATTTCCATCAATTGATAAATATGTTTTGCTTTTCTTCCTGCAGCTGACTGCTTTCTGTAATGGATGAATTGATTATTTAATACAAAAATGAGATGTGTTTTAAGGACATCAGTGCAGAAGTCAGGAAATTACTAATTAAGTGTAATAACTGTTTATAAAGTGCTTCTGAAATAAATGCTCAGCTTTTTGCACAACAAAGTTAATACACATACACAGGAGTTGCCTAATAACTATAATTGAAAAGTAGAATCCTCAGTACACAGCTGCTCTGCTTGATGGTTGGATGTTGGAGCTTAATGCCAGTACCAAGTATGACTCAGTTCCTGATTCTTACTTGTTTTTGTCATTGAGTGTAGGTTGTTGTTTAATAGCTCCTTTTTCACAATTGTAGCATTTCATTAATAGAAGTGGGCAACAGAATTTCCCATTTTATTGAGAGGCTTTGGATGAAGAAGTGATGTTAAAAAAGGCAAGGTTTCTGAGGAGATTTTTGACTAGTGAAGTTTGCAAAGCAGTAACTGGTAAATGTATGCTGTAAAATCTCCTCCTGCAATGAAACAAATATAAATGCTGTTCTTAGTGAGCATTTATAAAAATATGCCAAATTTTCATGGGTGGCTGTTTCTTCATTCCAGGGACTTTGGAAGGTTTTACCTTGTGTTTTTGGGAAAAAACATCCTTATCTCAGCAGAGTTCCCACATCCTTCAAAAGCTTACTGGGATTCCTTTCCTGTCATGCAGCCACAGTAACATTATTAATACATGAGGCTGCAGTTGAGACACAACTGACAGTATTACTGCTTTCATCTGTCACAAATTATTACTTGCACTGCATTATTCACACCATGATAGAGTATGGTGTGGAATTATTTCAAGCCTAGCATCAAAGCTTGCTCTGACATACTGACCCAGTGTGCAATGGAATATTTAGCCATGTTTCAGTTTTCTGAGCAAGCAACAGTGCTTCAAAGCACTTTGAGTAATGAAGGGAGTGGGGAATTTTATTCCTTGCCCTGTTCTACTTTTTGTTGCATTTTCTTTGCTCACCTGGAAACTTGATCGTAACGAAAGGCTCTAGAAGAAAGCTGTGAGGACAGAACACCAGCTAGAGCAATAGTCATGGCCAGGCAGGAGACCAAGACAGATTTATTTCCCCCTTTGTTAGTATAGAGTTACTTGGGTTATTGTTTAATTCCTGCAGAACAGTAAGTCTTTTCCTTGTACTTTGTTGGGGATCATTGCTTCCAATATCACTTTCAAAGACATGGGACAGTTTGGTCACTAAAACCCACTCAATAGTTTGTGTCCTTCTTTTAGGCCACCTTCAGCAAAAAAGACTCAGCTCTGAACTACCCTTATTGCTATCTTTGCCCTTTTCAAGTCTGTCCCAAGTGTTTCATGTCAGGTTTCCAGAGAAGGTAGCTGGAAGTAATATCCTCTGCTCTGACACACAGTGACGTAATCCAGCTGCATTCCCTCCAGCCTGAAGGAAATTCATATTCTTGTGACTATGCAGGACCTAGTTAAAGTTAGTTGTCCAGCCTTTCAGACTTCCTTCCAGAGTACCAACTTCTGGATTACAGGTGACAAGTCCTGTGCTGATCGGAATCTGTTGCTGCTGTTTTGCATTTAGCTGGACATCTCCTGCAGTGACAATGGGGAACTGTCCCAAAGCCCTGAAAAAGGATAAAGGGGAAATAGCCCCAGACCCAGTAAGATGCATCACTGGTATCATCAGTTACACTACTGTTTGGTTAAGTGGGAAAAATGAATGCTTATAGATGTTGTTACTCCTCAGGGAGAAATGGAAGCTGTAAAAGAAGAAATCATAAAGCTGTGCCAAAGAAAGGAAGATATCCTGACTGAGATGAAGAATTCCATGTCTGAACTTCACCAGCATTTACAGCAAGAAGTGCCTGAATCAGGAGATGTACCCACTGCCTCTGTATTAGCACAAAGTGACTTGATGGGGAGTGATGTTTCTGGTCAGCAGGTGAGTGGAGCATCACATTGTGATCACCTAGCCAAGAGCTGGAGAAGGAAGGTAAATACCCTTCTGGGGGGAGTGGCATGTGAGAGAGAACCTCTGCAGATGTGAATTAATATTACTTTTCCTCCACCTTGTGCTTCTGAGTGGTCCCAGAAAGACTGGGTGTGATCCATGCCTGGGAGGGAGGTGTGTCTCTGGTTGCTGAGCAGATCCAACATGGAGTTTGCATCAGTGAATGAACAGCAAAATGTTTGATGAATAGTTCTACTGATAATCATGTGTTTTGGCATTTTCAGGAAATTGTTTTCATGGCACAAAATGAATTTTGTCCCTCTTATAGCTCTTATGTTGAAACATAGCACAGAGAAAAGTCCCAGTTTTCAGAAATGCTCAGTGTCTGCAGCCTTCAGTTACTTTAATATAGGGTGGCAGATGTTCAGTGCTTCTCTACAAGTGGGCTTCAAGTGGTAATTTTCTTTTGCTTTATGGACAGAAGAGGTTTAACTGTTGTTATCATGAATAATTGGGCTGTCTCTGTGTGTATTTTTGTAGCTGAAAAAAAGAGGAATGTTGTCTCTTCTACCTTCCTTAGATGAAGAGTCAGAAGACTGTTCTTTACACAGCAAGGTGAGTTCAATATATAGCTTATCTGTACTGCTGGATATTTAAGATACAAAATTTTTGGTACAGGACAAATTAAGAAATGTGTAAAGCCAAAATACTTAAAAGCAAATTGAAAGACCAGATATTACTCAAGGACACTAAATTACACTCCATCCAGCCTACCCATATTACAATGCCAGTATCATATAGCACCTTGTTCTGTGATGTGTGATCCTGCTTTTGATGGGATTGCTTATACAGTACTACCTTCTTTATGGAAGTGTCAGTTGCAAAATATGAGCCTCAATACCAGTGTTTCTATGTGGGGGTGGGGTTCAGACAGCATTAGACAGCCTCTGAAGTGCTAAAACTGGAAAAGAAAACCCAAAATTATTTGTATGTTTTGAGCTTAAAAAAAAAAAAAAGATCAGACTATTGAGAATGAAGATAAGATAGGAGAGATTTCTGGGAGAACTGGGAAAGCCTATTCAAAAGTTTGCTGTGAATATGAGAAGTCTGAGATCTCAGTTTCCCAGAGGCTCTCACTATGGATGTTTACCCTTTTTTGCTACATCCTTGCAACAAGAATCAAATGGAAATGTGGCAAAGATGTGACAGTATTGGGGGGGTTGCTTTAGGCTAGGCAAGGATAAAAACCCATGGCTATGCAGTGCAAAGAAGTCCAGTTTGGGCAGAGGTAATTTCTTACCAGTTTGATCATACACTTCAGTTCCAAGGTTTCTGATTCTGAACCTTCACTGGTGCCATTTTCTTTACCTACAAGGCTGTCTGGGGGACAGACAGGAGAATTACTCTTTCTTGGTTTGTTTTTTTTTAAAATTTATTTTCTAAATAGTGTGAGAAAAATGAGGCTACTCTGAGTTTAGTTTTCTACAAAAACCTATCAGTGCCATCCAGCTACTGTTCAGCAGATGTTTCAGCAGAGCTATAGAGCAAGGGAAGATGTGGGATTTGGGAAACACCATATGGATAGATAAATAAGGGAGAAATGGCACCAAGTGTCACTAAAGGTTTACAGTCTTTTCCATTGGGTGAAGGAATGTCTGAGCTTCCTGCACAAACTAATACTGATCTGTTACAGCTTTCAAAGGGGAGTACAGCCACAGACAAAGACTCAAGCTTTTGGCCTTCAGAAAGAGATGATGAAAGATATAAAGAAGACAGTGCAACCTCCTGGTCTTCTGGTACCTTAACAGATGGCATTGCTCAGGTAATGCTCTCAGGTTTATCTCCATGGGGATAGGAGCTCATCTTTATGGAAAAGATCTGAAAAAAGTCCTGGGTATTGCCAAAATCTGCAAAGTAAGAGAACCATAGAAATGCAGGACATGATGGCTATATTTATCCATCTTCCATATCCCACTAAATCTTGCCAGTTAAAAACACTTTTCCTGTTGCATGTATTTGCTGAACTTCATGACCTTAGGACTCTTTCCCAACCTAAATTATTCTAGGATTCTATATTAGTTATATTCTATATTAATTTCTTGTCTGAAAAAAACCTCAAAGATAGAAATGCACCTTTTTTAGTAGCAATTTGTTTCACTAATTTCTGGAAAGACTGCAAAATATGCATTTTTGGGGGGGTTGATTTGTTGAAGATGTTTTCTGATATCTAAGACACCTGATCAGCTACAATTTTGGTGGCATACTGCTTCTCTTACTTACGTGTCTTGATAGTGTTGTGCTAGCTGCAATTTTTTTGTCTCTGCATATCCATGTTAGACATGTAAGATAACTCTGTATGAGAACTCTTGGTCCAGGACTGCTGGAGGTTGAGAGGCTGCAGCTCTTGGAGGCTTCTCTAGCATAGCAGGGTAATAATGACACAAATACTTCCACTGTTGCCTCTCTCTCTACAGGATGCTGATGAAATAATGGAATCCCACAGTAAGTGTGGTGAGGAAACCTCTCTGCAAACTTTGCAGAGCACTGAAGGCTGTGGCACAAATGATGGCAGTCAGGTGATGGTGAGTTTCAAGGCCTGAAGTAGGCTGACCAAGGTGACCTTCTGAGCTCATTGCATAACCTACCTAGTGGGCAGGGGCCCTGTTTGGATTCAGTAATGCTACTGCAGTTTGTTGCAGTATTTATGATAAGGTAGGATACCTACAGGCTTTTGTGGGCATCTTCATACTACTACATTTTGATTTCCTCCTTGAAAATGCAATTTACTCGGGAAGAAACTGGAGTACTTTCAGGAAGGAAGATGCTGGCATTGATGCTGACATGAATGAAAGGGCTGAAATGATGTAAACACATCAGCTATGGGATGGCAGCCAAAGGAGAAGTGAGGGAGATTGACACTCCTTTATGTTGCTGCATTGTGGAAGGCGCACACAGGCTAAGGGAGGGGTGAGGTGCAGCCTATAGTTTATATGCAAAAGAACATATGGAGATAGACTTGAATGCTCCAGGAAGTCCAGAACAGAACCTGGTAGCTGAGGAGCCTCAGCTCTTTCTGGATTTACAGGGCAGAAGAAACCTGAATCTATCATTGCCCGAGGTACCCACAGCCTGTAGGACCAGTGATACAGAAGTTCAGTGCAATGGTTTCTTGAGCTGGACATGGCAACTCTGTGGTCTGTGGGGAGACTGTGAGCCTGGGTGAGTCTTCTGCTCACATGGACAGGGATTCTGGTTTAATCCCAGATGATAAATCAGCACCACACAGCCAGTTGCTCACTCCTCCCCCAAACAATAGGGTGGGGAGGAGCATCGAAAAAAGAGTAGAACAAGTGGGTTGAGATAATAACAGCTCAATAATTGAAATAAATTATAAGAATGAATAGTATGAAAAGGGATATAACAGAAAGAAAGAAAAAAAAAACAACCCAAGGAAGAATTGTTGTACAATGCAGTTACTCATCACCCACTCACTGATGTGCGACCAGTCCCCAGGTAGCAATTGCTCCTGGTGAACTCCCCCATGTTTACATACTGAGTATAATGTTCTATGGTATGGAATATGCCTTTGGCCAGTTTGGATTAGTTTTCCTGGCTGTGTCTTCTCCCATCTTCTTCTCCACAAGAAAAGGCAGTATGAGAAACCAAGTCCTTAGCTTAATGTAAGCATTGCTTGGCAACAACTACAACAGTTTATGTGTCATGCACAGTATCATACAGGTGTGATGTTTTATGATTTATAACAATGAACTAAAACAAACAGTTTCCAGCACTAAAGCTGGAAATTTCAGGTGGAGGTTAAAGTACTGGTTCTTTCTAATTTCTTCAGTCATATACACCTCAAAAAATGTATTTAGACTGTTTTGGTATTTGCATACTCAGTTTACTTTCTATGTGTAATGGCACTTTGCCATTCTAGCTCAGAGGCAAACAAGAGTAGTAGTAATTCAAGTAAAACATTGATAGCTGAAACACTGCATTATTGGTCTCTGATTTTGTGCCAAATCTCACTTGAATATGGAGCTTGTGCACTACCACTGACCAGCTTAGTTACCTGAATGCATGCTGTGGAGCTGCAGGACTGTAGAAGTAGTTTGTTCCTGTGAAGTTGTGCTTCATTTATTTACTATGTACCAGTATTTGCATGTGTGGAGGAGGTATATACAGACCTGTACAGCCTTCCTATCAATTGCTGATATCTCCAAGCACTTTAGACTTTTTATTACCGAAGTGTGCAATGTTGCTTCTTAAAGGACAGCAAATAAAAAGAAAGAATTGCACAAGACACAAAATACGTCGTATTTTTCTGTGTGGCCTGGAACCCGATTAAAGTATATTCAGCAGTTAGTAGTGAAGAGACACAAGTAGCTTACAAGCACTGCCCAACAGCTTGCTTTGCAGCTTTAAACTGCATTGCTTTTACATCCACCTCCCCCAGAAAAACATCTCTCCTCAGGGGAGAACTGGTTAATGGTGAGTCACTCTGCTTCCTGTGCAGCTCAGCTATACCTGTGCACATGCAAATAAATTGCTGTCTGGAAACTTGTTGCACCAGATCCCAGGATCAAATCACCTGGCTGCTGAGTTTCCCTTTCTTTTTCTTTTCTACTTTCTTTTTTTTTTTTTCCCTTTTTGTTTGCTTGTTTGATTTTGTTGTTGTTGTTTGTTTAATTTTATTTTTTTAATTAATCTGGGAACACGGTGTTTCGGAGCTCCGTGAGTGTGAAAGTTAAACATTTCCCAGGTGAAAGAAACGAAAATCCAGGTAGATAATCATGTTTCTCTCCTGTGCTTTGCTTCAGGGTGACAAGACTCCTCCTGTCCCCATCGCCACCCAGGGCTCTCAAGGGAAGGTGGGAGATTCAGAGGAAGCTGTGGATGGCGGCAGGCCTGAGCCAGAAACGATCCTCCAGGTGTGCCAAGCCCAGGTTGCAGAGCTGGAACAATGGCTAGACAAAACTAAAGTGTCCCTGAGGTCAGACCACCAGACCCCCAAAATGCAGCAGATGGTGGAACTGCAGCTTGCTGATTCCCAGGTAAGATGAAGCCATCAGTTTGCTGCTGCCATCCAAACAAGTCGCCCTTCCCTGGGATGTGTGTCTGCAGAAAAGCTGCTGCTTCTCCTCTTCCTGCTTCACTGGCGTCAGAACACTGTGCAGAAAATAAGTAACTGCTTGGCTTCAGCTTCAGGTGCAGCTTTCCAAGAGCTTAGTTAAAATGCCTGCTTTTAGAATTGGGATCTTTGTGCATCCAGGGGATTTAGGAAGAACTCTTGAGTAGTTCAGAGCTTTGGTTTGCTTTGGATTATTTTCAGAAACATGGCTTGGTATAGTTTAAATGTGTTACTAAAAATCAATCTTTCATCAGTCTCATTCGGGATAAATCAGATAGAAAAAAATGAGTATTTTTTTCTTTAGACACTTTCACTTTCTATTTTTGTTAGAGTGATTTATAAGCCAGCTTCCAAGCTGGTAAATTATTATTTTGCACTTTTTGCAAAAAGCTGCCAGCACAGGTAGGAAGACACAAGCTCTTCCCCTGTGGGCAGTGGCAGTATTCGGACCTACTGCAGTAGTTTAGAGCAGCCTCTTGCCTGGAGTGGCAGCAGAAGGGAAGGAGTGGGTGATACCCCTTGGTGAAATAGGTGGAGGAAAACTCGACTGGCATGAGGGGCTGGAGTGGGTGAAAGTCCTGGCTTGAAGATTTTTCTTTCGCCTTTTTGCATATTAAAAGCAAGCGTGCAGACATGCCACTGAAGTTCCCGTCTCTGCCTGTCCCATGTACCAGTGTGCCTCAAGCACTGAGTCTACCTAGAGCAACAAACTTCACTCACCATAAAGGAGCCAATACCACTGTGTGCCCATTTGAATTTACCAGGAGCCATTTCCAGCTGTTTTGGTACTGCTGTTGTTGGGAGGGGGTCTTTAATGGGAACTCAGTCCAGGCCAAGAAGTGCCTCTGGGTTTAGGCTGTGATTCAGCCAAGTTCTCGGGTGCTGAACTCAGAGGGAATGAGGATCTGGAATGCACCTAAGAGCTGGCTGGGTCGGGATCCCTTTCAGGGCTCAGGTCAGCAGAGGCTTCAAGAGAGCAGCTCCAGCTGGTTAACACACGCAGGCACCAGGCAGCTGTCAGCACTGCTGAATTTCTGTCAGCTTCTAACAGTTTGGCTCAATGTTAAGACATGAATTTGGTGGGGGGAAAATTTTTTTTCTAATCAAGGATTTCTGATTTTTTTCCTAGTGAAGATCTACTCAAAAAAATACACAGGGCATAAAATAAAAACAGTCTCTGGCTATGGATGTGTGATGTCCAGCAGTTAATTTATAGCAGTGTTACTCTGCAGTTGAGCTATGGTGCCTGTCTCTAGACATGAGTGTAACATAATTCAGAGATACACTTTGAATGATAGCAGCTTGAATAAAAAGACAGATCCCAACAGTTTGCAATGGCCTGGCTGTGCTAATTCAGCATCATTCCTCCAGAAGGGTGGTATGATCAGCCTGTGCATTGCCTCCTTCTCCCCCTTTGAAGTGTCTTCTTGGATGCATCCAAATGGAAGCTGTCATTTCTGATCTCCTTTTTTGTGACTCTGTATCCGAGTTAATGTAACTCCCTGCAGAGGCTGATGTTCAAAACAGTTTTAGGACGAAGTATTTCAAAGATATTGAAAATGTATTTAATTATTGAGGCTATAAAGAGACTGTATCCAGGAAAATTTAGGGAGTTTGCAATGATTTCTCATTCTGCCTGTAGGCTTCTACTCTTTTCAAGCCAGGCAAGTGCAAGCATGACTTCAGAATGTTATCAGGAAAGGAGAGTTATACTTCTAAAAATGAATAATTGACTGCTCTCCCTTCTAGGTGATGTTATCAGAGATTGAACAAAAGGTCCTTTCTTTATTGGAAGATTGTGGAGATAGTGCAGATTGCCAACAAGAGACCGAAGCACTTTCCATGAAGCTGAAGGAAGTGAAGTGCAATTTGGAAAAAGTCCAGAATATGCTTCAAGACAAACACCATGAAGAGCAGGTAAAGCATATGGATGCTAAGCAGAGCAAGAGTGAGAGAGTCGTGATGCTTTAGAATCATAGAATCATCAAGGCTGGAAAAGACCTCTAAGACTATCAAGTCCAACCATCTGCCCTACAACCCCAAGTCACTAAACCATTCTCTGTAGCACCTCATCTGCTTGTCTTTTGAACACCTCCATGGATAGTGCCTCCACCACCTCCCTGGACAGCTTGCTCCAATGTGTAAACATTCTTTCTGTGAAGAAATTTTCTCTAATATTCAACCTGAACCTTGCCTGGCACAGATTGACTCCATTTCCTTTTGTCCCATAGTTGGTCTCAAGGGAGAGGAGGCCAACATATGTCTCACTACAACCTCCTGTCAGGTAGTTGTAGAGAGCAATGAGATCTCCCCTCAAACATAACTGTTCAGAAGAACAGTTACAGCTCGCTGTGTGAAGCAAGGAAGGGTAAAAAGTCAATCAGAAAAGTCAGACTGGCTATTGTTCTACTACATAGTGCTGTATTATTTGTAGTTTGAAGCAAGTACTAGATTTTTAATGAAGCTCTGAACAACATCTTTTCGGTTTGAAAAGTGCTCAGTGACATAAGTCAAGATTTTTCAAGGAGTACAGGAAAACGATAAAAGGGTTTGTGTTGATTTATTTTTTTTAAACGCCTTTAAAAGGCCATTATGTCTTTCTGTCACATAACCACAGCTGAGAGGCCCTTAACCAGTAACTTTGAAGAATGTGTAACTGGCAAGAGCAGTGACTCTGCCAGCTCTCCTGCACCACAGCTGCATGCTGCTTGCTGAGTTGCCTAGTAACTCCCAACTTCAGAGATCATTCCCACTTTTTTGTGCAAGGGTCCAGGGAAGCCCCCCTGATGTAATTGTGTAAGAGTAACCACAGTCTCTCTGCTGGAGGAGCACTTAAAGGGAACTTGCATGGCCAAGGAGAGAATTAGCACTGGTAAAGGCTCTTGCAGAAATATATCTGTGGGCAGAGACAGGTAGAAAATCCATGCAGCTTAGCAAGTTTCTAAGCATAAATTGCACATAATTTGGTCAAACAATAGGAATGAAGGGCTAGTATCAGTTAATCTGTTAGCAGGAAGAGCAAGACAAGCCTCATAACTGTAAAAAAGAGAAATGCGAGGACTTTAGCAGCAGGTTAGAATGAGTCTTGCTTTGAGTAAGTGGAACTGGGCAGTAATCTTTGCAAGAGTAGCAACTGTTCTATGCCCTTCTGATTCTGTGCATGGTAAGTCCAAGGCAGCTCTGCTTTTGACATTGCCCCAGACTGCACCTGCAGGTTCTGTCCTCTTGTCCCATCTGGAAGCCTTCTCACAGCAGGTTTCTCTTTACAGGTTCACAACAGGGAGAGGATCGACCCAGCACCCCTTGAGATCCTACACTCAGATGGCTCCAACACTCCTCAGCTTTCCCTTGCTGAGCAGCCCCTCATTTGGCACAGTGGTTTCCAGCACCCACAGGTAATTCTCCTGCTGTCCAGGAGCCAGGCTGCTCAACCTCCTTGCCAGGATGCTGCATTTATTAATTGGTGCAGTTTCCAAGGGTAGGCTTCAGCCAGCCCTTTCAGGATGGAGAAGGGCCTTGTCACTGAAATCCTGTATCCAAAAGGTTCAGTGATACAACAAAGCTGGGTGGTACCTGAAACTTGCCTTGTCTGAGTGATTCAGATGGCATCACCTATCCCTCCAACTTCTTAACTTTGAAGCACTCATGGATTATAAAACCTGAATCTGTATATTAACATTGCTTTTGAAGGTTAATTTGAAGATAAAGATTCAGTTTAATTCAGAGCACATAACTGATTGTACTGTTCATGCTGTTCATGCACAGGATCTGAAGATAAAAGCAGCTGAGCAGAAAAGCCTCATTGACTTCATTGAGTCGTGCGTGGAAAAAATGCAGCCACAGTTTGAGGACAGTGTGACTCAGAAATTAGAATCAAGGTACAAAACAACAAAATTAATTACCAGATTTACTGATTTAAAACTGACAAAAATGTACTGAAACTTTGCAGTGGCACCACTAGTCCTGTGCAGGACGGTGTGCCTTTGGAAGAAACATGGCAGAAGCTGGAAAGTTTCTGCAATCAAGAGAGTAGAGAAATGGAGTCTCATTTATGTGACAGGCTCCTTGATGCTGGGCTCACTCCAGTGTTCAGAGTCAGTCTTGATATCAGGCAGGACTGACATCTGCCACAAACTAAAGCATGCCCATCTAGAGGCAAGTTAGATGTCTCTGACAGCCATTGTATGAAATCACAGAGGTGTCCAGCCAGGTTTAAAGGCAGCATCTTTGAGAAGAGGGCAGTGGGATCATACACCTTCCAGCACGGAACCAGGACTTGCTGTAAGACTATGATCCTCACATTGTCATCCTGGAGGTGGGGTTGCCAGGGGACTTCTAGGGTATTTCATGGGAAGGGAAAAGCCCAGACCTGTGTAAAAGCTTGGATTAAAGACCATCCATAAACTTGGTACACTCTGGTTTTGGGGCAGGAGCAATAGAAACTAATTTTATCCAAGAACTCTTACAAAACTGATTTTCCTTAATCTGCTTTTGTATTTGCCATTCTAACAGTGTTTTCTCAATACAGCAGTGGAGCATCTGATCCAAAGAGTGAGCAGGCTGATCCTGCCTTAGCTCCAAAGGACCAAAAGGGTAATAAATGGCAATATTTACAGCAAGAGCTATCATCAAAGATGAAATCTCCTCTCAGCCAGCTTGTGGAACCTCAGGTTTGTTTAAGTTCCATAAAACACTTTCTGATGGTGGTGGTTGGTTGTGGTAAAGATGGCAATTAGTGTATCTTCCCACATCATCATATCATGTATCTTCATGAAATCTGTGCAGGCGTCCTCTGGAGGAAATTGTTTCTGCACACTGCTCTCATGATTGTCTTTTAATTTACTGTGAGATGAAGAATGTCTCTGAAGGAGTGACTGCTAAGCATAGTGTGGGAGCACCTAGGTGTATCCTTGTAGCTACCATTCAGACCAGATGTTATCTGCTTAATTCTTTCAAGAGTACTAAGAGAGTTAGCTAGGAATCTCCCAGGTGATTTTTGTAGTGTGGGTTAAGTCTCAGTTCTTGCAACTGAGAACAAAAATAATCTCAATCTTTAATTTTCTTTTGCCATTCACCACAGTGTTCTCTTTTTTGCATATTAAAAACATATTAAATCACCCCATCCAGGTGCTTTATATTAAAGTCTTGAAACATCCCTTTTAATGCTTTTTGAGAGGAGTGTTATCTAGATGCCAATAGCCCTGTCTTCATTTGAGCTGTTCACCTAATTGCCATGTACTTCTTCCCAATATTAGATTACAACAAAGATGAATATGCTGCCCCGAGGCACATTTGCTAGTGCAGGAGCCCCAACTTTGGAAGAACTGAAAACTTACACTGTCCAGCTGGGAGACCTAAGCCAAGAAGCAAATGTGGTACATGCACAGGTAAAAATGACATGTCCCAGCACTTAAAAAAAAAATGCCAGGGATTCTAGACATGAGACATTGTTTAGGCAATGGGAAACGTAGCCAATAATCATAATATTGAAGATGGTGTACGTGGTAGTGTGGATTTGGCATCAAGTATGGAGTGTAATGTAGAAATCCATTTAGGATTTTGAGAGGAAACATTTGAAGTTGCAGCTATGCAACATTTGAAGTTGCTGCTTGAATCCAAAGTTTTGCCAGTCTGGGTAAAACTCCTCTGACTGTATGAAGCAAGGAGCCCATGAATGATTTCAGTAAATCTGCAGTATTGGAGCTGAGAAGACAAACTGTGTTGTGCCCCTTGCTGAGATTAGAGACCTGTAAAACTACAACCACACCTGGTACATAAAGGATCGTTGTCTCAGCTTTGGCCTGGACATCTCTGAATATTACATTCATCTAACTGTCTCATAAGTCTGTCCCTCAGTATTTCACTAATTACATTTTATTATTAGCTGACTGAACCTCTAACATTAAATCTTAGCCAAGCCTTGGGTAAAAGTACTGAAATCTTCTAACTTGCCTGTACCCAGGATAATGTGGCCGAGGAAGTGTCTTCCAATTTGGACAGAAAATTGTTTGAGTTGCTTCTGGCAATCAGCCGATGTTTGAATAACATGGAGGAGATGTTAAACACCTCAGTCCTCTCCACTGAAGAGGCAGCTGTGCAGCAGGCTCTATATGAGGTAACTGTCCTAAGCATTCAGGAAGGCACCCCACTGGCTTTATGTTTTAATTGAATGTATAAGACCTGATATTTCCTCTCTGTTTTGCTGGTATTATTCAGGAGTCACTGCCAAACTATTTGGTGTTGCATGGATTTAGTCCTATGGCTTTTATCTACAATTATCAACTTGAGTCCTTCTGCCTTTTACAGGCAAGAGTCCTTGGACAGAGAACATTTTCACTCATGTTATCTTTCTTTCAATCCTTTAGACTCTTTCTGTTGAGCTGCAAAAACTTCACGCTGATCTGAGTGATAAAAAGGATGATCTTCTAAAGTCTATTAGCTGTGCTGGTGGGAGCACAGATGTGTTCTGTGAGTGCTTTAACAACTTGCAGGCACGGCTGGAACAAACCCAAGCTGCCACTGCTTCAAGGAGCAACTTGATGAAGGCTGGGCTGGATCATAATAGCAATTATCAGGTACTCCACTGCCAAATGCACATCTTGTTTCACAGCATCTGTTAAACTTGTCAGTGTTAATGCATTGGAGTTACAGATGAGCAATCTATAATGGAATGTCTTTTTTTTTTTTTTTTTTTTTTGAGTACTTGTCTTTTTTGAAGGAGTACTAAACAAACTCATCTTGGTGTTTTGTATATTCTTTGTGCTGCTGTATGGACTTGGGAGAGGGGGGCTGCTTCCCTTCTGGTTCCATGTCTGGCAGCGGGCTGCTTTTAGCTATGTCTTACTGGAGATTGATTTCACCTTTTGTATTTACAGTTCCTCTGGGTGTTGTGCCACAGTAGCAGAAGCCATAGGTTTCCAAATCTGCTTTTTTGTTGGTTTTTTTTTGGAAAAGCACCTATTGAGAAGCTTTTCTACAGCTTCTTGTGATGGGCTAAACCTAGCAGGTGTTGCTGGAGAGCACTCAGATTAGGTATTTAGGCTGAAGTAAAGAAAGAAAAGCTCAGTGTTTGAAATTGGTTTTCTGATGTCCAGCAAAATGTCCAATGTGCTCATCATCTGCAAGTCAGCCTAACTCTTCTCTTCTAAGTAATAAGACAGTTCCTTTGAAGAACACAGGATGTTGTCTCCAAACACCAGCAGCTCTAGTCTTGCAATGTTTACTTAGCAGAATATGTGGATCCCCAGTAATGGGCTCTTTTGCTCATGTTCAGAAGAGAATGTGCTTCTCTGGAAGTTTCTCAGGTTTTCACAGTCATAAGGGATCATTACAGAGTAATCTGCTTTCTTACACTACACAAACTACAGAACTTCCCTCTCTAAATTACTCCTGTAAGCTCATAATGAACATGATCTTTTTTAAGAGGAAAAAAGTGCTTTTGCTGTAGGAGGCAACCATTTTGTTTGCTGTGCAATTTTGTCTGTTCATTTCTGTATTCTTGATATATGATGTATTTCTGTGGTTTGTTCTTTTGCAGAATGAAACCAGGCTGCTCTATGATCAGTTAACTGAGAAAAAAGCTACTCTGCAGCAATGCTTGAATGCAATGCATGGACTTGGTGTTTCTGAACAGCTTCAGGTAATTTAATTTGAAGGAAAGGAGAGGACAAACTCACAGCAATAATTATAATTTCTTGTTTTCTGCAATCTATTAAGTTTAAATCTCATTTAAGTTTTAAGAATGAAGGAAGGAGAGGGTTCAGTATTCACCACCCCTTTTTTCTACTACAGCCCAATGGGCAGTCAGACCTAATTCCCATCCTGTTAGTAGTTGGAGTGGAAGAACCAGTCTTTCCATGACATCTCAGAGCAAATATACCCCACACTATGGCAGGGAGGAAAAAGAGTCACACAAAGTACAGCACTTTACATATTATGTCTTTTAATATGCCAGACTGGTTTTTCTTTGTAGGAATAGGACTCTGTGGGAATAGCTATTTTCTTCAGCCTTCTTGGGGATTAACAGATAATTAAAACTGCATATCCTCCCCAAAATGGTCACTGGCTTCTTGGTGTAGCAAAGAGGGTGTCCTGAAACTGTTGTTACAAGCTCATAACCTTGTTTACAGGCATAACTTTCTGCCAGGATGAAATCTGTGTTCAGAACTGCTGAATCCTCTGGCAGGCACTGCTGCCTTTGATATGTTCTGTCAAGGAACCACTTCTGGAAAAAGAGTGCCAGAAGTATATAACTTCTCTTTCTTCAGAGAGAATCTATCTCAATCCATCCCTGACTGAGTCCTTTTAATTAATGAGAAAAACATTGCATTTTCTGAGTCCATGATTCCTTTTAATGGCTGCTCTTGAATTAGCGTATGTTGAACTGAGACACAGGACCTGAATTATTTTCCTGGCTGTGCCATGTGAATTCAGTGAACTTTGTCTTGTAGACCTAGTTTATAGCCTGGCTGGATCTCATGGTCTTTTAAAGCCCCTGGATCCACTTTGCCACTTGTGATAATGGAAAGTTTAATGGAATAGAACTCTTCCTAATAGCTTATTTTGTCTTTTGTACAGAAAACTGATGCCTGTGCTTTGGAGCTGCAAAACTTGGAAAGCAAAGTAGCAAAACTGAGAGGCCATGGGGAAAGATTTCAGTTACCTATCACCTTAATCCTTGAAGCTTATAAATTAGAGGTAAGAGTACAGTACGGCTTCCATTTACTCAGCAAGGCTTGATTCTTCTAAGCAATAGATTTTTACTATGTTATAATATAAATATATAAACATTGTATTTCTATATAAATATGTGGTAATTATATTATTAATAAATATTTGTATTTATATATCTGTAAAGATATAAAACACATTTTATGTATAAATATAATATAAATATTTTATATTTTTGACTGTGTTTATGTTGTAGGATGTTTTGGATGACATGTGGGGGATTCTAAAAGCTAAGTACATGGAGCTGAACCCTCCCTCTGTCAGTGAGAGCCAGTATGAGGATTTACTTCATGGATTTGCAGAGCTGGTAGCTATTGGCCGAGAGAAAATTGCACAGGATCCAAAGCAGCTAACAAAAAGCAGAGCAACTCTACAGTCTCACCTGAAAAATCACAAGGTATAAGATGCCTATCACAGCATTGTTCAGATCAGCATAGCAGGAGCACTGTTTTCTGTGGGTGCTTTCTCTCTGGTGGCATGGAGAAGTAAAACTAGCTCATAGCATAGGGGAGGCAATGGAGTAGGTGCAGAAAAGAAAGCATGTTCTGCAATAGACCAAAATAGGTCCCACTAAAATAGGAAAGAGAGGTTATTATTACAGCTGCAGTGTTGATGATAAATTAAGATCAGGATTTCATCTTGGTGTTCTAATGCTAGGGTAACGTGTCCTAATTTCTGTTAATAAATCAGCAGTGAGGTTCCTGAAGTTGCTGTCTAGCAACGGGGATTTGAGCCTTTGCTTCCAGGATTCTGTGCTATCATGATCTGATGAAGGAAACTTATGCCTAAGAGCTCCTTTTCTGAAGGGAGGACAGTTTAGATCCTCCTGTTGGTAGCCCAGTGTCTCCCATACCCAGCTGCTATGTGGTTGGTGGGAGCTGGCTGACAGTGCCCCAGCATTCTCAGTGTGCTGCTGCTTGCCAAGAAGCCCTGGCCAATGCTGGTTACTCGAAGATGTCTCTCTCATGTCAACACCTTAACTGCTCCACATAGCTCAGTCTCTCCTAAGAACTGTTTCAGATTGCCAGGCACTGCAAACCACTACTCTAGAGTCATAGGAATAGTGTTTGTCACTCAGAAATTGCCTGGAGAACAGCAAAATGTTAGGAATTTAGTTACAAAGGAAAACAAACAGTCCAAATTTACAGACATTGATTTTACAGCAAAAGAAAACCGAAAAAGCTGTTTTCCCTCCCCTGGTTATCAAGAGTTACCAGGATGCTCATACAGTTTATGCCTTGGGTATAGTCCTTATTCTTGTACTAGTTATTAGTTCTTAGTGAAGATAATCTTGATTGAAGAGTCTGATCTTAAGACCTCAAAGCTTATTTTTTTTGTGAAAGTATTCTGTGGAGATTCAGTCATTTCCCTAAGAGTGCAGCTGAGCCATAACTAAATCAAACAATTACTTTATAGTTATCACAAGGTATTATTGTGCCTTACCTATACCTGGTACTCCCATCCAGATGAAACAAATTGGATAAGTGCTGCCCCATGATAATATTCTCATGCTAAAATATGAGTTTATTTATAGTTAAACTGTTTCTTCCATCATATTCCTACAACATCTTAGTATTTCACATGAACTAAAGAGACAAGTCTAGATCTTTTTATTTAGAAAAGGAAAAATGAAAATAGTCTATGCACATCAGCTGTGCCAGGGGAGGTTTGGACAGAGCATTAGGAAGTGTTTCTTTCCCGAGAGGGTGGTCAAACACTGAAAGAGGCTTCCTAGATTGGTCCCCCAAGACTGTTAGCGTTCAAGAATCATTTGGACAATAACAACATGCTTTAACTTTTAGCCAGCCCTGAATTGGCAGACAGTGGAACTGGATGACAGTTTGAGGTCCTTTTCAGCTGAAAATATTTTATTCTGTCACTGGTTCTTGACTGACTGTCACAGTTGGAAAAAACCTCTTAGATCATAGAGTGCAACCATCAGCTCAGAAAACCCCACCATGCTCAGTACAGCATCTCCTGAAGTGCCACACCTACATGCTCTTTGAATACCTCCAGGGATGGTGACTCCACCATCTCCCTGGGCAGCCCGTTCCAGTGCCTGACTACTCTTTTAGTAATGAGATTCTTCCTAGTGTCTCATCTAAATCTCCCCTGGTGCAACTTCAGGCCATTCCTCTAGTCCTACCATTATTTACTTGGGAGGACAACTTGCACCTCACTACCTTTCAGATCATTGTAGGGAGTAATAAGGTCTCCCCTAAGCCTCCTCTTCTCCAAACTAAACAGTCCCACTTACCTCAGCCTCTCCTTACAGGACTTGTTCTCTGTGAAATGATCAGTAACTTGGGGTGATGCAGAATTTGGGCAGAAGGCTCCTAACTCCAGCTATGAGACACCCTGAAACTGGCTGCTCTTCTCAGTGAGTCTTCTCTTGTCTTCTCCATACATCTAGGTAATCAAACTTTTATTTGTTTTTTTCAGGACTTTTTCCACAACCTCATAACTCACATGTCTTTCATGGAAACATTTTCCAAGAAGGTGACTCCCTCCATCCTACAAAAGAGAGAGGAATTCTGGAGAGAGCTGGTGAATGAAGTCAAGTTGCTGGAGCAGAAGGCCTGCCATTATGGTTTACACTTAGAGACCATGTTAAAGGTAATGAGTCAGAAGAAATCCAGAGTAAAGGCTGGAGGGAAGAAGAAGAATTGCATTTAGGGGAACCCTTTCTGTACCAGTGATTGTGTAGCTTGTGGTTGTCCTTTCCTATCCCCATTGGATGGCATCAATCTGTTACTTGTTCTGTGTATATCACTCAACTGCCCTTTTCCTTGAAAACCTCTGAAAGTGGTGCAACATCTCTTTTAGGAATGGATGGAATTTGATGACAAATGCCTGGCTTTCAATAAGGAGTTAGAGGCACTTACATCTTTGTTGCCTTCTGTGAATTTGGTTGAAGAAACAGAAGAAAGATTAATGGAAAGGATTGCACTTCTACAGGTATTTATGTGCCTGTCTCTTGTACTGGTTTTCTTTGTGGATCTGTAGAGCTGGTGATAAGCTTAGTTAGAACATGAGGAGAAGCTGGCTTGCATGGTACAATTTTTTTGTGTGTCCATGTCTCTGTGTGAATTCATGCTAACATCTTCCATGTTAGATTTGAAAATAGCTGAGGACTGGGCTGCTAATTTCAGCCAGGGGCTACAGTTCCATCTGAGTGGGAGTAATAACTGTAGTAACTTTAGAATTTGATCTTCAAATGCAAACATCTGGGAGAACAGGCTGCATGGATCCCAAGGACAGCAGAGGAGCCTTGGGGTTAGGACAGAGCCACTTCTCTGCAATTCAGGAATGATTTTCATGCTGTCATGTAAAACTTGTGTAAGAGGAGAATCAACACAGTGCCTTCAAATATCTGTAAAGGTAGAAAGTAAACTGCATGTTTACCAGCTCCTTCTAAAATCTTGAGCATTCAAAGTAAGATGGCCTAATTTCTGCCTGACTGAAGAGAATAAAATTCCTTTTGTATAGAATGGCAAATAGGCTCCTGGCTTGTTCCCTGCTTCATCTGTGTTGTCAGAGCAACACCTTTAATTTGAACTTAGAGGTCAGTTGGAAACATTTTAATTTATTTTTAAACACATACAAATATATAAAAGCAGCCTTTATGGTTGCTTTATAAAAATAAAGAGAAATAGTGTTAATGAACACAGTGATGTATCCTCAGTGCTCTGCGTTCCTCACAGGTTTGGCCTTTCGTAGTCTTCAGAGGACCTGATTTTCTATTATTTTAGAATGAGTAAGTTTTTTGGGTCTATATTGAGTCCCATTTAATACTTAGATTTATAGATTATACAGGCAAAAAAGATTACTATGATTTAATCTAGTTGACTGTATGAAACAGATCGCTGGACATTCCAAGAAAATCCTGAGCTTCAGGAATGTCTTTGAAATAAATCAACACAAGATATTTACAATTACAGTGGCCCTCTAGTGCTTTTGATGCTTGTCACATTGAGAAAGGAGACATGCAATATTTGCAAAGCCATTGATTGTGAAAATATCTGGTTTCCTTTGTTTTTTTAATTTCACTTCATTTTTTTGCTTGTTTGTTTTTGTTTGCTTGTTTGTTTTAATTTGTTTTTTTTTTTTAGATTTGCTTGTTTGGTTTAACTAACTCTTTGCTCTTAAGTCTTTATTTGTCTTTAGAGATACCAGAAACAAAGTAGCGAGGCTTTTAGAAAATGTTTTTGTGGTGAGTCCCAGCACTGGAGCTTCACGGTTTCAAGGACAGAGCAGAACAAAATTCTCTGGGGCTTAATTCCTGTGAGAGAAGTATTCCTATTAATAATAAATATTGTCCAAGTCCATCTGCCTGGAGAGAAGAGCAATACTTGCACATCACAAAATTGCTCCATTCTGCCTTCTCCCTGAGACTTTTTTTTTTTTCCCCTTCTGTCATTGTAAACTGCCAGTGAAGGTAAAATGATGCTGCTTTTATTTACCCATCCAAGTAAACCAGACCACTCCTGTGGCTTTTACCTAATGTCTTCATTATTCACTCCTCATTCCTCCTTGCCACCATTATTCAATAATTGTATCAATAGGTTCCTTCAGAACACTGGTAGTATTTTTTAAGTAGGATGGAGCCACAGGGCCCTCTAAGGACAGAAAGGCAATAGCTTTCTGCTGGGACAGTCATATGGTTGGACAATGCAGCCAGATCTGATAGAGAGTGTGTGTCCATAGCATGAGGTTTACATGTGTCAAAAATGTCCTTCAAATCATAAGAGTAATTCTGGTAATGCATGAAATAATGTTGAGATCTGTCTTGATCTGTCCAGGGGAAACAAGCAAACAGAAATAATCCGTGTTCCTTTTACATGTAATAAAATAGAGATTTCTTCTCTTTGGAAAGTAAAACACATGACAGAGAAAATGTGAGGTTAAAATAAATTATAGGTGTTTTACTAGCTGTGTTTTGGGTTTTTTTTAATATTGTTCTGCAAACTTCCCATTTTCTGATAGCAAATCAAAAGCAGTGTTGATGAAAAGCATGCCAGGCTATACCAGATGGTGAAAGAAGGGAAAAAATTGCTGACTGCTGTGAGCTGTCCAGAAATAAGAAGCCAGATTAAGAAGATGGAAGAGCAGTGGTTGTCCTTAACCAAAAAAGTTGGCCAGGAACTGCACCGACTTCAGACATTGCTGAGACTTTTGGTCAGGTGGGTATAATTCAGAAGGCAATTAAATATATCAACTACAAATTAGATTCTCACCTTCTATAGATGTATTTTATGAAATATGACAGTGAATTAGTAAATAACATTACTCCTTTAACTTAAAAATGTGGAAAAAAGGAGCAGTGGTGATCAGAAAAGTGGTCCTTTATTACACAGATGAGCTCTCACTTTGTAGATGAGTACTTCACTTCCTGCTTACCTTTGTAGGAACAATGTTTTGGTTTCTGTCAGTGCATCCAGGTGAGAGTTAGCTGCATTGTGCAGCTGTTTGTATGCTGGAAGTGTTAGCAGAAGCTCTGATCATGCTGCCCTAAGTATTTTGGCCTGTGAATGCAGAGAAGCCCTGAGTCCCGTGCAAAGCCATAATGCATCTCTCTCTGCATGTACACCCTTCACAAATGCTCAAGACCTGACTGGAATGTTGCCTCAGCTTCTGTTTCGAAGCTTTCTCCAAGGGGTGAAGAACCCGAGCATTGCTCAATGCTTCCCCTTGCCCAAACCATCTGTGAATGCAGTCCTGGAAACAGTTTGGGGACCTACAGCCCAGTCCACCAGCTGATGAACCAAACTCATCTCTCCTTGCACACCAGGTCTGTGTGCTCTGAGCTCAGGCTGGTTGGACCCATGGTGTAGATAGAGCATGGCAGTCTTTGTTGGTAGTTACCCTCTCTGTGAATTCTGCACTGTATCTTGCAGTGTGCACAATCTCCCTTGGTGAGTTCTTTTCACCTACCTGGCAACTGCTGTGTAGATACAGGAGGAAGATGTTTTCAGGTAGAGCAGACCAGTGGATAGTAAGCTGATAGGTCTTGTGTGTACCTACAGCAGACCTGCTGTGTTGAACATCAGTCCATGGTGTACCCATCACAGAATGTTTAGCTTGGAAGAGACCTCCAAGATCATCCAGTCCAACCTTTGATTAACACCACAGTGTGTTATGTAGGGTTGTGTAGCAGGATAGGCACCAGAATAGCATGTGCCTCCTCACAGAGAGGAAGCCATCTCTCTACATTTGAGAAATGTATCCCAAATTCATCCAGACATATATGTTTGTGTATTTTGTTTTCTCTTTGTAGCTACAACAGAGATTCAGAGGAATTAATGAAATGGCTGGATTCTGCTGAGCAGAGGATGAAGTTTTGGAAGGAGCAGTCTCTCAATGTGTCCCAAGATCTTCCTACCATCAGGGATAACATCAACAACTTGTGTGTAAGTCAGTTTTCCCGCCAGGTTTAGATAAGACATTGTGACTTTCAGTGAAAATCACCCTTTTGAGTGGTTTTATATTAGCCATGACCCAGAAGCTGCCAGTAGAATATAGTATTGAATAGCTGTGTGTTTCAAAGCCACCCCATTATCTGTGTGGGGAACCATGAGGATGGGAGCCTAGCAAAGACCTTCCTTCAGATGAGGAGACCAGCTGGAGTGCATAAATCAGAATGGAACCCTCTTGTAGTGAGGTCCCAGCTATAACACCCCACATCCCAGCCAGGAACTCTTATGCACCTCCAGTGTAATGGTATGGTTTCTGTATTGCTCCTGATGCCAGATTCAGCAGCTGAGCCAAGCTGGTGGGGCACTTGCCAACTGAATCTGGAGTGTGGCTTAAGAAGCTGGAGTAAAGACAGCAAGGCTGTGAAGATAGTGAGCCTAACTCAGGGAAGAGAAACGTGCTGAATTGCATTTCATGTCTTCGCCTGCCCCCTGGTGCTGTGCTCCCCTCACACTGCTAGCCAGGAGGTTCAGTGCCACTGTGAGACCTGACAGAAGGGATCTTGCACAGTGGGAAAGCAAAGCATCATGAGTGTTGGACCTGTAGGCATGAGCTGCCCAGAAGCTGAAGGACTCGGGTTGTTCCCTAGACCTCTGTGTGAAGTGAGGACGGGAATATTCATAGTCCCTGTGGAGCAAGGTGGTATTTAATATTGTGTGAAGCTGGGCACAAAAATTACTTACTTGCTGACAGAACGTGTTGAGTTTTGGTTTTCTGAACTTTACAAACTTGCTACAATCCGTTTGTTGAGGCAGTTCATCCTGTGGCTGAATGTCTGTTTTGTCTTCTTTATTAAAATAAATATATATTTACTCTCTCTCAAATCTCTCCCATGCACCTCAGTCATTCTCTAAGGAAGTTGATGAAAAATCTTCCCTGAAGTCATCTGTGGTGAGCACTGCCAACCAGCTCTTTCCCTTGAAGCAAGCTGATACTGCAGCACTTAGGTCATCTTTGGCAAAGTTTGAGCAAAAATGGGGAGAACTGATCATAGAGCTCCCAGCCATCCAAGAAAAGCTCCACCAGGTGAGGAGAAACTCTGCTGCCATCTCTTAGTTTGAGATAAATAATTACTTTAAAATGCTACTGAGATTCACCTGGCTGCTTCATACAGCCTCCAGAACACCTCTTTCTAAATTATGCATTTGTTTTGCTTTCAGAATATCTTCAGTATTATACTCCAGTTTAATTATTGTTCTTTCTGGGCTGTTTTGCATGTATTATTTTTACAGTTTTATATGGAAGTCTGATACAATCAGAAAGAATTTTATTTCAAATTTCCAAATTCTCAAACTTTTATTAGTTTATGTCATAAGCACCAGTGGAGCACAGGGCCCAGTTTCAAGTTTATACCTTGTTAATTGCAGTTATAGCTTCCTGAGCCTTTCTAAAAATACAGATGACATCTTCCTTGATATTTATAACAACTAGAGTGTAGAGGACTCAGTACATGCTTTATCCCCAGCTTCAGATGGAAAAACTTTCATCACGGGAAGCCATTGCTGAGCTAATGACCTGGCTGGACCATGTGGAACAACAGGAGAGACATGAGGAGCCAATAAATTCACAACGTAGTGCTGCCCAAGTCAGAAGCCTCCTTCAGAAGTACAAGGTAATTGGGAGCTCCAAGTCCTGGCCTTCTGCAAGGTGTTTGTCTGTAGCAAGAATGGAAACAGCCTGCAGGCAGTGTCATATTATTTCCCTTGCTCTTAGGAGGGCTCCTCAAACAGTCTCACCTCAAAAGGTGTCATAATATCTTCCTTTTTATAAAAACCTTTTACTTCCATGCTGCCCAGTGGAAGCAATGTTTCAATGCTGCCTGCCCTGCAATACAGCTACTGCCTGCTGTGCTATAATCTCCTTTTCCTCATGCTGTCCCATCTGTCTCACTTCTTCTCTCTGGCTTATATTTAGATTGTAAAATGTGTTGTTCAAGAAATCTTTGCTTCCTTAGGAAGTGAGATTCTCTGCGCTATGTTTTAGTCTGCCATTTCAGCAAGGAATACCTTGTAATTTTGGAACTCCATAGCCAAGTTCCACTTAACTAGAGAAAAGGGCTTTTGAATATTATGTTTCATCAAAAGAGAGAGCCTGCTAGGAAAGAGGGACAAGATGAACATCCCTGCAGAGAGACAGGCTGCAGCAGACCCATGGCTCTGTTCAGATGCTGAAGCACCAATGGCAGAGGCTGATTGCCCCAGCCACAGGAAGGATTCTAGCCATGTTTGTGCCTCCATAGATGCCAGAGAGCCCAACCTCAGGGCACAAATCCCTACATGTAGAGCCATATTGACAGCTTTCAGTCTGCAGCTGCAGTTCTCAGTTCCTATGCTGCACATAAGGCAACTCTCAGTGTAAGAGTTTATTTCACAGCACCTTTCTGCAGCAGATAAATAACATTTTGGTCTGTATCACTTGGATTTGGAAGTTGGAATGTGTAGGCGAGTTTTCAACATTTTGGATATTTAGAGATCAGTTGGTGTATGTGCTTTCTGCATTTGTCAGCAATGGGGAATGTGTATGCTAAGAGGGCTGGGATGAGAGTCATGAATTCCTACAGGGAAGCAGCTATGGCTTCAGTGTGTCTCCTGTGATATTCCCTGGTGGGTTTTTTCTGGGTATTACTAGATACAATGAAGAGTCTTTTCCTCCCCTTTTCTCCTAAGATCTGAAGTTTAGAAGCATTCCCTTACATTATTCTCACTTTGAGTGTAGTTTCTCCCCTTTTCTTCTAAGATCTGAAGTTTAGAAGCATTCCCTTACATTATTCTCACTTTGAGTGTAGTTTCTCACTCCTCTGTGTGAGCAAGGACACTGGTGATGGAGGAGACTTTTTCCTCTCAGATATTCTGTCATTCTATTCTGATACTCTAGTGTATTATGACATGTTTTGATAAAGAAGCACAAGCTCTTGTCTGCCCTTTTCTGTGAGTCACAGAAAGGCCTTGGTCTTAGCCCAGTTTGGGTGCCTGGCAGTGGGATGGTATTGAACAATGGGTAAAGTATTAGATCTGGTACCCCTTGTTTTTATTCCCTCTTACCCTGAGCTATCCACAGAATAATAGTGATTTTCTGCAAAAGTTCCAGGAAACGGAAATAGCTACACAAATACAGAATGGTAAAAATTGAGAATTATTCCTACAGCCAGGTCTCATTCAGTAAAATATTTTAGACCATTGTCCAGAGTAAGCCATGAATATCCCATAACTATGCCTTGAAGCATCATTGGAACTGATAACTTAAAACTGCCAAACTCACTATTTTACATTTTTCTTCTTTTCTTTTTTTTTTTTTTTTTTTTTTTTTTTTTTTTCCCTCCAGGAATATATGATGGAAATGAACTTTAAACAGTGGATGGTAGATTTTGTTAACCAGTCACTCTTGCAGATGAGCACTTGTGATGTGGAAAGCAAGCGGTACGAAAGGACAGAATTTGCTGAGTGTCTGGGGGAGATGAACCTGCGGTGGCACAGACTGCAGGCATCTCTGAACAGAAAGGTTTGAGTTCTCTTTGCTTTCCCTCTCACAACTCAGGGTTCAGGGTACTGTCCATAGGAGAGCCTGTTAGTGAAGCTTTGAGGTGCTGTGAAAGCTGGGCATTTAAAAAGCAGTGGGAGAAAACCCTGGATGCTTTGTAGAGAGGAGAGGTACTACACGAGTTGGCACAAACAGCCATGCCCAGCACCAAAAAAAGCAAGCAAGCAAGCACTCTACATGCCATATGATGGGAATGAGAAATAGGGATATATTAAGCTACCACCTGTTTTATTGTTTTAGCAGTTGGGTTTGGAAAAAAAACAAAACAAAAAAATTACTAAGTAGTGCTAACAGCCGTATTCAGGTGGAGACACAGAATCACAGAATGATTTGGGTTGGAAGGGACCTTTAAAGGCCAGCTGGTCTCACCACCCTGTAGTGAGCAGAGACATCTTCAACTAGATCAGGTTGCTCAGAGCCTTGTCCAGCCTGACTGTGAATGTGTCCAGGGTTGGAGCTTGCACCACCTCTCTGAGTTTCCAGTGTTTCATCACCCTTACTGTAAAAATTTCTTCTTCATACCTTGTCTAAATCTACCCTCTTTTAGTTTAAAACCATTACCTCTTGTCCTATTACAACATGCCCTGATAAAAACTTTGTCCTCATCATTCTTATAAGCCCCCTTTAAGCACTGAAAGTTTTCAGTAAGGTATCCGTATGACCCTGCTGGAAAAGGCACAGTAGGGATCGGTTTTCAGTCCTCTGGGGTCACTGGAAGTGGCTTACTCTGTGTCCTCCTTCTGCAATAATTAAATATGCTTTCCCAATGGAGTGCTTTGAAGCTCAGCAGCTGATAAACAAATTACCCATTTTGACTAAGTATATCATCACGTCTATGTTTCTCAGTAGAAAATCTCTTTCAGGCAATTCCTCAGAATTACTTGATCCTAGTGAGGCTAGAAATAATCCATGCATCCAGAATTAGATGCTGCTGCTTGTATGCCCCAGTGCTCAGAAAAGCTGGTGTGGCTCATCATATGGAGGAAGGTTAGCATCCCAAAATCCAAACATGAGGCTGCTGGAACAAAGCCCTCTACCAGTACATACATTTTTTATCTCTGTTTCTCCCCCAAATTTACAGGGCTTTGGGAGAAGTGATCCTCATGGAACTGAGGTGCAAAGACCACTGATCAAGAAGAAAATTACCAAGCTTCTCTGACACAGAAACACTTTCAGAAACGTTTTCACATGAAAAATTCAGTTCCTCCACAATAGAAATCTAATTTTCGTGGAGGAAATAAATTTACCTCCTCTAAGCATTTTTTTAAAACTTCATTGTAAGATTTAGTGGATTCTCAGGGCCAGGACTGAAGACATGAGACTTGATGTCCTTTGATTATTAGTAATTTTGTTGGTAGGTTTTAGGGAGAATGAGCTTTTCAGACTTGATATGAATGTGCCCACATAGCCCATAGTCCTCCAACTTGTCAGGTCCATAGCCTGCCAGCTCCAGAACTGACACTGCTTTGTTTTCTTACCAGAGAAAAAAATCAAACCCTAAAGAGCCAGTAAAACTTCTTAGCTTTTACTCTCAAAATATTTTCTCTAAATAGTATTTTCAATGTCACTATTGTAGTCTGAACTTTTGTCATGGAAGGGGAAGCCCTGTTTCTGCATATTTCTAGATATAAGTAAGTTAAAATAGTTCTGTAACTTTCAGATCCAAGACCTGCAACATATTTTGGAGGATATCACTGAAAATGAGAACAAAGCACAGACTCTGCGCAACTGGCTGGAAGCTCAGAGTGATCGACTGCGATCTTTACAAACCCCAGCAAGTCTGATCTCTGCACAGAACACATTAGATGATTGCAAGGTAAAAGTACTGTATGTGTGATATTATTGTAAAAAACCATACTTAGCACTTTGCTGAGTCCAAACTAAATATTTGCACAGATTTTAACAGAAAATGGCAGTTGCCATTTCCTAGAATACTACAATGTAGTTTTAATTAAAGCATGTTAAGTTTGGGTGAGAGCCAGATCCACTTTTAGTATGAATTGCTATTTAATGTTTTTTTCCCCTAATTGAAGATGCATCTGCTGTTGTTCCATGGTATTTGGAGTGCTGTGCAGCAATATTGTGCATCTTATTGTGAGATGCCTCCAGAAAAAGTAGTTCTCAGTTCAGCATGGCCATGGCAAAAGCTATCAATTACATTAGTTTGAAGAGCTCTGTTTTGGAAACTACACAGTCCTATCTGGAAAAATAGCAGCTCCTTCCTGATAATGTAGTCTCTCTGTACCAGTCTCAGTAATCTGGGTGTCCTTTGTTTTTGTTTGGTTTTTCTAGGCATCATCTCCCTCAAAATTAGTACAAGTGCAGAGAGCTAGTAATTATTGGTTCCTACTATTCTGATTCAGTGCAGTGTTCCCTCTTTATATTTTAACATGGAATATTTGTTCTTTCATTGCCATGGTTACGTGTCTCTCCTGTAGTAAGCTTTTATTGCCTAGAGTGGCAATAAACTCTGTTACACACTGAGTTACTTGTCTCTCAGAGCACTCTGAAATGTATTGAGGGGCCAGGATGGGAGAAAGACATGGGGTATTTTTGACTAGAACACTAGCCTGATCATCACAGCAAGGTACAGTGCTAGGATGCTGGTAGCTGAAATGTTTCATTAAAATTTAATTTGCTCAATGAAAATGAGGTCCAAATTCAAGTGTTTTGGAGACACTAAGTGATGGTGGAGGAAAGATCATGGCTCTAAGTGTAGTATCATCTGAAAAAGTTACAGCCCATTGTGCATGAGGATATTTATTCATGTTGTGAAGAACTTACTGAGGAGCTTTCCCCAGCACATCAAGACTCCAGTTTAAAATCTTGTTGACTGTGTTTGGGGGCAGAGTTATTCTGCCAAGCATCTCCACTGATTTCAGTGGGGTTTCTCCTATGGGAGAAAACCTCTGACTAAGAGGACAAGCTGAAAATAACTTCTGAGAAGTTGTTAGGATGTCAAGGACCCCTCCTATTTCGAAAGTGGTTTCTATCATACCTTGGTCTGCTGGAGCAGAGGAGGACCTGAATGCTAGCCTGCCTAAGGTAAAGTTCAGCTCTGTTAACAGAAAAATTTTTGCATCTGCCAAGTTAAAAAGAGACCTGCATGGTGGCTGAGGAATTAGCTCCTGATTATTTCCTTCCCAGTCATGATGCTCAGTGCTCATGATGACACGGAATAGACTGACTCTAGCTCTACCTCCAGGAAACTGTCTAAATGAGCCACTGTCATCTTCAGTTCCTGTAGAGTAGCTGTTTTGTATCAGAGTTGAAATGGTTGTGATGTTGTATGGCTGAAAACACATAATGAATTGGTTTCAAAGATGGAATGTTTATCTAGGCTCCTCACACAGAGGTTTTTTGTCTCATTAAAAGACCTAATGTATCTTCCTTTGGGTTTTTTTTGTTTTGTTTTTGTTTTTATATAGGAACTAGAAAATCAACTCACAACTAAATCCAAAACTCTTGATGAGCTCAAACAGAGTTTGGCTTTGAGTGGCAGTGCAGAACAAACCCCAGAAGCTCTGTCTCTTGGGATAGCCGAGTTGTGTGAAATGGTGGACGGTGCTGTAAGCCAGGTAAGAGCTTTTTCAGTGTTGAGATTTCCTCCACTACATGTTCTTACCACCAGTGTGGTAAGTGGTCTTCTTCATGGGATGGCAGGAGCTGGTGCAAAAAAAAAGAGGAAAAGTATTCCTTGGTTTTAATCTTAATTTTCTTAAAAACTTCTTTTTAAGTCTCTACCATAACGCAAACCAATGTATTTTCAAGGTTGAGAGGTACAGACCCCCATCTGCAGTTTAAGAAAATAAAGAAATGGCACTGCTATATTTCTGTCAAGTTGAAAAAAGAAATCTTAAAACTCTCTCACTCAATCTGCTTCTCTGTCATACCCTGTCCTACACTGGTGCCAAATGCCTACTCTTGCCATGATTTCACTCCCAACTACTGCCATGATTTCCATCTCCCAACTAATTTGTACACACACCTGGGTGGCTTTCACAGTCTTCAAGTCCTGTGTAACTTCTAGTTGCTTCAAGGAGACTCTGGCAGATTGGTTTCCCATGCAAATTGGCTCCCCAGCAGTTTGCATTTATAGTTGTATTATCTTTATACTTGGAACCAATCATTTTATCCAGATGTAATTGATAGGTGCAGAACAATAATGAATTTAAATGTATGGTAACAAATAACTATGTATCATTAAGGATTATGTGATGCAGTGATTGTGTTTCTAGTTAAGATTCCCTTACACTTTCTGTTCCAAAAGCCTTGCTTTTGTTCCTCAAAAACTTTATGAAACCATTTTGCTAGAACTCTTCCACATGAGCTCTTAGTCCAGGATAGGTCTACTGCTTCTTTTTTTAGGTTTCAGAAGAAATGATGTAGAAATATCTGTACCAAGACAGCAGAGAAATTTGTGTGTGTGTACATGATAAATTCTTTTCCTTCCACTATAGAGCTGGGGATAGAAATTGGCAGAACTGACAGCCTAGTACTTTTTCATTCTTATAGTCATCATGGGTCACTTTAATTTTATTATTTTTACAACTGAAGTATCAAACTTGCAAACTGTGGAATGTCCTTACAGCCTAGTTCTCTGCATGTGCAATGAAACACTGAATGCAGCTTGCATCTCACAGGAAACTGCTCTCAGCAGAGTCAGGCTGTGATTTCAAATACAGGTCTAGGGAGATATGATATCTTGATTGTGTTATATTTTCTGTAGTTCCATCTCAAGACAGTGAGTCTGTGTCCCAGAGGCATTTCATGAGTACAGTGCATTTCCATCTTCCTTGTGTGGGCAGTAATTAGCTACAGGCTACAAAAAGCAATTAGATTCCTCCCACCTATACCATGATTCAGATGAGAATAGAGATGATTAATCCATCTATTCCTGCATGCCTGGAACTAGGAACTAGAATACAGTGATCCATGCTGTCTGTTTAGCATGTGCTATGGTGTAGAAAAGTTCATCTTCTATTGTGTGGATGCACAGTCAGAACTGAGATCTGACATCTGCCTCTGCCAGGTACCATGCAGACATACTTGTTTGCTGGCCTGGTTTCCATGCTTTTCTCAAGGCATCTGATATTGGCATGACTGAAAATAGGTAGTGAGCTAGATTAATGCTTTGTCTAACCCAGGAAATGCCATATGTAGTTACCTGATACAGAAGAATAAAAATGACAAAAAACCCCCTATGGGTTGGAGTTCACAATGTTTAGGAGTATGTGGCAAATGGAATCTATGTGAGCCCCAGTATAGATTAAACAATAATAATGAAAAAGATACAGAAAACAAGGAAGATATCCATCATTTACTTTTACAAGAGAATCCTGAAGTTCCTAGGCTGTGATTCAGATGAGCCTGCACTGTTGGGGCACAATGGCATAAGAAGGCTTATAGCTCTCCAGAGTATTGTAGTAGCATCATCTTCCACACACAACAAAACAATTTCTGTTCAAATTTTCATTCAATGGAAACTTGACCTCAGTATCAAACTATTTGTTTCCTAAGAAGATTAAGAATCTCATCTTCCTCCCATTTCAGGTTTATTTTGTCAGGAAGGAGGAAGCTGTTCATTATTTCATTATTTCAGTACTTCTTACTTTTGAGGGGGCTATGGAGTTGTGGCTGACAGAATGGTGCTCCCTTAACTCTGGATAAAGTTTTATCTCCAGCAAATTTGTATATTTCACTGTAAATACTGTTTACTGCTTGTTTCAAAGCCTGCACAGTCCCTTACCATTGAAGAAAATACTCAATCTTGTGAAATCCTTGTGGACTGTCATGGACTGAGCATTATGTTTGGATTTGTAAGTCAGTTAAAGGTGATTAATATGTCAGGACTACCTGTCTGAAATACTAACAAAAGTGGTTTCTTTGCAGGTTGCCCAGTTAAAGACCTCAATGCAGTCAATACTGGAACAATGGAGAGTATATGATGAAGCTTATGAGGAAGTCAGCCTGATGACAACAAGAAATTTGTACTGCATAGAGCAGTGCAAACCTTCTGTGGTGTCACTGGAAGCTTTGAAAAAACAGATCAAAACTCTTCAGGTAAATCTACTTAGGTTTTCCTATTTCTATACTTCCTTCTGTGCCTTTAAACAAAAAACAAACTCCATTGGGAAAAGGACATGCAAAATTATCTGAGCAACTTCCTTTATTGTAGTGCTGTTGAAATCAGTGATATGTATAGGTATATTTAGTATTATTTTTTTACCTACAGAGGCACTGAGGACTGTTTTTAGACTCTGAACTTTATTTAGCACATAAGTTCAAATTTGGTACAATTTAGTTACCAAGGTTCAAGAAAGAAGTACAGGTCAGCTGCTAACATGTCTGTCTCACTTTAGGCTAGCAGAATCTTCATTTGGGGTTGCAGAGATCCCTTGATATTTTAGGCTTCTGCACTTGCTGGAAGGCATCCCTGTATGAAGCACCAAGTCCTCATGCTCCCAGATGGACACTTGCACTCCATGACCACCCCTCATCCTAATGTCTGTCTGCTCAGTCCATGTCTAATGCACATGGACAGCAGGAAGTTTTGGCAAAGGAAAACCGAATGCCACTGCTGTATGTGTTTGCCTAAAGGTTACTCACCATTCAGGAGAGAAATGTTGGTTCACAGCTCATTGATCAAAAGGAATTTTGCCTCTTGGCTTGCACGTCCCAGGGAAATGCCCTGCCATAAGGCTGGAGCATAACGTGGAAGGAGATGCCTGTGCATCAGTGCTGGGACTCAGTGTAGAAATGAAGGAGACTTGGGAGAAAATTGTTGAGGGAACCATGGCTCTAGATGTGTGATTTGAATGTTATCTTTGGTGTAGTATGTCCCAGCCACTGTGACAATGACCACTGACACATGTTGAATTAAAGCATTATTTGCATTAAAGCATCTTTCCATGCATAAACAACACTGGAGTCAAGGTCCAGGACCCAGGATTCCCATTCTCAAAATCTGTGGCTTGGCTTAGCTGGGTGCAGCAGGGGGATCCCCAAGCCTCACATTCCCAGGGAATACCCTGGCATTGCCCTCGAATGCCTTCCAGGGCAAAGTCAACTATTCACTCTGCCTCCTGAGAGCTGGACTTTCCTGTGCAGCCTCTGAATGAGGCTGAGCCTAAATGTCAGATGTAAATTCTATGGATTGCCCTGCTGCTTTACTCAGCTATCAGAGTCTAAGTGGAGTACCCACATTAGGCAGCCAGGCTGGTCCCAGGTATGAACATTTTACTGATAGAGCTAAAACCCCTGACCTGGCTATAAACAAATGTTGAAAGGTGTAAACACTCCCTATTTTCATGTAAATAAGGCCTGGTTTTGTTTATTTTCAAGTTAAATCAGAAATGGTAAAGCCTAGACTAAGGCTCTGAATTCTCTGGTATGTCTCTCTCTGCAGTAAAGCCCAAATAAGCACTTTCCACCCTCACATAGGGACATGAAATAAATGGGAGGAACCCATCGCCCTCTTTACCTTCTTCTTTCTGGTACCCTATTTGTTGTTAATCAGGGTCAGTTCACAGATCTGATCCAAGGCAGAGTTCTACAATTGCCTGTACATGGAGGGTGAACACACAGCCAGGGACAGGAGTTGTCAAGGCAACTTGACTGATAGAAAAAATTTCCCTGAAAAGGTGTCTTAAAGTTAAAACATTATTGGTTTCTAGTGAATTTATTTATAATCAGCTCAAAGCTGTGAGTTTGTTGATTTTCTTTAAAAGCAAATAAATTGCCTCAGTTTAAGAGGCCTCCTGACTGATTTTTTTTAATTTGGCCCATTTCACCTCTCTCTCTTAGCTTCCTAACTTTTTAGGATCAGGTGTTACGCTTTTCTGAAACATTTTAATCTGTGCTGTGAAACAAATAATTGCTATCCTATCGCTACTAGTCTGTAGGGGAAGCTATACTTAGGCTTTTCACACCTAATTGCAATAAGCCATTTTGCAGTCTCTTCAAGATGAATCTGAGAACAGTGAAGAAAGTTGGGCCAAGCTCCAGGCTGCTGCCAGTAACCTGAAGAAGAACTGCTCCCCCTCCTTTGCAGAGATTGTTGAACAGAAATGCACGGAGGCACGCACTAGGTAGGTGAAAAAGACCCCAGTTGTTAGTATTAAAACAAACAGTCACTGAGGCAGGACTGGGACATCTGTCATATTCTGGAAGAGGAGCTATTAAGAAAATGCTCATATCCTCTGATATGTTTGCAGGTGGAACTCAGTAAATGAAGATATCACAGATCAACTGCAGGCAGCACAAGCGACCCTGCAGCTTTGGGAGCCCTATGATACTTTATGTACTGAGGCAGTAGCCAAGTTACAACAGCAGGAAGAGCAGTGCACTCAGCTGTTGGATGCTCACATGCCTGAAGATAACATGATGGAAAACCTGACACAGAGGATACAAGATATAAAGGTACATAAGAATGTTTCTGCTGTCTGGTACAAACCAGGATTTGTTTTTGAGAAACAAATCAAAAGGACCCCTTTGTCCCAGCTCCTCTCTCAAATCCAGTCAGTGGAAAACATGAAATCTGTGGGGTTTTTTCCATTAATTGGCATCTCTGTATTTCCTTTAGATACTTTGACCAGATCCTGAGACCAAACCAAAGCAGAGTTAGCACAGGATGAGAACAGAGCAGAAGGGAGCAATCATAAAATCATAGAATGGTTTGGGTTGGAAGGGACTTTAAAGATCATCTAGATCCAACCTTCTTGCCATGGGCAGGGTTGCATCCTACTAGACCAGGTTGCTCAAAGCCCCATCAAACCTGGCCTTGAACACTTCCAGGGATGGGTGAGGCACCCATAACTTCCCTGGGCAACCTGTGCCAGTGTCTCAGCACCCTCACTCTGATATTCCATTTCCACCCCTCTCTGCTCTATACAAGCAATCAGGCCTGTGTTGGAAAGAATCATTAAACCAAAAATTACTTACTTTGTGAGGCACTAATTGGGAGGAAAGATAGTATCTGCTAGAACAAAAGCTGAGGAAAAAAGAGCAGTTTTCCAGAACACAGAAGGATCTTCAAGTCTTCTAGAGTCTGAAATTTGTTATATTTGAGTCTGGTACTTTTTTTGGCCTGGTCTGATAAGTTTACAGATTTCTGAGCTCATTAGATAATTCTGAATGCTTCTGCCTTTAGGCAAGTGAGATCTAATGCTGGGACCACAAGGTACAGTTGACTCTCTCAGGCAGCAAAGCTGTCATTAGGTTCTAACATTTTTGATTTCTTCAGACTGCAATAATAACTCTGTTTTCAGGCAGATCAATGATTCATCATACTTTATGAACCTCTAGCCACACACTGAAAGAAGTCCAAAGTACTCAGTTTTGGATGTGGCTAATTAAGAATCTTACGCTGCATGAAAGAGAACTCATCTATTTCTTTCTATGTCAGAAACAACTGACAGCAACAAAACTTAGACCAAAAGATTTTCACTATCTTCTGATCTATAAATGGCTGTGATATAAATTCATCAGTATGTCACCAAGATGCATCACATTTTCTAGAAATTTTTCGGTAGTCTTTGGCACCTACTAAGCAAGGCATGACCACTCAAGTGCTATTAATACTGTAGATCCTGTTCTGGTATGTGTGGGTAGTACACAAGAATATATTGTGGTGTTTTGAAAGTGTTGGGTTAGAAGAATGGGGATCAGTTATACAGCATGTTATGAGTTACAGACATTTGAAAATGCATGTGCACTACAAAACTGTATTTTAACCTCTGTAATCTTTTTCTCTAGTATATATTAGGAAGGATTATGGTTTTTGGATCTCTGTCACCACAATAAAGAAAAATAATGTCCAATATAAGAGTAAGAAATCAAAATGGGTTGTTTACTGAATGGCTGAAATGGCAGCTTATAATATGATGCAGGAACTAAAAGCCATTTTGCTTTTTAGGAAAACATATCTGCTATTTGCTATAATTCACAAGCCTGGTATCATTACTCACAGAAAAAGCAATATACAGTGGCAAATTCCAAGGGTTTTCATGGCTAGAAGTAAATAACAGTTATAGAAACAACTTGTCATTCCTTGTCCAGGTAAAAAAAAAAAAAAAAAAACAAGTACACTGAGCAAGTATGAAATGACTCCCATGTTCTCATACTGCCTTTGGAGTTTAATAGCATCATTCAGTGATTTCTGCATTGAAGAGGAACAAATTAAACAAAACCATAGACCTGGGTTACTAAGGGACATAAAATAACTGGATAACTGGTATGTGTATAACATTGTAGCATTTGTAATAATTCAGTGATGTTTTAGCATTTGTCATCTGCAGCATGGGCCAATTTCTCCCTCTGCTACTGTAGGTCCATTCTGTAGAGAGGGATATTCTAATTTCTCTCCCCAGTCTCTTCTGTAGCAGTACTATTCCACTGCCTGAAGTCACTGGTGTTCCACTGAACTTTGATCCATGCCTTTCCCAACACTAGAGTCAATGGATACAATTCCCATTATCCCCTGAGTAAAAGACTGAAGCTTTCACCATAAGCTGAATTTGGCTCCTGGAGGAGATCAACAACAAGAGCTTAGTTACAGCATCAGAAATTTCTAGTTGAAAGTGGCACATGAATGATGGTCTGATTCATATGCTTTTTTTTTTCCCCTTCTCTCATCAGAATTTACAGCATGGCCTTCAAAGTATAGCAGAATGCCATACCCAGTTGTGTTTGCTGGCTGATGGGATAAAACAGCAGGCTGGGACAGCTGCACAAGCCATTCTGTTGGAGAAGATGCAGCCACTCCAGAGAGCATCCTATTTGGAAAAGATGTTGCAGGGAAAATTAGAAGAATTTGAGGTAATTTTTAAAATATTAAATTAGCTATCAGTGTGAGAACTTTTTCCCTGTTGTTCTTCAATTAAAATTAAAAGCTTGACAGTATGATCCACTGTGTAAAGAAATACAAAAAGCCAGATGGACTGATGAAGGAAGGATTTTACCCTTCTTGCCTGATTGTGTTACTCCAACAAGCCTTTTAAGAGGACCCTTAAGCAATACAGGACCCTGAGAGATGATTAACAGTTGGTAAATGTGTTTTTATTCTCTAAACTTTTAAGTAAGTTGTAAACTTTCTCAGCTCTTCCTTGGAAGAAGCCTAAGGGCTTCAGTTTGTTTTGATAAGAATGCACACATTCTGCCCAAGATCAAACAGAAAACTGTGGTCATTTGATGTAATTTTGATGATGATTCACATCCCCATTCAGGCAGAATTGGGTGGGACCTGGATCCAGGTTTCTCCATATGATGTTCTGCTCACAGAATACTGTGGGACTGAATTCCCCTCTGTGGAGGTATTCCTGAGGAAACTTCAAAGCAAATGTACTGCTGTACATTTACTGATGTAAAACTAGTCTGTTCCTGTGAAAAGGTTGGGTTTCAGTGAACTGTTCTGTTCTAAAGTAAACACAAATCCATCAAGAAAATTTCAGCTAGTTTTATGTGTGACTCCATCTACCAGTACAGTTCAGTGGCTGGAAGCCAGATATCTTTGTGAAGGTAATAGATTTCTCATATTCCCTATAAACTTCTTGCTCCATGAAAAATTTCATTTCTGGGTAGTGGTTTTCTCTGAAGCATTACCACAGAAGTGCCTCTCTCCACACATGAATTCTTGCCATTTGTGCCTTATAAAAATGTTGCTGTTTCAGTGTTCTTCAAGACAGCTCAATTCTTGCAAGAAAGATAAAGCTTTCCCTGTGCTTTTCTCCCTGACTCAGAGTCAGGGAGTGAATAAAACAATTGAATCCCAGCCCTGGTTGTATCTCCCCACAGAGCTCACCTAAGATGCACAGCCTTGGCTATAGGCACATGGGAGCAGGCCCTGTTGTAGCTCTAAGGAAGCTCATTTTCAAAAGTTTCTTCCCTCTGATAAACTAAGTTTTGGCTTTCCAATTTCACAGTAAATCAAACAGCCCATAGCTACAAAAAAAGTATTGCAGATGCTTCTATTCCTTCCCTATATATATGAATCTTTCAGGATTTAAAGAGAGTTTCTTGGTCACTGCCTTGGCTTAAATTTTCCCCTTATAGCAAAAACTGAAAAAGTTCAGATAGTGCGTTATAAAAGCTTTGGAATTTGGATTTAACATCTGTTTTTTCTTCCTGATGACACTGCTTATGCTCCTTTTTGTATACTGAATATGTCTGTTAAATCACATTTAACATAAATATGCAATATTCACCCTAGTTCAATCTTTTACAACTGGAGGATTTTAAGAACTGCCTTGAAATGCTGGAGGGTCGTGTCAAGAACTGCACAGATGCCTTCGATAATGTCTGTCTAGAGGGAGAAACAGACAACTCAGAATTGCTCATGGTATGTTTGGCTTCCCAAGCACAAACTGGTATCTACACAGGACTTAAGTGTCTGTAGGATACCAGCAGTTGCCTAATTCATGAAAATCTTTTTGTCCTAAGTACAACAGTTGTATCGCTTCTATTAGAGTAACAGTAATCTCATCCAAAGCACAAAAAGCAATTTTTAAAGTTCATAGAATCATGTAATGGCTAGGGTTGGAAGGGATCCAACCCTCCAGCCATGGACAGGGGTTCCTACCACTAGATGAGGTTGCTCAAAGCCCCATCCAACCTGGCCTTGAACACTTTCAGGGAGGGGGCATCCACCACTTCCCTGTGTCTCAGCACCCTCACAGTGAAGAATTTCCTCCTAATATCTAATCTCAATCTCCCCTCTTCAAGTTTTAAACCATTGCCCCTTGTTCTCTCACTATACACCCATGCAAAAAGCCCTACCCCAGCTTCCTTGTAGGTCCCCTCCAGGTACTGGGAAGCCACTATAAGGTCACTTCACAGCCTGTTCTTCTCCAGGCTGTACAACCCCAGCTTCCTCAGCCTATTTTCACAGGGGAGGTGTTTGTGGCTCTCCTCTGGACATGCTCAAGGAGCTCTATGGATTTCTTGTGCTGGGGAATTCATAATTGAACACAAGTTCATAAAAACTCTAGATGCACATGGCAGGCTAAATGCCTGCATGGAGGGAAGGAAAATCATGGATTTGGGCTTGATGGGAGACCCTTTTCCCCAGCTTTGTTCTGGGGCTACTCTACTGTTCTCAACATAGGGTACAAAGTAACTCTGCAAGTGCCAGCTCTTCAGTATCTGTTCAGTATTGTTGGGAAAAGGGGTCCTGTGTCAGGGACTTGTAACTTTGTTTCCTATATTCTTTGAAGCTAACTCAGAAATGGTGGGGTTTTTTGGGTTAGCATTTTGGATGCATAACATTCAGATGCTTCCTACTGAAGACACACTTATAATGCTTTGAAATGGAAGAAAAGCAGCGCTTTTTGCACTTATTTTTTTTTTTTTTTTTTTTTTTTTTACTTCCAGAATCACACCCTGGAGCTTGCTGCACTTTCTCCAAGCATAGAGAGTTTGAATGAAGCAAGCATTAAACTGCCACTCAGTGACTTCACCCTGAAGAAAATGCAGAGCCTGACTCGGCAGTGGAGTCAGAAAACAGCAACTGCTCTGGAACGCTGCAGGTCCAAAATGCAAACAAAAGATCACTACTAACCATTTCCTTTTTAAAATCAAAACCAGATTAAAGCTTGGGAAACCCTCTCAGGGGTTTTCCAAGTTGAATTTCTGCCCAGGAATTCAGCCAGCTCTAGATTTATTCAGTGGCTATTTGTATTCCAAGTCACTTAAAGCAAAAATCTGGATGTTTATAGGTGAAGAAGGTAGCCAAATGCCAAGCAAAACCCTACCACATTAGTATCCCTAACCACCATGTTAGACTGCATGCAAACATACCCAGAACAACAACCACCACCACATTAGTGTCTGATTATTTCATTTGTTTTACAGTGTGCTTGAGGGAGCTCAAGATGATGAAAAGAAATTCTTTCAGAAATGTGAAAACTGGATGAAATTCCTAGAAAAAATGAAAGAGGCCTTAAAAGCAAATATTCCAGGACGGTTTGAAGAACTGCAAGAGCAACAGAGAGTGTATGAGGTAAAGCTAAGTCTAAAAATGGAAGCATATGATTGAATGGTGAAGGTTGGGGAAAACCACTAGAAAATACTGTGCCTTTTGAAATTAAGATTTGGGCAGTTTTACAGAGCATTTCACTCTTCTGAAATGTGGCCTTGTACTTGTTCAGAGGAAAACCTTGAAATGTGAAAATCCTTTTCCAAAATGGATGGATCCCTTTTTACAGGGATGACAATTAGGAGCATGACCTCAAGTGTTGTGCTGTGGAAGGCCTAGATTTCTCCAGCCCTGAAGTTACTCACTGTCTGCCTGTCCTACACTGCTGAAGACTGTGACCTGTGGCAACTAGCTAGGCAGTTTGCTCACAATCTGGCAGGAACCTTACCATTTTTTTTTAAGAACTGAATTTAAGACCAAATGTTTTCATATCACATTCCTGCTTTGGACAGTTGTTAGATTTTAGTGGCAATCTGTTTCATCAGCATTCTTCCAAACACTTGGTATTTGTTTCAGAGAGGGAGAGTGGTACACGTATATGACAGCATCCATTCAGAGGAGAAGATACATTACATTCTAGCAGTAGCATGTGGATGCAATTCTGAGCAGAGTATTTACCTACAGACTTTGTCCTAATAGCAGGAAAATGGAAAACCAACCAAAATACAGAGAAAAAATTACATGGTAAATGCTAAAGGTCATGAACTGCCAGAGTGGGATTTGTGCTGCCACAGTGGAACAGAGCTTCACCCTACTCAAAGAACTGCTGCTAATCCCACAGGGTGTTAATTCTGCATGTTAGTGATAATCACCAGCATTCCACATAAAGATATTTTCCTGCTTTTACTTAGACATCTCAATTCATTGCAGTGAAATTATTTATAGAATAAACTTTTGCTTGGTGTGATAAAGTAAATTCAGCCTTATGTGTAGATTTTTATACCTTTTCTGTGAGTTTCTGTATAGATTGCATTTCTCATGAATGCGTCCAGCAAACTATAGGCTTCAGATTACCTGTTACATACACCTCCTGGCAGGTTCTGCTATCATATATCTGCAGATTCCTCTGATATCTTTTAGGATGCACTTAGCACTAGCACTTGGTAATAATAGAGCTTTCAGCCTTTACAGTTAAATAAATGGTGTCACTCAAGAGGAGCAGAAACAGCTTTAACAGCAAAGCATGTTCAGTGAATAGTTAAAACTGTTGTTCTCATGGTATTTTCAGATGCTGCAAACTGAGATTTCCATAAATCAGCAGACATTTGATTCTATCATAACAAAAGTTCTACTCTCCTTGGAATCTGGAGAAGCAGAGAAAAGGTAATCTATTTAGTTTTCTCTCTAAGATCTTGGTAATTTAGTAAATTTGCTCTCTTTGAGTTGGTCATGAATCTTTGCTCTCATGTGGACATAAACACAAATTCTTCAATGGGTCATACTTCAAATAACCCCCTGCACATTTTGCAAACATGTGAGGAGGTGCAATGAGAAAGAGGCACAATTTCCTCGACCACTGCATTTTGGATAGCAACTAAATGTTCTGACTAACAAAAATCATTCCTTCTGGACAGGAGGCTTCCTTGTCTACTGCTCTCCTACAACTGTTGAAACTAACTGAAGATGCTGCATTTGAAGAATCCTTTTTTCTTTCTAAACCTCTCTATTTGTTAAAGTACAGAGGTGTGAGACGATACACCTGACCCCTGGCACACATGATAGGACATTGAGACACTGTCCACACAATCCCTACCGTATGGTAGCTAAACCTCTTTTTATCAGCATGATCTTATGCTTTTCTCTTAATCGATGCAGAGTGAGAAGCATCAAGTAATCTCTGTTAACAGAGATTCAAATTCTTCAAGCATTTTTGGTGTGAAGACATTGCCCTCTCTGCCAGAGCCTGCTGCTTCCAGAGGGCTGGGAGGATAGTGTGTGCAGTCCCCTCAAGCCTCTTCAATATGAGGTCCATAGCTTGGCTTAAAACTGGTAGGGAATGCAGAACTAAATTAAGGAAGGCTGCTGAACACCCCCCCAAACACAGGTGTTTGTATAAGAGCTGATCTGAAGGTCATGACCTCCTGCAGAGAAGTAGAATCGATAGATGGGGCTTGTCTTAATTGCTCCAGCTGGATCTGCTTGATCATCTAACCATGTTGTAGGAGAGGCCAAAAACCTGCTTGAATGGGTACAGTAATCACACAGAGCCTTTTCACTTTGCAGTTAGGTGCCACGGGTGTAGTATACAGTGATGGCTGAACCCCTGCTTACAGCCTGGTAAAAGCACAGATCAGTTTTGCAGGATAATGAGAGACCTTGTCTCACTTGCATTAATCTTCTTGTTCTTCAGAGAAGTGTTTAGTGCGTAGTGTTTCTGTGATTGCTGTACTACATATGTTGCTATACCTCAATAGCAAGAATGACTTGCATTATACATTCTTCTGTCATGTAAAAGGTTTTCTGTATTGCTTAAAAGATGGAACACACAGAGCAGGGCTGAGCTTAGGAGTGAACAGAATTTTTTGCATAGTTATTGTAACTGGAATATCATTTTACAAATTGAAATCCAGCACAATCACAAAAATGCAGCCTTGAGGTAAAAATACATTTACACTCAACACTTGTCATTTTCAGAACGGAGTTTATTTCCAAGCTCACCTTGCTGAAAGAGCAGTGGCAGAATATTATCCGGACGGTTCAGCAGAGGAAGAAAGAGATCGATGAACTCGTGAGCCAGTGGCAGCTCTTCAGGAGTTCCATGCAGACTCTCAGCAGATTTCTTGAGGATACTAACTGCTTTCTTGAAGCTGTGAAGAGCCAGGACTACTATAGCTTTTTCCAGCTTAGAAATCTAATTCATGATTGCAAGGTACTGTATTTATTTCTCATAAATCTAAAATCTGTGGGCTTTTTCTAAGACTGAAACAACTTCTGTCCAATTAGGTAAAAAGGTTTAAAATCAGATGCTTTAGGGGAAAAGCAGTTGCTGACACTTTCTTAAAGTCGAGCACAGATGAGAATAAGTGACATTGTGAAAGGCTCATTATACTGGGAAACTTTTCTGGTAAAAATTGTCATTTAAGTAGCCTTGTAGGCTTTAAAAATATTTCTGATAGGAAGATGGAAATGCAGGGTGCCAGGGAGATGAGGTAGATACATTGGTCAGTAGATACCCTCTAGGTCTGTGCCCATCTTATTGACATGGCTGCTGAATGCAGGCCTTGTGGTTTGCCTGAAGGAACCAACAAGTTAGTGCTTATGCTTTTTCTTAGTGAGAAAAGCCAGGTCTCCCTGCTACTGCAAGCTGCCCTTCCCTCATGCTGTTTTACAGAAAGAAAGTTATTATTTTTGCTTACGTTTTAGGCAAATTATTATTGATGGCTTACTTCACTTGGAGTATCTCATCATTAACAGAGCTGTTATCTCTAAAAGATTTTTCTTAATTGTTGTTTCTAGAGGTGCTAACAGAAAACTTTTTTTTTATTCTGAATAACTCATACAACTGAATTTCTATCTTTTTGTAATTGCTGTACTTTCACTCCATAGATTCAGTCAGTGAAAAGCTATTGTAGAGTCTTAGAAATCAGAAGATGAGAGAATCAGATTTTTATGAAATTAAAAAAAGCAGATAGGAGAAGATCTATTCATAACTTTTTCAAGAATGTGAAGAAAGTAGTGGCTTGAAACTCCCTACTCCCTTTGTGAGTCTTCCCTTCTTCCCAAGTGAAAAGGCAGGAGTGTACTTCCAAACTTGCTAAGAACAGCTTAAAAACCTTTTTTTTTTTTGTTTGTTTCTTTTTAAGAGCAAGGCAATGATTCTCCAGAGGCAGCAAGTCACCAAGTCCTTAATCATTGATGCTGGGGAGAAGTTGCGTACTGTGTCTGACCCTGAGACCAGTGCTGTTCTCCAGAAGGAGCTCAGCCAGTTACAGAAGAACTGGGGGTACACCCAGACCCAGCTGGAGAAGATGAAGATGCAGCTCAGCAGCACTGTACAGGTAGATGATGCACTGGTCTTGAGAGCTTCCCTGCCCCACCATCCCTAGAGCTGAGTTCTGTAGCAACAAGGCAAATGCTGAGCTGCTGCTTGGTGCAGACAGGCTCCAAGGGAAGTGCCTATCATGTGCCATTTGGGCTTGTGGGAAGGTAAAAATTACTGTCCCCTTATTCTCCAAGGGAAAATGGAGCTGGCATTCCTTTTCTGTTCCAGTGGATGATCCCTCTCTGATTGTTCTCATGTTCCCTGTGGCATGGAGCTCTCTCCTGCTTTGGGCTGCGAAGCCTGCACTAAAATTTAGCTTAGAGAGAGTTAGTACAACTTGTTGCTTCTCCTGTAGTTGCATCTCTAAACAGAAGGATAGGCCATATTCATTTCCCTAGAGTGATAAATTGGCTTTCACAGGTAGACAGCACATACGTATATCTTAAAATTTAATTTTGTTGTTGATACAATCCCTAGCCCAAAGCTATGCTCTAAGTCTCTCAGATCGGAAAAAAAAAATTAGCAGAAATGCTCTATAAGACAAACCTAAACTACAAGAAAGAGAGTGAGTTCTTTTGTAAATTCATGCATCAGATCTTGTGGGTGGTACTGTGTATCAGAAAGAAAATGCAAATAACTGTAGCACTTAATTATGAATTTCAGTGAATTGAATTTTGTAGCGTATCCATACAGCATAGTATGTCATGATAAAGTATCTTAAACTTTTATAACTTCCTTGGGTCTCCTTGAACAGAGTTGGGACTGCTGTGAAAAAGAAACCAAGGAACTAAAAAGCAGGCTGCAAGAGCTGAAGGAGAAAGTCAAAGATCCACTTCCACTTGAACATGAAGAGCTCTACAAAGCCAAGGAACATATTAAGGTATTTGAACAACCACATTGTATTTAAATAGATGTAGTATTTGCACAGCACTTGATGCCTGTAAAATCAGTTTTCCCTCTAACAGGCTCTTCTTAATTTCTCTCCTTTATACCCTCTTTGCCAGTCTGCAAAGTCCAGCTGACCAAAAAGATTACAAGAAGAGTAGTAGATTTTTTTTCCCCTGCTCCCTTTCCACAGTCTGAATTTATAAACTAAGCAGTTCCTCAGACAAAAGGAAAAAAGTTCCCTGGTGTCACCTCAGTTGGCTGCTGCCCTAATGGCTGAACCTCTCTTTTTGTTTTCCAGTCCATTTTGGACAGGGAACTCCTCAGGCAAGAAACCTTGTACTTCTGCAAAGTACCATGCATACCTGTGGGATCTGGGAATAATTAAAGAGAAAGAAAAATAAGAGTAAGGGAGTGGCAAATGCCCTTGAAGCCCATTGTGCACCATGAAAATTAAATGTCCAGGAAAGCATTTCCAAGGGATAGGAGACATTTTGTCTGGACTGGCCAGTCTTTCATCATCCTTTTATGAACTAAATTGTTGACCTGTGTAGTGGGAACAAATAAGCTTATTAGCAAGCCAAGGCTTTGAACTCATTATCAGCTGTCTGAAATCTTCTTTGTGAGTGCTGACTGCCTTTCCCACGGCAGCAGTCTTGCTGTAGCCCTGAATTATTTGTGAGTTGGAAGCACACAGCTCCTGCTTCTCATACCAGTAAGAGAAATTCAGGCACAGAGGCACCAGGGCTGGGCAGAGCCAATGCAGTTGCTGCTCTTGGGTGTCACGGTATATAATAAAGTAAGGCACCAAAATGATAGAGAAAGAAGGTTCCTTCTGCCTCCCTTTATTCCACTCTTCTATGCAATAAAGTTCTTTGAGGCCTGGACATTATACAAGGCTACCAAAGTCACATGAAATCCCATTCTTGGCTCCACTAATGTGGGGATTCGACCCGTGTTATCATAGATAACTGCATGTGTGCACATCTATAGGGAGCAATTTGTTGTAAGCTCAGGTAAATTTTAGTCTCAGATTTGTTTGTTTCCTTTCCTCCAGTGTTGAGGCAGATTAGTTTTCTGTTGTGGATTATTGGTTTTGGGTCTGTTTTTCTTTTTTTAATTAGATAAGTGACTGGATTAAAAAAAAAAACTGCAAGTCCTTGCAGGGATTGTACCCAGCACACTTTTCCTGATATATATAATTATTTTCCCCCTTTAAAATGGGACAATTTGGATCCTATTTATGGCTTTCTCAGAGGAGCCAGTGACCCCTCCCAGCCAACTGCCTTGCAAAATAGGACCCAGTACCTGGAGTTCAGAGCTTCCTTTTCCCAGACACGTGCAATGGTGTCTCTGCTTTTTAGGTGACAATTTTAGCTCTTATAAGAAAAACACATAACCCCGATACAAAGGGGAAAGGGAATCAGGGGAACAAAGCAGAAGAGGGAGATAAGGGTTGGACCTGATGATCTCTGAGGTCCCTTCCAACCCAGCCGATTCTATGATTCTATATTTCTCTGAATGAGCAGTTTCAAAGCTACACATTTCTGACAAACTTGATGAAGTAAGTGCCTGTGGAATAATTCATTAGGGAAGGGAGCCAATGTTGTATGTTTTGCATTTAAGTAAACTGAAACTGAAACAAATGTTGGTGGGAAGCAACTTGATGAAAATAATAAGAAAACCCGAAGAGAAGCGGACAAGTTCCTTCCTGAATGTGAAACCCCAGAGGCTGCCCTGGAGCACTGGGCGCTGAGCATCTCTCCAGCAATCCGGGATGCAGCGGAGCCTGAGGCAGCATCACCCAGGGCTCCGGAGAGCTCCGAGTCATGCCCTGGGCTGCGGTGGGGTCTGAATTATGCCTTGAGCTCCGAGTCATGCCCTGGGTTCCGAATGGGTCCCAGTTGGGCGCTGAGGCAGAGACGCGGGGTTCTCCTGCAGCCCCTCCGGGGAGAGCAGGAGAGGCGGCTGCACATTCCCCTCCTCTCCTCCCCCACAGCCCGGGCAGGGATTAGCCAAGAGGTTTGGAAAGCGGAGGAGCTTAGTGCCAAGGCTTGTTCCGGGTGCTTTTCCATGCAGGAGCTGGAGCAGTCGCTGGCAGAGTGGGCCCGCAAGATGAAGGAGGTTCAGGCCATGAAGGTGGGGCTGGCTCACTGCATCCTCACCGAGGACATGATGGTGCTGAAGGAGCAAATCGAACATTTGCACAGGCAGTGGGAAGAGCTCTGCTTGCGAGTAAGTCTGATGCCTCCTCTGGGGTTTTAGTAGCGGGGTATTCCTTGGGCCTGGGAGAAAAGGGGGAGCGGGATAGCAAAGGGAATTTCTTTCGGGGCCGGCTCAGTTTTGCAGTCTGGGGTGGGATAAGGGTGCAGCTGACCGGGGATGAAGTTTTTGTCCTTTTGTTTCCCGGACACAGGCTGCTGAGGTTATTTATTTTTGTAAAACCCTTTGTAACTGGTGAGTGTGTGAGTTGCAGAGGCTCCTGTGTTGCCTGCAATAGGTGGCTTTGTTCTGGGCTGCCGAAGGGAGGAAGGGGGGCAGAGAGGGAGAAACACAGGAATTGCCCGAGGGCATAAAGCTGGGAAAGGAAGGGGGAGGGGGGGAGGTGTCTGCAATCTGATGTTTACAAAAAATGCCGGGAGGGTTGATAAAAAAAACTTAATTTAAATATGTTTAAATAGTCACTCCCTGGGTTTAAACAGAACTGAGTTGCCCTTTCTTTAGGAGTAAAATACTGCGAAATATTCGCATTCTTTCTGCTTTGTCGCTTTAATACACTTAATTTAGTGCTGCATGTAAAACTGTTGGGGAACATCTACCAGCGAAGTCAGATGAACTTGATTCATTAGGTTATTGTGCAGTTTGAGCTTGTGTTTACTTTGACCTGTTAACAGGATTGGAAGAAGTAAAATACTTGGGGGTCTGAAGTTACTCTGCGTGGCTCTGCATGCCAGCAAGCCAAACTCTTCGCCTCTCTTTGCTCACAAGTCAATAGCTTTTATTTTACTTTGTAAAGAAGTATTGTAGCGAGTTAGTATTTCGTGTCTAAGCCTTACTCAGTCAAAGGTAAAGCAATCTTGGTGGGAATATTGCAAAGTAATGAACAGCTACGCTTGTTTCACAAGCTTTGGTGTGATGAAATAGTTACTTGGATTTTTTTGTGTGTTGCCAGGCAAAAGAAGAATTTAGTATATTTGCCTTAAACTGGAGAGTTTTCTCTGTTACTGTTTTCTGAACTTGGAAAATAATTCCAGAGGCACCCTACACCCTCCCAAGAAATACAGGCCATTATTTTTAAATTTAAAGGCCTGGACCAGTTTTCTAATGAAAATCTATAGTTAAAGACTATAAATGAGAGAACTTGTTCTTTTTTTTTGTGAACTTCTGATGCCTGCTGTTTCAACTGTGGTGAACAGCCCTAAAAATTAAACTCTCTTCTGTATGTACCCCACTACAGTCTACTGCAGTAGTTACTTCCTGTAGTATTTAAGTTCAAATTTTATTCAGACTTGCTATTGTAATTTCCTGAGGGAACAACGTCTTACCTTGGGGAGAAGAATGGAGTGCAAATAATGTGACTATGTTAGGCAAAATTGATAATGGGAGGAATCTATCCATTGCTGCAGCAGCAGGACAAAGTGAAATGTTCCCACAGCCCTAGTGAGCCCCCAGAGAGCCTGCACTGATGCTCAGATGGACAGGAGGGTAGGGAAGCAGACTGAGTTGGTTCTGCTGCTATCACAACTGTTTTGTTTTGGGTAAGGAGTCAAGATGTATTGTGGGGGGAAAAAAAAACAGCAATATAAATGTGGAGAGGTGAAAGCCTTTAAGAGGGAGAGGCAGCTGCAGCTGCCATGGGAGAGGGACAGCCAAATGCCTGTGCTGGACTGGGACAGGGACACAAACACACTGAGGGAGGAGCTGAACTCAAGTGGTGTTTACACAGCATCCTGTACAAGTGAGATGTAGGTCAAAGATTTAACTGTCCATATCAGTGAGTATCCTGTCCTAATGAACACTGGTGTATGGGTAGGATGGCTGGGCCTTGATATTCTTTAAGCCTCCCTTGCGAATGCCCACATTGCTCCTGGATCACACTGTGGATGCAAATCTGGAGCTGGTGTCCTAGAGAAGGGGCTCAAAGCAAGGTCTAGCTTGAAGGGATCAGGTTACTAAAAGCTTATCTGGGATTTTTTGGGCTCAGTCCTGTTTTATCCTCAGTCTTCATTGCTTACCCATAATTTCGAGGTTTCTTCCCAAGAAAGATGCTGCCAGAAGTTAACATGGGGGCTTATCCATAGGTGTCTCTGCGTAAGCAGGAGATCGAGGACAGGCTTAATGCCTGGATTGTGTTCAATGAAAAGAATAAGGAACTGTGCTCCTGGCTGGTGCAAATGGAAAGCAAAGTGTTGCAAACTGCAGATGTGAGCATTGAAGACATGATTGACAAATTGCAGAAGGTAAGTAAGCAACACTACTTTTCATTTGCAATTCAAAGCTCATTAAAGGCATCATTCCTCATGTCTTTGTTGCCTCTTGAAAGGGATATGTGATATAAAACTAGCATGTGCAGGCTGTTGTGAGAAGATGAGCTTCTTTAGCTCTTCTCTGTGCTCAGACTTGGAGCATGGTGCAGAGCAGGTATGACACCTGACTGCATTTAGGCATGGACTGTGCTGTGAGTTGCAGTGATGGGGTCTGGGTTGTTGGGCACATCTGCACAGCACTGCCCAGAGCTTTCCCTGCTGGGACCAGGGGTGTCCTGGGAGCCTCTCACTGCTCTCACCACCAGCAGTTAGGAAACTGATAAGTAAGGGGACAAAGAAAAGCTTGTAGGATGTGGTAGGTCTTACACCAGGGGTTACCACAGCCAAAAACCAAACCTAGTACTGCCCCTTCTCCTTAGCAGTCAGTGCAGTTCATTCTTTCTGGGACATTACTATTAGCTTGGTTTTGAATAGTTCCTCACTGTGGCTTTAAGATCCCAATATATAAACTCTGATCTCCTCTTGATAAGAATACCAATAAATAAAGCCATCCTAGACTTGAATTTGGGTCCTTCAGAGGTAGTTTGATTGGAAATTTACATTTAATAAGGAAAGCAGAGACAAAATTAGGACACTAAACTGCTATTTTCAGGAGTACTTACTCCTTGCACTTGCAAGTCTTTAAGCTGCTTATTTTTTCATAGTGCTTCATTGTGGGAGTGCTTTGCCATTGAGGATTTTTTTTTTTCTGCTACATGCTAATGTAGAAACCTCAGCTGTCATGGCAAGCCAAACCTGACTTCTCATCACACACCTGGGAAAAGAAACAATTTGGTTTTGGTTTTGGTTTGGTTTTGTCACTGTGGTTTGTCCGGGAATTAAGCAATGTTTGTGTATATTTATCAGGATTGCATGGAAGAAATAAACCTGTTCAGTGAAAATAAACTTCACTTGAAACAAATGGGCGATCAGCTAATCAAGGCTGGCAACAAGAGCCGAGTTGCAGAAATAGATGATAAACTCAACAAAATCAATGACCGCTGGCAGCACCTCTTTGATGTCATTGGAGCCCGGTAAGAAAATTATTTTCAATGTTTTATGTGAGATAAAAGTCAGAGGGTAGTGTCCTAGACTATCAGAAACAGACTAACGTGACTTTCAGGTCTGTTGAAATTTATTCTGGAGAGTCAAATTAAACTGAAGTTATGGCTTTTCTTGCTGTCTTGTTGCAGTATTGACACTAAATGTCTTAGTTTATCCACTGGTAGAGGGTAGGGTGTAAGAGTCAAAATTATTTCTCTGTTGCATGTGATGATTAACAGCTTAATTTTAAGGCAGTGTGGTAGGAGTTCATTTGGGCTCTTGAGGAGAGCTTCCTATGTAAAGACCAGCCTCTGTTTCACCCTATGCACAAAATCTGGGAATAGATTCCTGGCTGGTCTCAGTAGGCAGTCTTACACAATGATAACATTCCTTTTCTACATTCAAACTGCATGAAGTTTCACTTAATATTATTGCTATTTCTTTACATGCTCTGTTTCTTAAATGCAACAGGAAGACCGTACCATGAGTTTAATTTTTTATTTCATGATCTTCTGTGTGATGGTGAAATGGAAAATACTGTGAGTTGAAATAAAAAGAAAACCCAACTCAGAAATAACAACCAAAAAACCCCCAAACAAGCAAACAAAAAGAAACCCCAAACAACCCAAAAACTGCATAGCTCAGGCAATGACTTCTTAAAGGATTAAATATCTTTATTATACTTGACAGAATTAAGAACATCACGATCGTTTTAGTACTGGTCTTACTGAGGTGATGCCATTTCACTGAGATATCTGACTTTCTACCACAGCTTGATGGGAGGATGCTGGGCTGGACTCATAGCCTGTCTTGAGTTTATTAGTAATTGAGAAATAATAAGGCTAACACCAAATTAATGTTGGTCTAGCCTTCTTTCCCAAGGTTTTGATTCTCCTGCAAACCCCCCCTCTGGGCCTGGAGTTGCTCTCTTTCTCAGTGAACATTTGGGACAAGTAAGGGGGGCAGTAGTGCTGTGACAGTGTAGTGCTAAGTGGGTTGGATCTTAATCAGGAGTGAGATCTGAATTAATGGTGACACATGAGCTGTGAATGATTAAGTAGAAGCTGCCTTCTTAAGATCTAACACTTTTGCAGATAGTCTTGCAATGGTTTGTCTCAGGGTGTCTTTTTTATTTGATCTGGTATAGAAAAGAAACACTTCTATAACAGTGCTTTTTCTGTCCTCATCTTACCATGGCACACCACTTTAAAAATATTTTTATGATAATTTGTGTTCTGCTGTGTGTTAGTTTTGAACTGAAGCAATTTTAAAATGCAAATTACAATGTACTATTTTAAGACTGAGTAAACATGACAAATACCTAGTAAAACTTGAAAAATATGATAAGAACTGATGGTGTATTTAGAGCGAGATCTGGGATGTCTTAAATCTTGGCCTTCAGACAAATGGATAGTGGTGCTTTGAGGTACACTGATGCAAGTTTGCCTGGAACATTGGCATAGCCCCCACTATTGGCTTCCTGAGTGGGTATTTCAGTTACTGGGGAGTTGGTGTGATACTTTCTGATCATTCCTGTCTTTTTAATTCCAAAAGGTCTGGAGCATGTCAACTTCTGCTTCCACCAACTGTCTGCTTAAGTCCAGTGTAATGATCTGAAAGAACCTGAAGAAATGTGGTTTTAAGCAGCTCCCTCAGCGGTCCAAGGTTTATCAGGCAGCCCAGTGGGTTCTGCTGGTCCTCTTGGACTTTATGTTAAGAGAGGTTCAGTGTATTGCAGTATAGGTTTAACACATCTCCTTTCCTCATCTAATCCACCTTGCTTATGCTTGGCTCACAGCTCAAGTGTTCTCAGCTGCTCAATGATAAATGATACCAGCCTAGACACAACAGAGAGTGTGGTCCTAAGAGTTTTATTTTGCTCTGTTTACAACCTTGTGACTTCCCATTCTGAGATTACTGCTATGGTGGGGGCTTGCTGCTGAGATTTGAAGACTGAAGGAATTAAATTAGATCAGTTGACTGAAATTTCCACCTCACTCACAGATATGCTTTGGGGCACTAAAGAGGAGGGTCCTCTCATGCTTCTGGTTTTAGCATCTTGAGTTCAGGAGATGGGGAGGAGGCCATGGTCCTGCTGATCACAGATCTGACATTGGTGGGACCTCTTCATGGGGGAGCAGAGTAAAGCAAGGAGTCTTGGGCTGGAGGCAAGATGACCCATGAGTATGGGCTGTGATGCCCCATGCTGGTAGACTGCCTCCTCCTTTTTTCAGTTTGCTTTTGGAAAAACTTTTTAAAAATACCATATGTATAAACTGTGCTGAAAGAGCACTTGAAAACAGTGGAGGCAAAATTTGTGTTGGCCCTGTTGCATGAAGCCATCACAATCCAGACATCCTCATATGATTCCAAACATCTTCCATCCCCAGTTTCATCCCATGGGTTGGCACAAAGATGCTGGAACCTGTAGGGCATGGTACAGGGGCTCTGCACCCACTGCTGCCCGGCAGAAGAGGGGCTGCAGTGCTGCACACTGCTTACCTGGACAAAGCCCTTCAGTTTGGGCACTGCTTCATTTCTTGGGGAAGATAAAAGGGATGGAGGAGATGCTTCAGGGCAGGATTGCCAGAGGGCTTTGTAGGGTTTGAGGGAAGTGAGAAAGAAGAATGCTGCCTGGAGGGAAGGGATTAATTTTGAGGCAATCTTATCTTGCTCCTGAAAAAACCCAACATGTAGGAACTTTATTTTCACAGTACAGCTGTGAAATGAGGGGGTGGGTTTGCTCTTGGTTTTTCAGATCAGTAGCTGTAAAGAAAGTAAATAGAAGTAAAAATTTTCTGAGGTTTTGGGTGCTTAATCTGTGACCGCCTGAAGCCTTTTTTGAGAAATGTGCTGTGTATTGGCACTATAGCCCACTGTACCACTTCCCTGGTCCCCAGTGGCCATCCATGACAGCCAAGGACCAGACCTCACAATGTCTTCATGGCAAGCCAAGATTTGGGCAGTAAGTTAGCTACAGAGCCATGCAGTGAGTAGGAGGAGAAGACATACATTGAGTACCTGTGTGTTCATACCCAATCCTCTGTTTGAGGCTCTGAATCTTTCTAGTAGAGAAGCACTTCAATATCGTGTGGTTAAAGAGTGTAAAATAGCCTGTATCCAAAGGAGTCTAATGGAGATTTATAGCCAATTTCAGTTCTGTGGTTTCTGGTATCTTCATAGTTGACCTGAGTATAATTTTTTTTTTCTGTAAAAACACAGTGTATGGCTGTGTGATACCGACATGAAACCAAACCAGTCTCAAGACAGTATGTCAATAAAGAGCATTCCTCCTGATGGCTTATTTCACCTTTTTAAACCAATAAACGTCCTAGGACAGATGGGTAAATTAGGTGAGCTCTCAGTTTAGTCCTTTAAGTGATTCTCTTAGTTCATGGTGACAAGCTCAGATTTGCCATATGGCTGCACTTGCAGGACTTAACACTTTGACTGCATGCCTGTGCATGGCTTCTGTGCTGATAAAAAGCTTTGTTGCAGACAGACAGTGGCTTGGTGCAAACTTGGCCATGCATTCACTGGCAGGAATTGCCAAGGAACCTGTGTTGTGTACAGCTGTGTCCTTCCCTGGCCCACCCATCACTGGTGCTAATTCCATGCTTTGCTTCCCAGCCTGTGGAGGAAACATTTGCTTTCTGTGTTGCTGGCAGACTGGAGGAGCATCTCCATGTCACAGGAGGGTGTTCACTGCTTGGGGATGTGCTAAGTCTGCTTGAGCCTTCATTAAAACCACCAGCTTGATCAGGGACTGCTTCCAGCAGTTTCGGGTCTGCAGACCTGTTTCTGCAGTAACAAACACTGCATTTCTGTACCTTTGTATCACTTACTGTGATCTTCCCAGTGCTGTGAAGCTGTGGAAGGAGAATACCACTTCTCAGTTGCTCTGGCTGTGGCTACACTGTGATGTATTTTTTTATTTTTTCTCTTGGTGGGTTTGGTCTGTGTTTCAAGTTTTGTGGAAAAAAAAAAATCAGGTTTTGTGTATGACGCAGGAACATGTTCAGATGACTGACCTTTAATGCCAGTGTGGGGGTTTTTTGTTTTGTTTTGTTTTGGGGTTTTTTTGTTTGTTTGGTTGGTTGGATGGTTTTTTTGCAAGCTGCCAGCCCTCATTGCATGGTCACCCCTTCCTTCCCACATCGAACTTGGGAGACTCAAGGTGTTTTTAGCTGGTTTGCTGTATGCTGTGGTTGAAATTCCTAAACAGGCTGAAACTGTTCAGGTTGCAGTAAAACAAGAGGGAGTTGAAGCTCTTCAGTGACACCACCCTGTGTTGTCCAGGGGCTCCACAGATGTTTTATTGGGCATCTTCAGTGAGCAGCTGCTCTGTGCATCCCCTTCATCCTGGGATCCTCACTGCAGCTGGGCTGCCCTGATAGCTGCTCCAGTGGCAGTGAGTCCCTGCCTAGGAGATGTGGGGAGCTAGCTAGTCCCTGCTGCCTCTCAGCTGGCCTTTCTTTGTTCCCACCACATTGCTACCCTTTGGCAGGGCAGATGGTCAGGCACCACGACTTGGTGTGCTCTCCTACCCCACTTGGTGTGAGTGCACTCCGAGTGCAAAGGTCTTTCTAAATTGCTGCAGATGAGTATTGCATGGCAAGGGAAGCAAAACATGATGCAGTGAGGCCCCTGGGTAAATGATACAGCCACATCCAGCAAAAATGTACTCATTTGTGGCAGTATCAATGTCAAATTTAATTCTTGTAGTAATTACTTAAATAAAAATAAAGATCTGGGCAGCTGAAATGTCACTCAAAAAGTGCCTGCTGTCTTTCTGTTTCCTCTGGGCTTCCTGTCCCTTAGGGATTACACTTCTCTTTGGTGCAAAAGCTGTGACAAAATTGATCATGGTATCGGGCAGGATGGTTTGGCTTATTCTGGTTTTGCAATGTGTGCCACGATGTGCTGGGAGCAGGGGAGAGCTGGCAGTAGCAAGGGGAGTCCCTCTCCTCTGCATGCTGTCACTTCTGTTTGTCTGTCAAGCTGGGAGGGTTACTGCCCTTTTTCTCAGACCTACCATTTCAAATGGATTTTTGAACCTTCCTGGATAAACTGTTGAGGTGACTGGGTGTGATTTACCTGTGCAAATGTCTGAAGTCCTCTCGCAGGCCATGGTGTCTTCCCAGGCACTTTTTATCCTGCCATGTATTGAATGTGAGCGATTGGCAAGCCAGCACAGGTCTGTGGAAGATTACCTGAACACTGAAAAACCTTTGATTTCAAAATCATTCCTTGCATTTTTTATGGGATTATCATAATTTCTTTATTTTTTTCCCTGATACTGGCTGGGTGGGGAGTGACTTTTAATCTCGGGTTCTCCAGCTTCCGCCTTTTTTTTCCCACCCCATGATCTCTGGCAGTCACAGCACACAGAAATCATGACAGAGTGTTTTTCCACAAACAAATGAGACCATAAATGAAGATTAGGGGTTATTTTGTCCTCTGGCATAACAGGGTACTTGGACTGGAGGCCTTCCGCCTGCACTGGAAGGTTAAAGAGAGGACAGGTTAGTGTGTGGGAGATTTAATTTGTACTTAAATAACTGGGATATAATGGTAAAACCAAGAATGAAGAACGCAGGGGAAGTAAGGATACATCCGTGTGCGTGGATGTATGTTTTCTCAGTTTTTTGAGTTCACTTCAAATTGACTTCGCTGCAAATCATCCGTGTCTGAGGCTCCAAATCTCTCTTTAACACAAGAAATGAGCACCGAGTCTGCCTTCTTCAGAGCCGAAGCTTCCATCCTGAAACCTTTCCTTGTTGCCAGCCACGGGCAGCTGCTCGGCGTGGGCTTCTTTGCGTGCTAATTCTCTCGTGTCAGAATAAACCTCTCGTGGTTTTGTTCTGAGGAGGGGATGCGGCCATTTGCCAGGTAAAATACCAGGCAAAAAAAAAAAACCCTTAGGGGTTAAAACTGGGGAGAGCGATCGTGGTTTCCCAGCTCGGTGGCCGAGGAGGAGGACAGGCGAGCCTCCCCCTCCCCATCGCAGGATGCTAAAGCAGCGAATAAATAGGGCATCTGTGGAGGAGGGGTTTCCTCTCCCATGCCTGCCTGCTTGCACAGACGATCCCTTTCGCAGCTTGGGATTTGCAAGCTGAGGAATGGTTTTTTCTTGCGAACCGTAAGTGCCATCTTGGTGAGCGGCTGCGGGTTTGTTTGCGGTGGGTTCTGATGGGCGCAGCGGGACCGGGCAGGCTTGGGAGGCGGGGGGAAGGGCACCGCAGTGCCGAGGGATGGGATGGGATGGGATGGGATGAGCTGGAGCCTCCCTGCAGTTCTCCCGGGATTAATGGATGAGGGGGAGATGCCGCGCCTCAGCTGAGGGATAGTGCTCGGGGACCTCTCGCTTAAAAATCAGGGTTGTAGACCCTAAACAGTGGAGATCTGCCACAACCAGACCTTTTGGACCCGCCGGCTTTCTCCAGCACAGCCTGCAAGCACAGCCCACTGAGCCGGGGCCTCCTGTCATCACACCAGGGCCCGGCGCTGCACGGGGAAACGTCCTTGCCTTTCAAACAAAGGCCTAAAATTTGCCTTTGACATCACCTCTTGAAATCGGGTCTTTTGTCCCTCACATGGTTAAGCTCTTCCTGCAGCTTACTGAACAAAGGTTTCTTGGCGTGCATCTCATTTGCCTCCCCCCCCCCCCCCTCGGGTTGTAAACAATCCTATCAGCTGGCAGGGCAGTTTCAGCTCCTCTCCCTGAAAAAGAAATGTAGGTAGTATCTTTTTCTGAATACATTGGTGCTTGTGAAGGAGAGTTCGGAATTAATACGTCAAAATGTTTTTCATACCTTCAGACACTTAAGGTCTTTGTGTTCCTTATTACTCTGAGCTTTGCTGTTCCTTCTCCTGCAGCATTTGACAGCTAGTGCAATGCAATTGGCAGGCATTTTGCAATTCTTTGTTTGTGTGAATACATTTCAGTCTATCTGGAATTGTCTTCTACTGCTAGATATCTCCTGAGTAGTTACTATAAAATATTCTGTGTGTTCATGAGGCTATGCAGCGATTCAGCCTGAAACAGCTTTAATGCATCTCTCCTCTAGCCCAATGCTGGCATCTTCATCGAGGGTATTAAGACCCAAATCCAATCTCGAGTCAGGTCAGTTAGTCCTTCTGTTCACTTTTGCTGCCAGCTTTTAGTTATAATCTACTAGTTTTGTTCTTTTTCTGCCAGTTCTATTTCGGTGTTAAGATTAAGACATTAAGAAACTGGCTTTGTTTGGCTTATCCCAGGCAACCTATACATCTGTCTAAGCCCTGTTTTGAATCAGGATAGCTTTTAAGCTGGGCCCATTGCAAAGTACAAGGAATGTTTGAATTTTGGGGGGGCTTTTTAGATCATGGTTATGTTTTGTATATTTTTCTTTTAGCTGTTAGTATGCTTTTTTTGTTCCTGGGGCCACAGTGAATGGTGGCAAGTGAGTTCTCACTGGGAAGTGAACTAGGATAGCCTCTCCTGTGAAGACAGCCTGAGAGAGTTGGGGTTTTTAGCCTGGAAAAGAGAAGGAAGGCTCTGAAGAGATCTTAGAGCAACCTTCCAGTACCTGAAGGGGCTACAGGAAAGCTGGGGAGGAACTCTTTGCAAGGGCTTGTAGTAATAGGAAAATGGCTTTAAGCTGGAAGAGGGGAGATTTAAGTTAGACATGGGGAAGAAATTCTTTGGTTTGAGGGTGGTGAGACACTGGTGCAGGTTTTCCAGGGAGGTTGTGGATATTGTATCCCTGAAAGTTTTCAGGGCCAGGCTGGATGGGGCTTGGAGCAACCTGGTCTGGTGGGAGGTGTCCCTGCCCATGGATGGTGGTTGGAACTGGGTGATGTTCAAGGTCCATTCCAACTGAAACCATTCTGTAATTCTACAGGTACACCTTCATTCAGTAGGCAGTAAGTTTTATCAAGTTTGAACAAATAACTGAAGAATTACACTTTGAAGAGGAAGAATTAAGAGTGGTGGTAGCCTCTTCCACCCTCTGAATCACTGTGAGGAGCCTGTTGCCTCTGCTGTGCTTGAACCTTTATGGCTGTAAATTCACTGTTCACTGGATGACTGGTCAGCAGGTCATGGGGGGAGCTTTTGACCCTAAGCTTGGTTGCTTGGACTGTGCACCCTTCTCCAGCTTCCAGAAGGACTGTTTTTCTGAACAAATAGTCCCTCAAGGTGCCTCTCAAAAGAGTTCATGAGGTTTTTGTTGTGTAAAGAGCAGATAATTTGCAAGAACACTTGCAATAAATGCACCTGAGAGTGGTTGTTGCAAAATAAGACTTTTATGGATGTAATTAGTCTACTTCATGTTTTTTCTTTGAGCTGTAGCCAGAGAAATGGCAGTTCCCTGTGACTTCTTTGCAAGCTGAGGGTGCTCAAGGAGGATGCTCAAACTTTTCATCATTTCACTTGTTGCTTCAGTGCAGAACCCTACCCTTTACCTTGGTTTATGTCTGCTGACTGCAAGGAGCAGATCAGGCTGTGTAAACACCTGGGCAAGGCTGCCTTCCTATTTACACACTGCAACAGCTTCTGTTAAGTTTTTATTCTTCCCTAACTGCTTAGCTCAAGTTTCAGGTTAATGACCTACAGCATTAAGGATGGTTAAATTGCTGAGAAATGTCATATTTTATGTAATAAATGAAATTTCTCAATTATAATGGTGTGTCTGTAATGGTAGAAAGTATATACAAGCTTGCAGTACCACAGTGACGTTGTTTTTGAGACTTGCTTCTTTTATCAGAAGTAAAGACCCACATATTTATGGTAATGCCCATAGCTTGAGCTTTAGGGTGATGTCTAAGCCAAAGTAATGTCCTTCGTTGTTGGGTTTTTTTGATTTTTGTGGGGTTTTTTGTTGTTGCTGCTAAAAGCCCACTTGTATTCTAAAGCTGTTGCATTTTAAAATTTTTCTATGTGCTGTCAGTCGTAGAAACATTAATTTATAATCTAATATCCCTTGACTTTTCTTTGGCCTTCCTTGGCTTTGTTCGCTTGCCTGTTATCCAATATGCGGACTGAAGAAAGATGTCTTGCTATCCTTGAATTTTTCTGTAGTGCAATGTCAGGGTAGGAAACTGATGGATACAGACATGCAGGGAGTGCAGGGAAGCAGAAATGATAACTGCACATCCCAGTGAACTCTCAGCAGGTCAGCTGGGGCATCCCATGATCCCAACATGTGCATCTCTTTCAAGTCACCAGAGGGACATTTCCAGGGCACTGGTGGGTAGACTATGCTGAGAATAAATGACCACTGGATACAGTCAGGGGCAATGCTGAGATCTAGCCTTGCTTTCCTTCTGACTGTCCTAAAGTCATCCAGAACTAACAATGAATCAATGCAGATGTTTTTGCTCAGATGTCCTCAGGCCTGGCTCAGCTGGTGGTTCTTCTGGAACCTCACTGCTGAACACAGAGGCTGTATTTGTCCCTTCTCCCCAGGGAAAAGGGTTCCCAAAGCAGCTGTCTTCAGTGTGTCCTGGGGAGTCACAGGCCCTGCTGAGCATCATGGCAGAATGGATCAAAATTGACAAGTGGGACAGAAGCAGGGCATAGGGTGAAGAAAGAATTGGGTTTCCTGGGTACATTACTGCCAGCCCATAGCACAAGAAAGTGCTGTAGAGTTACTGGAGTATGACAGTTTCATTGATTACCACTTATTAGAGACAGAACCAGGAGCAGGAAGATTCATATAACAGCTCTTTGCTTGGGATGCCTTCTGCATACAGTGTTGAACTTTGGAACAGAGCTCTGAAAAGAGCTTGTTAAGGAAAGCCTGAGCAGTTAAACACTTTTGTCATCTGCTGTCTTCCTCTCTATCAGCTGCAGTGGAAAGCAGAGGCAGCTGCTTTGGACTGTTGATAGTACTTGCAGGGCAAACCACTGCAGTTCATGGAGAGATCTTGTGATCTGGATGTATAACACAGGTCTGATAGAAATAATACAGATTTTTTTTTTTTTTCCCCCACCTTCATTGAATTTCCAAGGTCTTGATGACAGGCTCTGATAGCAGTCTGAAGTCAGAAGAGATGTCACTCCAGTTTTGGGCTTTTTAGTAATTTTTGTTGAGAACCACAATGAAGGAGAAATTCAAGGAAAGATTTGAGAGCAGCAGTGAGGTAGTTTATCAAATGGGAACAAGTTGGCCAAAAGGTACCATGATGCTACGTGGACAATCTGAGGGGCTGTTAAGGGGTTTTGACACAGGAATATGCTATAAAGGCAGGAAATAAAGAAAAGTTTGTTTGCGCTTTGAGAGCTATGCTACAAACAGCTCCAAAAATGTTAATGGTCTGTGTGGTTAATTTTCTGCTGCACAACTCTCTCTAGCCATTGAATATTCTCTCTTCAGGATTGTTTTTTTCTTCATTTTCACACACCAGGAGAGTCTGGCACAGCTCCACACGTTTCAGTCTGTTGTTTAGAAGAGCTTTTAGTGTCAGGTGCTCTTAGTTCTACAGTAGCCATTGTTCAGGCCTTCTCCTCTGTCAGCATCCATTTGCCCAGCATGTTGGTCCTGTGGTTTGGGCAAATTCTGCCTTTCTGTTGGCAGAGCAGTGCCTTTCTGATTAGAGTGAGCCTTTTGGTTGCTGAAGAAGACACTGAACCTGATTCCCAGCAGGAAATCCAGACCATAGATACTCACTGTAGTTTAACTGCAGCATGTTACAGTACAAACTCCCACTTTGACAAATGTCCATGCTTTGACTGAAGAGCTCACCAGCAGATGAATGAGGCTGCAAAAGTTCACTCTGCTCATATAGTTTCATTAATGAATTCACACAAGACCTTGTTGAAGCTTGTGATTTACAGGCAACACCTTGGTGCGACAGTAAGTGCTTCATAAAGCCATGCCTGTCATCACCTTCTGCTAATATCATTTCCACTGATTTTAGATCTTTGTAACAAGATGTTCTTCCTGGTTTGCTTAGGGTGAAGAAACTGAAGGAAACATTTGCTTTTATACAACTGTTGGACAAAAACATGAGTAATCTTCGCACCTGGTTGGCCCGGATTGAATCTGAGCTTTCCAAACCTGTTGTTTATGACATCTGTGATGACCAAGAAATCCAGAAGAGACTGGCAGAACAGCAGGTGGGAAATAGGAGCAGTCAGAGTAAATGAGCTAAAATGCTGCTGATTACAATTGTTCCTTGTTTAAAATCACCTTTTTCTTTTCCTTAGCAAGACCTTCTAACTGCTTACTTTTCCCAGCATGTTCCTGCCAAGATGCATATCATGGAGAATTTTTTTTTGCGTGCTGTGATTTCCAAATTGTATAGACTTACCCCCACTTCTGCCTTTCCCCCTCCACCCAAGGAAAACATGCAATGCAAACAGAAGCATTTTATATTTGGTAGTTTGCTCTGTTATACATAACAGAGTTCAGAAGGCTTAGGCAGGACACAAACATTGTCAGAGTCCATGAGGATGACTTAGGCTGCCAAGGTGTGAATTCTGGGTCTCCTGAGAAGGGGCTATGAGAGACTGAAGTGCTGGGATTTGTTGTATTGCCCTCCTTAGCTCAGTTCCCCAACTTTGAGCGAGGAAGAGGATGTTTGACCTTTGGAGAGTTGTGTTGTGCAAACGGTGCCTTTGACTGCAGTCTGATCCAGCAGGCAGGCTCTGAAGATCCCCTCAGGCTTGGGTGAGATGGTGTGTGAATCCTGCTGAGGCAGAAATGGGATAACACCCAGCTTAGCACCCTTGGGTGTTGGTTGAGTGCATGTAGCTATTTATCCCAGCCAGTGGTTTACACAGGATCTTCAGGATATGTGCTAGTTTTAAGGGATGGAGATGACAAAGATGAGGCACAGCTGAATGTTCTAGGTATCCCAGCCAAGTGGAAGTATGAGATGAGCTGGATAGCCTTGGAGTAAATTTCTCTCCCCAGCAGCCACGGAAGGAGAAGGAACTTTCTGAAGCACAGACTTGCTGGTGGAGTCAGCCTTTGCTGTGCTATAAGTCAGCCCACATTCCAAGTGCCTCCCTGGGAAGGCTAAGAATGACCACGGCTGTCATCTGGCCTTGATGTGAAACACAAATATTTGCCCTAAAACTGAGGATCAAGAATAAAGCTGTAAAGCATGGATGCTTTATAGCATCTGCCTTCAGGAATACCTATGGGTGTTCTTCCCATCCTTCCCATCTTCTCTCTGGCTGCTACTTTTGTGTCTAAGGAAAGATCCCTGAGTGATCAGACTTAAGGGCTGTGTTCTTTGCTGGATGATGTGGCTCTCCATCCATTCATGTCCCAGACATTGCAGGAAGGGCCAGTTCCTCTCTGACAGGAGTGGAGATGGCTCCCACTGGCTCCACTGCAGGAGTTGGTCAAACACCAATGCCTCTTATGGTTTCATCTTTGTTGTGAATGGTCATATAAAAACCAAGGAATTATTTTCTCCCAATCCAAACCTTTTGCATTGTCAAAGCCTGTGACAAATTGCCAGGCAGAGGAATGTGGCCACAAAGGAACTGTGTCCAAACTAGTTTATTTTTATTATGAGCGTTCAAGCTTCAGCTTGCTGTAGGACCCATCATTTGCTGCTCAGAGCTGCTTAGTGCTTTGTTGTTTGGATTCTGTTTCAACCATAGACCTCTGGGCACCTTTCAACTCCTTCTACTGTAACCTCTTAGCAGACTGAGTGTGAGAAGACTGCTGACTAAAAAGACCACAGTAAAAAAAAATAAATCCTCTTTTGCTCTGCATTGTAGAAACCTTTAGCTGAATGCAACAAGTAAAAAGATCTTTCCTAGATTTATCCGAACAACTATTCCAGCAAGAGCAGTGATGGGTGAGCACTGTGCCCTACAGGCTTCTTTTATTTGACATCCATGACTGGAAAAGATGTACCTGTTCAGTCTTGAATAATGACATTTAAAAGTGTTGTGCACTCTCAGAGATGTCTTATGGCATGCCTCTTCAATTAAAGGATGAAGATTAAACCAAGAATATTAATTCTAAGATTTCAGAGCTGTTCCACTAACTCAGAAGTCTAGCAGCATGTAGTCTGTTCAAGCTTTCTTGGCAATGCTGTGCAGAGCTGAAGGAAAAGGACCTTTTGGGGCTCAGTGTGTGTTCCTGGCCACAATATTTAGTTTGTTGTCACAGTAATACAGGCAGGTGCTTTCAAAAAAGAGCTTGGAAGACAGCAAGGATTCTGCCTAGGGTTATTCTGTGAACACAGGCACAACCAAAAGCAATGGGATCAAGTCAGGAACATTACCACAGTACAAGGAGAGTGGATTTGTGAAAAATCTGTGGTCGAAATTCTCATTTTCACTAAAACAACTCCTTTAAGTCGTGTAATTGAATGAATTCAGAAGATTGTCCACAGGTGCCAGTAGTGGGGTAGAGCTTCTCTCAGACACATAGCCATGTAACACCAGTACTGGTGTGCTGTCTTTGTGTGTGTGCCAGGACACCAGCCTGTGATCAGTCGCTACAGCACATGGGCTGTACTATGAGTTACCTGTCAAGTCTTACGGTGTTGTAAGATGATAGGAGACATTGTCATCTTGGACAGTCAGAATTAATCAGTATGTGTTTATTGTATGTGTAAGGTGTGGATTTTGAATGCATATTAAAATCGTCCAGAGTGTTAATGAGAAGATGGAGCTTTCACTGAGAAACCAAATCTGGACAATCCCTGCTGGAATGGCAGTTCTGTCCTGGCCTGGCAGCCTGTTATCCTGCAAGGCTGTTTTCTAAAGCTAAAAAAGCTTTTCCTGACACACAAATTGCTCTTTCCCCATCCTCTGCAACATTAGTCTGAAACCCAGCCATGTGTGTTTCCTTCTACTCAAACTATTCTTTTTCCAATGGCAGGATCTGCAGCGAGACATAGAGCAGCACACTGCAGGGGTGGAATCCGTGTTTAATATCTGTGAAGTCCTGCTGCATGATTCAGATGCGTGTGCAAATGAGACAGAGTGTGATTCCATCCAGCAGACAACAAGGAGTTTGGACAGACGTTGGAGAAATATTTGTGCCATGTCAATGGAGAGGCGAATGAAGTAAGTCTCTTTTTCAGAGTCCTCATACAGAAGCCTGAGGCTGCATTTTGAAGAAGCACAGTAGCTTTTGGCACAAGCTGAATATTGAACAAGAAGCAAAAATAATCCCAAGGTAATAGCGTGGATAAATCTTCTTCATTTTTGCATCTACCTCTCAGGATTGAGGAAACCTGGCGTCTATGGCAGAGGTTTTTGGAGGACTATTCTCGCTTTGAAGATTGGCTGAAATCATCTGAAATGGTAGCAGCTAAGCCTAATTCTTCAGAGGTTTTGTACACCCATGCAAAGGAGGAGCTGAAGAAATTTGAGGTGAATTTTTGAACGTAATCTTTTCATGCTTAGCACTATCCTGAATGGTCAGACTGCTAAATACTTCTTGTCTGTGTGAAATGCCTGGATCACTGAAAAACTCCAGTTGGGTTGTTGTGGTCTAGAGAGCATAAATAATTTGGCCAGTGTCTGGCTGACTTACTTGTCTTTATAACTTTTTTGTCAGTGTTCTGATACGAAAAAGTCCTGCTTATAAGTTAAAGGTGGGCGTTTATAGGCACAAGACCTGGGTAGATATAATTATGCAGTTGGCAGGTCTATTTTAAAGAGGAAGGCATCATCATCTCTTTGATGGATAGGATCCTCCAGAGCCTTTCTCTTACCAGCAAGGGAACTTAGTTCCTTGGTTTGCCTTGCAGGCATTTCAGAGACAAATTCATGAACGCCTCACTCAGCTGGAGCTGATCAACAAACAGTACAGGCGCCTCGCCCGTGAGAACCGCACTGACTCGGCCAGCAAGTTGAAGCAGATGGTCCATGAAGGCAACCAGCGCTGGGATAACCTCCAGAAACGAGTTGCTGCCATTCTGAGGAGACTCAGGGTAATGAGTGGTGGTGGGGTGAGATGGTGAGGAGCACTCAGAAGTTTCTGTAAAATTGGCCAAGGGCAAAACGTGTACCGGAGGAACTGTCCTGAGCTGGATTTAGTCTTGAGTTATCCACTGGTATGAATGCAAATTTGGAAATGTTGCCACATTCATGGCATAATGAATGTCATTCATAGATGGGTTCTTGGTAGTTGAAGCAGCGTAAGGGAAGAAGGGGTGCAAATTATGGAAGCTCTGTTCTGGACCTTAATACTCCTCTTCCACTCTGCTCACACCCAGTCATGTCATCACTGGATGCACTTGTGTGCTTGCACTGTTCCATAAATAAGAGGCAAAGGTGCAAATGAGCCCCAGTGCAGATATGGTTTGGAATTCACAACCCAGCTCTCCATTATCTCTGGACAGGTACTCTGTGCTGTGCCATGGGGGAAACTTGTACCTGTCTGATCTTTAAAACCAGCAGTGCTGCATCAATTGACAGGGAAAACTATTGGATCCCAGAGTCAGTTGATGTGGCTGTGAGAGTGCTGCTGGGGTTTTATCTCTGTAGTAAGGAGGAGTTGTACTTGCTGAGGTTACATGATCCCCTTCTTGGTCAGTAAATCCCCAAAGAGAACTGAAGCCCTGCAAGCTGCATGTTTCTTATCAGCTTCTGTGGGAGATGGCAGCACAGAGTGCACCTCCTGGCTTCCATACCAAATGCTGCATTATTACATAGTCATGCTTATCCTTGACCAAGCTTCTGCACTGATATACTCGTTCTGTTGTCACAGTTTTAATTACTTTTCTTGGAGAGGGCTTCCTTTGCCTGTCCTCTCAATTTCGGTCAAATCAGATGTTAAGCCTGAGTCCCATTAACTGTTGCACTGGTTTAATGATGTCCAAGAAGGTGCACAGTGTGGAAGCCAGAGTGTACTTTTGTCAAAGCACCTTGTGCTGCTTAAGTTTGATTGCCTCTCCCGTAGAAGCAGTGCATTAACATCAGACACTTTGCTCCAGCATCACTGCAGGGAGGGGACAGGTTTGTACCTGACACGCTGCCATTTGTGCCCTGAAGGCCTTCAAGCTGAACAGCAGCTTTGGAACTAAACAAGAGTTTTCAGAGGGCTGGGGTGACCATCACCTGCAGTAGCTCAGGTCATATAACCCTGGCTCCCTTCTTCCCCTTCAGCACTTCACCAACAGGAGAGATGAGTTTGAGGCAACGAGGGAAAGCATCCTTGTGTGGCTCACAGAAATGGACCTCCAGCTGACAAACGTGGAGCATTTCTCAAAAAGTAACTTTGATGACAAAATGCGCCAGTTAAAGGTACGTATCACTTGAAAGCAGTTTCTTACTGTAGCCCTGATCCTATTGGGCTGCTATCTCTTGACAGAATCATCTTTGCTGGAACTCAACAACAGAAAAAACAGCACAGGTCTGTGAGGCTATATTTGTTTTAAGAGACTAGTAAATTGTTAAGACTTAGCCTCCAAATCAATATTAAACTGTACAGGATTCAAATTCAGATTGAGTGCTCAAGCACAGGTCTGTCTGTTCTGCCCTTTTCTCCTAACACAAGAGTCAGTGACAGTGGTATCTGGCCTGGGAAGCAGCACATGGAGGTTCACAGTAACAGCTACAGTCCTAAAGCCATGTATTCTTTTCTGGTGAGAATTTTTTTGCATTGGCATTAAGGTAGGATCTCTCCTCTGTATGTAGCTGGGACTTCCAAACCACCAGCAAGTGTGTGCAGTGATTGTACAGAAGATACCAGTTCTGTGCTACCTGCTTTTGTCTCCTTTTCCCAAGCATAGTTATTTGTTTTGGGATATATGGTTTACTGTTGTGTAGGTGGGAGGCACAACCAGTCAAACTTCCTGACTTCTGAGCAGAAGGTGGTTTGTACACCCATAAAAATTTGCTCTCAACAGCTGAACAATTGTATTGTGATCTCCTGGAAAATCCCACTCCATGTGGAACTGTCACCTGCTGATGAAACAAAGCTCTGGATGGCTTGAGGAACAAGATATTTGCCAAATAAAATTAGAAAACAATATCAATATGTTTTTTTCTGTCACTGCAGTGAGTGATAAAAGAAGGAGAAACCTGAGGTCAGAAATGGATGTTTAGGTGTAATTCTTCCTCTTTTCTGTTTCAAACAGGGTTTCCAGCAGGAAATAACACTGAACACCAATAAGATAGATCAGCTCATTGTTTTTGGGGAGCAGTTGATTCAGAAGAGTGAGCCTTTGGATGCCACCCTGATAGAAGATGAATTGGAAGAACTTCACAGATACTGTCAGGAAGTGTTTGGCCGAGTTGCTCGCTTCCATCGAAGATTGACTTCAAAGCATCCTGTAAGATGCAGCAGTTGTTTTGGTGTTTTGGCAAGATTTTGGTGTTTGAACTGACTGCCATGCTCATTGCTTATCCCTCTAGCAGCCTGACTGAATGGTTTGATCTCCAAGGGTCAGGAGCTCCTCAGAACTTGTGCCAGCTTTGCTAAATCTGTGTCACCTGTCTTGTCTCCTCATGTCTCTTGTGTTGGGTCTCCATCTGCAGAATGTGGATAGCATCATGGAAGTAACTCACAGGGTTAATAGGCAGTAGCAGTCAGAGGGCTACAAAAGCTTTTTTGCTGGTTTTAATATCACCTTTTCTTCTTTAGTATCAATAACATACTTAGACTATATCTTGGTGCATTTGTCACCAGTTTCTTGTGGAAACCCTGACTGGGGAACAGCAGGACCTTTACTTTTCATGGGGGACATTTAACTGATTCTCAGTTTGCTTTGGCTGAAAACGAAAACATCTGTCAGAAACCCAGGCAGAGGAAGTAACATCACCATTTACAAGCAGCTGTTCACTCCAGCATTGCTGACCTGTGCAGTCAAGTTGGAACAGGGTAACCCTCCCTGCAAACTCTGCTGAGATAGTATGGTGGTGGCTGAGTGTCTTGAAAGAGAGGATGTAGCTGCTGATGTGAGGTTTGTTTTGGCAGAAGAAGAAGAAGGAGGCAGAAGTGATGCTTCCCTTTCATTTTAGGCACATAGTCTCCCAGTATTGTAGCTGACTGCAAAACTGTTCCCAGTAGTAGGGTGAGGCTTAATCATTATCTCATTAAGTAGTGCAGATCTATTGTAAATCTGACTAATATGCATAATTGTTACTTCTTTCTAGGGACTGGATGATGAAAAAGAGACTTCTGAAAATGAGACAGATTTAGAAGACTCTAGAGAAATCCAGAATGACCCTTGGCATAAGAAGGGCATCAGTGAGGGGCCCTCTTCTCCACAGTCCCTTTGCCAGCTTATGCCCCCTTCTCAAGGTCATGAAAGATCAGGCTGTGAAACCCCTGTCAGCGTTGATTCAATTCCACTTGAGTGGGATCACACAGGTGATGTGGGAGGTTCTTCCTCTCATGAAGATGAAGAAGAAGCAACATACTACAGTGCTCTGTCAGGTGAGAACCAATTGCAGCTCTTTGCTTTGACATGGACATCTGCAGGATGTCCCTCTGGGGGAAGGGAGGGGGATGGAAGTCTTCCTCCTATGTTATTGGTTGATTTTCAAGGGCTTTTAGTAGATGTGAGCATTCTCATCTCTTAGATGTCTTGGTGAAGGAAATTGTCTAACCCAAGCTTATATTTACAGAAATTAGGTTTTTAGAAACCTTGCTTTGTAAGAATAAAACCAACAACTTACTTTGTTCTTTATCTTTGCTGTCCCTCATTGTTTCAGTTGTTTTTAATAGTTGGAAAATAGTGAGGAAAATGACATTATTCTTTTTTCAGATGTAGAAATCACTGAAAATCCTGAGGCATATCTTAAAATGACCACAAAAACTTTGAAAGCATCTTCTGGTAGGCACCTGCTAATGCATGTGTCTGAACATGGCAATCTCCCTGTGCTGCACGCTATATTCCTCAACCTCTCTCATATGTAATGTCTGACTTCCTGCCTTGTGTGGGCACCATGTCTCATCCTGTCATGGTGTTCTTATGCTGCAGTACTCACATGTACATCACAAAGCAGTCAAGAACATACCATTTAGAGTTTGCCTGGTAAATGCCGAGGTGGTTCATGTGCATTTTATTATATTGATTCAAAGTCTTTTGGTACTTTCTTGGTGGTTTGCTCTGGGTAGTATCACTTTTTGGTGGTTCTGATTTTGATTTCGTAGTTACTGAACTAAATAGTTCCAACTCTGCAAGTATTTTTTGTGGTTTCTGCATTACAGGACCATGTGTGTCCTGTTTGTTAAATCCAGAACAAATGTTCTCCAAATCAGGACATGTCCATACTTGTCCCTGCTGAAATGTGTTCCAGACGTGTGATAGGATTGTTGAGATGCTAACTTTACAAAACCACAGTGCAGCCTCTTCCTTTTATTTGTTGAATACTTACACCTGTATTCAAGCATTTTCCAGAAGAAAACAGAATGTCCCATAACTGCATGGCTCTCATCTCATTACCCTTGAAACACTCAATGTTTTGCAAATGTGCATGCTTTGCAAGGAAAGCTGCAAAACTGTCATTTTTATGCCATAACTTGATGCCATTTTATTCAGAATGCTTTCTAACTTGATACAAAGCAAGAGCATCCTTGTGAAGACTGCATTTTGCAGTTACGTTATAATTTTGCTTTTGTTTGTTTCAGGAAAGTCTGTGGGAGAAGCTCATGCTTGGCATTCTCCAGATAGCCCAGTCCGCAGGAAACACCGATACAAACAGGCAGAGATGGCTGGAAATGTGTTGTCTGGTCCAGAGACAAGTACTCCCTATAAGCCAGACTATGTGAGTTGGAGGCTGTGTGGGCACTGAACCTGTACTACACAGCCTGTTTGTTGTTCCTGGGTAACTCTGTCCTCTTCCCCCCTCCATCATCAAGGAGAAGATCAGGCACAAGGGGAATGTTCACTTTATGGAAACTTAGATATTATTTCTAGTGGCTCAGGTAGAGAGTCTGTCTGGTGCCAGAAAAGCTTTTTCAAAGCAATTCAGAACAACCATATTAGGCTCCTGATCCAAGTCACTGCCTGAAGGAACTTCCTTCCTCTGTTTTCATAGGACAAGTCTAGGAGTATTTAACCTCCAAGGAGAGGGAGTGAATCCCCTCCCTTGCCACGTACTGATGTATGTCCCTTTCCTAAGTAAACCAATCTGGAGGAGCCTTTTCTAGAATGTAACCCACCCTTTAATCTGCCTGTGGGCACTGTAAAATATGCCCAGATGGCTATTGTTCATTGGTACCTCAGCCTGGGTGGCTGGTTGCCAGCCATAGCTTCACCAGCAGCTGCCAGGCCCAGTGGATCTGGAGCAGCTGTCAGTGCTCTTCCAGGCACAACAGGGTACTGGTATCTGGAAGCTTTTGTCATCATGAATCCAGTCTACCTCCTACTCCAATAAAGAGTGTCAGCAAACGTACAATGTCTGGTGCATGTAATACAAAAGCAGTTAATTTGCTGTGTCCAGTCTAATAGTAATTAACATCACGCTGGAGTGTGTTTACTGAGAAGGCACAGAAAGACAGTATAAACTGTTAACAAAGATGCAGGAGCCCAGTGCTACCTCTGACATGCAAGAGCTCAGCAGCAACCTAGCAGCCCCAAAATAACACAAACAGAGCTTGACCTTTGACAGCTTGTTAACCTGCTGGGCTCACCCACCAAAATGTCATTCCAGGTGAAGCAGCTCAGCTCTGCAAGCAGCAGCAGCATCGACAAGGAAAAAATTACATCTGCAAACATGAGTGATGAAGAACCCCAAGATGACCAAGAGCTTGTGAATATAGCAGATGAAGAGAAGCAGCCAGGTACATAGCATTAGGGGGGGCTTTGATGCTGTTGTGTTTGTCCTCTGACACAGTAGAGATGGCACAAAAGCAGCACATCTCCCATGGGAACAAAACAGAAGTAAAACACCATCCTCTACATTAATAGATTTTGCTAAGTTTCACTGGGCTGCCTTCTCACTTGACAGTGTCCAATCCATGTTTGCTGTTCTCAGCATTTTTTGCAAGAATTGAGGGTTTGCTCATTCATAATATACTTCCAGCTCTGCTGCTTGGAATGAATGGGAACAGTTTTACTTTCTTGTGATGCTGAATACTTCAAAGACTTTCTCTGAGATTTCAAGCCAAAGAAGTGTGCCTCTCTGTCTAAAATAAGGCTGTTATTCTCAGTTATTGCTACTCCATATAACAAGAAGCTACAGCTCGCATTTCCAGAAATGCTGATAATGTATTCTGTTCTTCACCATCTTCTCTGTTCCCTTCTTCCAAAGTGGCCAAAAGGCTGGTTCTCTTAACCTTTTAGGACCTCCTTCCCAGTTTCAGGTGCTCAATATTGTAATAACACATCTGTACTTCAACCACAAATGTGAATCAAGTGATAAACAGAGAACTGCAGCTTTATGCAGTTTATTTCTGTCTCTGGTCTCACAAATGGACCTGGGTTGAGTATGGGGTGAGTAGGAATGCCTCTGTGAAGGGCTTAGATGTGCTTCCAGAAGTAGTGTTATAGTGTTAGTGATTGCACAGGTGGCATCTCCATCTCTTTAGCACTAGTGAAATGCAAACCTGAGTCCAAAATGCTTCATCATACTTGGTTCCATGGTGCATTTGGGTATCTACCAAGTCACAACTGAACTCATTGAATTCCATGGCCTTAGATTTGGTCCGGTCTTGCAGGTGTAATAAAACATCTTCCATTAATAAGATTAAAATCCTGTATAGCACTACTATATTGATAACTTGACCAGTAATATGAAACTTGCAGGCTGCAGAATCTCAAGAAAAAAAATGTGTCTGGGGTAAGAGTAGTACTTTGCAAAACTAGTAGCAATTGTTTGACCTTGAGTAAACTGGAGAATAATGTTCTTGTAAAACTCTTTGCATCTCCTTTACACACTTTTTACCTCACTAAGGATGTAAACATTTGTTGTTTGCAGGCATTATTGGCAGGTGGGAACTCATCCAAGCTCAAGACCTCAGAAATAAACTTAGGATGAAACAGGAATTGCAGCAGTGGCAGCAGCTGAAGTCAGATCTCAGTGATGTCTCTGCCTGGCTTGATAGAACTCAGGAAGAGTTGGAAGAGCTGCAAAAACTGAAACCTCCAACCAGCATGCAAGTGTTGGAACAAAGAGCCAAGAAATTGAAAGTGAGTTCTGGCATACTGGGAAGTGGGATTTCAAGCTGCAGTGCTTTTTGTCATTGTCCTTCTGGTCTTAGGGTCTGTCAGCAGCATGAATACTAACAACAATGTGTGTGTGCTGCAGAGGAGCTGAGCTCTTTCCAGCTACTTTCCAGCTAAGAGGACTGAAGAGGGTAGTAGTAAGGTACTTCTAGAAGTCTTCATATATACAGATCTGCAGGCAATATTCCTGGGTACAACAGGCAGCAAGGCTAAAATAAAATGTCTTCCTTTCTGCCTTCTTGCAGAGGCACTTTATTTCTTCTCTCTCAAACAAAACATTCAGCCTCAAACCTCTCTTTCAAGCCTTTTGGTTTCGAAAACAAACATGGAAAACAAGTGAAATCATGAAGGCTTAAGACTCCCCAGGTTCCTAGGGTCAGGCCATGTACTGGGGGATTGGGTATTTTGAGCAGTGTTCTTGGCATTTTTATCGTGTTCTGAGCTTTTCCTCTTCTGTGAAATGAGAAGCAGACTCAAAATCAGCTGGGTCTACAGGCTGCAAAGTCTAGCCTGTCTGGTTTGGTTTTTTAATTTGAATTAGTGGAGGAGGGGTGGTTTGTGGCTCCAGCAAGGAGACTGAGAATATCGTGTTTGCAAAGAATCTGAGCTCTGAATAGTGCCTTTGTCTAAAGGTGAAGGATACATAATTTCAAAAGGTGTAGTTGCTTTTTTTCCTTTTTTCTATTTTTTTTTTTGGGTGCTTTAGCCTAAACCTTTACAATTCAAGAGTAAATACCATGTAATCACCTATAGGAATATTTGTCCAAGTGTCAGGGAAAGAGACAGCTCAGAGCAATGAAGGGCAGATGTGAATAAAGCCATAATGCCTGTGACTTAAAGGGAGAAGAGCAGACCCAGCCAGGTTTGTTTCCTTCAAAATGAAGGGGTTTGCTTTAAAAAGTGGTAAAATATCTTTCAAAAGTCCACCTCTCTTGAGGCATTCCTTAGCAGTATCTGAACAGTCACCAGATTCAAACAGCTTTCCCCGTAGCTGTGGCTCTTCTGAGGGTATATTTTTCTTGAAAATAAACAATATGGTTTTCATCATTCATAGAAGTTCCTAATCTTTTTTCCTACCAGGACATGCTTAAAGCATTTGATAACTACAAGGCAGTGGTGCTTTCCATTAACCGGAGCAGCTCAGAATTCCAGAAAGCAGAGAGCCCAGAGTACAAAGAACTTCAGAACAGCCTTCGGAAGGTGAACTTGGACTGGGAGAAAGCAACTCATGCATTGGACAGCTGGAGGAAAGGTTTACATCAAGCCCTACTCAATTGCCAGGTGCATGCCCCATGCCATTTTATAGGGGAAATCTTTAGGGTACAACTGAGGGGATTGATAAGGGGAGAGGCAGGGGAGTAATTCTTGCACATCTGTAGAAGGGCTGCCTCAAGTCCAGGACATGTAATTTTCTTAGAAGCTTAACACTTGGCTTTAAAGGGTTCGTTCAAAATATCTTTGAATGGGATAATACGTTTTATTACATAGGAGGAATAATTTAATTATGTTGATGAAGCCTCACTAATCTGGAATTTGTTGTTGGCTCTGTATCAGCTGGGCTGGTTGGTTGTTTGTAGGGAAAGCTAGGTGAGAGCACTGCAGAAGTCTTTTTTCCTTCATGTGCCAATTCTTTGTTTCTCTAGGACTTCCATGATCAGAGCCAAAGGCTAATCCTGTGGTTAGCAAGTGCAGATAGCCGAAGGAATGAAGCACAAAACACAGATCCAAATGCTGACCTCACTACAACACTGGAATGCCAAAAAGAGCTAATGGTAAGTGTAGCCTTAACTACAGCACCTCAGCTCTCTCAGTGAGTCAGTAGCTCTCACCAGAAGGTGAAGAGCAGTGTGTTTATTCCTCAAGATGTCTACAGCCTATCCTGGAACTTCCTGTATTAAGGCATGTGGCTGGTTTCTGAAATGGACTCAGAGACTGACTGTGTGAGGCATTCTTTTCTGCAATTAGACATCATCATTCAGTTCCTAATCAACAGTCTTTATGCTGCAGTAAGACTTCCAATTTCCAAGATGTAATGTCTTTTCCAAATGGATTAATTACCACTGGATTATTTCTAGATGTTAGTTGAAGCAGGTACCACCAGTCTCCTCAAGAGCACTTCATTTCACATGTAGCTGTAACAGCCATTTCTCTGTATTGAGGGTCCTTTAGGCAGGCTGAGTTGTTCTTCAGAACCTTCCAGAATTCCTTCATTTATGAGAACAATCATCAAGTTGAGAGTAACAGTCTGTTGCACTGCTTTTGTTTGTTTGTTCTAAGCAACTGGAGAAAGAGCTACTGGAACAACAGCCTCAAGTAAACTCACTCCAAGAACTCACTTCTTACCTGCTACTGAAATCCTGTGGTGATTACATTGAAGCTGATGAGAAGGTCTATGTAATTGGAAAGAAACTGAAAAAGCTTCTTGAACAAGTTTCACATGACTTGAAAACAATACAAGCTAAGATGGTGAGTTGGAGTATCAATATTTTTCCGTGGCTCTTTGTTATCAAAAAGTAATAGGAGTTTATTATACCTTAAGAGTAAATGTACTTCTAAGAGACCAGCTGAAAACTTCAGTACTTGCACCACAAGTTGAAAAAAGAACAAGTCTGGCAATAGGAAAAACTTGAGCAGCACAAGGCTTGTCCAGTACTGAATTGGGTTGCCTGGAGAGGTTGTGCAATCTCCATCCTTGAGGAGCTTGAAGAGCAGACAGGATAAAACCTTGAGTAAGGCTTTTGGTCTGCTCTCACAGCTGACTTTGCTTTGAGGAGGAGGCTGGACTAGATGGACTTCTGCCATCCCTTCCAACCTGAACCATCCCAGGATGAGGTTAGGAGTGTGTAGTGCACACTCAGGAGCTGTAGTACATAGCAATACGCTGCTTATCCTGGGAGCTGTCAGAGGTATTTTCAAGTTAATACCTGCACACACCTGTTGCATGGTCAGTCCTTTGGACTTATTTCTTTATGCTGAAGAACTGGAGCATCTGTTTTTGCACCTGGGGTGGCCATAGGCTGTGCACCTACAAGAAACCAATGAGAGATCCTCTTGGCATTTCATCTGTTGTGTTTGGCCTGCTTTTTAAAATGAAAGGTGTGGTTATCTTTTAGGCTAGCAGTGCATTCTTGCTTGTTCCTGATGACTTGGACTCAGGAGTCTATAATCCAGTTGCAGAAGAATCCAGCCCTACTCTGCAGAAGGTAAGTGGTTTTTTCCAGTATTTTACTATGGGCATATAGCACCTTTTGACATATTTAGCCTGAAAGTTCCTCAAATGTAATCTTCTTACTTTTTAAATGCATGTACCTTGTTAAGGAATTGACAACAGTACTTTAAGTCTACAGCTGTCCTTAATGAGAAAGAGAAACTCTTTGTAGTTGCTAAACCTGGATACTAAAAGTAATTTTTCTCAACAGATCACTGCAAGGAGAACTTGTGATGGCAGAAAGAGCAGCAGCAGCACAAGGTATTGTTCCATATTCACTTGATCTCCTGAAGGACAGTGCAAATGGCAGAGGGAAGCTGAGTGCCAGGAGCAAACCTGGGCAGCCATTCCTCATAGGTTGACAGGCAGGTGGAGATGAGTGCTGCTACCTGGAATGTCTCCTCCACCTGCCAGCTCTGGGCTGCACCTTGGTCAATGGTTTTCCTGTAGCACTCCTGCTCCCAGACCTCTGCAGAGCCTCATCAGTCAGAACAGACTCAACATGTATTTTCAGTGTTTTGTGTGTTTGCTGGGAAAACTGAAGTTTGCAGCTGAAAACAGTACACAAACCAACAGACCTCTGCTCTGTCAGGGGGGTTTGACTCCATGTTCTTTAGTGGTCCCTTCAAAACCCTGACATTCTTTGATTCTCTGTGACTGAGCTGGTCCAGAGAAATGTTTCCTCTTCTGTAGTAAGGACAGCAAACCCAAGCTAGCATGTGGCTTCCTTCCCTGAGCAGTCTTGCACACTTTCAAGCTGCAGTTCAAGTGTTTGCTGTGCCGAGCATTTTCCTGTAGATACACAGTCCTGGGTCTTGGAGGGGTAGAGGGAACCCTAAGTGAAGGAGCTAAAACAATGTGTTTAAATTAAACTCTCAAATGTTTTTTGTTTTGTTTTTTTTCATTTTTTCTTCTTTTCAGAGGTGAAAGCCATCCACAAGCTGTTCAAAGAATTCCTCGGTCTCCCTCCTTCTTTTCCCGTGTCCTACGAGCAGCTTTACCTCTGCAGATGTTCTTTCTATTGATTTTACTTCTGGCTTTCATGATTCCATCTTCTGAGGATGACTACAGCTGCACCCGGGCAAACAACTTTGCCCATTCTTTCTATCCCATGCTGCACTATCCCAATGGGCCTCCACCAACGTAGGCAGCAGCCATGAATCATAAGTTACACCAACTCTCACTCTCTGTGGTGCTTTTTTTCCATGCTGCTACCAAGCAGTAGCATTGTGTAATTAAATAAACACTTGTCTTATGTTTGTTCTCCAAACGAGCCACTACAGCACCCCTTTATCCTAGGAATCCCTGTCACAGGGTATGTGTTGAATTTCACATCTCAAAATGTATATCTTGACAAAATTTGAGCATTTTTGTATGGAAACCAAAATTTTTCTATAGATTTTTAAACTGTAAGCAACACACTTTATACTTTGATGCAATAGATGAACTATTTTATAGATGCAGTGCTTTTCAGTTTGCAAGCTGGTTGAATACTGAGTTATTAGATACAGAACCCACATCACAGTAATCATTAACACAACAGCCTGTCTCATGTTAGCATGACAAAAAAGTTGAAGAACCACTTTGCTGATAATGAGCACTGTATACACTTCACATTACTTTCATGTTATTGTAGTCACTTGGTGGAAACAAAAAAAAATCTACATCTTTTTGGCCCTTTGTTACCATATTTTGTTCATCTAACATGTTCAATAAAAGGATGCACCTTTTTTTTGTTCTTCATGTAGTGTGTTGAGTGGTCAGTACTTCTGTGTTGTCCTTTCATACCACCTTTGAAATAAGAAATTGTTGCTTTGCATGGAAATGGTTTATTGTGCACATATTTTCTAGATGAGCAGGATTCTTTAGACTGTGATGTGGACACATGATGTAATGGCTTTTTTAATGAACGATTTTATATTGTACAGTATCTTGGGAGAGTTGTGCATTTTTATAAACTTCATCCTGAAACGAAACTGACACTTGGGCACTGGCTACAGAAACACTGTGTACAGTCAGCACTACCATTGATTCTTTGTTGTACAGTCTGAGCACTTTCATTACAAGTCTGACAGTGTCTGCAGGGGCTGTCAGGGTGTCTGGAGGGGGGGAAATCAGCTGTGTGTTCCAACAGTGCTCACCCTCCCACACTTGCTGAGCAAGGCAGCCCAGTGGGCTCAGCATCTGACAAGCAGTGCAAACATGAAGCACTGTGAGACAAGTGGTTGGAGACTCTTCTGAAGGGTATGAAGGCACCATTTGCCAACCTGACCCACTGTCAGACAGGTCTGCTCAGCAGATGCTCGTTTCAAGGATGTTCCTGACAATCTGCCATCTCAGGGGTATGAGCAAACTCACTTCTTGAGGATACTAGGTCTTGGTTTATATTTTTTTGGTGTTTTGAAATCTTCCTCTTTACAGACTGTACCTTAACATCAGTGTGGTTAGATGACTTTGTAAAATCCGTATTGTTTGCCCCTGCAATTCTAAGGTAGAGTAGGAAAGCAGACAGGACTGGCATTTGGGAGGAGGTTGTCAAGTCACCGAATTGGATTGACAGAACCTCTTACTAGAGAGAAGAATATAAATAAATGAGGTGGCCTGGTGTGGGATGGGGAAGCTTTTTTAGTTTCAGTAACACGTTTAGAATATCTCTTTATGGCTTTGTTTGTGAGGCTCCATCTGTCCATATTCTTGTGGGAACCCTGTCTGGGGCACAGCACATGGTTTACTTTTCATGGGGAATGCTTTGCTGATGGATCGGGATTAAAGACAAGCCTGGGGTTGGTGGTATCATAGTTGGGGTCTGCTACACCCCACCTGGCCAGGCAGAGCAAGCACATGAGGCTTCCTATTGACAGATGAGAGCAGCTTTATGGCCCCAGGCCTTGGTCCTCATGGGGCATTTCAGCCACCCCAATATCTGCTGGAGGGACATCACAGCAAGGCACCAGCAATCCAGGAAATTCCTAGAATGAATTGACAGCAAATTCTTTTTCCAAGTGGTAGAGGACTCAACGAGAACAGGTCTGCTGCTGGACCTCACTTGCTAACAAGGATGGACTGGCAGACAATGTGAAGTAATCATTCAACAAATGGATGCAGGTTTGTTTTGGTTTGCATGTAGGGTTTGAGTGGGCCTTTTATACCACCTCTGAAGTGTGAAAGTCACGTTGGGTGGAAATGGCTTATAATGCACATATTTTCTAGATGAACAGGATTATTTGGACTATCCTTGATGAAGACAAATGATGTAATGACTTTTTTAATTAATGATTTTATAGTGTACGGTATCTTAGAAGAGAAAGGATGGATCCTCCCTGCTCCTCACTACACGCAGACAGATGCACACTCTCCTCTCTCTCCTCTGCCATCCTGATTTTGTATTTTCAGAGCAATTACTTTCAGATGGAGCTCATTTCACTTTCTCTCTCTGTAGATGTCAGCCAACTCTGACCATTACTTCATTGCCAGGTTGTCACAAATGCTCGTGCAAACCTTTCTGCCAGGAACTAATAGTCAGCTGCTGACATGATATTCAGGTCTTCTGCCATTAAAGAACCTTTGAGGGGAAAAAATCTGAACAATGTTAAAAGGTCTAAAGAAAACTTCATGGCCTGCAGTTTCCTTTCATTATGTACAGTTATTTGAGCTGATGAAATATATAAAATGAGGAGCTTTCATGAAATTATCTCAAAATGTCACCAAAAAATAATAATCTGGGAAAATCACTTAAATGTTTTTTCCTCCAAATTTATTTTAAATAGTTTTACTTCCAGTTGATTATAACCACTGCACTATAGGCTGACACTGAAGTTTGCTTCTAACAAGTCATTATACATACCCACCAATGTGAGTGTTGTCATCTCACCCATTTCCTGTTCATGAAAGGAAAAAAAGCACTTAAGAAAGGGCAAGAGCAATAGTGAGAGCAAGCACACACACACACACACACACACACACGTGCAAGAGTGAGACCAGGCAAAATGAGTTTTGAGTTGAAGTCAAACTTTCTCTGCTGGGGAGATGAGGCCTCCATCTGTTCTCAGCTACACCTGCCCTCTCCGCCCCCCCCAAAAAAAGTAATCTGAAGCCATGGAAGAATTTGCCCTGTGTGTGTCCTGTGGTTCAAAGACAACAAATCTGGCCTTGGCCAAATATGGAACCAAAAGTAGACTTTGCTCCACCAAAGCCAACATTGCAGAACGGATTTGAATCAGACTTTTATTTTGGATGGCAGAGTTTTGATGACTGGTGGGGTTCTTTTTGAAAGGCTGAATTTGTGTTATTATTCTCAAGCTGTTCAGGCAGGTACATAATGAACAATTAAGTGTAACACAGTTGAGACAGCATTTTAATAACATGTTTTTTGAGTGCCAGGAAGCACTTGAGTACATTGGCTGTTTGGTTGTTCTGGGAAGGGAAGCCTTGCAATGAGCCAAGATGAAGAGCAGTACCAGGATGCCTCAGGAGAGCTCGAGTTCAAGCCTTGCTTTGCTGCTGTAATAAACACACACAGACACCTCACTCCTCACACACATTCTGTAACATTTACCTTGCATGTCTGATGTGAGAGAGGAGCATCAACAAATTGGCCAGATGGGTTGTCTGCTGATGTGAGGGGATCCTTCTGCAGTAACCAACATCAAAGCAGGGGATGCAGTTTCCTGCTGCTCTCAGGTTCTGCTGACAAGGGAAACATGCCTAACCAGAGAAGAAGTAACTCCCTGCTGATGAAGGAGGATAAAATTAAAAACCCCACAAATGTTAGGAGTTTTTTCTGATGTAATATTTCAACAAGATGAGGAGTCCCAACCCTCCTTGGGACTGTACAAACGATGCTCCATGTGCCACAGCAAGCTCTTTGCCGAAAATTTGATGGCCACATTAATTGCAAACTGCATAATTCTTTCAAATCTTCCCAAGATGACTTGTTGAACATGGACCCTGCAGTCCAGAGAATGGACATGCTCTCATTGTCCATGGATTTTTCCTTTGAACCACTCTGTATCTTGCAGTGTAGTAACTACTATGAATTATAGCACTGTGCTTGCTCGAAGTCTTGCTGAAAGAACCTTTTTTTTGCCAAGTACACTGGAGGAAGAGAGGACACTGTGATGCAAGACCTTACTCACAGACCCAGCTGTCCATGATCTCCCTATAGCTCACAAAGGGTGCCGTAATATAGCATTGTTTGCAGTAAGAAACCTGCAAAAGTCAGCAAAAGCAAAAAAAAAAGAGGCTTGGGGGAATGCAGAGGGAAGAAACCACCACTCAGAAGGTCTGAAAGCACATAACAGTGTTACTGATAGACCAGAATAGACCTGGGCAAAAGACAAAGCAAAACAAAAGATAGTTGCAGAATAATAAGCTCCAGAATACCTTGCAAATGTTGTCAAAATGAGTCAAAGCAGCGATGAATTTACCTTTTGGCTCGCCCTGTATGTTCCTTCATTCATTACTAATGTCAGAGGGATGGACGAGAACACAATTTGGGCTCCTGATCCCTCCACCAGTTCCCCCAAGGCCCTGAAGTCTCTCTTAATTCTCATTATTAAATCATCACTACCCACCAAACCTATTTTCTCTTTGAAGCATATGCAGGGCAGAGATTAGGGTGGCCCTATTTCTGTAAGGGGCTTTATCCTCACAGCCAGTTTAATTCTGGATAACCAGTCTGAAACTCTGTACTGCAGGGCAGAGCACCACCTTGAATCATTATCCATTTCATTTTCACAAGGAGCTAATACCACAAGTGACACCACTGTTTGTACCTCACAGAGGCCTCAGGACATGGTGAATGAGAAAGACCAAGTTCCTTTAAACAAGAAGACATTTTTATAGAATAAAACCACCTATATTCCACTCCCCAAGCCCCTTTGCCTTTGAAGACGTTTAAATGTAAATAGTTTTTGTGCTTTTATGGGTTGGTTATTTCTGTGTTTGCAAGTATTTACTGAATGCAACTTTCTCCATTTTGTGTAGTTTTATTACCCAAATTTTGGGTATTTTCTTGAGGGTCCTATTTTCTGATCTGTAGGAAAAAAAAAAAAAAACAAACACAAACAAAACACCCAAAAAGCCTCACCCCAGAACAAACCCAAAAACCCTTAAGCCATTCCAAGGAGTTTAAAATTAAGCAGCAGCAAATTTTAAACCACTGAATTTACTGTTCCTGTGGTTTACGTATTTTCCACATGTACTGGACTGAAAAAACATTCAATGAAGTTCTGTGACACAGTATTCACAGGGATGCTTCCTGTATTATTTGGAATATGACTTTTTTCCCCCTTTAACGGTTTTAAAACAAGACAGACTTAAGCACAGCAGTGCAGGAGAATTAAAGAACCTTTTTCCTGGATCCCAAGGGGAGGGTGCCAGCGCAAGGCAGGCACAGCAAGTACTGCTGCAGAAAGGCAGCTGCCTGAATACTGCCTGTGCTCCTCCAGCAAGGGGAATTTGAAGCTTTGGAGGACAGGCAGCTGTCAGTTTCAACACCAAGACATGAGCATCAGAGAAATACTTGTCTGCAAAGATTATGTTGGAAATGTATCTGACGTTCAGCAAAGACAAAACCAAGTTACGGGGCATTTTCATGTACATGCCTGAAAAAAACCCCAAATTACAGCATGCCCAGGTGCTTGCTAGCTCCCACTGTGCTGTGTGGTGTGGAGATGAAGGAATGCATCGAATAAGCACACTCTGTTCAGCAGATATCAGCTCCTGAAGAACTGAATGTATCATACATTTTCAGGAACTTCTTATCATTGCATTGAACAACACAGCATGTCCTTGCATTGCATTTTATAAGAGCAAATAATTTATTTCATATCTTTTATAAATTACATTTACTTCTCTGACTCAACCATTTTGCTTTCTGTTTCTATGATAGCGATTGTTATTCAGCTCAAGCCACAGAACTGGTACAGATTCGAATTTCCCCAGGTTGAAAAGTTTAAGAGGCATTTTAAAGCCACCCAAGAGAGCAGATTGCTTCCTGAGCTGCTACTAATATGAAGCCCAGGTCAAGTCCTTCCACACTACTGTAGGAAAAACCTCTTACTAATCCATATTCTTCCCTGCCAGTACATGAAATAGAAGTATTTTTAGTCTTGCAAACGCCCTGCTATAGCTTGAAAAAAATACTTTCAGTAGTACAAAGCAAACCAGGTGTTTTATAATCAATTTTTGCATAGTGCTGAAGAGTTCATTATTATAGCTGTTTATGAAGCCTGCACTAGGGGCAGGGAAAAGCAAACAAAACAGGTAAAGTTTCGTGGTTTAGGCCCAGCCGGCAAGCAAGAACCAGGAATCAGCCCCAGTGAGGGGCAGGGAGCAGAGCATCCAACTAAAACCTCGTGGGTTGAGACAACAGCAGGGAGAGTACACTCAGCAGTTATGGTCACAGGCAAAACAGACTCGACTTGGGGGAAAAAAAAGCGATTTAATTTATCACCAATCAGATCAGAGCGGGACCAAGTGTGGCACTCAGTGCCATGGGCTGGTAACCACAGCAGTAGTGGTCAAGGGTTGGACTTGATAATCTCTGAGGTCCCTTCCAACCCAGCCAATTCTATGATTCTATGAAAGAAAAAAACCAAAATCTTATCTTAAATCCCTTCCCCCCTCCTTCCCCTCCCTTCTTGCCGGGCACAAGCTACTTCACCGCCGACTTCACCTCCTCCCCCTCGGCGGAGCATGGGGACGGGCAGTGAGAGGGCTTTCAGCTCACCACACCTTGTTTCTGCAGCTCCATCCTCCTCAGGAGGGAGGAGGATCCTCACTCATCCTCTTCACCCGCTCCAACGCGGGGTCCTTCCCACGGCAGAGTCCTTCAGGAACCCCTCCGACCTGAGTCCCTCTCACCAGGTGCGATCCCTCAGGAACTGCTCCAGCCCGGGCTGCCCACAGAGTCACGGCAGCTGCGGGAGCAGTCACCTCCTCTGACACGGGCTCCTTCCCGCCTGTAGCTCCGCATCTGCTCCACCGTGGTCCTTCAGGGGCCGCAGGTCCATAGGCTGCCCACCGGGTTCCTCCGGGCGCTGCAGGGCTCAGGCTGCCTTCACACCACGGGCTACAAGGGCACCTCCTCTCCCTCTGACCTCGATGGCTGCTCTGCCATCACCCTCCCTTCCGCACCTCTCCGCGCAGTTTCCTTTTTCCCCCCTTCCATTCGCTACCGGCGGGGCGTGCCCGCCCTGCTCATGGGCTCGGCCTTGGCCAGAGGCGGGGCCGGGTTTGGAGCCGGGTTTGGTTCCGGCAGCTGCTCGGAGAAGCCGAAATTCTGTGCCATCTTTCCCCCCCAAAATCCCGAGGTACCGACCCAAGACAAAGAGGAGAGGCAGCTGTGGGGAAGTGGCGTGAGCTGGAGAGTAGACAAAAGGGCCTTGTCCAGAACCGATAAAATAGAGCAGAATCACTACGAGAGGGAATAAGGAAAGTCATGGAACTGGTGTGGTGTGTGTGTGTGTGTGTGTGTCTGTGTGTGTGTGTGTGTGTATGTGCCAGGACACCAGCCTGTGGTCAGTCACTATCGCCCAAGACCCAAGCGAGGCGTTTTCTGCCAAGTTTTACAGTGTCCTAAGCTGATACGAGACACGGGCATCATGGACGGTCAGAATTAATAAGCATGTGTTTATGGTATGTGTAAGGCTTGGATTTTGAATGCATATTAAAATTGTCTAGAGTGTTAATGAGAAGATGGAGCTTTCAGTGAGAAACCAAAGCTGGACAATCCCTGCTGGAATGGCAGTTCTGGCCTGGCCTGTCAGCTGCACAGCTCATCCTGCAAGGCTGTTTTCTAAAGCTAAAAAAGCTTTCCCTGACACACATATTGCTCTTTCCCCATGCTCTGCAGCAGTTTGAAAGGGTCTGTCTGAAATCTAGCCACATGTGAGGCAATGATCATGCATGGAGCTGACTGATTCACCCCTGCATGAGTTTCACCTACATCCTCCTCTGCCTGCTCCTCAAGTTCCAGAGCCCACATCAGCTGGGTAAGCGTGACTGGGAGGGTGGGGGTAGCCAGGAGGGGATTCACCTGACACCCCGAGCAAGGACCTGTTCCCATTCCCCTCTGTCTCCTAAGTTCACTCCTGACTAGATGGTAGTATTTTAAGATGGGCGAAAGCCAACAGCTGTTGACTATGGATTAGTGTAGCTGTGTTCCTGGTGAGGTTTCCATACAAAAATGCTCAAATTTTATCAAGATATACATTTTGAGATGTGAAATTCGACACATACCCTGTGACAGGGATTCCTAGGGTAAAGGGGTGCTGTAGTGGCTCGTTTGGAGAACAAACATAAGACAAGTGTTTATTTATTTACACAATACTACTAGGTTGGTGGAGGCCCATTGGGATAGTGCAGCATGGGATAGAAAAAATGGGCAAAGTTGTTTGTACAGGTGCAGCTGTAGTCATCCTCAGAAGATGGAATTGCAAAAATCAGAAATAAAATCAATAGAAGGAATATCTGCAGAGGTAAAGCTGCTCGTAGGACACGGGAAAAGAAGGAGGGAGACCGAGGAATTCTTTGAACAGCTTGTGGATGGCTTTCACCTCTGAAAAGAAGAAAAAATAAAATAAAAAAAAAAACCCAAACATTTGAGAGTTTAATTTAAACATATTGTTTTAGCTCCTTCACTTAGGGTTCCCTCTACCCTTCCAAGACCCAGGACTGTGTATCTACAGGAAAATGCTTGGCACAGCAAACACTTGAACTGCAGCTTGAAAGTGTGCAAGACTGCTCAGGGGGAAGGAAGCCAGGTGCTAGTTTGGGTTTGCTGTCCTTACTACAGAAGAGGAAACATTTCTCTGGACCAGCTCAGTCACAGAGAATCAAAGAATGTCAGGGTTTTGAAGGGACCACTAAAGAACATGGAGTCAAACCCCCCTGACAGAGCAGAGGTCTGTTGGTTTGTGTACTGTTTTCAGCTGCAAACTTCAGTTTTCCCAGCAAACACACAAAACACTGAAAATACATGTTGAGTCTGTTCTGACTGATGAGGCTCTGCAGAGGTCTGGGAGCAGGAGTGCTACAGGAAAACCATTGACCAAGGTGCAGCCCAGAGCTGGCAGGTGGAGGAGACATTCCAGGTAGCAGCACTCATCTCCACCTGCCTGTCAACCTATGAGGAATGGCTGCCCAGGTTTGCTCCTGGCACTCAGCTTCCCTCTGCCATTTGCACTGTCCTTCAGGAGATCAAGTGAATATAGAACAATACCTTGTGCTGCTGCTGCTCTTTCTGCCATCACAAGTTCTCCTTGCAGTGATCTGTTGAGAAAAATTACTTTTAGTATCCAGGTTTAGCAACTACAAAGAGTTTCTCTTACTCATTAAGGACAGCTGTAGACTTAAAGTACTGTTGTCAATTCCTTAAGAAGGTACATGCATTTAAAAAGTAAGAAGATTACGTTTGAGGAACTTTCAGGCTAAATATGTCAAAAGGTGCTATATGCCCCTAGTAAAATACTGGAAAAAACCACTTACCTTCTGCAGAGTAGGGCTGGATTCTTCTGCAACTGGATTATAGACTCCTGAGTCCAAGTCATCAGGAACAAGCAAGAATGCACTGCTAGCCTAAAAGATAACCACACCTTTCATTTTAAAAAGCAGGCCAAACACAACAGATGAAATGCCAAGAGGATCTCTCATTGGTTTCTTGTAGGTGCACAGCCTATGGCCACCCCAGGTGCAAAAACAGATGCTCCAGTTCTTCAGCATAAAGAAATAAGTCCAAAGGACTGACCATGCAACAGGTGTGTGCAGGTATTAACTTGAAAATACCTCTGACAGCTCCCAGGATAAGCAGCGTATTGCTATGTACTACAGCTCCTGAGTGTGCACTACACACTCCTAACCTCATCCTGGGATGGTTCAGGTTGGAAGGGATGGCAGAAGTCCATCTAGTCCAGCCTCCTCCTCAAAGCAAAGTCAGCTGTGAGAGCAGACCAAAAGCCTTACTCAAGGTTTTATCCTGTCTGCTCTTCAAGCTCCTCAAGGATGGAGATTGCACAACCTCTCCAGGCAACCCAATTCAGTACTGGACAAGCCTTGTGATGCTCAAGTTTTTCCTACTGCCAGACTTAATTGTTCTTTTTTCCACTTGTGGTGCAAGTACTGAAGTTTTCAGCTGGTCTCTTAGAAGTACTTTTACTCTTAAGGTATAATCATCTCCTATTACTTTTTGATAACAATGATCCATGGGAAATGGATCAACTCAACAGTTGGTGAGTCAGCTCACCATCTTAGCTTGTATTGTTTTCAAGTCATGTGAAACTTGTTCAAGAAGCTTTTTCAGTTTCTTTCCAATTACATAGACCTTCTCATCAGCTTCAATGTAATCACCAGAGGATTTCAGTAGCAGGTAAGAAGTGAGTTCTTGGAGTGAGTTTACTTGAGGCTGTTGTTCCAGCAGCTCTTTCTCCAGTTGCTTAGAACAAACAAACAAAAGCAGTGCAACAGACTGTTACTCTTGGTGACTGTTCTCATAAATGAAGGAATTCTGGAAGGTTCTAAAGAACAACTCAACCTGCCTAAGGACCCTCAATACAGAGAAATGGCTGTTACAGCTACATGTGAAATGAAGTGGAGAAGGAGGAGACTGGTGGTACTTGAGCTCTTGAGGAGACTGGTGGTACCCGCTTGAAATAACATTTAGAAATAATCCAGCGGTCATTAATCCATCTGGAAAAGACATTACATCTTGGAAATTGGAAGTCTTACTTCAGCATAAAGACTGTTGATTAGGAACTGAATGATGATGTCTAATTGCAGAAAAGAATGCCTCACACGGACAGTCTCTGGACAACTATTCTCATAGGCAATCACATGGTATTTACTCTTGAACTGTAAAGGTTTAGGCTAAAAAATCCTTACAGGATGCCTAGGAAATACCTCCTCTGTCCTGCAGATTGTTTTGCTTGTGACCATCATCTAGAGTATGTCATCAAACTGAACAGTATCCTCAGGACCTGCTTGTTCAACTTGCAGACCTAACTTAGTCCTAAGTGATGGAAGCCAAGAGTCACAGCAGGCACCATAACATGACCACACGTGTTCATAAACCCACTTCCCAGTATGCCAGAACTCACTTTCAATTTCTTGGCTCTTTGTTCCAACACTTGCATGCTGGTTGGAGGTTTCAGTTTTTGCAGCTCTTCCAACTCTTCCTGAGTTCTATCAAGCCAGGCAGAGACATCACTGAGATCTGACTTCAGCTGCTGCCACTGCTGCAATTCCTGTTTCATCCTAAGTTTATTTCTGAGGTCTTGAGCTTGGAGTTCCCACCTGCCAATAATGCCTGCAAACAACAAATGTTTACATCCTTAGTGAGGTAAAAAGTGTGTAAAGGAGATGCAAAGAGTTTTACAAGAACATTATTCTCCAGTTTACTCAAGGTCAAATAATTGCTACTAGTTTTGCAAAGAAGTACCACTGTTACCACAGACACATTTTTTTTCTTGAGATTCTGCAGCCTGCAAGTTTCATATTACTGGTCAAGTTATCAATATAGTAGTGCTATACAGGATTTTAATCTTATTAATGGAAGATGTTTTATTACACCTGCAAGACCGGACCAAATCTAAGGCCATGGAATTCAATGAGTTCAGTTGTGACTTGGTAGATACCCAAATGCACCATGGAACCAAGTATGATGAAGCATTTTGGACTCAGGTTTGCATTTCACTAGTGCTAAAGGAGATGGAGATGCCACCTGTGCAATCACTAACACTATAACACTACTTCTGGAAGCACATCTAAGCCCTTCACAGAGGCATTCCTACTCACCCCATACTCAACCCAGGTCCATTTTTGAGACCAGAGACAAATAAACTGCATAAAGCTGCAGTTCTCTTTATCACTTGAGTCACTTTCGCCGTTGCAGTACAGATGTACAAACAAAAGCAAAATTATTCCATGACTGCAAAATGCAGTCTTCACAAGGATGCTCTTTATTTGTATTAAGTTAGAAAGCATTCTGAATAAAATGGCACCAAGTTATGGCATAAAAATGACAGTTTTGCAGCTTCCCTTGCAAAGCATACACACTTGCAAAACATCAACACTGTTTTGAAGGTAACGAGATGAGAGGCATGCATTTCTTTGACATTCTGTTTTCTTCTGGAAAAGTCTTGAATATAGGTATTAGTATTCAACAAATAAAAGAGGGAGGCTGCACTCTGGTTATGGAAAGTTTGCATCTCAACAGTCCTATCACCTATTACATGCAGATGTCCATGTCAAAGCAAAGAGCTGTAATTGGTTCTCACCTGACAGAGCACTGTAGCATGTTGCTGCTTCTTCATCTTCATGAGAGGAAGAACCTCCCACATCACCTGTGTGATCCCACTCAAGTGGAATTGAATCAACACTGACAGGGGTTTCACAGCCTGATCTTTCATGACCTTGAGAAGGGGGCATAAGCTGGCAAAGGGACTGTGGAGAAGAGGGCCCCTCACTGATGCCCTTCTTATGCCAAGGGTCATTCTGGATTTCTCTAGAGTCTTCTAAATCTGTCTCATTTTCAGAGGACTCTATTTCATCATCCAGTCCCTAGAAAGAAGTAACAATTATGCATATTTACAATAGATTTACAATAGATAAAAAATGAGATAATGATTAAGCCTCACCCTACTACTGGGAACAGTTTTGCAGTCAGCTACAATACTGGGAGACTATGTGCCTAAAATGAAAGGGAAGCATCACTTCTGCCTCCTTCTTCTTCTGCCAAAACAAACCTCACATCAGCAGCTACATCCTCTCTTTCAAGACACTCAGCCACCACCATACTATCTCAGCAGAGTTTGCAGGGAGGGTTACCCTGTTCCAACTTGACTGCACAGGTCAGCAATGCTGGAGTGAACAGCTGCTTGTAAATGGTGATGTTACTTCCTCTGCCTGGGTTTCTGAGAGATGTTTTCTTTTTCAGCCAAAGCAAACTGAGAATCAGTTAAATGTCCCCCATGAAAAGTAAAGGTCCTGCTGTTCCCCAGTCAGGGTTTCCACAAGAAACTGGTGACAAATCCACCAAGATATAGTCTAAGTATGTTATTGATACTAAAGAAGAAAAGGTGACATTAAAACCACCAAAAAGCTTTTGAAGCCCTCTGACTGCTACTGCCTGTTAACCCTGTGAGTTACTTCCATGATGCTATCCACATTCTGCAGATGGAGACCCAACACAAGAGACATGAGGAGACAAGACAGGTGACACAGATTTAGCAAAGCTGGCACAAGTACTGAGGAGCTCCTGACCCTTGGATATCAAACCATTCAGTCAGGCTGCTAGAGGGATAAGCAATGAGCATGGCAGTCAGTTCAAACACCAAAATCTTGCCAAAACACCAAAACAACTGCTGCATCTTACAGGATGCTTTGAAGTCAATCTTCGATGGAAGCGAGCAACTCGGCCAAACACTTCCTGACAGTATCTGTGAAGTTCTTCCAATTCATCTTCTATCAGGGTGGCATCCAAAGGCTCACTCTTCTGAATCAACTGCTCCCCAAAAACAATGAGCTGATCTATCTTATTGGTGTTCAGTGTTATTTCCTGCTGGAAACCCTGTTTGAAACAGAAAGAGGAAGAATTACACCTAAACATCCATTTCTGACCTCAGGTTTCTCCTTCTTTTATCACTCACTGCAGTGACAGAAAAAACCATATTGATATTGTTTTCTAATTTTATTTGGCAAATATCTTGTTCCTCAAGCCATCCAGAGCTTTGTTTCATCAGCAGGTGACAGTTCCACATGGAGTGGGATTTTCCAGGAGATCACAATACAATTGTTCAGCTGTTGAGAGCAAATTTTTATGGGTGTACAAACCACCTTCTGCTCAGAAGTCAGGAAGTTTGACTGGTTGTGCCTCCCACCTACACAACAGTAAACCATATATCCCAAAACAAATAACTATGCTTGGGAAAAGGAGACAAAAGCAGGTAGCACAGAACTGGTATCTTCTGTACAATCACTGCACACACTTGCTGGTGGTTTGGAAGTCCCAGCTACATACAGAGGAGAGATCCTACCTTAATGCCAATGCAAAAAAATTCTCACCAGAAAAGAATACATGGCTTTAGGACTGTACCTGTTACTGTGAACCTCCATGTGCTGCTTCCCAGGCCAGATACCACTGTCACTGACTCTTGTGTTAGGAGACAAGGGCAGAACAGCCCTGTGCTTGAGCACTCAATCTGAATTTGAATCCTGTACAGTTTAATATTGATTTGGAGGCTAAGTCTTAACAATTTACTAGTCTCTTAAAACAAATATAGCCTCACAGACCTGTGCTGTTTTTTCTGTTGTTGAGTTCCAGCAAAGATGATTCTGTCAAGAGAGAGCAGCCCAATAGCATCAGGGCTACAGTAAGAAACTGCTTTCAAGTGATACGTACCTTTAACTGGCGCATTTTGTCATCAAAGTTACTTTTTGAGAAATGCTCCACGTTTGTCAGCTGGAGGTCCATTTCTGTGAGCCACACAAGGATGCTTTCCCTCGTTGCCTCAAACTCATCTCTCCTGTTGGTGAAGTGCTGAAGGGGAAGAAGGGAGCCAGGGTTATATGACCTGAGCTACTGCAGGTGATGGTCACCCCAGCCCTCTGAAAACTCGTGTTTAGTTCCAAAGCTGCTGTTCAGCTTGAAGGCCTTCAGGGCACAAATGGCAGCGTGTCAGGTACAAACCTGTCCCCTTCCTGCAGTGATGCTGGAGCAAAGTGTCTGATGTTAATGCACTGCTTCTACGGGAGAGGCAATCAAACTTCAGCAGCACAAGGTGCTTTGACAAAAGTACACTCTGGCTTCCACACTGTGCACCTTCTTGGACATCATTAAACCAGTGCAACAGTTAATGGGACTCAGGCTTAACATCTGATTTGACCGAAATTGAGAGGACAGGCAAAGGAAGCCCTCTCCAAGAAAAGTAATTAAAACTGTGACAACAGAAACAGTAAATCAATGCAGAAGCTTGGTCAAGGAGAAGCATGACTATGTAATAATGCCACATTTAGCACAGAAGCTAGGAAGAGGTGCTTCTGCTGCCACCTCCTATATATGGAAAGGTGCAAGTACACACATCCAGCCATGACAGGATGGGATGTGAGGAGACTGGTAGAGAAGCCGTAGGCAACATACCTTCCATAATTTGCACCCCTTCTTCTCTTATGCAGCTTCACCTACCAAGAGCTCATCTACTACGGAGACAAACCAATACAGGAGAGTTGGTCCAGTACATGTTGGGCCTTTGGTAGATGCCTACGGAAACCTGCAAGTGCTCCTCACTCTCTCCCCATCACCACTCATTACCCTGAGTCTCCTCAGAATGGCAGCAACTCGTTTCTGGAGGTTATCCCAGCGCCGGTTGCCATCGTGTACCCTCTGCTTGCACTTGCTGGATGAGTCGGTTCGGTTCTCCAGGACAAGGCACCTGTAGTGTTTGTTGATCAGCTCCAGCTGAGGGAGTCTCCTGTCAATGTGCCTTTGGAATGCCTGCAAGGCAAACCAAGGAAGTCATTTCCCTTGGGGGTAAGGATCTGGGAGGCACCATGCACAGAGACAGATGATGATGGCTTCCTCATAAAAACAGACCTACCAACTGCAAAATTAAATTCAAGGAACAACCTATATTTAAACCATCTGATCAGACCTGGCTCATTTGCAATAGAGAAAAAAAAAAAGCCCTCATAGGGTACATGGCTATGAAGAGCCCATCTTTAAATTATACACAGGATCTCATCAGTTCAGAGCACTGGGGAAATTATTGATGTTCTCTAGACCACCAGTCAGGAAATACTTAGCAGTCAGACCGTTCAGGCTGCTGCTGAGCATAAAAGATAATTTTCAAAAATGCACCTCAAATTTCTTCAGCTCCTCCTTTGCATGTTTGTATAAAACCTCTGAAGAACTTGGCCTGGCTGCAACCATTTCAGCTGATTTCAGCCAATCTTCAAAGCAAGAATAGTCCTCAAAGAACTTCTTCTGCAGGCGCCAGGTTTCCTCGATGCTGAGAGAGGGATGCAAAACCAAAAAGTTTTTATCACAAGCTAACTCAGCTTGGAGAATTTGGTTTTTTTCTCTTGTTCAACATTCAGCTTGTGCCAAAAGCTACAGCACTTCTTCAAAATGCAGCCTCAGGCTGCTGTAGGAGCCATCAGAAAAATAGACTTACTAGATTCTCCTCTTCATAGACATGGCAGAAATGTTTTTCTGTTGTCTTTCCAGACTCCTGGTTGTCTTCTGGATGGGATCACCCTCAGTTTCATTTGCACATTCAACTGAATCATGTGGCAGGTCTGGAGAGACATTACACATGGATTCCAGCCCTGCCACATGCTGCTCAGTGTCTCCTTGCAGATCCAGGCACTGGCAGAAGAGTAACTTGTGTAGAAGAGAACATGTGTGGCTGGGTTCCAGACAGACTCCTTCAACATGCTGCAGGGGATGGGAAAGAGCAGTTGGTGTGTCAGGAAAAGCTTTTTTAGCTTTAGAAAACAGCCTTGCAGGTTAAGCTGTGCAGCTGGCAGGCTGACAGGTCAGGACAGAACTGCCATTCCAGAAGGGATTGTCCAGCTTTGGTTTCTCAGTGTAAAAACAGCCTCTGCAGGGAGTTACATTAACTCAGATACAAAGTCACAAAAAAGGATACCCGGAACAATAGCCTCTGTTTGTACCAAGAAGACAAGACACCCTTTTGGAGGAATGATGCTGAATTAGCACAACACAGTCATGTTACCAGGTGTCAGCCAGGCCATTGCAAACTGTTGGGATCTGTCTTTTTATTCAAGCAGCTACCAAAGTGTGTCTCTGAATTATGTTAAACTCATGTCTAGACACAGGCACCATAGCTCGATTGCAAAGTAAAAATGCAGCAAATTAACTGCTGGACATCACACATCCATACCCAGAGACTGTTTGTACTTTGTGCCATGTGTATTTTTTCTGAGCAGACCTTGACTGGGTTAGAAAAAAAATTATCCCCCTACCAAATTCATTAATGTTGAGCCAAACTGTTAGAAGCTGACAGGAATTCAGCAGTGCTGACAGCTGCCTGGTGCCTGCTTGTGTTAACCAGCTGGAGCTGCTCTCTTGAAGCCTCTGCTGACCTGAGCCCTGAAAGGGATCCAGACCCAGCCAGCTCTTAGGTGCATTCCAGATCCTCATTCCCTTTGAGTTCAGCACCTGAGCACTTGGCTGAATCACAGCCTAAACCCAGAGGCACTTCTTGGCCTGGACTGAGTTCCCATTAAAGACCCCCTCCCAACAACAGCAGTACCAAAACAGCTGGAAATGGCTCCTGGTAAATTCAAATGGGGACACAGTGGTATTGGATCTTTTACAGTGAGTGAAGTTTGTTGCTCTAGGTAGACTCAGTGCTTGAATCCAGCACAACATCACAAAAGCAAACTCCCAGCACACTCCTGTGCCTCTACAGCATGCATTCAGGCAACCCTGATGGTCAGTGGTAGTGCACAAGCTCCATGGTCAAGTGAGATCTGGCAGAAAATCAGAGACCAATAATGCAGTGTTTCAGCTCTCCATGTCTTACTTGAATAACTACTGCTCTTGTTTGCCTCTGAGTGACAGCAGGACAGTGCCATTACACACAGAAAGTAAATTCAGTGTACAGATCCCAGAACAGTCTAAATATGTCTATTGAGGTGTGCATCACTGGAGAACTTAAAAAGAACCACTACCTCAACCTCCAGCTGAAATTTCCAGCTCGAGTGCTAAAGTCCATTTGGTTCAGTTCATTTGTTGAAATGACAGAACATCACACATGTATAATTCTCAGCATGACACTCGTTCCCTGCTCATCTGTGTGTGTACATAAGCATCAGCTCAGAAGGTCACCTTGGTCAGCCTCCTTCAGGCCTTGAAACTCACCCTCAGCTGACTGCCACCATTTGTGCCACAGCCTTCAGTGCTCTGCAAAGTTTGCAAAGAGGTCTCCTCAACATATTTACGCTGTGATTCCACTATCTCATCGGCATCCTGTAGAGAGAGAGGCAAGATTGGAAGTATTGGTGTCATTATTGCCCTGCTGTGCTAGAGAAGCCTCCAAGAATTGTAGCCTCTCAACCTACAGTTGTTCTTGACCAAGAGTATTCACACAGAGCTGTCTTATACCTCTAACATGGATATACAGAGAGAAAAAAATTGGAGTTCTCTGGGTGTCTTAATCTCCCAACAAAATACACATTTTAAGGCCTTTCTAGGAATTAGTGAAACAAATTGCTGCAAGAAAACCAGCAAAAAACAAGATTTGTCCTGTTTGCCCCTTGACAAGCCCTGTGTATAAAGAAAACAGCACCAATGAAGGTACAGAATGCAAAACCTTGAAGCTTTAGCTACAAACACTTCCATGAAGGAGGTAGTACTGTATAAGCAATCCCACCAAGAGCAAGGTCACACATCAAGATTGAGATGCTGTGTAATACTGGCATTGTAATATTGGTAGGCTGGCTGGAGAGCAATTTCTCAGTATCCTTGAGTGATACCAGCTGTTCAGATTTATTCTGAAGTATTCTGGCTTTACACATTTCTTAATTTTTTCTGTACCAAAACCTTGTATCTTACATACCCATCTGTATAGATAAGCTATACACTGAACTCACCTTGCTGAGGAAAGAATAGACTTCTGACACTTCAGCTGAGGGAGGTAGAAGAGACATCTTTCCCCATTTTTTCAGATACAAAACTACACAGAGACAGACAGGCTGGTTATTAATGACAAGAACAGTAAAGGGTACTCCAAGTCCACTGCCTCTTCCTTCACAGAAGGCTCATTGACAGTAGGTCTTCCAGCTTGATAGCACCACCTGTGTCTGCTCCCCAAGGATGCTGGGCAGCTTCATGTAAAGACACTGGACTATGACATATCCTGGGGCTAGGGGTGGGGTTTGACAGCAAGGGGGAGAACCACAATGGTGGCTCCTAGAATGATAGAACCATGGAATCATTAAGGTTGGAAGAGACCTAAGATCATGAAGTCCAGCTGTCAAGACAACACTACCATGCCCCCAAAACCATTTCCCAAAGAGCTACCTCTCCATGTTTGTGAACACCTCCAGGGATGGTGACTCCACCACTTCCCTGGGCAGCCTGGTCCAACACTTGGACCACTCTTGCAGTAAGGACATTTTTCCTAATATCCAATCTAAACCTCTGCTGAAGCCTCCTGTGAGGAGCTGCTGGACACCTCCCCAGACAATAAAGAAGGAGAGGAAGGAGGTGGGCTCGTGAGAAGATCCCCCTGTAGCTCAAGGTGAAGACCATGGTGGGGCAGGGTGCCCCCCTTGCAACCCCATGGAGGTTAACAGTGGAGCAGAGAGGGATCAAACCAAAATTGGTGAGGGATCTTGTCTTGTCCCATGAGCCTTTCCTTGTATTTTATCCTGATCCTACTGAGGGATGGAATGAGTGAGTGGCCATGTGGTGTCTGGCTGTCAGCTGGCACAAAACCATGACAGAGCTCTATGTAACATGATTCACATTGCAGAACTTGTTGGGAGTTTTTTGTAATCAACATTAATATAGAAAAATTTCATGATCAATGAAAGAAATAATAAAATATTAACTTTTTTTTCACTACCAGCTTTTCATTATCATTTGAAATATTTTTCAGTTTTTTCGGCTGCTTTCAAAAATTTCTCAAGAACTTTCCAGGGCATTAAAAGCTTCCTGCAAGAAAAGCATCAGAATGAAAAATGGAATGCAATGTAGATTATTTACTTAATAAAATCACATCAGTACCATACAAAAAGCAGTCATAAAGCACATATACATTGCATGTATGAGCTGGAAGGTCTACATCAGTGCCATGTGACACTGCAAGATGGGCTGGAGTGAGGCTCTGCCAGGCTCCCAGCACATGCTTGCCCAGGAATTGCTGTGCAAGATGTGGCAACACAGATTTTAGAGACTTCAATTTTTGGTGCCTTCGTAATGACCCACTTAACAGTGCAGATTTTAAGATTAGAATCTTTATTGTGAAAAAGAAGGTTCTGTACCTGTAATCATGCTTTAAAAACTTGTCCAAGAATTCAGGCATGCTATTCTTGATGGGAATTATTAATCATTTTACACAAATGACAAGAAGTCTTCCCAGTCACAAAAATGCTAAAATTAAGGATGTCTGTGTGTATAAAGTGCAATGACAATTAGAAAGCAGTACCTCTATTTTGTCTCTGGCTTTTTTAACTTGTGCCTGCAGCTCAGTGGTCTGAGAATGCTCTTGGGACACTTGACTTGAAACATTTTCCACCAGGGATTTCAGCATCTCTTCTGCTGCCACAACTTGCTCTTGGCATGAGGTTCCCCTTGCAGCCAAGCTCTGGTTGGATTAAAAAGTATTAGAAGCCTCTACAGTATTTATGTCTTTTTACTTAGAGGCACAAATGAAAAAAACAGCATTGATCATGGATGCTCAATATTTGGTCAAGGAAAAATCTTACATTCCAGTCACTGTCAGCATAGTGCACTGCAGAATCTCTGTGCAGAGAGAAAGAAATCTGCTGCCACCCACAGGGGATTCTGTTGCCTGGAACAATCTTTCTGCCAATGTTAGGCCTCTCCTGTCTTTGCCTCTGAGTCAATTACAAGTATGTTTTAAACATGCTCTCCCACCCAAACAGCTTGTCAAAGGAATGCACAAACCACACGTTTGCATATGCATTGCCTGATCATGAAGTCATCCCCAAGTAAGCACACATCAAGGCTCTTGTGGTATTCAGTCCTAAAAGGCAGGAAACAGCTTGGCATTTTGCATGCAAAAGTAGTCTGCCACATTTGAATATTTATCATGAAGTGTCGTTGATAGAGCAGTTTTGATCTATGAATATTCAACACATTTTCCTGTTTGAAGTTGTCAATTAGCATCCTTCTAATGATAATCAGTGCTTTATTCTGGATCTCGACCAAGTGTACCACAGGTAATAAGTGACCTGACCTCTCCTGCTCACATGGAGATACAAAACCAGTCACATTTTTGGAGGCTGTGTCTCTGGGTGTCTTTTGTTACTTTCCTTTTTTTTACCTCAAGTGTCACACTGCAAAATAGGCTTATTTATAAACATATGCCCACCATTACAAGAAGATAGATTTTTTTCATAGGCTCACACTACTACTTCTGTCAACAAAATACAGTGGAACAAGGCACAAGCCAAAAGCAAACTAACACTAATTCTGGTTCACAGTTACTGTAGGTGGATTTAATGTGATTACTCCCCCTGAAATCAACAGAGCTGCCTTTATGTTAAGCATAAGCAAACATCTGTTTTAAAACGGGGACTAGGACCTCTAGGACTCAGGTCCTTCCCAGGAATCATGCACTGATTTGACAGAAAAATGCAAGACATGGGAATCCTAGAAATCCTACATATTCCTTCAAAAAATAAATACATTCATTATTCATTATTAAATCTTTGTTAACCAGTGTGAACCATGAGGATTAAAACTAGCAAATCACATAAGTATTCCACTAGACATCACACAGAAAACCCTAAAAGAGAAAAACCAAAGAATTCAATTTATATTTTGGTATTTTATTAGTTCAATTAGCTTCATTTTATTACATTTAAAGGGCTCATGTGAAAATATTCAAGGCCTGACTGGTGCTAAGAATACTGGTAACAATACTTGAAATCTGAAGGATATTCTAATAAACCGTCACTAAATAATTTAAAAACAAACAAACAAATGAAAACCCAAAATGGGAAAATATTCCCACCACATTTAGAGGAAAGCATTAATTAAAACATATAATACACTATTTACACATCTTGGATGCAACTTACATTAAATATTGTTCTTTTGCCCACAACAAAGGAGCCTGTGTAGCAGAGATCTTCCACTCTTCCTTAATTTTAGCACTTTTGTTAGCTCTGCTTCCCTTGGAGTGGAGTCGATAGCACTTGAATAATCAAGCAAAGGCTGATTGTAAGCATAACCACGTGTTCTGGCAAGTTCTTTAATCTGTCACAGCTGATGGGAGAGTTAATCAGGCTTCAGTGAAAAATTACCAAGACATTGATGGCTCAAAAGGGTGATTTTCACTGGAAGTCACAATGTCTTACCTAAATCTGGCAGGAGAACTGGCTTACACACAAGCTGCTGATGGCATTCCTGATGGTGGGAAGATCCTGTGACATTTTGATAGACTGCTTCTTTCCAAAACTTCATCCTCTGCTGAGCAGAATCCAGCCCTTTCTTCTGTCAGCCCAGCCTCCCTCAAGGAATTTGCTACCTGAGCCATGGAATCAAATGGTTTTCTGAAAAATATAAAAATTAATGAACATCCACTTGTAACAACATGGAGCCATCTTCTAAAGAAGACAGCTCTTAACAAGAGACCAAAGCAAACAATACCTCTGCATTAATAGACCTTTATAGAAATTTTCAAGTTACACATTCTCCTGCGGAAAAAAAAAAAAACAAACCAGCTTTGAGAACAATCTTACCCTCTGCAGTCTTTCTTCCAGTATTAATTTTGTTTCTGAGGGTTTAAATCAGTCCTTCAAAGACAGCTGAGTGCTGCTGAACCAGTCATTGAAATTCTTGCACTGATTTGAAATAAGATACATTCCAATTTTCTTTATTATTTGTGTTCTGCAAAAGAATATCCTATGTAACATGAAGGTTTCAGACGTTTTGTAATTAGATTTATCAGTGCTACTGAAAAAGGTTGCTTTTCTCTACAAACCATGTGACAGACAGTGCTGCAGATTTTGCTCCCAGAAATGGAGCCACTCTGTGCAGCCTTTGCATACTATGTCTGAGTCTGTATACCTGTAAGTACATTTAGAATTTTCCAGTTATCTTTTGGTGACACTTCAAATGGCTACTAACTCCCTCACTCAGGTGCTTCCTTCCCCTTCAGCTATGATTTGATCCCAGAATCTACATGCAATTCTATGGCCTGGTAGTTCTGCACTTTTCCTTCCCTTTTTTCAGAGGCATTTGTAAATCAAACGTTCTGTAGATGGGGCTCTTACAGGGGGGTTTTCTCAGTCATGGAGGGAGAGGTCTCCTTGCTCAAGGTTTTTTTGTACATGGAGTATCTTTGGAACTCCTTCCTCTTTCTGGTAAATGTGAGAATAGTGTTCTAGCTGAACATACCATTTTCTGCTTCTCACTGTGCAACCCCCAGAGGAGGAGGTGTACCAGCCAATACTTGAAAAGATCCCCTTAAAAGAATTGAAAAAAAGATCCCCACACAATTTTTTCTGCTTATTGGAGAGCAAGGCTTACCACAAAAAGCCCCTTTTCCCAGGTGGAAAACAACTTTTCTTCATCCTTATCACTTTGTTAATGGCAATTGGGACCTTCTGGTCTGTGTTGCCACACATGTATGGATGCCTTATGTGTAGCAAACCCCCGGTTTGGAGTGGATCTTTTGGGTGGATAGGGCTTAGGGCTTGGTATGTCCCTCCCTCAAAGATCAGTAGTTCTAAGGCTTCCTGATGAGCAGCATCAAGAAGATCTGGATGCTTCTATGGCCTCATTGAGGAAAGTTCAGTCTTCCATCAAATGTCTCACAAATGCCTCAGATCAACCTGAAATACAGGGAAAAGCATTGAGAGAGGCTGCACAAGAAGGTTCTCATAAGGCAGAAATGGCTAAAAGTTTGGATGAATACTTGCAAACTCTTGATACCAGTTTGGAAGATACTGAATGTGGGAGAAAGACCTGCTGTGGAAACTTTGTTCTGACTATATCTGAAGAGCTAAATGCGACTTATGGTCCCTCAAGTGAGCATATGATTACCAAAGAAAAAGATGTATACAAGATTTTTTTCCACAAAAAAAAGTGAACTCCTTAAAAACATTCAGGATGTACGGGACAAAATTAGCAAAATAGGCTTGAAGGATCCAACAATTCCAGCTATTCAACAAAGGTGATTTTTAAAAAATTTCATTATTTCAGTGAACTCAGAGGGCCTGTGGTCACTTTGCAGTAGAGCACTGAAACCTAAATATGTCATGGAGTATCTGTGGAACACTGAAGGAAGCTGTTATTACAAGAACTGAAGCTCAAATTAGACGTTTCTGATGTCATTTAATATAGTCAGTATGTGCAGCTCAGCATGAATCTTTAGGGAACTTAATAATTACATTGGGGAAAAAAAAATCAAAGAATTACTTTAATATAAGTCTGCATTTCATTTTGTTTCTAATAAAGGGTAAAATTATTAACAGAATTAGAAAAGGAATTGGATTGTGCTGCTGTTGAAATGAAACCTATGCGAGAAATTGCGAATAAGCTCCCACAGATCAAAGAGGAAAAAGCAGAGGAAGCAAATGAACAGTGCAGAGTTACAGAGCAGTTATGGGAGGATACAAAACTTGCTTACTGAATGGTAAGAAGAGAAGCTACATTTTAAAGTAGTATTGTAGAAGTAAGATGTATGCTTCTAAAATGAAACAGAAAAAAGCCTCGGACAACACTTTCAAGTAATAGTGATAGAGTAGCAGGTGTTACTATTATGATGATGTAAGCTAGCATAAAGTCAAGAAGTGCACATAGAAATTTGCAGCCAAAGGTAATTAATTTTATGGGTTATACAACTGGTTGTCTGTATCACATTTTTAGGCATTCTGATGGAGCATCACCCATATCGCTCAGGAACATTTGCTCCCAGGCAGTGCCTGGGATGGTTCAAAGTAAGCAGGAATGTGAGTGGTTTCTTCCCTGAGGCAATGGGATGGTGTTTGTGTTTGCCATCCCTTCTCCAGGTGAGGCAGAGACTTCTCTTGGTTTCACCCCTGAGCCCTGTGGCACCTGGTGTCACTGGGGCTCCTGCTGCAGGGCAGATCTCCTGCACACCCCCAGCCCCACTTCCCTGGACACTCCACTCTCTCATAACAACCCTTCCTCCTCACCCTGAGATTTTGAATTCCCACTCTCAGAACTGCAGACCACAATAGCCACAGCACGGTACAAGGCATGTCCTTGGTTGCTGATGATTTTTTTGATTTCTAATGATGTAAACGAACACCAGAGAAAGTTCTCTGCCTCGCTGCGGTGTGTGAGGGCTGCTCTGCCATCCCTGCCATCGCCTCAGGGGCTGCCAGGGTGTTGCAGAATGCTGTAGAATGCCCTAGAATTGGGGTGTGCACAAGTCCATGTCTGTGTACAGAACTCCTTATCTAAGGCCAATTACATGGGATACCGTCCCTGTACATCTGGGATTCGTTCTCTATAGGTAAACACACTGGGTGTCCAGTAATAAGTTATGTTGGTGTGTGGTGGCTGAGGTGTGGTCACACAAAGCACTATATAAGCATTGTAACTGGGCAATAAAGTTCGAAGCTTGATTATCAATCACACTGATTGTTCGAGAATTCCCTCGTGGTTCTACTACAGCAGGGTCTCTGTGGGAAGATGGCAGAGTTCTCTGAGAAATGAGGAGAGCTTTGAGTAGCATCTTGCCGAACACCAGAGGTCAGTGTTCCTTTTGCAGCCCACTTCCATGGGGTTTGTAAACACTGACATTGCAATGAAGCACAAAGCAGCAGCAGTGCTGACACAGAAAGCAGGAAAAAGGAACATTTCTGTTCCTAGCAATGGCATGTCTGACAATGGCTGCATTTAAGTAGGATTTAAGCTTTTTTAAAAGAGTGGTAATAGTATCTCAGCTTCTTCCTATGTTGTGCATTGTTTATTTCTGTAACTGAGGTTCTGTGTATGGATGTGCAGCCCCCTTAGATCTTGCAATCAAAAATTTTAAAGCAAACTGTGAATTTGGCTTATTCATAGTTCCCACTCATCTATTTTGCAGCCAATAACAGAACAATACAGATTTCTAATGGAAATGTTCCTCTCAGCATGGCAGGGATATAACAACAAAAGGTAAATTCAAAGTCTCCTCATATTAGATAAAATAGATTATTTAGTGTATTGCTGATGTTTCTTTAAACTCAGAAGAACAGCAAATCAGTAAAAAATGTTCTGCTGAATAAATGTAAACATGCTCATAAATATCACCTTGGTCTTTTTCACAGATTGAAGAGGCAAAGGAGGAATTTAATGATCATTCTGAAGATGTAGACAAAATAAATCAGATGTGCAAAAACCTTCAGTTCCAGATTAATAAAATGAGAAGCTTTGAGGAGTCTCCATTAAAGAATGAGGCTAATACTATTGTGGACAGATGGCTTAATGTATGTAGAAGGTGAATTATCTGGGTGGTCTTGTCTGTTATGCGTTATAGTAATTGATTCTAACGTGCAATATTTGGAATAAATTATGTACAATATGGCAAAGATTCTTAAGAAATAAATCCAAGTATTTGCTGGAGCAAAGATTGGAGAGTGCCGATTGCTGTAATGTTTCTGATATCTTAGGTAGTTTCTATCATGGGTTCTTCTTAAGAGTAAATAATTCTAGGAAATGCAGAAATGCATTCAGTCTGGAGAAAGCTCAGGAGAAACCTGAGAGTGGCCTTTCCAGTACCTGCAGGGGCTACAAGAAAGCTTTTATAAAGCATGTAGTGATAGGAAATGGAGTAATGGCTTTAAACTGGAAGAGGGTAGATGTGAAAAAAAAAAATTCTTTAGTGTGAGGGTGGTAAGACAATGGAACAGGTTGCCCAGTGAAGTTGTGTGGTATGTAGTGAACACGGACAGGTTGGGTGGAGCTTTGATCATCTTGTCTAGTGACAGATGTCCCTGCCCATGCAAGAAGAGGTGAAACTAGATGATTTTTAAGGTCCTTTCCAGCCCAGAGTGAGCTGACAGCCTCCTCTTTTTTTGTGGCAGCCAAAGCCTGTGTAAGGCTGTTACCCAGCTGAGACAAAGTAGCTGGATACTGGAGTAGACTGAGGAATACTTTAATGACTTCAATTACATTAATGTAGAGTGGCAGATGTTCAGGGCTTCTCCAAAAGTGGCAACTTCCCTTTGGTTTACAGCCAGAAGAAAAGAGGCTTTTACTCTTTGAATAAACTCATGAATAACCAGACTGTCTCTGTGTATATTTTTGTAGTTGAAAAAAAGAGGAATCATGACAAGTTGAAACACCTGATATCACTCAAGGATACTGAGAAATTGCTCTCCAGCCAGCCTACCAATATTAGAATGCCAGCATTACACAGCACCAAGATCTGTCCCGGGTGATCCTTCTCTTGGGGAGGTTGCTTATACAGTACTACCTCCTTTATGGAAACATTAGTAGCTTCCAGGTTGCTGATTCTGTAGCTTCATTGATGCAGTTTTCTTTATATATAGGGCTTGTCAAGGGTCAAACAGGACAAATTTTGTTTCTTGCTGCTGCTCATGTTGCAGCAGAGCTATAAAGCAAAGGAAGAGGTGGCGTTTGGAAAACACCATCAAGATAAACAAGGCAAAAATGGAGGCAAATATTTCTCAAGTTTTGCAGTCTATTCTATTGCCTGAAGGAGTGGCTGAGCTTCTGTTCACAAGCTAATGCTGAGCTGTTGCTGCTCTCAAAGGGAAGTACAGGCACAGAGAAAAATGCAAAAGACTCAAGGAAGAGGGTGCTCTGGGATCTGTATTCTCAATTTACTTTCTGTGTGTAATGGCACTGTCCTGCTGTCACTCAGAGGCAAACAAGAGCAGTAGTTATTCAAGTAAGACATGGAGAGCTGAAACACTGCATTATTGGTCTCTGATTTTCTGCCAGATCTCACTTGACCATGGAGCTTGTGCACTACCACTGACCATCAGGGCTGCCTGGATGCATGCTGTAGAGGCACAGGAGTGTGCTGGGAGTTTGCTTTTGTGATGTTGTGCTGGATTCAAGCACTGAGTCTGCCTGAAGTAACAAACTTCACTTGCTGTAAAGTGCAATTTGGAAGAAGTCCAACAAACTTCACTTGCTGTAAAGTGCAATTTGGAAGAAGTCCAGGTGCTGCTTCAAGATAAACACCATGAAGGGCAATTGAAGATGATGAATGCTGTGTAAGAGTAAGAGTGAGAGAGTCATGGCAGTACCAAAATACAGGCAGGTCCTCTAGAAGAACAGCCTGAAAAACAGCAAGGGTTGTGGCTTGGGTTAACCCAGGAATGACCACAAGTGATAGGATCATGTCAGCAACACTATCACAGTACAAGGAGAGTGGGGTTTTTAAAAATCTGTGGTTCCAATTCTCGTTTTCACTAATGCAGATGTAAGTCCTGTGTAACTGAATGAACTCAGAAGAGTCTCTCCAGGTGCCAGCACTGGGGTAGAGCTTCCCCCAGCCATAGACCCTGTGTTAAAAAGACATTGCTGCCTCTTGCTCAGAAAGGAGCTGTGCATCCTTAATAAACTGTCCAAAATTAAGTTGGATCTGCTAGCAGCTTCTCACTTATGTATAAAAGTTTGGCGTCTGCATTCCTGAAAGCAGTATATCACCACAAATCCAATTTTTGACCATTTCTGGCCCAGCCCTTTCACTTGGCCCTGTACCAAAGCTGCAGAATGCCATGGGGGGGGTACTCGCTCCTTGCAGCTTATTGACTTGTGGGAAGATCTTCCCAACTCATCTCTATTTACTCCAGGCTATGTCTGGTTTGGGTTGGGCTTTTTTCTGGTCTGTTTTGTTTTGCTTTGTTTTTGTCAGTCTAGAGAAAAAGCAGTTCTGCTTCATCTGTCCCCTGAGATCAGTAGTATCATTTAATGTGAGGTCCTGTGTACTGCTGTCAGGAAAATGTTCATTTGTGGCTTTGTTCTGGTGTTAGTTGAGGGAAAGGGCTCTGAATCCTTCATTAGGAAAGACAGGAATGGGTTGAAAAAATTGCATTGTTTGGACATTGTAATTTCCTTAATATTTACAGTTGTATCATTGCATAGAGTTGCCTTTTCAATTAGAAGTATGTACATAAGACTTTCCTTTTCTGTCATTCAGTTCCATTGACTGTAGGAGCAGTTGTAGTGCAGAATGAGAGGCCAGATTCTGGTGGAGAAGACTCCTGAGGTGTAGATGAGACAAAGGGATTTTGCCAGACCCATTAAAATAATCTGTCAAAGTAGGATCCCATTCCCTTCTGGAATGGCAGTTCTGTCCTGACCCATCAGCCTGTCAGCTGCACCAGAGCTCATCCTGCAAGGCTGTTTTCTCAAGCTAAAAAAGCTTTTCCTGACACACAAATTGCTCTTTCCCCAGACTCTGCAGCATTTTGAAAGGGTCTGGCTGAAACACAGCTCTACATGTTTCCTTCTACTCAAGTTACTCTTTCTCCAATAGCAAGATCTGGAGTAAGACACCAAGAAGCACGTGCAAGGATGGAATCCATGGTGTCTATGAAAAGGTGAGGGTATTAAGTCTCTTTTTCTAATGGCTCCTACAGAAGCCTGAGGCTGGATTTTGAAGAAGTGCTGTAGCTTTTGGCACAAGCAAAATGTTGAAAAAAAAAACCTCAAACAAGTTTATAGTTAGTTTGTGATAAAACCTTTTCGGTTTTGCATCTCCCTCTCAGCACTGAGGAAACCCAGTGCCTGCAGCAGAAGTTCTTGGATGACTATTCTTGGTTTGAAGATTGGCTGTAATCATCTGAAATGGTAGCATTCTTCAGAATGGTCCAGAAATGAGTTGCTGCCATTCTCAGGAGACTCTATATAATTAGTGATGATGCGGTGGGAGAGTGAGAAGACAGCTTCTGTACTCCTTCCCCACAGAAAATGGGATTGGTGATCAGGCTGGGAGAATTCTCCCACATTCTCACCACTGGTAGTTGCATGTTCCCCACCTGCTGGCAGAGAACTTTGTGAAGCAAGTTGTGCTGCCTTCACAGGTTCAGAGAAACACAGACCCTGCAGCAAACCAACAGCTCCTTACCAACCATGGTGGCAAAAGTAGACTGGTGCACTTCCAGGACATTAAAGTATTAACTACAAAGTTTGCAACACAGTTTAGGAAAGTCCAGGCTTCTATTTAACACTTACAGTCATGGTACCATCTAGCAGTTTATGTTGGCATTCTGTGCTCAGTTGTGGCTTGTGGTTTGCCAGCTCCACACTGAAGTGTCTGCACCAAAGTCCCAAGGGCACCAGCCTGCTCACAACTCCCAGATCCAGCAGCACTTCCAGACCTGGCAGCTTTTTCAGCTGGTGAGCCAGCACATTGCTCTGTGTGCTTGTGGCTCAGAGCCAGGCCTGTGCTTCAGCTATGGATTGCACAGCTCCAGCTCTTGCAGGAGTGCCCTGCTGGGAGAGAAAGGATGGATCCTCCCTGCCCCTCACTGCACACAGACAGATGCACACTCTCCTCTCTCTCCTCTACCATCCTGATTTTGTATTTTCAGAGCAATTACTTTTAGATGGAGCTCATTTCACTTTCTGTCTCTGTAGATGTCAGCCAACTCTGACCATTACTTCATTGCCAGGTTGTCACAAATGCTCGTGCAAACCTTTCTGCCAGGAACTAATAGTCAGCTGCTGACATGATATTCAGGTCTTCTGCCATTAAAGAACCTGTGCAGGGGAAAAAAAATTGAACAATGTTAAAAGGTCTAAAGAAAATTTCATAGCCTGCAATTTCCTTTCATTATGTACAGTTATATCGAATTGTTGAGCTGATGTAATATATAAAATGAGGAGCTTTCATGAAATTATCTCAAAATGTCACCAAAAAAAAGAAAAAGTCTGGGAAAAATCACTTAAATGTTTTTTCCTCCAAACTTATTTTAAATAGTTTTACTTCCAATTGATTATAACCATTGCACTCTAGGCTGACTCTGAAGTCTGCTTCCAACAAGTCATTATGCATACCCACCAATTTCCTAGTGTTGTCATCTCACCCAGGCTTGGGTTGTTAGTATTCCATGAAGGGGAAAAAAAAACATTAAGAAAGGGCAAGAGCAATAGTGAGAGCAAGCACACACACACACACACACACACTCCTCATGTGCAGGAGTGAGACCAGGCAAAATGAGTTTTGAGTTGAAGCCTTCTTTCTTTGCTAGGGAGATGAAGCCTCCATCTGTTCTCAGCTACCTCCTCTCCCCAAAATAGTTGAGAACAGTTCTGCTGGCATGGGAAGCAAAGGGCTATTTGTTTATTGTTACTTGCCTCCCCTGCAGCTGAATTTTCAGGGCCTTGAACCCTGAGGGCACTACCTACAGCTTTTCTGCACTCACTTGGTGTTGGGGAACGTCCTACAAACTCGAGTCCCTGAGGAAGGGAATCAACCTGCAGCTTGCAGAGTGGTGGCAGGGGTAATGCTGAGGCATTTGCAGGCATCATGACCACGTGTGTGGTTCACTCATGAAACAAGGCTGAGCTCAGCTACAGGAAAGGAATGACCAAAAAGGCATTTATTTTGGTTTCATGATACCTGTTTATTCAGCCACAACAACCTACACCTGAACGAATGGTACACCACCAGACAAACACTGGAAGTTCACACAACTGAAGAGCAGCTGAGCCAAAGTCGGAGGTTGTGTGGTTTTTTTGCACTTACTACTTATGTCAAGTACTTAAAAAGCACCAACATCAGTCCTAAACCCATTTCCATTGCAAATTTGCAGTGAGGGTGAAACACTGAAACTAAAAGCACATAGAGAGTAGGACTCAGAACAGAAACTTCTGGGGAAATGGATGTAGGAAATAGGCAGTGACCATTGCTGATGGCTGTGCCAGCACCTTTGTACATGACATTGTAAGAGGCAAAGAAGGTTTTGGCTTTTTAGATGACAGCAGCATAAGTTGGTGTTTCTATGGCGTAGGAATCTTGTTTTCCTCATGCATTTAAATTGAAACCATTGGGACTCAAGAATGCATAAGTTCATGTGAATCCTACATTTAGAGATGGAAAGCGTTATGAAGTGTCTCAGATCATAAGTAAAATGAAGTCTTAGCTATGAAGGAGTGTCATTTAACTTACTACCCCAGTTCAGTCGTAAAACACTGAAAAATTAATGTAAATATTCTTTCATATTTTAGCAAGGCACTTGCTTTTTCAATTCCCATTTCAACATTCTCTTCAGTATTGGTTTATGCACTGAGTCAGCACAATTCACAACCCCACCCTTAACTGCTTTGCTGAATTTTTATCTTTCAGGATATCAGTAACATCAGGTGGTTTCTTCTGAGATGAATGGTGATGATAGCAAAGGCATTTCCATGACTTCCAGCTCGGACTGTATGGAAGGATCACAGGACCATGAAAGTAATGCAGCCTACATCTGGGCAGAGACTAAAACCAGCTGCTGTGGTGGTAATTGTCCTTGGCTGTGCTCACTTACAGCAGCCAGGAACAGTGCTGTGAGCCATTCAAAGAATGGGACAGGATATATTGATACAAATGTTGAATATAAATACGATGGCTATTCAGCCCTATAAACAGTAATCCCTGTGACAGACCCTTAGACTGTTCTCACTTTAAGGCAACTCAGATGAAGCCACAAATCCAAGCATTCTTTTTTTCTAACTTTAGCTCTCAAGGTAAAAGCAACCTGTCTCTCATGGGCACTCACCTTGTTGGGAAGGGGATATCTGTTTCAACACATCTTTTCTCCATGTTCTCCCCATAGACTGGAAATGTGACAGCACTAAAAATGTGTCCATTTCAAGGAGACAAAGGTGTGGAAAAGGTGTCACATTCCTGGAGACAAAGCATTTCACTCACCTGAATTGCTCCAAGACTTACCACATTTCTTTTAGAAAATGAAGATAGTTTTACTATTTGGTTTTAGTTTTAGATTTCAGGGGAATCTCTGCATATTTTTAACAGCACACACAGCTTTGGCCTTCTTTCTTTCTTTTTCTTTCCTTGTTTCTTTCTTTGTTTCTTTCTGTCTTTTTGTCTTTTGTTCTTTCTTTCTTTTGTTCTGTCTTTCTTTCTTTTTATTTTTAATCCATTGCAGCTGGCACTCCTGCATGAATCACGTTTGCTCACCTCTGCCAACATCCTAGAACTGCCATACAATTTCTTCAGGGAGAAACAGCCACCTCTGGCCAGGTCCTGGCTCAGCAGCAGAAGCTACTATAAAGCAGAGCAGTGAAGGAAAACCACAAACCAGCCCTGCTCTCCTCCCCACAGCCCTTGTTCCCACTCCAGTCATTTATGTTGAAACTGGAAACACTCCCCAACTTCTGACCTGAAACACAGCACGAAAGCTCTGCAGGGAAAGGGAGATGCTCCACACCAGGAATGCAGCATCTGAGGGAAGCTATGAGATCACAGACCCATCACAAACCTGATATCACTCTCAAGAGACAAGGGCCCCCTTGTTTGAGTCATTTTGTCACACAGCTCCCTGTTTATAAACTCTGTTGGTTTAGAGGTGTGCACCTTCTCCTTACCCAAAGATGAGCACAGCTACATTAATCCAGAGTTGACAGCCATTGGCTTTTGCCAATTTTAAAACACTAGCAGTAATTTTTAATAAAATTATGTTCAACAAGACAAAAAACAGCTGTTAAAATCATATAATCTTCCTAGTTGCATTGTGCCTATATGAATCACAGCACATGGCACAAATTTGCAACATTGCCCTTTTACAACATCGAACCATCTATTAACTAATTTTTCAACCTATACCCACTCTTTCCTTTTTAATTTTTAAGAGGTTTGTTTCAAGGTTGCACATAAATTCAACACTTCTCTAGCAAACCAACCAAACAACAAAAAAAAGTCACTTCAACACTTCAATTTATCTTTGAAAAACTGTATTGAACAAAAAGACTGCACAGAATAAGGAAAATCAGAAAAAGAACAATACAACAGGCATTGAGGCCAGAAGGTGAACAAGCCCAGGGAACACTGAAACTCATGTGTTTCACAGTAAAACTTTCCTCAGAATGAAAGTACCAATGAATGCCAGACTGTAGTCACATTTTTTCCCTTTTTTGTAATAAACCTTACAGTCAGTTAGAAGGGCATTGCTATATTACAGTTTCTTTAAAACAGTATAAAGGCAGATAGCAAAAATTTAGACCAGCAGCAGCATCTGGTGTAGTATGAGATCAAAACAAGACAATCAATTTGTGTAACTCACTGAAAACTCTTTATGCTCCTCCTATAAAAAATACAATCCTTGGCTTTGAAAAAACACCAAGATCGAAAGTTTGACCCATATTCAAAGTATGCAAATGACATGCTAATCAAAAATCTAATCTAAAAGACTTACTGGCTCAAAATAAACTTCTGGTGTGATGCCAATTTAATTTCACCATACCCAGAATGCCCAGAACATACACGTATTATGTTTAAAAACATCCATTTAGAGTGATTGCAAGCCAAGCTCACATTACAATGTGACCTTGGCAGTTGTCAGAATGAATGATGCCTCTGCTCTTTGCTGAGGTAATTGGCCAAGGTATTTCCTCTGAAGTTTTTGATCAGTACAGCTTAAACATATGCAGAAATCAGCACAATAGGGGGGTTTAAACCCACATCTTCAGCGAAATTCCAACAATTCAACAAATTCATGAAGCAAAGAAAGTGCCAAAAGTATCACCCCCTGCTCTGAGGGGCTTCACACAAGAAGTGAACACCACAGCACGAGGTGCCATGCACTTTGAAAAGAAGCAAGCAGCAAACCTGAAGGCAGCAGGCAAAAGCTTGCCCTTGCAAGAGGTTTTGGACAGGCAGGACAGAATTCCTGACATGAGTCAAAAAGGGAGGCGAGATGGTTTGTTTCTAGCTGATTTCACAAGCCCTGATTCACAGATCCTTGACAGAAGCAAACAGTTCGCATTCACAAAGCAGCCTCTAGTACCTAAATATTATAACAGAATGAACATCATTAATAAATATATAAAACAACATGTTAATATCACAGACAAAATACGTTTCCACAGTCAGCATTCACTGAAATACCTAGGCAGTTTGGTCATTGCTTAAAGCACTGAAGAATTACACACAGATAATAATGTGACTGTTAAGAACAGGCTCACAAAATACAAACTTAAGCTTGGTTTAACATTTCTGAAGGGGCTCTGCACTGGCCCTAGAAGCTATTCCAAATGGCCTTCAAGTGAAGGCCCTTGCAGCTGGTGCATATTTAAGAACAGAAGAAACTCCTTCGCGCTGTACAGATCTCGGCACTTTATCTAGCTCAGCTAAGCAGCTGTTCTGCAGGAACCAGCATGTACAGGTAGTCAGATCTGCCCCAAGTGATGATGCTCTACATTTCATACAACTTCATGCTGAAAGAGGAGGTCATCTAGTTAGGTCTTAGAAACCTTGGTCTGGGAGATGGAGACCTCAGTGCTCACTCCTACCCTAGACACAGACTTTTGCCATCTTGAACCAGGCTCTTTACCTCTCTGATTCAGCTCACCTGCCTCTCACAAGGATAGGCAGTAATTCCCTGTCCTGCAGTGATGTTCTGAGGCTTAAGTTCATAAGGTGCTTTAGAAGAGTCCCAGACAAGGCACTATAAAAGTGCAGCTATTGTAATGTCAGAAACATGCACAGAGTGCATCCCACGAGCCTTTCCCAAGATACTGGTGTGCAAATCTAGAAGAGATGAGGACTTGCACTTGGTCATACTTCAGCAGTCCCATCACAGCAGCTTTGTTTTCTCCCACAGCTTGGAACAAGCATCACATCTCCAGGTCCCTGCAGAATTACTGGGCTGCCCCATGTCGCAGGCTGTCTCCAGTCTCCATTTGTTCTGATGAGCCAAATTCAGGATGCGTGACCGGGGACTTCCTTTGGCCTCGGAGAGTGTGGGCATTCAGCATCTCCAGCAACAAGTCATACACGGGGACCACATTTTTACACTTCATGCTCAGGAGGTGCTCCATTCCCTTGTTACTGTGAAGGAGAACAGAAATAAGTCAGAGATCCGATCACAGCAACACAGAGAAGGAAAACACTCTTGTGTCGTCAAGGAAGCTCCTTTTTTTATTGGGAGTTAAGAGTATTTAGCTGCCGTAGTCTCCAAGATGTCTCACTACTATCAGCAGGAAGAACATCCCAATCCTTTGAATCTGTGTGGTTTACTATTTAGAGAACCAAGGGTTTATTTTACATCCCACAAACTGACTTCAGAAAATAATGCAGCTGTACCAGTCCTGTTGAAGTCAACGAGCAAAGCTCTGATGCTGTAACTGTGGGAGGCTCACATGCTGCACCTTTAGACAAAAGAGGAACTTACAGCTCTGGTGACTACCTACCTCTCCTGCCTTGTTGAGAAGGATGACCAAACTACCCTGGCTAACTTCAGACAGCTTGTTTACTCTGTGCATCTCCAGTGCCAGACCCTGCAGATGGCTACAGGGTTTAGAAGTAGGGTTTGTTTTTTTTTGTTAATGCAGCAAAGTACAATGTTAATCTTGAATGTTTAGTGGCTGCACAACTATTTGGACTATCAGGAGCAGGCTGCTGCAACTGCAGTTACATGTACCTATAGTTCAGATGCACTCAGGGTTTCAGGGTGGAAATATAAGTGTGCTTCTTGAAGGCCAGATTTGTCACAGTGGAATGGCAGCAGCCAGCCAGCACATAGCTGACCTGATGAACTGGATGGGGAGCAATACTTTCAGGAAAATGAGGTTCTTCTGCAGTTCAAGAGTTTATAAATACATCAGTGGCAAAGAAGAAATTACATCTCTCCTCCTGCACCCATCTCCTGTAGAGTCCTGTATCATTTAGTAATCAAGGCTAAGAACATCAGTTACTTCCTGAACTAAATATAATTGTCTGACCCATGCTAAGCAGCCTAGAGACAGCTCACAACAAGTGGTCTCCAGACTTTGGATGAGGCAGGCACGGAATAAAACTTCTTGTTTTAATAAGAAAATACAAAAATTTTGCCAAGATGCACAATATTTATTCATGCCATGCCAGAACAAGAGCTCCTGTGAAGCTATGAAGTGGTGTCCTGAAACAGTGGGCAACCCAGGTGCCATCAGTGCTTTAGAGCTGTAGCTTGGCTTCAGTTCTGGCTGGTGCTGCAGCTCCTGTAGGGCCAGCTCTCAAAGTCATCCCAGTTCACAAACTGGCTTTTAAAAGCTTCCTGTCAGGGTAATCAGATCCCTGCTGCTACCACTTGCTCTCCCAGAAGTTGGAAAGGCTCCTGTCCCTCTTCCAGCCTCCCTGCACAAAGTCAGGTGAGGCCATCTCTCCTTTGAATGCTCCAGCCTGGGCCTAGGACTGTCTTCCCTGCATAGACAGTCCAAAGCCAAAACATAGTGAATATCTGGGCTCTGAAAAATAATTTCAAATTATAAACAGCTAGAAAATTAAAGCATCTGTTTGTAGTGCCCTGCATTTGAGTTTGCTTACTGCAAGCAAAGATGAGCAGCGCAAGGAGGCTCCAGGAAGTGCCAGGGAACAGGGGAACTGCATGGGGACACCCCTTGGCAAAAATGTCATGGTTCCAAATAAAAGATAACAAATCTGACCTGGGGCAAACATGGTAGCCAAAGTAGATTTTGCTCCACCAAAGACAACATTGCAGAATGGATTTGAAACAGACTTTTATATTGGACAGAAGAGTTGTGATGACTGGTTGGGTTCTTTTTGAAAGGCTGAATTTATGTTATTATTGTTAAGCTGTTCAGGTAGGTACATAACAAACAATTTAGTTGAGACAGCATTTTAATATCAACATGTTTTTTGAGTGTCAGGAAGCACTTGTGTACATTGGCTGTTTGGTTGTTCTGAGAAGGGAAGCCTTGCAATGAGCCAAGATGAAGAGCAGTACCAGGATGCCTTAGGAGAGCTCGAGTTCAAGCCTTGCTTTGCTGCTGTAATAAACACACACAGACACCTCACTCCTCACACATTCTGTAACATTTACCTTGCATGTCTGATGTGAGAGAGGAGCATCAACAAATTGGCCAGACGGGTTGTCTGCTGATGTGAGGGGATCCCACTCTTTGCAATAACCCACACCAAAGCCTCTGTGACTACGTTAAGCAGGTGATGCAGTTTCCTGCTGCTCTCAGGTTCTTCTGCTGTCAGGGGAAACATGCCTAACCAGAGAAGAGAAAGAAATACTCCCTGACCATGAGGAAGAAAAAAAAAAAAAAAAAAAGCAAAAAAAAAAAAAAGCTGTGGATTTTTTTCTGATGATTAGAGAAGTTCCTGACACCCGCCTCAAGAAGATGCTCCATGTGCCACACAGAGTTCCAACTTACATTCCTTTGCCAGAATTTGGTGGCCAAGTTATTTGAAAACTGAGTAACTCTCCCAAATCCTCCCAAGATGACATGTTGAACATAGACCCTGCAGTCCAAAGATGCTGAATCACATTCAGGTGGCTGTCAACCAGCACTCCCAGGTCCTTTTCTGCCAGGCAGCTTGCCAAGCCTGAAGTGTTGTACAGGGTTGTTGTGAACAAGGTGCAACATCTGGTAATTTGCCTTGTTAAACCTCATTTGCAGAGACTTCCTACCTTTGAGCATATCAGCACTCTTACCCAATTTGATGTCATCTGGAAACTTAATGAGGAAGCACTCAATCCTCTCATCTAGATCATTGATAAAGATTTTGAACAAGACAGGTCCCAGAACTTTGCCCCGGGGGACACCACTGATGAATTACTTCCAAATGGATTCAATTCTGTTCACCACAACTCTCTGGGTCTGACCATCCAGCCAGTTCTTAACCCAACAAAGAGAACACTTGTCTATGCCATGAGCCACCACCTTATCTGGGAGAATGCTGTGGGAGACAGTGTCAAAGGCTTTACTGAAGTCCAGGTTGACAAAGTCCACGGCCTTTCCCTTATCCACTAGGTGGGTCGCCTGGTCATAGATTGAGACCAGGTTGGTCAAGCAAGTCCTGCCTTTTGTCACATTGTCAAGCCTCCAGGCATCTGGGACCTCCCCTGTTAACCAGGACTGCTGATGAATGATAGAGAGTGGCTTGGAGAGAGCTCCTCTGCCAGCTCTCTCAGCTGGATCCCATCCAGACTTGTGTATGTTCCAGTGGTGCCACAGCAGGTCATTAACTGCTTCCTCCTGGATTACAGGGGGGTTGTGCTGCTCTCCATCCTCATCTTCCAGCACAGAGGGCTGAATACCCTGGGAGTAGCTGGTATGACTACTAAAGGTGGAGGTGAAGAAGGCATTAAGTATCTCAACATTTTCCTCATCCTTGGTTATATTTTCCCCCGCATCCAATAAAGGATGGATATTCTCCCTGGCTCTCTTTTTGTTATTGATGTGTTTGTAAAAATTCTTTTTGTTGCTCCTTGTGACAGTGGCCAGATTGAACTCCAGTTGGGCTTTTGCCTTCCTAATTTTTTATCTGTATGACCTAACGAGATCCCTGTACTGATCCTGAGATGCTTGCCCCTTCTTCCAAAGGAGGTAAACTCTCCTCCTTTTCCTGAGTCCCAGCAAAAGCTCCCTATTCCGCCAGGCCTGTTATGTTCCTTGCCATTTTGTCTTACAGAGCCTGGAGACAGCCACCTCCTGTGCTTTTAAGATTTCCTTCTTGAAGCGTGTCCAGCCTGCCTGGACCCCTTTGTCCTCAGTACTGTCTCCCATGGCACTCTCTCAAGCAATGTCCCAAACAGGCCAATGTCTGCCCTCTGGAATTCTATGGTGGATGTTTTGCTACTACCCGCCTACCTCATTACTTTACTGAGGATTGAGAACTTAACCATTTCATGGTCACAAAGCCCAAGATGGGCTCTGACTGCCACATCCCCACCTTGTTTGTGAACAGCAGATCTAGCAAGGCAGCTCCTCTGGTAGGCTCACTTGCCAGCTGTGTCAGGAAGTTATCTTCCATACACTCAAGGAACCTCCTAGCCTGTCTCTTCTCTGCTATGTTATATTCAAGCAGACATTTGGTAGGTTGAAGTCCCTGACCAGAACACTGGCTAACAGTTCTTAGACCTCTGCCAGTTGCTTGTAGAATGTTTTTTCTGCCTCCTGATCCTGGTTGAGTGGTCTATAACAGACACCCAACAGGATATTCACCTTATTTGCCTTCCCCCCCATCCTTCCCCACAATCAAACTTACCATCACTAGTACAAAGCTCTATACAGACGTTCCCTAACATACAGAACCACCCCACTGCCTCTCCTTCTCTGTCCATCCTTTATGAAGAGCTTACAGCCATCCATTGCAACATTCCAACCACAAGGGTCATCCCACCATGTTTCTGTGATGGCAACTGTCATAGCTGTCCTACTGCACAGCTCCTTGCTGAAAACAGTAGATGTTAATAGATGTTATTTTGATGCTGGGTTTTTTAGACAACATTAATTACAATTTTATTCTAGAGAATAAAATTATTTTACTGCATACTACTCTAACCTAACAAACACACACTCCTACTTGCCTTGTGCAAAAGGCTGCAAAGCAAAACTTCTGTCCTGAAATGTCTTGCAGAACCACTGAGTGCTTTCAATAATTTCTACTAATTAATTACCATTTAATAGGAACATCTAAGTCAAATGAATCATCACTGAGTTGAGTAGCTAGTTTTACTAGAATTAAGAACAGCTTTACAGAGCTGTGCAGTAATTTCACATGTGACTAGGATGCAGAGATACGAGAAAAAGTTCTCATTGAAAAGAGCACACCCACAGCCTGTGCCATGAGCCTCACTTTGTGAGAAGTTTTCAGATCTTGGGTCTTTCATTCTGATTTTACAACAGGACATAAACCCTAAATCCAGCAAATGATAACCGTTCAGAAACTTATTAAGAAAAAATCCTTTCAATCTGACAGTTAGCAATCCTTTCCTACTGCTCTCAATGGCTTTATCTCACTTGGTATTTCTGCCATTTCTTAGAGGCTGGTTTCCAGCTCAATAATAATAATAACAATAATAATAATGATAATAATAATAAAATAATAAAAATAATAAAAAGTACAGTTTGGTGAGCATCAGAGTCAACTGCATACTCACTGGAATTGAGGAGGATCATTGCCTTGACACACAGGTACTCCTTGTGCTGCAGTTTCAGCTCTCGGAACCTCGAGGTCATGGCCAGGAGCATATCAAAGATCTCCAAAATCCCCTCTACGCATTTTCCCTCATCCCTGTGGAAACACGTTTAAAATGTTACAGAAAAAGTAGAGTAAAGGAACTCTGACTCAGACAGGTAAAAATCAAAGCACAAAGAAGGCTGCAAAAGCCTCCCTCCCCTCCATCTCATCTTTGTGAGAATCGAAAAGGTTTTATCATGAAATTGATAAAAAAATAGAATATTATATTCAATAATATATAAACATAAATATAAATAAATAATTAAACAAATAAATTGCAAATTATATTGATAAAAAAATCTAGCATCTAAGGAACTGATTTTCTCTTTAAAACATGTGCAGGATTGACAATGGGTAAGTATGACCATATTTCTACAAGAGGCTTTATCCTCACAGTACAATTCTGGATAACCAGTCTGAAACTCTGTACTGCAGGGCAGAGCACCACCTTGAATCATTTTCCAGATTGGTTTCACATGGAGTTAATACCACAACCACTGTTTGTACCTGACAGAAGCCTCAGGACTTGACTTCTTGGAACAACAAGTCGTTTTTAAAGAATAAAACAACCTCTACCCCAGTCCCCTGGCACCTTTTCCTTTGAAGGTATTTAACTGTAAGTAGATTTTAGCAGTTTTGGATGTTTATGACTTTTTTTCTCTGTAGTGTTTTTAAGATGAGGCAGACTTAAGCACAGCAGTGTAGGGGAATTAAAGAACTTTACTCCTCTCCTGCATCCCAAGGGGAAGGTGTTGGTCAGACCTTCAGGCTGCAAGGCAGGCACAGGCAGAGAACACAAAGCAGGCACAGCAAGTACTGCTGCAGAAAGGCAGCTGCCTGAATACTGCCTGTGCTCCTCCAGCAAGGGGAATTTGAAGCTTTGGAGGACAGGCAGCTGTCAGTTTCAACACCAAGACATGAGCATCAGAGAAATACTTGTCTGCAAAGATTATGTTGGAAATGTATCTGACATTCAGCAAAGCCAAAACCAAGTTACGGGGCATTTTCATGTACATGCCTGAAAAAAACCCCAAATTACAGCATGCCCAGGTGCTTGCTAGCTCCCACTGTGCTGTGTGGTGTGGAGATGAAGGAATGCATCGAATAAGCACACTCTGTTCAGCAGATATCAGCTCCTGAAGAACTGAATGTATCATACATTTTCAGGAACTTCTTATCATTGCATTGAACAACACAGCATGTCCTTGCATTGCATTTTATGAGAGCAAATAATAATTTATTTCATATCTTTTATAAATTACATTTACTTCTCTGACTCAACCATTTTGCTTTCTGTTTCTATGATAGCGATTGTTATTCAGCTCAAGCCACAGAACTGGTACAGATTCGAATTTCCCCAGGTTGAAAAGTTTAAGAGGCATTTTAAAGCCACCCAAGAGAGCAGATTGCTTCCTGAGCTGCTACCAATATGAAGCCCAGGTCAAGTCCTTCTAAACTCCTGTAGGAAAAACCTCTTACTAATCCATATTCTTCCCTGCTGGTACATGATGTTATGGAGTAATATTTTTAGTCTTGCAAATGCTCTGCTTTAGCTTGAAAAAAATACTTTCAGTATTACAAAGCTAACCACGATATTTAAAATATTTTTTGCATAGTGCTGCAGTGTTCATTATTAAAACTGTTTATGATGTCTGCACTAGAAGCAGGAAAAAAACACGTAGAAAACTTACTTGAAATAACTAAACTTCGGCCTGACACTCTGTCTGCTATTTTTTCTGTGGTGGGAGGAAGAAATCTATCAGCTGGAATAAACTGACAATGTCATGCATTGTGCCAGTGTGTATAAAGACTGAGACCAAAAGGAACAAACCCAAAAAAAGATGTGGAAAATACAGAGAAACTTCACATTGTCGTGTGCTACAGGAATTAAAGAGCTAGATTTCACCATAGTTTTTATGCTTATATTCCTTATATTCCTGTAAGTATGTGGAACCACAAGACAGTATTACAAATACAGGCAAAGGATATTGTTAGATAAACTGTTAATAGCATCTCCCATACTTAATCCTTTTCCTCTTATCATTCACTCCACCTCCAAACATGCTAGTATGAAGTGTTCTCGAGTAATTAATTTCTTACCTGTCTAGTACAAGGTCTGGTGCAAAAATCAGTTTCCCAGGATGGTCAATTGATCTCCACATCAAACCGACCATTAAAACTTCCATCCAGCAGCTCTCCAGGAGTCTTACTTGGTCATAGAGGCTGAGATCAATAAAGCCTAAAATTATGAAAATAGCATACAATAAATCAATCTGTTTTTTCTCTGTCTTGGTAAAGAAGACTGAGTATACAATAAACAAAAAGAAACACAAAGAATTGAGTTGGGAAGAAAACCAGAAAAAGGAGCACTGACATCAGAAGGACTATGCTGCCACATTAAACAGGAACATAAATATTTATTACTATCACTGTTAAATCTTTCATAAAACATTTGAAATAAAGCAGAGGGATGTTAAAGGGAAATTACTCCCACAGCTGGTGAACCTCAGGTGGCTGCTGAGGACCTGTTTTATGCTTGGCTACCTCTTCAGATGATGGTCTCAAAGCCCCCTAGAAATACCAGGAAATCACTTAGGAAACTCACATTTGTCAGAGATTACTGGACTTCTAAGAAAATAGTCTGTTCTTTCCACTGAATGAATATGGTTGTTGCTTGCAGATTTTTTTTATGTCATGGGACAGGCATGTTTCTGGGTTTGTTGAGTAACTGAAAGAACTCACATCTTGGTACCTGTGTGTTATCATCCCCTTTGTACATGAGATTTGTTAATACCAGCCCATCCTTGTCCTGCTGCCCCCGTCCCCAAAATTGCCATAAACCAGGAAAAAGAAAAAAACAAAGATCAGGTTAATTGGTGAAGGTATTAGTGTCCCCATTGCCTCCATTCACTGGATTGGAGAAACACCAACAGAATTAATGTGATGTGCCTGTTCCAGTATTTAGTTATCCCCAGAAGTTATAGCAAGGCAACAGGTTGCCCTGCAATACAGCCAGAAGGGAGAGACTTTCATTGCCCACCTTTTCCATTCCTCTGCAATAAATACTGGGGACAAGAGATGCATAGAAGCGAAATGAAGAGAAAAAATTAACATGTAAAAAACAAAAACAAAAAACCAAATCCAAAACACAGAAAACAAAAGAAGTGTTAATAATTAAAACGCAAAGTGCTCAAAGAATAAAACACAGATACAATGACAACCAGTTCAGGGGTCAAACCCTGGCTGTGTTCCAAACCAAGAGCAGTCCCCAATAGAGCTGCTTTGAATAGGCCTCCTAGCAAAGGTGCTTCATTTTCCATGCCAGCTGGTATCTACAACTTTGCCTACTGAAAAATTGTTACAGCTTGCCCACAGGAGACAGGTTTCTGTAATACTTGCCAGTTGTGCCAGGTCTTAAACCTCACACAGTAGGTTTGCTCTGACAAAGAATCTGCTGTCAGTAATATATACATATGCTCTGTGTATTTTAATCTTACTAAACTACCAGGCTTGAGGACAGTTGTGACAGCTCTGGGTTGACATAAACTGGGTAATACAGTCTCTTATCATTGCTAAAAGTGCCATCTTTCAAAATTAATAGACTTGCTCCTTACTGAATAAGAAGGGTAAACAGGAGGCTATGAGTGGTACCTTCCCTCCTGGGTTTGCTGTCACAGGATTTACTACAGAACCCACACAGCCAACACCAGATTATCTGCCAGACACACATGCAGAATTTTAAAAGTGCTTTTAAAAAAATAATCCTGGACTTGTGACTAGTATAAACTTGACAGCAGCAGTTCCCTGGGAAACAAGAACCCATAGACATTTCGTAAGTTTATTTAACTAAACATTTACACAGACGTGTGCTAATGTCTTTAGCATACACAATCTGTTACTTGGTTTAAAAAATGTCAGTTTAGCAAGATGCCAGACCAAGTCCCAGCACTGGATCTACAGAATATTGAAGAGCTTGATATATCTCAGATATATCTCATCTGCTAAATTCATATGATCAGCACCAGCAGAGTGATTTGCAACCACTGAGCACAGCTCTTAGAAGGACTATACCTTTCCTTTTCCTAAAAATCTTATACTTTAAAGACTGAGGACAGCACATCACCAGCACAACTTCCATTGAAGGTAAATTGTGTATTTTTCTATGGCTGTAATACATGTGCTATACATGCTTTGTACATGGCCTTTTAATTATAAATTCCTAAGACAGACCAGGAAAAACTTGTGCTGTATGTGCAGTAACCAGCAAAAGACACACTGCTCTGGCCAGCAACACATGAGGTTGGATAATTAATCCAAACTTCAATATTATAACAACATCCTATTGATTAGCAATACAGGTTCAGCTATGAATCAGGTTCAACTCCTAGACTAGGTCCACAAAGTAAAAGGCAATTATAGAAGTTTTGTTCTGCTGTCTGACAACTTAAAATTAAAGTGCTTGGAATTCAGAAGGAAAAAATAGAGCTGTCAGCTTATACACTACTGAGTAACAACAAAAATACAATCCATTACACTGAACATATAGACAAAAATACAGTCACAGAGTAAAATGTGTAACAAAAGGTCATTAAATATTAAATAGGAAAGAAAAGAAACATTAAATTTCCTATTCAGAAATGCAGATATTGTTAACATCAGCATCTATAAGGAAAAATAAAAAGATTTTCTTTTACTTTAGGTGTGTGTCAAAATAATATCCAGGAATAATTTAGTGGTGAAAATGGGCTTCTTACCCAGCTACACAAAAGCTTTACAGCTTTCAAGAAAAGTAAAATTACTCTTTGTTGGGCCATTACTCAAGAACTCTGTAGTTTTTTTCCTAAGACCTTACCTCCAAGAAGCAGAGCATGGATCTAGATGGTAAACTTCAGACAAGACTTTTTGAAAACTGAAATTCTGTGCTAAGCTTTAGTCATCGCAGTTATTTTAATAGAAAAAAATCCACATGCAAGTAAATACTCTAACTACCATGTAACATGGTAATATTACTTGTAATTAGGTACACATTAAACGTTACATCTATTTTTTGCATTGTTCTAAAATGGCATTTGCTTCTACTCTGTGTAAAGGAGTGATCAGAGTGATAAAGTTGTCAACATTCTCAGAAACTGTTCTGAAACAGTTTGCTTTAATTGGTTTTCTTCATGCAGTTCTCTTATGGCCAAGAAAATGTTGTGATTTCTGACAGATGTTGCAAATAAATTAAAAGTGATCAATGTCAAAATCAGGGCTGGTTTGGGAACTCATCTTTCAAAAAATTTAAAAGATTAACCTCACTAATTTAGGTTTTGGGTCTGTGGTTGTGTTTTTCTTTTTAAAAAATGACATTGATAAAAAAGTAAATTAATAGATATCAGAACATGGAAAAGATGGTTTTGAGGGTTTTTTTCCCATTCAAATACTGCTTAAAATTAGGTAATTGTATAAGACATTCTCTGGTTTTCCCTCACAATTCACTTCCTACAAGATTAATTATGTGAACTTCTCTGAAGTGGTATCTTTTAGTCAAGTTTTTCTCATCTGACCTGGAATTTGCACACCCTAAAAGCATCAAGCCTGAGCCCTCCAACACTATGGAGACTGTAATGACAAGGAAATGTGGTCCAGCAGCTGGCACTGGTAGCACTCTATTCACAGCTCTCTGGGCTCTGCTATGCAACCAGTTTTTAACCCAGTGAAGAGAACACATCTCTGAACCATGTGCAGCCACCTTCTCTAGGAGAATGCTGTGGGAGACAGTGTCAAAGGCTTTACTGAAGTCCAGGTAGACAAAGTCCACAGCCTTTCCCTCATCCCTCTGTGGGTCATCAGGTCACAGAACATGGTCAGGTTGGTCAGGCAAGTCCTGAGCCCATGGTCAAGCTTTTCTGAGCCCATGCTGGCTGGGCCTGATCCCCTGGCTATTTTCCAATTGACATGTGAGCACACTCAAGGTGAACTTCTCAAAAAATTTTCTGGGCACCTAAGTCAGGCTGACAGGCCTACAGTTCTCCAGATCCTCCTTCTGGCCCTTCTTGTAGATGGGCATCACATTGTCAAGCCTCCAGTCATCTGGGACCTCCCCTGATAGCCAGGATAAATGATGGAGAGTGGCTTGGAGAGACCTCCTCTGCCAGCTCTTTTGGTACCTTTGGATGGATCCCATCCAGCCCCGTAGACTTGTGGATGTTCAAGTGGTGCAGCAGGTTGCCAACCATCTCCTCTTGGACTATGGGGGCTTCAAATTGCTCTCCATCCCTGTCTTCAACACTTAGCTTTGCTGAGCATCACACAATTGCCTTTGACCAATCTGTTCAGCCTGTCCAGATCCTCCCTAACCTCAGGCAGATCAGTGCTCAAGATCAACGCTTTAGGATCTCCTCTCAGACAGATAGCAAATATTTAGCTTAAAGTTTACACTAAATATTCTCCAACAAGCTTACTTCCTGTACTGGCACACATTGGGTTTCTTTCTGCCTATAAGGATGTCTCCCTGGGAGCATATTCAAGCAGCAATAAGTGCTGTTTATAATGCACAAGTGTGACAGGAAAAAGGCACTCACCAGGATGCTCTGGTTGCCTTCAGCATAAAATTCTGAAGAGGAGCCATGGTGTGCTGGCTCCTTGGTCCTGATAGATGTAGGGTTAGGACTACCAGATGCACTACAGAATACACTACCCAGGTGAGGTAAGCAGAGAAATGGTACATTGCCACAATACTGTGCTCACATTTGAGACATTCAAGGTAGTAACACATGTAGCTGTATTCCTTGTGTGCTCCTTGTGTTGCCAACAACCAAAAGCATACTTATTGATTTGTGTTTTGAAGGAGAGTGCATGATAATTCTGAAATCAATACTGTACCACTTTGCAATCTGCTGCTCTTGTGTAGCAGCTATGTCAAGTGAAGCAATTACAGCTACTCAGTGCTTGGACATATTTCAGTTTCCATCAACTATATTAGAAACCTTCTATCAGGATACAATGAAAGGATTTGGTCTTAAATTAATTTTTATAGTAATCTAGTAAATTATTTTTTAAATGAACCTTCTGAATCAAATTAATCATGTATTTATAGTTCATGAGGTATTTATAGATGCTGATGAGGTATTTATAGATTATTAGACATGCAGCACCAACTATGAATTTCAGCAAAATGAACAAGTATTTGACTAACACTAAATAGCAAGTTGTTGGCTAGGTTGTTGTCTAAATCAAAATACATCTAGATGAATTGCTGGGAGTAATAAATTGTCTGTTACTTTACAGGATAAAAAGCTTAAGATTTTAATACACTGTGCTGTGCTATTATTTCAGGATAGAGAATGACAGACTGATGGTAAAAATATTGAATAAGATAAACCAAACCAAAATTGAAATTCTTACCAGGAATTTTTTTTGCCCAGCCAATCATGTGAACCAGCTCTTTGTCTGCCAGTTTTGTGAGGGACATCATCATGGAGGCTTCTGTGAATGGCTTGCTGGGTCGACTCACCAAGACATTGGGAGGCTCTGCTTCAAGCAGGGTTAAAACAAACTGCTCAGGGCTGACTGTGCTGAGCAGGATCTCTTTTATGCGGGTTCCTGTCCCATTGTATTTCTTAGTTTTGCCAAAGCAATGCACTTGATCTTCTGAATTCTGATGGCGACGCAGGATCCGATATCCACAACGTTCTCTTCTTGAGCCTGATATGAGAGGCATATGATTGCATTGAAGTCTTTTTGTCTCAATGTTGCAATATTTAAATCCAAATGTTTGGGGAAAAGGGGAAAACCCCTTTATTATTGGATGTTCTAGTGATGAACACCAAGTTCTAGAATTTCTAGAGTATTCAGCCTTGACTTACCTTTGTTTCCGCTGACTTCAGCTGATGAGTTTGTTTATTCTACTAAACAAAAAAAATGTTAAAAAATGCTTATTTTTGAACTTCAGTTAACTCCCTTTAAATGTCCATGGGAAAATGCCCATTAACATCAAAAAGAGATAGATCAGGTCTTTAAATACAAATAGAGATAAATTCTGTTTTAGATGTAACCTGGTAGAAGGAAAGACTTCTGAAAGTCTGGGACATGATACAGAGTAAATACCCCAGCCAGAAACACAGCTGGGCTTTCTTGCTAGCTGGATCATACTGAGATGCAGCCCATTTTCTCCCTACATCCCACTAAGTTGCATTGCCCCATTGGGAATTCAGACATCTACTACTAGATGTTTGAATCCCTCCTGTTTGGAGGTCTACATGCAGAACACTATTTGTGTTCCAAAGAGTTGTCTTTTAAATCTCTGGAATACTTTTTTCTTTTTTATACATTCATTAACATATTAATGTATTCTTGGAGAACATCAAACATTCTCCAGTTCTCTGTCAGTGTTACTGACACTGTTACCTGCTCTTGCATAGCTGTCTGTCTAAAAGCACCTCCAATAATGCAGGGATTTGCTAAAATATTCATCCATGGCTCCTGCTTCCCACATCTCTTCAACATATTCTGTACCAAGTACTATATTTATTGATTTAAAATTAATGTTTGGCAGTAACTAATATGCAAGATTATACCATAGTATGAATCAGGAATTCTGAAAATACTAAGTCACTGGAGAGAGCCCTACACTGGAATCCTCCAGCACATAAAATTTCTAATATCACATCTAAATTGTCCTCTAAATCTTTTAGAAGTTAATTGTTTTGTGCTGGTCATCATTAATTTTAGTGACATATGATACTTAAAGGTTGAATTTTCATATATAAGGAGATGCCTGTGCTAACATAAATCTATACCAGACGGACTTTTCCTGTTGCACACGGGGAGACTATGGAGTCTTAAAGCATAATAGGTTGGTTCATTTGGTTTCAGTCCCACAATAGATTTGACAAAAACATCCTTTCTGCTACTGCTACTATCTTGAAATTACTAAACTCACAAGGTCTTGCCTGAAGACTTCTTGCTTTGTTCACAGACTCCTTCATTAGGGTATCTGATTAAAGGCTTCATAAAGTGTGCGAAGACACAGGAAAAAAAAGGAACAGTCTCAAGGAAGAATCCCGAGAACCTAATCAGTGACAAGCACACTGACTAGGCTACTCTCAGGAATATCGAGCCATCCACTAAAAGATTAGAGAATCTGGGTGACAGCTATTAGTAGGGCCATAGGTTTGGACCAGCTGCCAGAGACCTGTTTGTGTGTTTGTGTTCGTGTCTGCACACAGACCTTGTGCACACTGGATGAACAGAAGATCAAGGGGCCAGCTACTGGATAACATTGACTTTCTAAAGCCAGTTACTGGAGGCATTCAAATCACTTGTGTGTTAGTGTGACAATTTATGTGGGAAGAGGTCTGAGTACTAGCAACCGTGGTGAGCAGAGCCAGAGGCCTTCAGCTGCGGAAACATGGGGATCCACTATACGACAAATAGAGTGTTTAACCCAGCTGCTGGAAGGATCTGTGCTGTAAAAATGCATATATTTTCCATTGTTTGTGTTCACGAGTAATTCCTCTTGGTGCTGACCTGCGTGGCCCACTGTGGATACAGCTATGGTGTGTATTTGTCTGACAACAAGACACATTGAGATTTGCCTGGGGACATGGCAATGTGGCAGTTTCCCTTCTGTCAAGCTACCAGGTTCATCAGTTCCTACCATTCTTGATCCATTTCTATCATATTTATATAGACCTCAAGTTGCCCAAATTCCAGCCAGGCAATCAAATTCAGCTTAGTGTTTGGCTGAACTAGGCAGAGAGATATGGGTCCATCTGTATAATGCAGCTGCCCAGACAAGAAACTATTTCAGACTTCACCACAAAGTGCTTAACCATACATCATAGAGAATATTCATTCATAAAGGTTATTCAGGTAACAAGATTACCAGAGACTTCTTTCTTCCTTCCACACTCTCCTAATTTAGAGCTATTCTTTGCACAAGAAAATAGCTGAGAATGCTGGACTCCAGCAAGACCTTGAGTTACAGCATCACAGACAACATGGGTAAATGATCACAATATAAGAAGAAAGACATATTGAATAAAACAATGAGCCTGTTGTTCACTCATCCATGTACAAGCCACAACAGATATTACTGGCAGCAAAACACAAGCAACTCCTACTTTACAAATTATTTGAAAATCACAAATGCCTCTGCTGTCTGGTATAGTGGGCAATTTTATGGCATGTTGGTCTTAATACGGATTTTGGTCCCTGGTAACTGTGTGTGTAACTAAACAGTTCAGCAGCAACTGCAGATTCTACTACTGAATATATTATAATCAGGTTTTATAAGTGTTTGAGTTTAAAACTTGCTCAACTATACATTAGTAAATCATTATCACTGCAGTCACCTTTGGAAGCAAATGCAAATGTTCTGATAAGAATGCCTGTACTCACAGAGCAGATCCACTAACAAAGCAGCTGCCATCTGCCATACACACATAAGAATACAAACTGAAATCACAGTAATTTTTATGATAGCTAAAATACAATTAAGACATCTTATGCCCATAGAATGCCATTTTTTCACCACTTACTTTCTGTGTGAAAAGCAATTTGAAGTATTTTGAAGTGTTATCTAGAATCTGTACACAGCAGTCAAGCACAGGAGAAAGAGACAAACCTTGCACCCCATCAGTCCACAGAAAAATGTGGTTTTCTTTCTGCATTCTTTCACCCATGGAATGGTACCAGTATTCAAGGGCAGAACCCTCCCATTGCTTTTTAGAATGGCCCCTCAGTCTCATTCAGGGTGGGGAGGGAGAAGAAAGAAGCTTTATCTCTGGAACACTTTCAGCTGGTTGAGAAGTGGCAGATGGGGAGAAAGATACAGGAGCAGGATGATGGGAGAGGGGAATAAAAGTCTAGTCCAAGAGGGAAACCAAAAGCTCATCATGGAAGAAGGTCTATTTGAGCCTCAGGGAGCAAAAAAGACAAGTATGAGCATAGCTGCTCACATTGTGATTATAGGTAAGTGAAGTTACTCCCTTCTTCTTTACTGCATCTGGCAAACTGCCCACTCCATTTCAGAAGATCCCCAGGTAAGCACCAGAAAGCTCCAAGAGGAGAGGACATCAATTTTATCTCGATCTGTTTTACCTGAGTTTGCCAGTCAGACTTTACTGCAGTATTTCTGTTTTCCTTGTTGCTGGTGACAGGGCTTTGTAATTATTTTTCTACCACTGCTAGTAGTCCTACTGTCAAAACTTATCAGTAGCTTTCTCAGTTGGAACAGAAGGCAACACAGACTTCCACAGAGAAACTTGCAGATGTAGTGTTTAAGGCACTCATTGTGCTTTTGGCAACAATGGTGTATTTTGTAAGAAAATCCATTGTCACCTTAATACAAAGCACCCTCAAGCTAGATTCCACTGAAACACGTGTAGCTTGCTGAGCTGGCTTCTCAAAGGGTATGAATGTGATGAAATCCAACAGAATTTGAGACCAGGAAACTCCAAAACTACACTTTCCCACTGTCTCCTACTTTTTAGAGATGGCACGTAGTGCCCAGTCACATTTATGCACAGAAATGTATACTATATGTATACAAGGACACATACATATAGGTGTATTTTTTCTGAAGATGCCTACTGTTAATATGCAAAATGAGGATTTAAAAATTTGATGCAAACACCACAGAGGTTTTAGCAGGAGCTTTCATAAATGACAAAGTGGTAATTGAGGTTCTTTTACCACTTCTGCTGGACAGCAAGTTTCAATTGAGCAAAAATGCACTTACAAACCATTCTATTCTATCCATGGTTTTAGCAGGTGTGAACCAATGCATTCACTGAATGACCTGGGAAAGGAACAGAGATGAGGAAAAGCCTTCATTAAAAATAAAACACACTCTTTTATGGCTTTCTACAGTAAAAAACTGGTATTTAAGCACTGCTCTAAAAGAAAAGAAAAAAAAAAAAAAAGAAAGATAATCACTCTGCTCTGCAGGAAATGGCATTTACATTTGATGCAAGAAACACGGTCAAAATCTGCCTGGTTTAAATGTCTGTCACCATGTGTTCATGCATCAGCTTTACTCACAGGTGCCTCTTAACTCATATGCCAGGCCAGATAATGCTGAGTAATTTTACTGTCCCTTTTTATGAAACTAAATTGGTAAGATCCAGAAGTTCAATTCTCAGGAGACTCAAATTTCAATGCTAGTATTAAAAAACTAATTTTTAAAGAATATAATTTGTGTTATTTTCCTGTCACATTTTCAAAGTGTCTTTTTTCATTTGGCATAGTAGACAATGTCCTACAAATATGCCTTACTGGAGGAAAACATGTTTATGAGTATGTGAAAAGATTAAAAGGAACACAGGCTAAGGCATAAGTACATATGATCACTATTTATTATTTGTAATGCCACAGTGCCTACGCAGTCTAATCACAAACCAGCTTTTCCTGGACAATTAGAGTAAAAGGACTCATTTAAGCAAAGCATTGTGGAGGACCACATTATACTAGCATAGTGGAATCAGTCTTCACAAAAAAACTCTTCAACTCCAGAACTGAGGCTTGATAGAAATCTCTGTTGTAAAAAAACTGAAGTAAAATTCTCAGTCATAAAGATGAACAAAAGTCAGTGATACCATTCAGAAAGTAAAGTTCAAACAAAGTTTCATTTGCAAGCACGAATTTCCTTTGTGGAGGCCAGGCAGCAAAGGTAGCTAAGACCTCTGTGAAAAACACCAATAAAGTTGAGAGGCATCATCAGTGCAGAAGAAGACAAGAGCTTCATCTAGAAAGAACTAACTGATTTGAGCAACAGAAATTACATGTACTGCAGGAGTACAAAAATAATACAAGGAAGAATTGAAACTTACAGCTCTAAGCTGGGAGTTATCAGGCAGAAATGAATGGGGAAGCTGCACTCACAATAAATCATTGAATGATTATGAACTGCCAGTGTAATACAGCCATGAAAAAGGCTAATAGGACCCTAGGTTGACAGATATGTATTAATGCTACAATGGTGAGGAGAGTTCACATGAATACTGTCCATGATTCTGGATATTCAAGTGCTAAATGGATTATTTCCTCCTGGAGCAGACTGAGGTACAAGCTACACTGATGGCTTACGGGTTCTGCTTACTTTCCTATTTTGCAAGAAGAGAGAATTTTTTTTGTTTATTTAGCCTAATAAAACAAAGGTTGTGAGTAGATATGATGTCCATAACTACAAGCAGACCATTAACAAGAAAGAGAAGGGGACCCTGTAAGCTGCAACATGATGTTGCCACAAGAATAAATGGGCATCAGTTGTCCAGCAATAAATCAGCCTGGAATTCTAAAGATTGTTCCAAGTGAAAGAAATAATATTCTGCAAAAAGCCTCCAGATCAAAGCAGTGGGAGCATGGAAACACTGCCTAGCCTTGAAATAGTAATAGATATCTACATTACATGGGATGACATGAGAAGCATGCTTGAAAATCCTGACCAAATGTTCCTATGTGATATTTCCCCAGCTTATTTCTATCATGTACATTAGGGAATCTACAAAAGACAACAACAAACCTTGATTGTGAAAGTACATTAGATATTGAAATGTATTGTAAGTTTTCCTCTTAAAAATAACCTTTAAAAAATTATCTATAAATGTGCAACTACGGTGAAGTCACATCACTGTAAGTACAAGATGGGAATAAGAGAAAAGGCTGGATAATTCTGAGTGGTGCAGTGACAAACAGTGGTTGTTTACTACTGGTTTTGATGGAAGAGCTGGAGGACACAATCTGAAAACAACTTGTTAAAAAAAAAATCATCCCACTCACTGCCTTCCCCTCAATACCCCACCAATGTCCCACAAAAAATCCTGGCAACCAGGGAACTGCTTCTTCACATTACAGGCAGTCAAGCTGGTACAGGATGCTGTAGGTACAAAGATTTTACAATATTAAAGAGTGACAAAGTTGCCATTCTGTTAGTATATTAAGACCTACTAAATATAAGAAATGTTTTCTAGACCAGAAGTCCCCAACTGCTGATTTTTGGAGGCTGAGAGTTTTCAGCAGTAGTTTGCCTTAGGTCTCATTCTTACACTCCTCCCTAGGCATTCACACTTCCCACTGTTGGAAGGAGTGTACTGGGGTAGTTAACAACTGCTTTGATGCAGCATTGCTGTTCCTGTACTACATTCAACCAGCAGAGACCAGTACAGGCTCATTTACCCCATACCAGAAGAGATTTCAGTTTGGTTTGAGGCTCAGGCAGCAGCAGGTTTGGGTTCCCAGTCTGCAGAGTACAGCATGCAAGTAAACCAACTTCACAGAGCTCTGCTCAGGTGCTATGGTTCTCTCATGCTTAACTTACACTTTAATACTTCCCCCAGGTTTTCTTTTTAATACTAAGAGTCTTCTGCTTTAAGAATCAATATATTCCTTCCTATAAAACCAGCTTAAACCTTGCTCTAATTGCCTATTGTGCCTTTTTAGGATTCCAAGGAGAAAAAATAATAAGCTACATAGAATTGACTGAAGGGAAAAAACACAAACAAATGAAAAATCCCCAGAAACAAACAGGCAGCAAAACCCAAGCAAACAGCACCAACATGCAAAACTCACCACATTTCATCATTCCCACTTCATAACATTTCCGTAGCCGGCATGCCTGGCAGCTTTTGCGCCTGTTTTTATCTATGGTGCATTGATTGGTAGCTGGGCAGATGTAATCATTATGTCCTGCAGCACAGTAGAAAGAGAAAAATTAACATCTCCAGCAGACTCTTTTGGTCATTTCACAAATCAGGACCACCCTGTTTTTCAGCATCTCTACTTTTGCACATGCATAGATCTAAGGTCCATTAATTTAACTGATGTGGAAATGCATATTTGCCCTGTACTGTGTACCCAGAAGAGAACCAGACAGCATAAACCAGCTTTTAGTGATGGCTGTTAGGTAACCAAGCACCTTCTAATACCAACTCATTTTTGATTATGGGACAAAATGCTCTTCTGTAAATTTGCTCCCAAGCTCCAAATTCTTACTGTATACTGGGGCTCAACAGATGGAAGATAGACTTTTCTTCCTCATCAGAGTTGATAACAGCGGTGCACACAACTTCAATCCTGCAAAGATTTTAGTAAACTACAGCTCTATTTACTGAATTCTCTGACGAGATGAGTTCCAGGAATGAAGAAGCCTTTGGAGGACTGACCCTGCACCAAAGTTAATAAAAAAACAGCCCAAGAGAGAAAGAAGAGTAGTATAAAATAACCCACACTGTATAGTACAAAGAAAAGCACAAGAAGAAGTTATTACTAGATTTAATGAACAAGTGTTTCTCTTATTGCCATCAGTTTCCACTACAGCCCCTTCTTTTCTGCCACCTCACCTCACCTCCACCCAAACTCCTTTGTTTTATTGTATTTCATTAATCAATAATCTGGTCCAAAGGTTTATTACTGTAGCTGGACTTGAGTTTGCTTGTGGTGTAAATATAGTCCCATCATCTGCTGCCAAATACTGGAAATCTCTCTTGCAGTAATATTTACTCATTTACATTTCTTGATGTCTTACCTCTCAAGTGGTCTAAGTTATTTATTCAAACTTTAAAAATAGATCAGGCAAAGATACAGCTACCAGACGTTTTTTACTTGATGCAAGTCCAAAAGTTCACGTCCTGAAGAGTAATTATTTAACTGAACCATTGTGACTATTTCCTTGCAAAATTAAAATAATTTTAACCTTGAATTTTTGAACCCACAATTTTAAAAAGGAGAAATCAGGTTACATTTTGTCCTGTTTCCTACTGGAACATATGACTGAAAAACAAATTACTGTTTACCACTCTTCACACAACATGGAGGGAAGGAAGGAGGAAGCTCTCCATTGCACTGTAACCCAATCACACAGGAGTATAAAGTTGTTTAAAACTCTGGTGGCCTTGGGATGATTTAGCTTGCAGGCAGATGTTCAGAGATGTGGGACAAACACTACAGTACAAAATTGGACGAGCAAAGAGACCACACACAGTTGCTCAGTCATACCATCTAATTTTAATTAGACATTAGCCCAACATTTTGGTCTATGGTATGCCTGGAAGATGGGGTTTTTGTTTGGGTTTTTTTTTCTTTGTTTTTTTAGGGAGTTGTGTTTTTTCTATAGGCAATATCCTTCATTACAGCAGTTGTAACCAAGTGCTTGATAATGTTTTATGCCAAGAACTTACTTTATCTGAATTACAAGCAAACCTTACCTGACAGGGTACATTAAGGTGTACAAAAGGCCACAACGGGTAACTCAGTAACAGTCAAACATGTGAGCGACACAGAGCAGGCAAATTATTTTTCTGACAGAAACCACTTTGAAATCAAATGCAGTCTCCTTTTGTGACAAATTGGAGACAAATTTCTCTACAATTATTTCAGAAATCAAAAGTATTTGCACCAGTGTAAAGAAGTTGTTACTTGCTCATGCAGAACTTGCACGATAAATTGAAAAGGAAAATAAGTTTTGAATTAAATTTGATACTACTGGTGACACCAACTCTGCAGTATTGAGACGGAATATCTCAAGACTGCTAAAGGCTGTGTGTGAAAAAGAGAAAGGCGACGTTACAGTCCAATAAATGACAGGAGTTTCTCTGTTAGTACTTGCATCTAGTATCCAATGTCAGCCCAATTAAATTTCTACCAAGAGGCCTCAGATGAGGCCAAAGAACATGATAATTAGAGTCAAGGTTAAAGACATTAAGTGGTCCAAAACTACAATATGGTTCATATGTCACTGCCCATAGGCTGTGATAACAAACATGGAGACCTACCTGTATTTCATATTGCAGCCCCTCAGCAAATTTGAACTAAATACTAAATATTTAAGAGTTTTAACAGTGAAGTGGAAAATTTAAATAGAGAGATCTGTCAGAGTAAGAATGACTGCAATGAAGGCTCTGAGAATGTAGGGCTGAGAAATAACAATAATCAGATTTGTACTTAATATTTACCAGGCATTTTTATATCCTACGTACTGTGTAGATATTTCATGCTATGACTCAGCAGCTCCAGACAATACACTCTTGTCAAGAATAGTTCCTGGCAAGCAAAGTCTCCAGGCAATTACCTACTCTAACTGTGTGAATTTTATCAAATTCTCAATTTTTGTGCCGCTTTGGGACACAAACTGCAATCAGATTCACAGGTCTGCAGTACCATCCTACTGAAGCTTTTGCTGCAGCACCTTCCCATGCTATGTGTTCCATCTCTTCTCTAAAGAAAGCAATTCCTTACTTTGTAATGTTTCCAGCTGTTGATAACATAAGAGCCAAAAGATAAATGTAGTTGAACCATGTGTTGCTCTACCTTCAGCATGCAGCACCATACACCAGCTCATTACTAGATCAACTGCTGTAGCTCCTGATCATATGAAGCACCTTCTTTGAGCAAAGTTATCAAAGGGTGGTTCTCCTACCTTGAATACTTCTTTTAAAGAATGCTTTGCAGCCTTCACATGACCAGACTCCATAGTGGTATCCTGAAGCATAGTCACTGCAGACTGCACAGAAGTGGGCATCCCTTTTTGAGCCAGGATTGTTTGCAACTGGGCTTGTACACTCATTGGCATCAGTTTTCCTTTTTAAAGTTTCTCTGATAGAAAAGAAAAGTGTGTTATAAAAGAGGAAAAAAATAATCTACCTTGCAAAGATTTTTATTATTTTCTGCTATCTTCCATTCTCTCTCTATAGAGTCTTCTCATTAGAGAACACAGGATAGTGTGAAAAACTTAAGCCTTTTATGGGTAAGGATATTTAAGGTATGTAGTGTGATCTCAGAGCTTTAAATGATGACAGACTGTAGAGGTTTAAAATACACAAAGTCATAAAACTGGACTGCTCATGTGTCATCCACATGAACTCTGAAAAAATCATAGGGAATGCTAACAGATCTTGAAAAAATCTTGGAAAGGTACAAGTCCAGGAATTTGTGAACCAAGTGGACTTTGCCTTTGGGAAGCACCACTTGGAAAACACAAACTCAAACCAGCTTGGACTGATATAACAAACATAGGCACGAACAGAGCAGCACTTGCTTCATACTGTTAGCAATGTGAAATTCTAGACAGAACACCCCTCTAGTATCAACTAGTTCATCCTTTAAATGAGACTTTATTCTTTCAAGGAGATGCTGGAGACAAGTATTTTGAAACATGAATCAGCCTACAAGATCAGCTCATAATGTTAGACAAAATTTTCTGTTCAAGGTGATGATCCACATTAATCACCCTAATTCTAAGTGAAAGGAAGTCTGAATACAACAACAAGAATGGAGAAACACAATTAATAAAATATTTCTATATAAAAAAATTATTGCTCCATATAATTTAATAAAATATATATATTTCTGAAGTACTGCAAATAGTTCCAAACTATGGGAAATATTCTTAGAGCCTGGATTAAAAATAGAACAGGATAAAAACATGAAATAACAGCCAATTACTAATGCCAAGATCCTGTGAACAAACAGCAAGAGGAAAGGAACTTAGATTATGAGTAAAGTGGTTTATAGATATAGGAAGCACATCTATTTTGTACTTTTTCTCTAAACCTCATTTTCTCAGTAGTTTTAACCTGTCTATGGTCAATAGTTTCTAGATACAGAGAAAGCAGCATCATGTGCAAGCTCTCAGCAGTGGTTTAATGAAGGAAAGCTGTATAGTCAACTTAGATGTATAAATTTAATGTTGAAGGCATAGGTTATAAACTGCAGCATTTTTCCTCATCCCACCCTCCATCAGGGTTAGGGAGGAGAAGAGATAGGGATAGGACAGCATGCAGCATGGTTTATGACTTCTAAAGAACAATGGTATCTTACCAGGCCAGAAGAAACCTGTTCACCAAAGAGCAAGTTTAAATGAAACAGTTGAAACATGCTGATAGTGCTGTGAAAGAGATTTTAGCTATCATAATAAAAGTAGACTTTATGCTGGTTTCATGACAGGAGGTAAGGACAAACACACCCACGTGCCAATTAAAAATCATCAATTTTTAAGTACTCGAGGAGAATGAACTCCAGTTTCCTATCAGAAAATTTGGAAAGAACAAAAGGTGGTTTTTTGAGCAAATTCCACGATGGAAAAAATAATAAATAAGGTATTTGTTGTAAAATTAAGTTACTGCAAGGTTTAAAAAAATGTTAATTCATTCATACATTGCAGGGCATAAAGGTGTTCAGCTGTTTAACAAGCCCAGTCTTTGCACACACATTCCCATTAATGGATTGCTGAATCACCAGGTTATTTTCCCTTCTGTCATGCTGGAAAGACCCATGTGTGGGAACTCTCCATGAGAATAAAGGGGCTGTATCACACATGCCTAGTATGCTGCTAAAGTAAGGAGGAAAAGCATTGCTATTCCCCCCCTGTTTCCCCATATTTGGAAGAAAAACTAATTTAGTGTTTCACATTAGTAGGAGAGGTATATTTTGAAGCTCTACTTGGGAAACCAACTCTGAGAGTCAGAAGAGAATCAAAGTCAGCTAGAGAGCATCTTAGTGACAATTGATACGCTCTAGAGATCACTGTTTATTACCTTCATTAAAGCACTGAGATGCTGTGGACAAAAACAAAGAAAAAGCACACACCATGACATCTCACTGACGGGTGTTGCTTTCCATCTTCCAGTCACAAGTGTTTTAAAAAACACTTTTTCTTTCCCTGCTTCAAAGTTTAACGACAGTCACCCTGCACACATGCAAGCTGCATGACTTCCACAGACTGGCAAACAGCTTGCACACGAGCAACAATCTGGAACAAATTCTTCCTCCAGGCAGAACAGCATCCAATCTGCTCGTCTGCCACAGCTGCAGCAGTACAGCAGGAGGTCCAAACCCAGCCATGCTGTTACTGTTGTCTGTACTGACAACAGAACCAAGAAATAATGGGGAGCTGTAAGCTAGGTGTTCCTTACCCTGAGAACCTCGGGATCAGACAGTGTTTCCACACAAACAGCAAACAGGAGTGGGTAGCCCCACGTGTGGGTTAGAGACCACCACCCAGCACTCATGGAAGTGGTGCACTCCAGTGTGTTCAGCAGATGGATGAGCTGCCAAGTCCTCCAGAACAACTGCTGGTAGCTGGCTGGATGCCCACAGAGCTCCTGTACCAAAGGATGCAGGAAAATGGGGAATGCATCCTGGCTGCTACCAAGGAACCACAAGGGCAAAGATGTATTGCTTTACACATCCTAACTCCTCTTTATTTTATGATCGTGGTTTCTATATAGAGATACTAGGTTTCCCTAAAAAGAATTAAGATTTTTTTTGAAAGTAACAAGTCAGTGATTTCCTGCTACTCCTCACTGGTAACAAGATGACTAGCTTGCAGGAGAAGGAACGAGCCAGACTATTTAGGTTATTCAGTATCTATTGTGTCTCCTAATTAGATCTCACTTTACCACAGTGTTTGATGCATATGCCACACCTGGAAAACTTGAGCCTAAAGTCAACTTTTTATTAATGGAGTGGCAAGGCTTTGACCTAGATGGTAGCAAGATTTGCTCTTGACATTTTTCTGTCAGATTTTTTTAAAACCTAAAGTATTGTACATACAAAGAGAGAAAAAATACTGAGAAAATAAAATTTAAAACCCCCCCAAAAAACTAAACATCCAGATTATATAGTTTCTTATAACTCTTTCTCCCACGTGCAATCTCTGGACAAAAATTGATCCTTTATCAGCCTTAGATGTAGGATGAAGAAGGCTCTTCCTTCCTCTCCCAGAGTGTGCAAGATAATGGTCAAAAATAGCCAAAAATATTTTTCAGTTTTATCTTCCTCATTTTGTAGACACTCCCTTCATTATAACTCCCAAAATGGTTACTGTCACACAACTGTCAATATTTATGATTCAAAGCACATGTTCAGCTATGCTCCAAACACTGATTAGTATGCTGAAAATCATGCCATAGATAGCTCAAAATTAAGGGAAATAATTTTTGCTTAATGTCTGTAACTTTTCCATCATTAAACAGAGATGTCAACCAATTACTTCAAAGAGACTTCAAGATGCATTTAAATGCTCTACAGAATGCACAGATTAATGCAAATAATGTCTTCAGAGAAGAGTTTTAGCAATGTATAAATATTATATCAGTTTACAGTAAATAAGACAAAGTTGCTAAGTAATTTCTAATTAAGCAAGCATTGCTAGCCTGTCTACCAAAAACCCTTTACTTACCAGCTTTACCTGCAATCAATGAGAATCACAAGGAAAATAAGAACAAATTCAGTTCCAGAAACATCACTCTGACTTCACTAAAGTTTCCTAGTACTTTTTAGAAAGTAATAAATCTGCTCATTTTGAAATTAAACCTTTTGCTTCTTTAATTCAAATCCTTTTATTCAGGGGGTGAAGATAGAAATTACAGACATTTAAATATAGTACAATTACATTGTCATATTCCTTTCCTTTCTATGTCATTTTAATACAAATAGAGTGATCATGCACCAACAAAAATTAATGATAGTATTTTCTATTGTCTTACAGGTACAGGACCTATAAAAAATTATAGCAGACTCTTTATCACCAAATTAGTGCTCTTTCATACAAAATAATGTAACATCTAGAAAAATAATTCAATCTATTTTTAAATAGAATCCAATTATTTTTTGTTGAACTATTGGTGCAAAATACTATTTAGGCTGCATAACATTATTTGCATTTGACAAAGTTAAACACGTTTTTTCTATATTTGTATAATGACCCTATTTGTGAGGAAAGGGAATGCTGAGAATTCAGGTTCTTTATTTTAACCTGATCTAAGCAACACTGCAAATTCTGCAGTGATCAGTTTCAGCAACATGGACCACATTGGTTTAGTGAGTGCTTATGGATGTTTACACCCAGGGAAAACAAATTCCTCTTGCAATGAAACTCTTATTTAACTTTGAAAGTCAAAATAAAGTCTAATTGGCCTAAATACGTAGCAATGCTTTCTTATTCCACTGTCAAAATTCTTTTCTCAAACTAAATACTGTTTAAAATTACTTACACTTTACAGTGTTAGTCTCTCCCTTCTCTCGGAGCTACTCCTTTATGTTTCAATTCCCAGAACTCTTCCTTCAAGATATAATCTCTGAATCTGTAGTGTCACAGTCATTGTTCCCATAGCAATAAATATAATGCTCATGACATTAATTTAACACCTCCCCAAAGGATAAAGCAAAAGGAAACTCAGGGCTTTTTTTCTTTACAGCCTTATTTCAGGACAGATATCCAAAATAAGGGAATTATGGTTTCCATCTCAAAGTATTTTTTTTGTTGTTTTTTTTAAAAAAACTTCTGTAGACAAAGAGGGGACTATAATACATCATGCTGAGACAAACGAACCACTGAGAATGTCCAACTACCAAGCAACACAGGAGTTACTTGTTGATGAACAATAAATATAATCCATAAATTTAGACTCCATGTTTCATTTCTTCTCTTTAAATCAGGTCAAGAACAGTAGTCTGTATGAATCTATACAAATGGCAGAATATTTAGTTACTTAAACTCTGGTGTGGCAGGTGCTGTATGGCTTCCCTTCTACCTCTGTAGAGAGCACCCTGCAGAGCATCACATGAGGTACCCTTACTCTTGGGTTATTCCAGCTGCTATTCCATCATCTGGACAGCTTCAAACACTAACCTACAGCAGCCTCCCCAGTATTGACAATTTGAAACACTGACCAAGACAAGAGGAGTTAGGATGTTATCCCTGTTCACACTAGACCTGCTGGGGAAATTCTTCTTTATGCAAGTGCTACGCAAATGGTCTCTCCCAGTCCACACACCTACACTTAAAGTATGTTTGCACCCCAGAACTGCCTGCTTCTCTCTGCTGACTCCAAAGAGACTATTCAGGAGGCCAGGCTGAAAATCTGTGCAGCCTATGAGTATAAGCAGACATAGATCTCATGCTTTAGGCAGTCACCCTAAGGCCCACTCATTGCAGAAGGAATGTGGGATTCTCAAAAACAGCACAAATCCTTTATCAACAGTTGAACTAAAACTGTTGCAAGGACACTATATTTCCTACTGCCAATGGCTGCTGAATGAAATAAGGAGCCCTGTGAATAAACATACAACTGCTAAAACAGGAACAGCACCTGAAACACACTGTCCTGTTAGCCACTCAACAGATGTTGTGCCCATGAATGAAGTAATTTCATCAGTGGATGATCTACACCCTGCCCATGGTTTGTAATATCAGTAAATGTACAGAATCAGAACATATTTTTGCAAATACAGTCTCTTTGCACCCCAAAATTTAGCCCATGAATATGCTGTTCACAAAGTCAGTTCAGAGCATCAAAAAGAAATAATGTCACTTTTCAGTAGCAGCACCCGTTGAATATGATGCATTTTACTGTTAATACTAAAACAAAAAACAATGAAATGTTTTCCTTGAATTCTAAGTTCATGAAAAGCCTTCAAAACTGTTAGAGTCAGTTTAAAAAATTAAAAATACAGATAAAATTTAATTCAAACAATGTTATATAAAAAGGAAAAAGAATGAATATTTACTTCTTCCACTCAAAGGACTTAATTTACAAAATTAATTTTTATTATGCAAAGTAGTATCTAGTAGTCTTTAACTTTTGTTTATAGACATTAAGCAGTTCCCATACTGAAGGCATTTGTAGTGCTTCTTCTCAGTGTATAGTCCTCTAAAGAGCTATTGAAAAAGAAATCCTATTTCAGAAGTTACATTAAAAGACCCCACAAAGCCCAGGACTGATACGGTGTTTGGTGGAGGGTTTTGGGGTTTAGGTCATTTGTTTTTTTGTTTCAGAGACAGCAACACATAGATTAAAGAACTAAAGGATCAGTAAATAATTTTCAGCAAAGTTTTAAAGAAATTAGTAGTACTGACCTGGTCACAGGTAGCAGTGGGTCCACTGATCTTGCATCACACCACGGGCTCTTTGGCTGCTCTGCATAGAGAAGTGATGACTGACAGTGCAATGTCAGAGGGGAGAGGTGGCCTGGAGCAGACCATAACAGATTGGGGCTGCTTGTTTGCCTGGCAGATGCACTCTCTGAATCACCAAAATTGCTGGAAATGTTGTAGTTCATCACAGCAGGACTGCAGAATGCCACTGCCGAATATTCATGTCTGTTTTCCATGTAAGAAGAGGGAATATAGACTGGACTGTGTTCTGCTGTCAACGTGGACTGATTACAGCTGTAGGGAACTGGAGAGACGATACCAGAGGGCGTGTTCTTAATTTCTGTTTTATTGCATCCAATATCCTGAAGTGGCAGCAATTGAGAAAAGTCCTTGTGAGAAGATGCACACAGGGACATTTTGAAGCAAGACTGAAGACTGTTGTTTAAATATTCATCCTAAGATAGTAAGGTATAAAACAAGTTTAATTAAAAATTAAGAATCTTCTGGATGATGTCTTCTATGTTAAAGAAAAAAGAGTCAGTAAAACATAAATTTTAAAATAACCTGTTAAAACATTATATACCACTGCACTTAAGCAAGGTACAAATTTGCTACCTTTAAGAAAAAGAATTTTTTCTAAAACTTCCTTAAAAACAAAAGCTAATACATAGGTTGAGTCCAGATTCTCTTAAAAATTAATCACAAAAAACCCCCAATAAATAAATAAATCCCTTAAGTCTGAAACAAAGATGCTGATGACAACTTTGATCTTAAAACTAATAACTTGTTACAGCTCTAAGAAAGATGTATACTTACCCTCTGGTCCACAACTATGGAGTGCCCTGAGGAATCAGTTCTCTTTATAAAAAATTACCCACTCCTGCTCCCACTCTAAGTGCATTGCTTCAGCTTTCCATCAACAGAAACAAGCAGCAGCAGATATTTTGAACACACACAGACACACACACATGTACATCCCCTTTACCTTCCAAAGCCAGACCACCACCCCACGTCCCCCTCCACACAGGAGGAAGACATGAAATGGATATCAGTAAGCAATGCAGATTCTTGACTGAGAAGACCCTGAATACACAGCTCTGAACAGAGCCTTTAGAGAAGTAGAAGTGCAGATATTTCCAAAAGTGACAAGGCAGAACACAGGCGATTCCATGAGGTCTGAAAGTTTTATAATTTCCTGCCACTCTCTATCCCCATCCCAAGGACTCTTCATTCTTCCTCCCATCTGAATCAACTATCCAAAAAATGACCTTAATTTGCCCAAAGTTAATGCTCCTTGTCAGATTTATGTATAGCCAAATTAGTTAAGGAAGAAAACATTGTAGGGGATGAAAGCCCATCAAAACCATCCTCCTAAGACATAACCCCTTTCCTGGAAGCATAATTTTACAGTAGCATTTAAAAAGATTCTTCTTCCTTTTTCACTAAGGGTTTAATCTGCAATTCATTCCAGCTTTGAAGACAGACATGCAGACCTCTTACAGCTTGCAATCCAAAACAATTCTGTTTCCAAAATAGCAAGTTCCAGCCCTCAGAACTGATATTATAGTGTACTCTTACAGATTGTAATAAGATTGACACATTAAAAAAAATCACAGAATAATTACAAAGTCACCCCAGAAGCAGCAAAGGAATTGATGCTAAATATTCTTACCTTCTTTCACCTCCTGTGACCATAAAGCAAGATGAGGAAGATTCAAACACAGGTTTGCTGAAATACCAGCAACCTCCCTGTCCCCAAAATTCTCAGCCAGATGGCATTTCTAGTATGCTACCTTGGGGGGACATTGACATATTTTTCTCCTCTTGGGCCAGGACTGAGGGTAGAAGCATCAAGAAAAATTGTAAGACATAGCCTTTTTTAAATTAAATTGATAGTTTAGGGTCTGTCCTTCCTTCCTTCCTACTTTGCACACTGTTGATGAAACTGAAGATATCTTTAGAAATAACAAGGAACCCATTTAAATAATCTCAGGCATTTCAGACCCAGCTGCTGTTTTTTCCTTTGTGGGAAACAGGAAAATGAGATATCTCAGCAGTTGTTTATGTCCAGCAGTTTTTGCACTGGAACTCAGATGCAGCCAAAGCAGGAGAATCTGTCCTCACTCCTCACACAATTTACACACTTCATTTGCCCCAGGCCAGATGCTTTACAGTCTAAGAGAAACCAAGCAACATTCAATCTTCACTCCAAAAAGCACTCCCAGATTGTAGGGTGTGTAGTCCAAATAAGTTTTAACCAGCAAATGATGGAATTAAGAAATGATCTTCAGAATCTTTTCAGTGGTTACTATGACTGGACCCAGTGAGCACGCTGAATTAAAAATGCACTTAAAGTCCCTGTGTAGCTAAAGCTGTACACTACTTGTGGTCACAGAGGCTGCATGCATTTAAATCTGCGGACTGGACACTCTGCAGGAGCATCTGGAATGTCCAGGAAAATCTGAGCTGTGTCCCTCTGCCCTCCTGCAAAGAGCACACAGTGCAGGATAACCCCAAAACCTTTGGAGACAAGGACCTGAGAGGCATTACAATGTCATCTGTTGGAGTCAGCTAGAGACATTCCACTCTGATACTTCCATAGTTTTTGCAGCAGGCAACTGGTTGTATAGTTCCCCTCAGCCATTAGGAGAACACATACACGTCCACTCTGGAAGTAGAGAGAACACAGAGCTGGTAGCACACAATTTCGTGAGCTGAAAGCAGCTGAGCTTTAAGTCACGTTTTTTCTGGAGATTTAATCCACTGGAGTGGTATGCTGAATAACTGTCTATTTAGCAGAAGGACATACAGTCTCCAAAGGGCAACAACATCTCTAGAAGGCCATTTAGAAACATATACAGAGGTTACAAGAAGCAAGAATCAGGTTTCTTTTAGAGGAAGGAGTCCACTCTAACATAAGTCAGTACAGCCCTCCGAAAGCCAGACTGCTCATGATTTATATTCAAGAGAAAGGACTCTGGGTTCCAGAAGGTTAAAGAAAACTGTACTCATGGTCTTCAGTAGGCTGCAATATAGTGAAAAAGTAACAGCGTTGGCTTAAGATAAATAACTCATGTAGCAGAAATAATTTAACCAGAGTAGACTGTGCACCTACATGTGGTCATGTTATTCACATTTCCTTATACCCAGAGAATTTAGAACTGGAAGCCCAGAGCCTTGAAAAAAAAAAAAAAAAAAAAAAGCTACTGAACTTGTCCAGTATTGCGTAGTACGTCCTAAAAACTGACTGCTGGGCTGTGAAGTTCTACATCTTACAGGACTGCAGATTGAGGGAATGAGCTCTTCAGATTTAAGACCAGAGAAAACAAACTCCACTAACACCAGTATCTCAGAAGGAAGCACAACCACATTTAAGCTAAGTGCAGCAGGCTAATAATTTTATTACATCCTGGTTTAATGCTCTCATCCTTAACCACCATTCCTTAAATCGAAATTAATTTCTGCCTAAAGTGAACTCTTGTCCCAACACTCTCTCCTTGCTCCTGAAGAAAGATCTAAAAGGCAAGATTCAACTATAAAGTAGATTATTTAGATCTAGTCCATCAGCACTGCACTAGATCTGTACTAGACACAGAAACAGAACAGGTATCCATTATTTTCACACTAGAGTCATCTGGGAGACTGCAAATATTTCAGGCCCCCTAGGTTATTTCAGCTTAGCAAGATAAACAACTGAAATACCATTATTAAGTAAACAGCTATTGTGCCCAGCTCCTTGAGTAACACTCACCATTCACAAATCTAAGACACTACAAGCAGGGTTCACATCTTGCATAAAGGAAAACGGTTCCACTGGCTCCAGAATTCAGAGGATGATACCACTATCCACAAGGACGCAGGAACAAAATATAGTCTTGCCAATTTTATGTACATACATTAAAAAAAAAAAAAAAATTCTTGTACAGCTCTACCTACTGAACTCAGTGTATCTTGAGAGTGGCCACGCAAGACACACCAGATCAGGCACAATAACTGATTTAGATGTTATAGTCAAACAGAAACAGGTAAATAATTAAGCCATCTGACCTATCTGAACAAACTCAAAAGCCAGTTATTACACATTACCTATACCGTCTTTTTAAAAGCCTTGTATGAAATGACAAATTTAAGTTTTTAGCTTTTGAAAGGGCAAAAATAAGTAGAGAGGGCAGGCTGCCATGTTTTAGAGCCTGATTGGAAACATAATAAAATAAAATGCAACAGTATGCAAAAAGCAACACGATGATGGACATTCTCAGGCACCATTCCATCAACATCCACTACAACCTGCTTAGAATTTTCTTGGCAAGACATATATTTTGAGTAAAGAATTTTTTTACAATAGAAAATTGAGATGACCTTTTTCTCTGCTGGGCTTAAATTCAAGTGCAATCATTCTTCCTTTCATTTTAATAGAGGTGATTTAGCAAGTATTCATTCCACTGCCCCTCAACCTAAGCCCCTCTGTCATCTTGCAAATCGATTAATATTTTGCTAAATTAAACTCCATGCAACTCACCACAACAATAAAGTGAATAATTTTCTCAAAAATTGATCATTAAAGGGAACTCATTCCTGATACATAAAATGGCAGTTGGGCTTCAAGTTTTGTGAAAAACTTATTACTCATTAAACTCAGCAGTGCCAGATACTGCCAACAGAAGGCATATAAGTAAACAAGTTTATTATTACCTGAGAAGGACTAGATGAAATAAATAGAGGACAAATAGAGGAGCAAAATGTAAATAAAGCTGTCTGTCCAGACCTCAGATGTTGTATTCATCCCTGCAAAATTAATACCCTGTCCTCAATGAGATCAATACCTCCTCTGAAGAAAATATTGCAGATTAAAAGCACATGGATGGGCAAGAGTACTTCAAAACACTTAAGTAAAGTGAACCTTTGTGTTACTGAGGACACTGAAAATTTCTAGGTTATTCTAAATGTTCACAAATATATTCCAGGCCTTAAAGCAAATTACATACCTGGGAACATCAAGGAAGCCGGATTTGTTCCACCGGAGGAACACAAGACTGCAGGAGGGTCTAACTACAGTTTTCTGCTCCCTGAAGTGGAGTTACAGAGACAAGGCCACTTTTCAAAAACGGTGTAGAAACCAGCACATGAGATTAGTCACAAGTCAGCACAAGGGAAATTCCATTTGGACAGATTAAAAAATTCTCCACAGTGAGGGTGAAGTACAGAAATAGAAAATGCAGGAAGACTGTGAAATCTGCACCTTTGGAGATACCAAAAAGACTTTTCTGCAAAAGACCTCTGACCTCACTTGGAGAAGGATGCTGGGTTAATCACTCTCCAGATGTCCCTTCCCAACAGAATTTTTCTGTGACGATGTTCACCTGTTACTGGGGGCATTTATAGCAGAGGAAATCCCATTTTACCTGTGCTGGAAAGAATGAAGCTTATCAAAGGATCATTAATTACCCCAGACACTGGCCATCTTGTCAGCTTTGTGCAAAAATGTGAGAGCTGTGGGTCCTGTGCAAAGACAACCAGCATTGAACACTTCATGGAAACAGCTGTCTTGCATATACTGCAGTGAGATTCATTCACTATAAGTTGTGCATAAAAGAGGAAAAGATTATTAGATCTCAGTTCAAACTAGAGTTAGAATGGATTGCAATTGCATTAGCCTTTCAGTTTGTACACCCTTGAAATGTTATCAGACCTCAGAATGGATATAAGCTTTCTATGATTTGCATTTCTTAGGTATGTCTCATAGGCTTAGAGATTCAGAGACCAGAAATAGAAGAGAGAGAGACTTCAATGCTCCATGTCACTAATTCAAACTACAGTGTGGATACTCACTACATATTCAATCAAAATGAATATTTGATTTTCAGCATGAAAATTTTAGTATGTTCCATTGGAAAATAAACATCTGTTAAAAGGCACTACAGATGTAGTAATTACAAGTATCTATCCAAAGTTTTTGTAATCACACTTCAATCCTCAGAAGTATTGTGTCAGAAGCCAGTGCATAGAATAAGTCTCTTGTCCAACAAGAAGTTTACTATATAAAAAAAAAGCATCTCCCTGTGATGCAAGGGAGGGCATGGAAGAGCAGTACTAGCTGGCCTAAACCTGGAATTCAGATTTTCAGAAAGCTGGGATGTCCATCTGTATCCAGCATCTCTAAAGCCCACTTGGGGTCTCTCAGCACACAATAATTAGTTAAGCTAATCCTTAAGAAGTTAATTCTTGGTTTGATGATCAGAACATAGCTCTGTACCCACAACAGGGAACACAAAAGCTGTTGGATCTGGAAGGTATGAATTCCTTCAACCACCATTACTCCCTCAATGACAGTGCCCTCAAATGTGGGTATAGGAGCTTTCTTCCACCCCATTACTTTCTCATCACTAGAAAAGCCTGTATAGAGGGACATCTTTAATTGTTATAACTCTGCTACAAAACAGTGTTACACTCAATCATCCGGCATGAAAAAGAGCAAATATATATGGATAAATGTCCTCATTTCCCCCATCAGGACTTTTACACAGCTTGGAGGGTCACTCAATAACTCTCCTAGTTACTGGCATGGTGTAAACATGAGCTGGCACAAGGGCTAAGATTATCTGACTCAAGTCATGTTCTTTCTCTTTTCTCTTTTAACAATTCAGCATCTCCTGTATTAAAAATAAATACATTTGGGGACCAAAAATACCACTGCATTAATTCCCTGTTCCTACAGCAGTTCCTCCACACATCTGTGAGGATATACAGCAGGCACTCAAAGAGCAGTGCCAGAAGCAGTACACTCATGCCAGACAGAAATTTAAAAGAGAAAAGGAAAGGGGAAAAAAGTCAGTACGTGATTGGAAACAAGTAAATCAGGCAATAGGGATAGAGCATGAATTTAAACTTCCTACTCTCACAGGGAGTGAGACTGTCTGTTTTGCCTTCTGAGGAAAGCAAAGATGAGAGACAGAGATTATTTTCCTGGGCAGCAGCTCTCCATCACCAGGCATAAAAACCTGTGATGAGATTAGGAGCCTTTTGGCCAATGGATTCTAGAGCAAGGCCATAACTACCCCTAAAATTTAGACCTCCTGGCCATCTATAGGCAACAAGATTAGACAGGTGGGTAGACAAACAGGACATCTCTCCACATGACATGAACTGATTTATTTCTGCAGCACATGCTATAACAGCCAAGGATCTGTCTTGCCGTATCTCCAAACCATGGGGTGGGAGTTTCTGTTGGGCATGTATGTCACTGAACTCAGGATTTAATTTCTCCTGGCTAAGCAGACATGATGCATTGGCTGTTCCCTTGAGCATGGCATGCCTCAGGCTCCTCAAGTGGCATCTGGCTTTAAGAGTCTGAGAAGAAAAGGTGATAACCACATTTGCCTTTTGCATAAGAAAAGCCTTCTTGCAAATGTGCTATCAGGGAATTGTTTTTTTCTGAACTAGGTGACCTGAAGTGTGGAGAAAAAGTATCAGACTTTTCCATCCCTTACTCCACTCTCTTGTCCTGCAAATACAACCATCTATTTACATCTATTTACATGCAGACTCTTCACTATGTAAATTATTTATGCTGTAGAGTTAATTTATGTAGCTAAAGAGTCTATTTTACTTGTGGTCTTACTAAGAATCAAGCCCAAAGCTTCTTCAATTGACAGCACTTGTCAGCATTGTTTTCAAAACAGCCTATTGTGTCTGTCCAATAAGATCAGAATAATAGAACCATTCTTTTGGGAAAAGATCTTTAAATCCAACTCTTAACCTAACTCTGCCAAGTCTGGTGCAAATCATATTACTAAGCACCACATGTACATGTCTTTTAAACACCTCCAGGGCTGGTGATTTAACTGCTTCCCTGAGCAGCCTGTTTCAGTGCTTGGTAGCCCTTTCAGTAAAGAAGTTTCTTCTAATATCCAATCTAAACCTCCTCTGGCATAGCCTGTGGCCATTTCCTTTCATCCTAACATTTGTTACTTGGGAAAAAAGACTGACCCCCACCTCACTACAGTATCCTTTCAGGTAGTTGTAGGGAGTGATAAGGTCTCCCCTCAGCCTCTTTTTCTCCAGCCTGAACACCCCCAGTTCCCTCAGACACTCCTTGTAAGACTTGTTCTCCAGATCCTTCACCAGCTGCATTGCCACATGCCACATCTTCCATCAGTGTCACTCAGGGAGCAACTGATGCTGCAGAGTTGAACTGAGCATGGGGGGACACGAAGGGACACACTGAATTTGTATGACTGACAGCAAGGAGTTTGCATCTTGCTCTACTCACATCCAAGCAACACACTTCATAAATAGGTGGCTTCCCAACCTATATGTGTGATTGCCTTACCTTTCACTGCACTAAGCAAACCTTTGTCTTTTTTAGCCATAAAACTTGAATAAATTACCTGTTGTGTAATTGTATAGAAATGGAATCTATGTATGAATATATATGAAATGCAGTGCAGTTTTAGGTCCTTTTCTGCTTTTAGCTATGCCACTTTGTTTCCTTTCTGAAATTTATATAAAATACTATTTCAATTGTTTTCATTTTGTTATGAATCTTTGTGGTAACAGAAAATTCCAGACTCACTATTTTTGACCCTACAATTTCATTCTGACTTGTTTATAAAAAGTTTTTGCCTCATAGTTACCTGATACACACTTCTAATGACTTAAAAGTCTTACAACTGCCTGACAAAAGTAATTATGCTGTAACTTTTCCCTTATCACTCACTTACAGAAATAACACAGAAACCAAGGTATTGCTTATTCTTGCCATTCAAGCTATCAAAGTCTATTACAATGCTGCATGAAATCCCCACATCAGATATGTTTAATATAATACACAGGTAACAAAAGTTTGTATATATGTTTTAGTTCCCTAAACAAAGGAGGCTGTCCTATATTTGTCTCATTATTTACCTGGATATGAAAGCCTGCCTCTTAGAGTGAGTAAAACTCTGTCTCAGAGTTAGTAAAAATTCAGTTATTGATTCACACAGATGGACATTTGTCTAATATATTAATTAAGGCAAAATTTGAATGTCCTTCTAATCTTATTAAAATGAAATCTGAGAAATTATCCTGGAGTTTCTATTGTCTGAGCTTCATATTTCCTGTCTCTGGAGGAATGGACCAGCAGACTTTTCTATCTAAATATTTCTTGCTGCTAGCATAAACATGTTGCAGATTACTGAAGAAGAGCAAAATAACATAGTGGAGTTAAAATCTATTCAGCCCCCTGGATCCCCATCACTTTTGACTGTAAATTCTTTGCACTTTTACCTTTAAGTCAATATTAAAAAATCAGAACTAAAACTAAGAGTATTTGAAGACATTATATACTAAATTTGCTTTATATTAGTTTTCTAATTAATACATTTTAAATAATTCTTTATCAGAATATCATCACAGACATTCACAGTGGCTGATTTATGAAAAGAATTCTGCAAATGCAACATTTTAAGAACATATCTAAAACTATGAGCATTTTCTTCCTGTGATATTTAAGGTTCTCAGGTTACAAAAATAATTCAGCATGCTATGGAATATTTTTGTGATTCCCCTTTCTCCAACAATACATAAAGCTCCATTAACCAATTCTCATAATTTACAGCAGATCAACTTCTTTACAGAGATCAGCTGTAAAGAAGCATCAGATTTATTCCATCCCTTCGGGTCTAAGATTTTTATTGTTATATCTCTTTTGAAAGTCTGAGGAAGCTGACATGAACACACATACACACACACAGTTACCAGTCTGAGGATGGAGACACCACAGCTGTCTTCCTCTAACACTCTGTTACAATCACTGTGTCTGCAATGTAAGTCACATCTTATTGGAAAAAGATTTAGGGAAGATAAGAGATGGAAGCAAAGAGGAGGATAACAACAGAGAAGTGATTCTATGTTCAGACTTTTTTCAAAAAGAGGAATTTTGATGAAGTTCTGCAATAGCAAATAGAAATTCTAAAGTTTTAAATTAGAAATACAAAACGTATTTCCTGCTTCAGTAAAAGCACCACACTTTGATCTTAGATTTCTCCCCCTCTTGGGGGACAAGGAATGAGCAAGGAATTTCAAGGATACAGATGAGGAAACATATTCCTGGTAATACTCAGCACATCAGAATCATATGCTAAATGACTTTAAGTTCTAAAGCAGTTTCTCATGAAAGTAATAACCATATCAAAACTTTTTCTGCACATAAATGGTAATTGTGTATCATTCTTCATATGACAAGGCTGAATCCTTTCCCCAAAAGAAATAGCACATTTAGCAGCTATTCCAAGGTCTAAGTAGCATAATTTGCTACTTATCCCATTCTCTCTCCAGACTGAAATTTATTTTCTCTAATAAAACATCACTGACAAAACCGCCAAGATAAAAAACCAGATCATTCTTGCCATTGCTAGCCAAAAGTCTTTCCTAGTGTTCAGGCAGAGGTTCTGAAGGGTTTTATGAAGATTTACACATGTGCTGTCCAATCTTCAGTTATTGTTTAATATATCTTTTAGCATCGCCAAAAGCAAACTAAAGAAACAGGCGTGTGTATTCTTGTCAAACTGGGAAGATCCTTCTCAAAACTGAAGAGCTCATCAAAAGAATGCAAACCAGTATCACTGACTAATATAAAGTGAAACTACCCAGGCAAGCACTGTAACTGTAATAACAAAACCTGAGACATATATCAGTATTTGAAAAATCTGAAAAGTCTAGTAACTGAAGAAAGTTCCAGTGACTCAAATTTGCTTTGGATCAGGTCCTAAAAAAAAAACTATGATCCTAAGAATGGGCTTCTTTTTATTAACATTTATTTGTGCAATTTCTCAAAAACCTTTTAAAAAATCCAAATTCCTAATGTATGTTCAAAAATACTCCTGCTTTTAGTGCAGCAGTTCTATTCTAATTAGATTCTTAAGGCAAAATACTAAAATATAGCAAACTTCCACCATTTTCTCTGAATTTTCAAAGACTTTTTAAAACACAAACCTGTTGAAAAATAATTTAATCTGCATAAACTGTTAGGCTTTAAGAAAAATGTGCACTGGAACCAAAACAGAATCTCTCAATAATTTAGCTACTTAATTTCACTTATAGAGGTTACTGTTCATAAATCCAGAGGTTATCAATTGCAGAGCTTTGGCAACATTCAAAATAATAAGTATTTAACTCAATATAGCACATACCTGATTGACAATGAATAGGGTTTCTGCTCGTTATAAATGTTCTGACAGCATTGCATGTCAGCAATATTTCCCACAGCAATTCTGGATTTGTTTTTCCTTCTTTCCTTTATCTCTGATTCTAAAGCAGCTGTGCCCACCACCACTTAGTCATCAGATCTCAAATATGAATCTTTTCAGAGCAATGTGATGCCTGCTCATCAGTCCAAGATTACACAGATACTATCAGTGTTTCCTTTCCCTGTTAAGGCAAGACCTAAACAGAAGTTCCTCCTCCTCCTTTCTGACATAACAAGCTCCTGAATTTGTCGTTCGCTGCAGTTAAAGCTCTTACATGATTGAGTCATTTTATAAGTCAAGCATTCTCATATTTATCACAGAAATATGAATGATTTACTAGCCAGCAATTCTGGAAGAAAATACTGAGATTTTAAAAAGCTAAAATAAACTTTTTTATATGTTTGTCACAGGAATACCTGAAACATAACCAGTATTTGCTCTGAATCAGCAATGTACTCATCTTAGACATCTTGGGCAGCATAATTCATAAACTACTTTGCCATTGTTTTAAACAACAGATGCATAAGCATAGATGAGAAGGGATACATTATTTTTAGGTAACTTCATTCTATTTCAAACAAAGCAAATTGCCAGGAAGCCATTTAAGGCAATATCTTTATTTTCCCAAGTTAATATGTATTAAAAAAAAAAAAATTGAGGACATACAGCAATGTCCCCATATCAATTATACAAAATACTTGATTAGTTGCACTGCATTAATCTAATTTACTTTAGGGAAGTTCACGTGCTTGTAAATTTGCTTGGATAAAACCTCATGTATTCATTCCTGCATTTTAGACCCTAAAATATCTCAAAGTCTACACAACCTTCTGAAATCTCTTGTCTGAATTGGGAGATTAGACTTGTTAGCCCATGTAGCTGGAATTTTCCTGCCTCCTTTGCTATCAACAGCTTCTCTGCAAGCACAGCCAGGCTCACACCAAGGTGGTATTGCTACCGACTCAGTCATCCCCATGATTACTTTATGCTAATGTAATTTTTCTCAATATCAAACATGCTTTTCTACCCTGTTTCTATGTTCTTTCCCTTAAGCATCACCATCTCCTCATTATCATTTTGCAGGTCCAAACAAAGCTGCTTTTAATCCAAAATTCCTTTTGTTTTAGCAGACACTTTCACAAACTACAGGGGATGGAAATCCCTATTTCCAGCACTTTTAAGTTATTTCTTACAGGGAAATGGAACTGTGTCTGTCCATCCTTATTTATACCTGTGGTAACCTTTAAACACTCTTAATGGCAAGGCCATGTACCCTGCCATCCTCAAGTCTAATAGGAACTTAAAGATTTACTGCTAAATACTTCAGAAGTGCACCTTGATTGTTTGCACATTTAAAGGCTGCTTCCCCCTAGCATAGCACCTAAATTCTCTGTACCAGCCCCTGTTTCTGCAAGTCCCTTTATTCTAAATGCCTCCCTTGCCAAAGTCCCCACTCCATTTTTAGCAGATGTCCTGCCCCATTCTCAAAACAGCAACAGAGACCCTACTGCTAAAGGTCAGAGAGGGTGCTACCCATAGCCATCAGCAGAACTTTGACTTTTGAGGACATTAGTGGGGACAATAGATCCTTATATCTGTTTTCTCCCAGTGAAAAATCCAAGGGAAGGCAACTAGTTAAAAGAGACATCTGCTTTTTTTGGGGTAATTCTACCAGAAACTACAACACCATGTCATAAGTCATGTTACAGCTCACCAGGTTTCTGCAGAAAACTGTTTTATATTTTCCTGCCTTCAATAACTTCTAGGTGTGTTGACATTGGCATCTCTAAGAGCTGATGTACATATTCTGCCTTGCCAACAGCCCTAACTGAAATAAAATAAAATAATACACATGCACCTCAGCAGAAGTGTCCACAAAATGCAGATCAGGGAGAGAAAAAGGGAACAAGAACTATGAATATCAAATAAGCATTAGAAGCAGCACTAAGTAGTTACCTGTGAATTGCATCTTTCCTCTCCATTCAGATCTTTCAGTTGGAAGCCACAGCTATTTCGGGTAATATAACAAAGAAACCTCAATCAGGGCAAATTAAGATTGTATTAAGGATTTTATATGCTAGATGCAATATTAAATTATATAAACAAATAAATACCAAAATTATGCCTCAAACAATTTTTAGGAAACAACCCATCCCTGTATTATTCTCCTCCCCACCTGTAAATATCCAGTGAGTGAATACCTTCCTTAGATACCACAGCATCCACCCCAGCACCATATACTTCATTCCCTTACTATTGCCAAAAGAAATTAAAAATTAGTATCACAAGGGAAGGGTTATTTCCACTCCATACATAAAAACATACAGCAAGGACCAGGTTTAAATACAGCCACCTGGCTCACAGCACCTCCAAATCTGGTGAAGTTTTCAGCCACTATACTAGTCTCTCTCCTTAAAGCTCCTAGTTTTGAGCTGAGCAGGGGCATGTCTGGATGCTGTGATACATTTGGATTGCATCCAATGCTAGATGCAGGTTCTGAAGGTCCACTGGATATGACAGAAATGAAGTCCTTTCCATAGAATGAGCTATTTCTTGGCACTGCACAACCATGGGCAGGTTACAGGAGGGTTTTGTTTCTTGCTGTCTTGAACGTGAATGTCCATTTCCCTCTCCTCCTCCTCCCCTAACTCATGCTTTCCTGGGGCAAGCCTGCTACTTTTTTCTCAAAAGGAATTCCTCCCTTTTCACTGCAGAGCTAAAACCAATAGATTCTTTTCCTATCTACCGTATAGCTACACTAGGAGGATCTTAGCAATTCCTTTTCATTTAATCTAGTTACATGTAGTCTACTAGACAAGTTCGGGGAAAAAAACCAAAAAATTAACATATAATCATCTCTTGGAGAAGGCTGCTTTCTGTAAAGCCACTAAGAATCAGCAGAGTTAAGTACCTAACATCTACTATGATACAAAATGTGAATTACGCAATTACAGAAGATACCAATTGATATTTATGACATGACTGATGGTATACACTTTTTTATTAGGTCTACCCAGCCTAAGCTTGCAAAAGATTGGTGCCTCCTTTTATGAGAAAGTAGGCAATGAGGGGGGAAAGAATAGCTGGGAAAGATAGGGGTCTACTAGCTCAAAGCTAATGGTATGGGGATGAAGTATAATTGGTCACACCCACTACTCTTCAATAGTTTTTCAACAGACATCAAGAACAGCTGTCCTTACTTCAGAGTCTCTCTTACAATACAACTAATATACTCAAGCAAACCGAAATACATTTTCTTTCCTCAGCAGACAACCTGAATCTAACTAGCAAAGCAAAGTTCAAGATACAGAAGACAGCATCAGCGGAAGAACAAGAGTTAGAGAGTTACAAAGCTGCCTGAAGTGGCTGAAAGATTCCAAAAGTATTTACAACAACTGAAGAAACTGAGCTTTATTCTTTGATCAATGTAGACACTTAAAAACAACTTGCCCTTTAGGGAGTCTGCTTAAAAAGAAATCAAGCTACTGTAAACAACACAGTGGTAAAAACTCCTGTTTCTCTTTTCAAAGTCACCAGAAAGAAGTAGATGGAAATAAATGGTGACTCTTCCAGTGTATTTTTTAATTCAGTTTTCTGAATCAGACCTCATTTTGAAACAAGTTTAGTTCAACTTCCCCTTCAAAAATAATCAGTCTTCAGTGGCAGAAGTTACTGGCTGAGGTCAGATTGGGTCATGTCCTCTTGTTTGAAAGCTCACAGCCATCACCAGAAGCACTGTCTCACAGCCTTCTTAGGATGATGTGGTCCCTCCCTGTCCCTTGTGCTGGTCCTGGAGCTCACTTGGCCCAGGAGAATTCACTTCAGCTTGGAAATTTGGCTAAGAACTATCCCAGCAAAAGGAGAGGTAGGGAGAGAGGGAGTTTCTTTTATTTATTTAATTTACTTATTTTCATCTCACTGTTGGACTAGTAAGATGATTCTAAGAGAAAGGAAGGGCAGGATGAGCAGAAGAGTGGGCAAAAAGACTGTTCCTTTGCCTGAAATCTGCTCAGATCAGTTCCTTTCTTCCTGCAAAGACGTCTTGTAGTCACAGCTGAGGCACCAACTGGATAAAATTAGAAGTTAAAAATAGATTCAAGTCAGGCCACACATCCTTTAGGCATCCCTCTTTCCCATCATTCCAAAATAAATGGGTTTGTTCTTCATCCAGAATCACTAGGAATATAGGCAACATCTTAAATGCAAACAGGCTTTAAATGTAACAGAAGTTTAGAGAAACTCTGCTGCCAATGTATTAGCACAGAACATGTTCTTTTCATGCCTTACCTTGCTAAAGTGAATGTAATGGAGAAAGGAAGCTGAGGAAAACATAAAACTTCAAGGAAAATGAAAAGGTTTAATCTCAAAGAAGTCTGGCTATTCAGTTGAAGGGATCTACATGGATAATCAGTTGGGTGACTGGATGCAGTTTTACACCTTCTCTGTTGATCTCTGCCCTGTCTGTTCCTGGTTTCTGAAAGATGGAAGGACTGGACTTAGATTCCCTGCTAGAGGGGGGATAGTAATGGAGAGAGTAGCAACATATAAGTAACTGTACCACTTCTTTCAAAAAATCACCTACTGCTACTCAAGAGATTAGCAGAATAGAATCTAGTCTTCAGAGTTACTTAGCTGTTTTATCCTTTATCCAGAAGTAAGCTTTTCTTATGTCTTAGCACTTTAACCCAATAAAGTATAAAACCAGACAGACAAGGCAACTGCATCTTCCAGCATTTCTCCCATATTCATTCCTGTAATACAGTTCAGGGAGAGGACTAAGTCACTCAGTAGAGGACTAGAAAGATAAAAACAGAAGAAGCACAACAACTAAGTGAAGGCTGTCCTGGTGACCTCAGTTCCAAGACTTCCAAACTGCCACACACCTACTGTTTTTTATCTAAGTGCTCATCACACAATTTTGTTTTGTTTATGGTCGACCTCTGTTCTAAACCTATGTTTTTATACTGAAGTCTACAGTCATTTCTCTATGACTGTTTACTTGCAGAATACATATAAAACCTTGTTTCTTCAATCAGGACAGTAAGCAGTAAGAAGCTCTTTTTCCTATTACTGAAATATTCTTCAAGAAGTTTTTGGGTTTCTCTCAAGCTTGCTCTAGAAGCACTTCTCTTTTTAGTTGCCTCTTTCCTTGCTCACTTTTAAACACACACACCCACAAGCAGATCAAAATGTCCAAGCTTGTACTTGCATTCAGAGAGGTCTCAAAAATAGGTTCCCATATTCCAATTATCGTTAAACAAAGGGCCATATCATTGTTCTCACTTTCAGCCAGAATGGGAAGCAACTAGCACACACATCAGCTTCAAGGAGATTTCTACCCAGCCTTGAGGGCTGTGAAAAGCAAGAAGCAACAATGGTTAGTTTTCAAAGGGCAGCTTCTATCTGAAAGTCCAATAATGCAGAGTGCACTTCAAAGTATCAGGGCCTGAAGACATAAACTCAGCACCCAAAATTGAGAGAAACTTGACATTTCAACCTTAATCTTGGTCTGTCAGTTTCTTCATCAACAAAAAAAGGACAGAGATCTGAGAGATCCTCATATGAAACCAGGACGCAGGAAGAAAGCTATGAAGGGACATTCACAAAATCCACAGGATTGTCAAAACTGAGACCAGGAGAGACAGCAGTCATTTACTTCTGCTACACTAGTGCCAAATGTAATAAAGAATGTGTTAGAGACTAGCAATAGAGGCTCTAGTTGAGTGCAAACAGCATTCTTGGCCATCTCTTAAAGTTATTTTATCTTGACTAGCCAAACAGTTTATCGACATCAGAGATATTTCACCAATTAATTTTTTATTTTGTCAGTCTGCCTGGGCAGCATTATGTGGAGATGAAGTAATAGTGACAGCAGGAATTCAGGAGGACTATAACAGGCCCCTCAATAGAGGCCCATGCCTGAACAAATTCAACACATAAAATAATGACTCAATTCAATCATTCCATGCAAATGAAACCAGTGTATATGCAGATTAAAGGCATCTGCTTAGTTCATCTCAGAGATTCAGAGAAAAAATTCAGAAATATCTATAGATGGAGACAGTCAAAAGAAACAATATAGAAAGATGCATGTTCAAAGGTTGGACTGGATAATCTTACAGGTCTTTTCCAACCTGAAAAAGTCTATGATTCTATGATCCAGTTGAAGGCTAGAAGGGAAATTGTCAAGAAAACAATACCACAGTCCACTGCTTGAAGAAGAAAAGACCTTTCCTAAGACTACTTTGAAAGATATGAGCCTGTCTTTGCTAGACAGCTCTCAAGGCTGATGACTATTGTAGAAGTACTGGGAAGAACTGACTGGACACCACTGGTTAATCTGCTCTCCTCCAAATGTTAAACCAGATCATTTTTTAGTGTGTTCAGCACTGAAAGAAAAGCCTGTAATTCTGAAGCAGACAGATTTCTATACAATGTATTTGCGATTTTCAAATTATTTCTGCCAATGTCTTTTGCAGTCTTGGGAAAAAAAGAAAGGCAGCACAATGAAGGATGCTTTTGTGTAATTTACATAGTTAGTTTCTGGTTGTTATTTAAACTATTTCTTGTATAAGCATTGTATATTCTGCATCACTGATCAGAAAATTGAATTCAGCATCTAATTTGTTAAATGGTTTCCCCTGACAGGAGAATGTTCTCACTGTAATAGTGATATTTTATTCTGTCAAAAAATGATTAGGCTAAGACATCTTAGTAAATACCATAAACTACCCAATAACATCAAAAATTGAAGATGTACAAAGGCTATTCAATTACTCAGGAAACTTCTAAATTTTCAGGTAACAGAATCATTTTCTGCTTGAATGAGTAATCAAGGAAATATAATTTTCTTTTATATTGATCACAGTATAAGGCACAGCCTAAGGACAGGAGAATAAAATGGTCTATTACATTTTCTTTATTAGTGTTAGAAAATGATTTTGAAAACTATTTTGGTGATTTTTTTTTTTTCTGGGAAAGAAACCTTGTTTCTAGCTATTTTTATGCCCTGTCTCCAAATTCCTTGCTGTGTGAAACTGTCACTCGTAGAATGGCATGGTCTCAGAGAAGTTGCTGAAGTCAGTGGGAGTCTTGCCATTAAATTTACCTGGACTAGGATCTCTACTTCCATACAGGATTAAACTGAAGGAAAATTACCATTCAAAATCTAGAATGATGCCGAGGCTTCTTTGGCCAGTTTTTATTTGCATTCTGTGCCAAAAAGAGCCAAAGAGGAGCAAGCACAAACAGCATAATCAGGTTTCCAGCATCTAAATATTCTCAAGTCAGCAGGCTGAGCTCATGGAAACAAGTGAGGTTTCATATCATCACAAGAGGTTCTGGTATGAAGGCAGTTTGTAGAATTCTTCTGTGCCTCAGGGAAACTAAAACCACCACTGGGATACCAGAGCAGTGCCAACCATCTTCTTTCCCTTGACTGCACCCACTTGCCAAGATCTGCTTGTGTCACAAGGTGAATACCTCAAGTGTGGAGAACTGTTTTGCTCAACTCCATTCTCATTAGTGACAGAGCCTTGTTTAAGCATGTCTTCCAGAGCTGGGATATACTGTGAACATAAATAATGAGAAACATACCAGAGCTTGGAGATGATCCAAAGGCAGGGAAAATGTTTTCCTCCAGAAGTCAGAATTCATAACTTGAGGGAAACAGACTGTTTTTCCACGATGCAGCATGCAGTGAGACTGGAATTGCCTACTATTTCCTGAGTTGCATTTTGAGGAAGAAAAAGTACATGTATTATACCTACATGTCATAGACCTTATTATCTCCTGATTCTAGCTTGCACTCATTTTGATTATGACTTTTTTTTAGTTCATTAATTTCCCACTGTGTGAAAAGTGGATTAGGCTACAAGGACAATTTATACAGTCTTAATTGGAAAAGCACACTGAATACTTACCATGTTCTGGAATATGAGATGTTTAATCTAGACAGAAGTTTAAATGACTCTGTAAACTCTATTTGCTTTCCATCTGCAAGTGATACTAAATTAATCCACAGTTTGTAACCCATAGGCTTCTCTTATTAAAAGCCCAAGACATATTCCTTAATATAAATTAATTTCTGGTAGACCAGATAATAACTGTCAATAATAAGTCAGAACCTGCCCATAGTCTAACACTTCTTGGGTTTTCTTTCTTCTTCAAGTAATAAATTTGAAGTTCTTGAGTACATTAACAAATACAGCAACTGGATGTTTTTCATCCAACAGTTCATGTTCCCAGAAGTATCTTGAAGAGCAGTGAGGCAGATATAAGAAAGATACTGAAAATTTCATTTCTTACAATAAGAAAGAAAATATTGCTCCTGGACACTTGCAATTCACAATCATTATTATCCCACCTCACTGGAAATTGTACTCAATAATAAGGCTGCTGAAAGCACAAATTAAAATACATATATATACACATATGTATCAACATACACACGTGTATATTTTATTTGCTTCTACAAATAGTTCAATACAAGTCTAAGTATAGTTCTGTAAGAATAAAACAAAAGACATCCACTCAGATGTTTCTCAGAGCTTTTGAATCAGGAGCTGGTGACTTCTGATAACTTCTTCTTCTACCTCCTGTTCAAACACAATGTAATCGGAGTCATTAAAATAATCAATCATGAAACAATGAAGTAGTCATGATAAAACCAATAAAAAGTAATCTCACAAATAAATAGGTGGGAGGAGGAGGGCTTTTTTCTGAATACTGATTGCTGGGGTTTTTTAACATCCAGCCTCCCAAAGGAAGGATGGCATTGCAAGAACTCAATTAGGGAACCAAATGCAATAAGCAATTAAGTAAAAGAAGCGTACTTCAAAACAAATCCCGGAATCTATGTCTAGATGAGATTAGTGTTGTAATTCTAGTACTGCTATCAGGGAAACAGCCATCCCTCTCACATCTGGTACTTTAAATGGCTTAAGGAACATAAATACTCTTACTTTGTAATGTTCTTGAATTAGATATTTTAAATTTGTCACACATGGAAAGATTGCAAATATTATAGAATTCATTACATAAAGGTGGGCTAATGGACTAAAGTTTGCCAGGAACTGCTAGAAGTCCAGTGGCTATCTATTCATTAAATTAAAAGCCCAAGGAAAATACATGTGGCTCTTTACCAGTTATATGATGGATGAAAAACCTACCAAGCATATGTTTTCTTATGAAATTTGACATACGATTGCTTATACTAGCCTGGATCAAAATAAACTAATCACAAAACCACACAAGAACTAACAAGTAGCTCCTTTACTATGGTTTGTCAACCACCATTGCAGATATGAAAGGCACATATTCCTAAGACCTCAAAAAAAAATTATTTGGACCAAATATTTGAGCCAGAGATCACAGAACTGAAAGTAGCATGGAACATACCTAAAATATGTCTCTAAGATGCATTGCAGAAGCATTTGCAGGTTTTCTGCAAGACAGCTGTCAGCAAAGAATGGTGTCAGAAAGTTAATTGTAATGTAATTAGATTTCAGAGTGTTTGATATTGGTTCCTCTGTCTGGGGCTGACACATATTCTTTGTCAGCTTTAAAGAATGAGAACATATGGGATGAAATTAACCACTTCAAAACATTTTAAGCTACTTTTTCTAGCTTGGCAGCTGTTCTTCAGGAATATATTCTTTTAGTTGCTCTGTAAGGTATTCAGATTCAACAGCACTAGGAATGAACCTTACTGATTCCTTAGCATTTTTAAAGCTGGTAAACTTTGAGAAGACTCACTGCTGGTGGTACCTGCAATTTTAGGTACCTCTCCAAAAGCAGTCAGACAGAAAGAAAACTTTAGCAATAAAAAGTAGCACAGTTGCTTTGTTTACTGGGTTCTGAGTTCCCTTCTCTGTGTTTTGTACCCTAGAACACTTTCTCTGACCAGGTCCATAACTATACCTGTTTCTTTTATTATATCTTCCATGTAGGTTTACTTTCTTGACACTGCTCACAAGGTATTTTTAACTCCCAGATATGTGAGAAGAATGATTGTTAGAAAGATGTCATAGAAATGGGTTTTGGTACAGAAAAATCATTAAGACTGAACTGGGGCAGAACAGCAAGAATGGGAGAGTTGTCAAAGATAAACATAATTTATAGAGAACTTTTAAGAATCCTGATCATAAGATGTATCTATTTCTTGAACCTATCTACTTTAGTCCTCATCTCTCTACATTCCACAAGGAAAGAACCCATTTTCTCTTTAAGACATCTGCAATATATTTAACAACTGCAGTGTCAACATAAAAAAATAGAAAAGCAATGGGAAGCGACCTACCACGTGTATTGGAAATAAGAGAAAAAAGAAACATGGAATTCAGTGTCATATTTTGATCACTTGAAACTTATGCCCACATCAACCCAATTCTGATTTTACTGAAATGTATTTCCTGCCATTCATGTTCCTCTGATGCTCAAAAACTCCGAACGGTTTGGAAGTCCTAATTCATTCTTTAAGTAACTTCAGTAGTTACTCTACCTATGTAATGTTTACATCTGATTCAACCAATGAATCTTTATGAAAGCACATTATCTTCATAACATTCTGTGAAGCCAGGAAGCTCTAGTGAACTAGTGAATGTAATTACTTTCACAGCAATGTGCTAGTAACAGTAGTGGTATGAAAGCAATTAGAATAAAAGATTTTTATTTTAGAATAAAAGATTGTGTTACTTTTAATTAAACCTCTAAAATTGTTAAAAACACTGGATAAACCAACTCCTAATTGCCTTTGAAAGGAAAAATACAGTTATCATGACTCCTCTTTCAAACAGTACTTTTCTTCTTACAATGTATTGTATCTCACTTTGTGACAAAATTCATTCTTTCATATTGCTGAAGAAGTCTCTTAAAAACTCCTTAAGCTACCATCATATGAACAGAGAGTCAACTCATATTAGCTGAAGCACCCAATACCTTTTGAGTAAGCTTTTGAAGAGTCTCTTAAAAGACCTTAATGATTGGCTTTAATAGCAATACAGAAAAAAAATGTACCTGGCTCTTTTTTTTCCTCATCTTGCTATTTCTTCAAGTGTTCTTTTGGCTGAGTGCAGCTCATTAGTGACTGCTTCCACTATATGCTGTCTTCATCTTTCTCTATTTCATAGTCTGTGGAGACTTGTTCTGTTTTCAAACTGACCACCTTTCCACCACCTTTTCCTTCAGTCTCCTAAAACCCTTCCAAAATATTTAGGGTTCTGCTGTGATTTTTTTCTGCAAAATACATTTCATAAAGACAGTATATCAATCAGAAAGTGCAGCCAGACATCCAAATTGTGAACAGTTCCCCAAACCAGTGGCTTTGTCAGACATCTTTGGTGTAATTAATACAATAAGGAGTTTAAAGAGGAGAGAATACAATAGGGCAAATCTTCAAATGATTATCTAAATTTTGAGAAATTTGTCTGTGCTAAAAGAAAGACATGTAGCTATGACATGACCTATGGTCAAATGAAGATATTTTGTTCCAGCTGATACAGACTTAGGTTAAAATGTTATATCTGCATTGGCTGATAGCTGCAGCACACTGCTGTATCTTGAGTAACATTATGCTCAGTCATCAGACTTGAAAAAGTCTGCCTAAAATTGTCTGCCTTGCTGCTGCTGTGTTAGCTATCTGAAGCAATGTCCTCTACCTGGGCAGTAAAATAGGATTGCTGTACTTAATGCTCAGATCATAAATTGAGCTTTTAAATTTTGACTTGGCACTTCCCTTTCACTGAGCTGTTCCTGAAGTTTCTCCGCACCATTTTGTGTTTTGACATTCCCAGAAACTTGTTGCCCTCCCTCCTTACCAGGCTGGAGAGATATCCTCTTGTACTGGTTACCTACTGTTCTGCCCATCTATTGCCCCCCTTTTGAAAAGCTCACCCAGACTGTAAGAATTAATTTTCTATGAAATGAGCCATGACAAATTTGACATGAAAAACTAACATTTGACATCTCTTCCCTAAAACAAAGACAACACGATGAGCAGATCTGAATAAAAGGGCAGGATGACAAAGTTTCTTCTCAACATATATATATTATTCCAAAGTGCTTTCATGAAGTTATAAATTTACTGTTTTAGTAACAGCTGATGGCTTGTAAGATGTATGGGAAGCAAATTAGACTTGTTTCTAAGCACTGAAAATATGCTAGTGCTCCAGCAATCTCAGAGAGAAAAGCAGTCTTTTTCTCTTGTAAAACAGTACCAAGACCCAACGTTCCTCCATGAGGAAGGTAACCAGGAAGAAGAATCGTGAATAATAACGACCAAAAAAAGAACAAAGGGCAAAAATCTAGCAAAAATAAAGTGTAACAGAGTTCCCAATTAATTTGCCCACTGGACTCTTCTTTTGCCTTGTCAAAATCTGCCATTTTTCCCTATTAGTGCTGAGTGTTTTAAAACTCTTTGGAAATTTCAGAGTTGCCAATGCCTTAAGAGGTGATCCCCTCCTGCTTTATACCTAGTGCAACACTACCTCATTAAGGCTAAATACAGTGCTGATAAGTCAGTGGGCTGTCAGAGCTGCTACTGCCAGAATTAGGGGCTTTAACAAGGTCCACTTTTTTTTCTTTTTAATCTTGTTCTCATTGTATACAAACTTTCCTCCTCAGGCTTTCGTTTCTGAGTGTCTCAAATTTTTGAAGTACATCTCTGGCTTTACAAGTTGTCTTCAGAGCCTTGTGGTAGGGATCTCACTGCTATTCTAAAGAACAGGTTAGTGATGGAATTTTTATAGAATAACTGAATCATTTAAGTTATTTGGTCCAACTATGTATTTACATTTGATTGCTCAGGGCAGTCAAATTCTGAATATCTCCAAGGTCTGATGTTCCAGAACCCCCTAATACCACTCCCACCCCTCCATCACCACCACCCCCCCAGGCTGCTTGTACCAGTGCTGGTTCAGTCTCATGCTGAAGAATTTTTCTCCTTATATCTGACTGGAATTTTCTTTGATGCAGTTTGTTACTGTTGCTTCTGATCCTTTCATTGTTCACATGGATGGAGAATCCGGCTGTGTTTTCTAGGGGGTGTTTATAGTGGTATTTGAATTAGATTAATTAGATCATCACTTTCTTTTCTTCAGGCTGAGAAGAAACCTTCTCAGTTGGCTTCACCTTCTGCATCATTACCTCCATCTTTTCAATTATTTGGCAGACATTTGCAGGGCTCCATGCGGGGTGGCTAGAGGGCTGAGACAATCAGTCAGTTCTCTCTGGTACTGGACACACTGGTTCCTCATTCAGGAAGAGAGAAAGGCAGCAGAAACGGTCATGGAAGCTTTTTGCTGCCACAGATAATATTTCAACAGTGTTATGCAGAGGATGCTCAGCAGAAGAGTATGCCCACGAGTGCCTGCATCCTGTTATTTGCTTACAAAACCAGACTGCTCAGTGACCAGGGGACTGCAACACTTTCCAGTTTCCTTAACTTTCCCCACTTGAGACCATATTTCATCAGGCAATTTGGTAGTGGTTGCTTCCAGACTCTCTCAAGTGACAGCAAAGAGAGAATGCTGTCCTGCAAAAGCACTGGATAAAAGAGTTGTGTTCTGCCTTTATTAATCTTCATTTGCAGTGAGGGGAACTGAATATCCAGAGTACTCCTATATGGCTCCAGATGGCAAAGAGTTCAGGAACAATGGACTGCAGTAGCCAGAGAAATCAATTACCTTTTTGGTTACTTATTCTGCCTACTGTCCAAACAGTCATCACTGTATCAGAAAGTATGCCTTTACGGGAGAGATATTCAAGATAGCTTTAACTTAGTGCAAGTTCCAGGAGCATCTGACTGTGACAGCTTGGTGTTTCACACAGCCTTCATTTCTCCACCAAAAGTTCTTACCTCTCTGACACCATGGCTGCTTGGCTTCCTGTAGGTCTGTAGGAGGCTGCCATCTGCAATGCAGGCAAACACTGGGAAAAACAAAACCATTTAAAATGTTTCAGCCCAGGTGTCCAATATTAAACATTATTGCCAGTATCTTCCTGGCTACCAGTAAAAGAGTTCTGGAAATTGCATAATTATTTTTAATTAAGTGACAGCAGATGCTACGTTAATCTGTGGAGTCCATTTTATTTTCAAATTTCACAGAAAACTGGCCATGAGTTTGTTTTTAATTTGAAATTTTTGAGAACAAGAGTAAACACAACAGATTAAATGGCAAAAATATTTCTAAATGTCTTGTTAGCTCTAAGTTTCATCAAAATTATATTATATAATTACTCATCATTGCTTCTTCTATAATACAATAAGAGGAAGAAAAAAACCTCCAAAAATCATTAAAATGTTATTTCAGTACTTTCAGGAAAAATATGATTAATCATAATCTGAAAGAAATAAAATAAAATCAATGACATTTCACCAACTGTATACTTTTTCTAGTTACAAATTAAAATATATTTTAAAAATAATAAATTGTAATTTAAAGCAAAGTGATTCCATTACTTGCTTACGTCTGTCCCTTCCCTTATATAAGGTATACATTATTTGAGAGCAAACAAGATCTGTACTGATCCTATGACCACATTCCACAAACTGTTTTTAGTCCAAAAACTAAAGGGAATAAAGTTTTGTGGGTTTGTTTTGGTTTTTTGTTTTGGGCTGTTTTTTTGGAGAACACTACAGGGAAGCAACAGAAGGGGGGAGGCTGATGGTGAGAAGGGAGGGAAAGGAAATTTCTTGACTTCTAGGAAGAAGCAAGAAGTCAGAATCATTTGCTGTGAAAGAACAAAATGAGTCAATTCAGATCTTTGGTAGGACCATGAAGGAATATGTATTACCACTTGAGTTTGTGGTGTATCTTGCTGCCACACCAGCTGTAATGATTACCATACTTCCTCAGGAAGCAGGCATGTGTGGGATAAGGCTGGAAAAAGGAGTAAGCATCCTTCCATCCAGAAAGCATGTACCACCCTGAGAACTGGGCAAGACTAAGGGCTAAGGAAATTTGATGTGACATAATCCTACCAAAACACAGTGTGGATATCAGGGGCAGTCAGCAGAATGGACATGGCTGGCTTAAACTATTTGGCTCTGTAAACCCATTGCCAGGTTTGGGTTCAGTTATAGAAAAGAGTAGAAATGTATTCTATAGTTCTCTAGTTTGACCTCCTTCCACTCCAGATCCAAAGAATACTTGTGCTCACTGCTCTGTGTGCTGAGAGTTTACACCAGTGAAAACCATTTTTAAAAAAAGACCACTTCCCATAATGCAGCTAAGTTACACAAAAATATTTGGTAGAGGCTATAAATGTCTGGAAATAGTGTATTAAGACTGCTATAAAATTGCATTCTATTTCTAAAATACAAAGAGTGCAAATATATGTCCAAATAACACTGATTTATTGTAATAGTTTTAGCAAGAGCTTTCCGGGAAAATTTATCCATCTTACCTTTTCTTCATAATCAATGAAGTTTCACTATAGATGAATTTAGCCCACTGTTACTCTGGGTTATTCCAAAAACTAATAAGGCAGAAATTTAGAGACTAAGCATTTTCTAACACAATCAGATATCATACAGGATATATTGCTTTCAGGTTTAACAGAAAGGCTGAAAAGCAGCAGGGGTGTCTGCCACATCTATGCAAAGTCATTATGTTCAATCTGAACCTCACATGTGGAGAAAAAGGACATAAGAGAACTGCTCTAGCAGGTATAAGGGAAGACTGAAAAGGAAGAAAGTTTGACTGAAATAAGCCTCACATATTCTTCTCAAAACCTCCCCTTTTCTCAAAAACAGTCTAAATATGTTCAAATGCTTTTAGATTTTCCTGCTGTTGAAATAAAGCAGGGAAAAAAAGAGACTTTTTTTAGAAAAACATGTGTGGTTCTCCATGCCATGTTTTCCAGCTGATGTAACTGCAGAGCTTCAGAACCTTCTGTTGGGAATAACTTATACTGAAGAACTGCAGAAAAGTTATGTACCCAGTGTTAAGATGGAAGATACAAAGTTCTGTGTTTGAGGACTTCCTATAAATCCTAAAGAAAATGGCAATTCAAATTAGACAGATTCATCTTGTACAATTCTGGAACCTTCATTGCCACGGATTTATTATATCAATTTTTGGCTTTTTTTGTCTCAATTGGCCATGCAGCTGTTGCTCAGGAGTGCAGCCAACTGAGGCAGACTCTGGGTAGTTTTAGTCTTGTCCTTGGAGGCAGAGTTTTAACTTAGTGCTTATGTGGAAGTTTGTGGAATTAGACCTTTGCAAATACTTTGCCTGTCTCTAGGAAAATATTATTCTTTTCAGTATTTTGCATGGTCAGTGCAGCCTCATCTTGGTCAACAGTATTAAATTACTTCAAGCCTTTCTTCTCAGGCTATCAAGAAAGTCACAATGAAGTAACACAAACTTAACTCAGAGGAATGACAATCATTTTCTACTACCTATTAAATAGCATGTGTTACAGCTGTTTACTAAGAGAAAGACTGTGACTTTGTTTCATTTTGTGATAAATCTTTTTATGACTCCTAAATACCCCAGTATTCCAATAATGCAGTTCAGAGAATGGAACCCCGTTTCCTTACAAGATGCACATTCCCAAAAAGAATAAAAACCCTTTTATATTTCATTATCTTTTGATTATTTTTTGTTCATTTGTTCTAAGGGAATAAACTAGGATGTTTTGCTTAACCCTGATGCAGGGATAGCACCTGCACTTTGTGCTCTTTACTGCAGAAGCAGTTTCAGGGCCCTCCTGCATCATCCAGTACCCACATAACTTTTTTGCCAGGAAGTATCCAGACACTAAAGCCCAGCAACAAGAGAAAGTGACCTTCCATTGCTAGTTGTTCAAGGTACCATAAATTAATGCTAGTTTTCTCACAAGGTAAAACTGGCATCTTGCTTTCCACTTCTGCTAAATAACATTGCTCTTCTCAATGCTGACCACTGACAGGTATTAGGGGAGGTAAATATGAAGAATTTCCTACCTTTTCTTAGTATCACTAGTTCAATGAAGCCAGCTGTTGTTGCTTGCTTATCTGTATTTCTCAAAGTAAAGTCACTTTAGTTTCCCTATTAATTTTAAATTTAATTTCATGAGCACTCAATGCCTTTTGGGAGTGCACTGCTGGTCTTCCCTAACCAATGTTCCTTCAAGGCATTGGGAATTGTATAGTAAAAAAAGGCAGATGCCCAAAGAAATTACTACATTATTCTCTCCTACTTTTGGTCCAAGTCAAGGAATAAAAGTAATATTGAACAGTATCTACAGCAATATGGAAACACCAGTGTCATTCAGCAGAAAACACCTTTTGTTATTTACACAAACCTTTAGTGTACTTGTGGATATACCAAGTCAACAAAGGAGTTACACCTCTGAGATGCCATAGATTACTCTCACCTGGAGCAGCTGGAGGGGGATGTTTCTTCTAGAGACAGTGGGAAATTGCTGCACAGGAATATGTTGGTTACAGTGAGGAATACGAGTATGTAACACTTCAAAGAGAGCACTGGGTCTCCTTACAATCTTTTAACACAAAAATATGTACCTTGGATGTTCTGCCAGCACTGCTGTACCACTGTGTTTTTTTGCTGAAGTTCATCTCAAGCAGAGATAGAGAGAAACAAATTTATCAGAATTTTTAGAATAGATACTACTGATTTCTCTTGGAGGAGTTGTTGACTCTCATCACATCCACTAAGGTCTTTGTCCCAGACACATCCTCTCTGATGGAACTCTATATGTAGAGAAAGGTTTGTTATGCTAGCCTACAGATAAGCCCACCCATGCACTTTTAATAAGTATTGGTCTCAGGTGTTGTTAGTACTAGTAGTTAAGAGATTATTAGGAGCACCTTCTTACATTTCCAATCAGCTGTTACTGACTATGGATATATTTATTGGGCTCACTACTAATTGGTGCACGAGACTTTAAATTTACCTGTGACTTTACCTGAATGTCACTTACAGCTGGGTGTCACAACTTGCCTCCTTAATAGCTAAGACACTAGACTTCATAATCACCCAGCAGGGAGTGCATGTTCAGCCTTTGCCACCCTGAAGGACTGTCATTTCAGCTGAAAGTCAATTACATTCAATGGCACAGAAATAAGCTCCACACATGCTGAACTTTCTGAGGTGAGTGCAAAAGCTCCCTCACTATCTCTTTTTAAATTAGTGCTGGTGTGGCCAACCAGAGACAACAAACACAGACTGTAACATGGCAAGTCACTGTGATAGTTGCCCTCACAATCTCTGCAAACAAAGAAGGAGCTGAACACCTTACATTTTTCAGTAGGAATCCCAGCTGATCCTCTTGCCATTAACATCATATAAGAGAATAATTTGTCTCTGGCCTCTCAACTGCCTCTCTAGGCTGTTTCTGCTCTTCCTTCTCTCCCTCTATAGAGGCATCCAGAATAAAGTATTAATGACTCCTCTTCAGAACAAAATTGGCTGAAAATGGTATCTAGGGATAAGCAAATATCAAGAAAGTTAAGTCTGCATGTATCCAGGTTATACTGATGCATGGGGTATTTCTTTACCAGGTGCTGGACTTCACCCTATTCAACCCTTGTTCACCCTATAGTGAATTTCATGGGGTTGCCCATTTCTCCAGTCTGTTGAGGTCGTTCTGAATGGTGGCACAACCAACTCCCAATTTTTTGACACTGGTAAATTTGCTGAGAGTGCACCCTGTCCCATCATCCAGGTCATGAACAAAGATGTTACACAGCACTAGGCCCAGTAGCTACCCCTGGAATACACCAGTAGTCCTCAGCTGGACTTTATGGCACTGTTCACAACTTTTGAGACCAGAAGTTCAGTCCTCAATCCACTTTGCAGTCTGTTTACCTAACCTGTATTTCATCAGTTTGTCTGTGAGGATGTTATGGGAGCCAGTGTCAAAAGCCTTGCTATAGTCCAAATAAACAGGTCCCTTATTCACCAAACTTTTAATTTAATCACAGAAACCAGAGAGGCTGGTCAGCCCTTTGCTACTGGTATACCTAAAGAAGCTGTTTCTTCTTATTGCCTTTCAGTTCACCAACCAGATTCAATTCTAGGTGATCTTTGGTTTTTCTAACTCCATTTCTGTATGGTTGACAGTATCTATATTTCTCCCAGGTCACCTGTCCCTGCTTTGACCTCTTCATGCATCCTTTCCATGTTTGATTTGACTCAGGAGCTCATTGTTCATCCGTGCTGGCCTCCTGCCACCTTTGCTTGATTCTCTGTATGTGTGCATGCAATATTTTTGGCCATCTTTGAAAAATAGCTAGTTCTTCAGCTCCAGAATCATATGCTATGGGAGTCTCCTGAGCAAATCACCAGGCCAAAATCTGCTTTCCTAAAATCCAGGTCTGTGACCCAGCTATTTGCCTTGTTCCCTTCTCACACAATGCTGAGCTCCACCATCTTATGGTCAACTCGGCACACTATCTATAATCTGGAAGGGAAAATCAGCTCAAAAATGAAAAAGTTCTTCTGGTGGATATTGTTATGCTTTATGTAATGCCAATTGAAAGAAGAGCAGCAAAATTACAACCCCATTATATGTGACAGCTACAAAATTCAGTATCTTTTAAAATAACTTCTTATAGTGGCTAAAGTAAAGTGGTCTGAAAGAATTTGCAGACAAAATTGAGATGTTCAGTGTCCCTCTAACATTACAGCATTATTAAAGTGCAATTCTCCACAGATCTCTAAATGTAAGTAGAAACTGCAAATATAAGTTAATCAGTTGTTTAGTTCTCTACATAATCATTGCTCAGGTTCTGTCTCAAACTAAAGAATATATGTCCAGAATGAATTTTCTTTATCTTGCTTACAGCTATCTCATCCTTTTGGTACAAGGAGTCCATGGGAGACATGTCACAGTCAAAGCAGAAAAGCAGAATCCTCTAATAAACCTTATTGTCATGTTGAGATCAAAGGTGGAAAGGGAGCAAAAGTAGGAATGCCCTCCATTGCTGGGTACCCTATCCTTCTTGCTCCTCTCTCCTGACCTCTGCTGTCTTCTAGAGAACTTAGTCCCCAAGTTTGTATCTTGCAAAGTTGTGCTTTGCTTAACTAGAATCCCCAGGTGCCAATAAGCAGAATTAAATACTTAATTCTTGCAGTGGCAGTATCATTTCTTGGAAGATATGGTCGTTGGTGTTTGCTGTGGGATCTGCCTGGCAGGTGACATAAGGAATTGGCCATGAACCATTTCTTATGTCTATTTTGCACAAATCTCCCTGCATTAAAATGTTACATTCTGGATATCATGCTGACAGCTCCCTTCCTCTCAGACACATACATGTTCTAATTGCTTGTAAATATGAAAAGTACTTACATAGGAAAATTGAGGGAGTTGTTTGGTGGTCAGTAAGGTCTTCAACTATACCATTTCGTTCTAGTCCACTTAGTTCAAATTTCTTATTAAGCAGCCTAGAATATAACACCATCCTTGAGAACTAGCAGGAGAGGAATAAGAGCTATATTTGATTTTACTTGACATACTAGAAGTACATTTGCTCTATAATCAACAAAAGGTCAGGAACATTTTGTTATTGCAAGAAATTGCATCAATTACAAGCTGTCCAACTTCTCCCTGCAAAAGTAACATGCACATAAGTTACTTGCAGCCTTCAGGCTTTCTTCTTTGTTTTCCTTTGGGAAAAGGAGTGCAGGAGTTGGACTCAATGATCCTGATAGGTCCCTTCAAATTCAGCATGTTCTATGATTATATGAAAAAAGTTGCCTTTAGATAGGTTCAGTAGAATTAACTAAATGCTGTTAGACATGGAATGCAACAGCTTATTCCAGAAAGAGCTTAAGTAAACAGATTGTACAATTTCATCCACGTATCCAGACAAAGGAAAAATAGTTTTATACCTTCACACAAAACCCAAACTTAGGTTACTGATTGACACGAGAAGTCAGATCAAGGAAGAATCACTCCATGTGTGAGCTTTTCCTTACACTTTTCCCTGGACACCTGTTATTGACCAGTATTAGAAATGAGCTATTCTTCTAAGTAGAACTTTGTTCTAAACTATGCATTAATTAATAGGTTTTATGGACCATAAATTACATTGTTAGCACACCTTCTGGACAAAGGAATGGTCTGCATTTCTTAGGAGAAAGAGTCAGTTTGTGGAAGAAGCAGAAAGTTGTCATAATTAGTTCAGGGCTGCTTGGGTCTGCAATGTTGCAAATATTCAGAGATTTGGCAGTTCCCAAAGTTGAAATCAGCTGAGTTTTGATGGTTTGATGCAGTTCTTGTACCTGTAGCTGCAGACACTGAGATTCTGCCTTCCCTTTAGGGTTATGTTTTGCTCTGCCCATGACTGAAATAAGGGATTTTTTTAAATGACTGTATAAATGCCATACATCCACTTTACACGAAAGACATCTGAATTACAACTTTCCCAGCAATATAATACTCCACCATGCTGGTTAGGTTTCTTTCCAGATTTTGCAGTATTGCTCAACTAAGTAGGAATTTTTTACTATATCTTCATTGCAAAACACTTCTGGTCCAAGAAAATATTTTGGCAAATCACATAAGACTGTTCTTTGTAACTCACTCCAAGCAAATATATAATTCAGCAACATATAAAAAGATATTTTGCTAGCACATGTTATGGAATACCATAAAGCAAAGGTTGTGATATAAGGCAAATAAGTGCTTATCAGGCAGTTTTGTAGATGCAGAATAATATATTACTATGGTTACACTTAATAGTTTTTTTTTTCAAGCCTCATGTTAGTAGATGCTTGAGAGGTACATTTTTCCAAAGAAAATTTACTTCTTAATAATTATTTTAGCTTGAAATTGTTTTTTTTTTTAAACTTTTTTGTTTAAAAAAATAGCAGTAATATTATCTGTAAGAAGCTTCCCTAAGTATACTAAGGGATCCTAAACCACTATAAAACCTTCCTATTCTCCTGAAAACTCTATGCTGAGTGGTCCTAGTGCTTGTATAGATGATATCTCCAGTTCCTTGCTTCTGTGCAACCAACAAGAACTCCACTGACAAGATTTCTAGCTGCTGCTCCTGTTCTCATGGAAACAAGTGTCAGAAGTGGATACTTTAAACTAATCACAGTTTCATTTTTTAAAAAGTCCTTTGAGAAACCATTACTAGGTATAGGCACGAGTGTCCGCCCTCTTTTTTAAAAATATGATCTTTGTAGATGTTTTCCCTGCCATCAATTATTTGCTGTTCTCCTGGTGCAATCATTGGAGGGAAAGCTAACGAGTTCCAATCTGTACATGTTTGCAGTGCTTGGTACAGTCTCCAGGTAATAAAGTACCTGTTCTTACTAGATCTGTTTTATTAATGAAGTATCATGGATCTGCCAGCACTGATGCAATTATTTTGAAATTTTAGTCTATTTTAGCAATTAATGAATTAAAAATCAAATCAGTGAATCCCAGTTATTTCCTGCCCACTTTTTTAGCTAAAACTGACCAGTGTCATATCATAACAGAGTGGCTTTCATAATTTGCTATTTGCTAAGTATTCTAAAGTCACTACTATTTTTGTATCAGATCTGTCTGAGTCACAGAAGCCTTAGCCAGTCTGATATCTTTCAGGAACCACTTGCCAGGAGAAAGGCAAGCTGACGAATGATCCATGACCTTTTTTGGTCCAAAAGTAATATTGGTCTCTCAGCTTACAAAAGCTTTCAGTTTCAAAAACTAATCTGCTACTCTCTGGGTTCTCTTAAAATAAGTTCATCTAACAGAGGAGCCAGCCACCTAGACAGAAAGAAAATTAGTGAAATTCTGACACAAGCACTGTTATAAAAATTTTAACTAGGTGACCAGGGGTTTGGAATTGTCCATCTGACCATAACGTAGCTAAGAACCTATAAAGAGCATTACTGGATTGTAGAAGAGCCAAAATAATAAAGTGAAAAGCATCTGACTGTCTAAGTGGGCATGTACAACGGATGTAACAGGAGCAAGCAATTGTGGCTTAGCATCAAAAACACAAGGTGTGTTACTGGCAATGTAGGAGATCTAAAACAGGGGGGACAGAAGCATCTTTTTTGAAAGGTAAAATTTTTATTTGCCAGAAGAACTAACCAGATTTTCATACAGACACCATTTTCTCTCTACCTGGTACCACAATACCCATCAGGTCACAAAATTCCCCCTGACAAAATGTGAGGATTTTAAGACCCACAGAAAAATGTCAGAGACCTGTCTGTGATGAAGACAGTACTAACTAAACAAGAAAACAGAGCATCTTGATGATTAGATGCTCTAGACTTGCCTTTCATAGGTAAAAATCTTTGGTGATACTGAAGATTCTGATATCTTTACTTAAATTGAGCAGCACCTTGCTAAAAAGTGAGAGAAGTACTACTTGGTTAACTGAGGTTCCATAATCTAAAAGATAAGAGAGATTGTGCAAGTGTACAGCCAAAATTTGAATCTAGACTGTTTATCAGCTTTGGAGAGAAAATCCAGCCAGAAAAAGAAAAATGTTTTGGTTTTATTTTCTCAGTCTTGAGCCAGTTCACCATGCAAACATACAGCAAGTAAACAATCAGCAAAAGAAGAAGTAGCAAGAAGTAAAATAATTAATAACTTGTTTGGACAAACTTCTTCAGATGCTGGAGGAAGGGTACAGTTAAAATAAATTGCCTGCTGTAAAAGAACTAAATGTTGACTTTCAAAAAACATGCATTTGTTTGTCATTAATTGTGATGTTCAGGTTAAAAGCAAATTAGGAAGTATTAAATCCGTTATCTCTATGACTGCCTCCGTTTTTTCCTGACTCCCTGTTTTGATCTTGGATCTGGTTGATTGCTTGCCTGGTCTGGGACTGCTGATGGACCCTGTTAGCACCCATCCAGCTCTGCCTGCCATGTTCATACAGGAGTGGCCACCCAGCAGTGAGGGTGCTGCCCTTGCTCACTGTCCCTCAGGAAGAAATCAGCCCATATAGCCTCATGACTGATAATGATTTTGCAACCCCCAAAAATTTAAGCTGGCCTTAACTTTCCTTCTCCCTTTATCATCCCCATAAGAAAACAGAAGAGAATTAATTAAAAGATAGTGTTTTTTTCCTTTGTTAATATTAACTTGGGGAGCACATGTAAGATGATGTTACAAAGCAGATCCTGCCTTCATATAGTGTATTTTACACGATCCAAGGGGCCATGAAGACTGAACTAACTTGTAGCCAGTAGAACTGTGGCTGAAACCTGAGATTAGAAAGACAAAAAGAAAGGGTTTGCCTTCATCCAGCCAAGCAGGAGCTCAGGTATGACTAGCCTAATGCTGCAACCAGCCTTACACCATCCGCCTGGAGTGTTTCTTTTCTCTGATACAAGAGCCCCCCTTAGTGTGAAATGTGTGAACAACAGCTTGAGCTGCACAATTTGCTGCCTGCCTTGGGTTGGGTCTTTCAGTCTCAAAGAAAGACTCTTGGCACACAAGAGCCATGTGGTCGCTAAACTCCTGGAAGATGACTTCTGCGTGGAAAATGCAGTACCGGGATATTCAGGGTGGAAAGGTGTGTAAGCTATGCCAGCTTCACACATGGAGGAGGAGTTCTGAAGGGAAAATCAAAGGCAGATCTGGCAGGAAAAACCACTCAGTCTACTGGTCTCACATCAGGCACTGAGAAATTGCTTTGTCTTTTAACTTTTTTTTTTTTTATACATCAGATTTACTCCAGGAATGGTTTTGGTACTGGGACAAATGGGAGAACAGACAGCATGGTCCACAAAATTCTTTTTCAAGTTAATGAAAATGGTAACTATTCATAAAACAGTCTTTAGTGGTGGGTCTGTGTGTAATTCATAGACTGTTGAGCTCATCATCTTAGTATGTCTCCCTTTTTTTTTTAATGGGATACAACATGCTCTAACAAAGCTACAAAATACCTAGACTTGTCCAGTTGAGACTTCTGACTATATTACTATGTGCAGGGACATGGCACTGCCAAAAATTTCTTGAAAATCCAGTGTCTTATTGGAAAGACACTGATGCAGGAGAGCTCACATTGCATTCCTGTAAGTTGCTGTCTTCCTTCATGAGGACATGGAAAGGCTTGTGCTGTGGCAAAGGCATCGGGCAAAATGCTGCCTTGCCTCAACAGCTCTGCTCCTGAAACTGAATGGGCTCAGCATCTGCTGTCACTGCTGCTTGTCATGAGAGGGTGGAGGAAAAGGTTCGGTTCATATCCATTGCTCCCTCACAGCAACATCACTGCTTTCTACCCAGAGTCCATCAAGATTATTTCAATACAGCTGATGGAGGTTTGTAGAAAAGCACAAAGAGCGAGCTTGTGACATTCATTACATGCAGCTTAAAATCTCTCTTCTGCTCTGTGCAGATTTTAATCTTGTGCTCAGCTTCCCCACTGCTGGATGCAGTACCTGCTATACGTGGTGGACAGTCAGGACCATGTTCAGAAAGTCTAAAAACACACGTGAAGTGCTTGCTTTTGGCCAGCCCCTTGGCTTTCAGAGGGCTCAGCCCACAGGTAATAACAGCATGCCTATGGACATAGCTGACAGATAAACCTCACAGAGAAATATTAAAGAAGTTATTTGTGAAACTTATATTTCTGTAGCAATAGGAAGCACATTCTTGCTGTGTGAGGAGCCTTTACCTTGGGCTTCTGCTATAGCCAAAATGTTTCTCACTACTTCAGAAATGTTGACCAATTCTTCAGAGCTGATTAACAGGAACAGAAATTCTCTGAGTATCCAGAACACTTTGTAAAAGTTAAAAGAAAATCCTGAGCACTTTATCTGCCTCAAATTCTTTATTTGTTTTGGCTGGCTGCTGCTCTTACTGTTTGCTTCTTTTTTTTTCTTTTTTTCTTTTTTCTTTTTTTTTTTTTTTTTTCCACAGGGTCAAACATCTACATTGTGACGTTTGTATCATTGTACCAAAGGTATTGCATCACCTGTGATAACACAAGTCACTGACACAACCACAGAACAAATGTCAAGATTCCCACCAACTTCAGTGGGCTGGGATTTCACACAGGCTGTACCATCCCAACACCACAGCAGGAACAGCACTACACCAGGACCCTAAGTGGGGTGAAATTTCACAGTGGCTCCCAACTTCAAACAAGGAACTATTCAGCCCGTTATCTTGGCCAGACACAATTTGAATGAATCTGCTCAAGTATGGATTTCAGTGTAGGTACTCTTCATATCACTCAATTCTCTATTTGTTTGCTTCTTAATCCTGCTATAACGAAGTATTGGAGATCTACTAAAGCTGGCTTTTGGGACATAATTTTGTGACTTCAGCACTGTTATGAGAAATGGTTTATGCCTGTAACTTCAGGAAAGTCCCTCTTTCTCCCATCAGAAATGTTAGCTCTCACTGGGCACTTAACAAGAATGTACATGTCTTCATGTAAATTGTAAAAATAATAAGGCTGGGTTGATTTTAGCCTCCAACCTTGCTGATTGCAACTTTGCTGTAATAAGCCCAAAAAAGAAAACACATGAGTTCTCTGAACTTCTTAAAATGCAGTGCTGAAAAGTATGAAGTTTTACAAGAGCAACTGATAGAAATTTTCCTACAAATTATGTTGTCCTTTTTGTGTACTAATAAACTGCTCATTTATCTCTGTAAGGTTGACTCAGAAAGGCTTTCCTCTGTTTAAGAGTTTGCAAGCTTCAAGTGTCCTTTTGCTTTGATGACATTTAGGGCACCTACAGAATTTCAGTATTTAAGAATTTGACAATTTTTCCTGTGGCTGAAAAAATCACAGAACTTACTCTCAGTTTATAGTCAAAGCTCTTGTCTTATAAAACAAGCTATGGTTTCTTGACTGGCCCACTCCTGGTTTATAAAACAGGTTTTGCTTTCTTGACCAGCCCCAGTTTGCAATCAATAATGCCAAGAAGAAAAGCTTTCTGGGAATATTGTGTTGTGGTGGTATTACCTTTATTCTGGTTTAGCTCACTTCTTCCTGAATAAGAGCTGGGCCTCAGCAGGTGATGTGCAAGTGTTAAAGATGGACAGAGCACAGAGTGCACAGCCCAGCATAAGGAAGAGGGTCAAGGAGGCAATAGCTGACAACAAGGAGTTGTAGCTGCTGAGATAAGAGTCAAGGGTAATGCAGATGTCCATGCAGCTCCCTGTGCCTAGACTTGTGCCTACAACCACAGAGAACTCTAAGGACTCACATCCCTGTCCCACCCTGCAGCTTCCCAGCGTGCAGCAAGAGAATTTACATTACCTACCATGCTTATCTGTGCTTTGTTCTACATTCTTTCCTGTGAGGGTGGTGAGATGCTGGAACAAGTTGCCCAGGGAAGCTCTGACTGCCCCTCCCTGAGGTGTTCAAGGCCAGGATGGATGGGGCCTTGAGCAACCTGGTCTAGGGGAAGAAGCCCCTGCCTATGCAGGGGGTTGGAACTACATCATGTTTAAGGTCCCTTCCACCCCTAGCCATCCTATGATTCTAGGATCTGCTTTGAAAGTGGCAGTGTCACCTGAAAGTATACCAAGAATTGACACTTACTGATTTTCCATCGACTATTTCCTTCATACTGAGGGTTCTCTTACTTCCAGGAGCAATTCTGTCTGTATACATGCTGTCATTGATGTAATATATATGTGGTCCATAGAGGTCAGAGGCTTTTGGTCACCAACATCAGGTAACAAACTGAAAGCAAATAATGAAGTGGGGAACTGAAGCAAACCACATTCCTCCTCTCTGCCTGTGATTAAGCTGGTGATATCCAGACCTCTCCCTAAAACAGGTAAAGACAGTTGAAAACTGATCAATATAAAAATTACAGAACTGCTACACTTTTCTCTTTAAAAAGTACATTAACTTATTTATTTGCCTATGTGTTGATCTGTTTCCCAATAAGTGGATACAAAAAGCCAACTCTTCTGGCTTTTGAATCACGCTTCATGTGAAGCCATAACACTTCTCTATCATGAGCACTCACGACTGTGGTGCCTGAGTGAAGGGCACCTTCCTGAGTGAAGGATGCCACGTGTGCTGCCTCAAAACCAGGCTTTTTAAAAGAAAAAAGTCCAAATTGTCATGGAGTTCTGTGTGAAAATGTTCCTGCTTAAAATGTCAAGGAACCTCTCTTCAGATCCCGGGACAGGGGGAAAAGAAACTTCTCAGCATTCCTCAGGAAGCCACATGGACTACCTGTAATACAAAACCTCCATCATCCTGTAACCTGTAAAAATGATACAAAATAAGAGGGTCTAGGAATAAAAACTGTCCACACAGGGGAAAAATTCTTTGCCTCACTCACCAGATCCTTTCACAAAGCTCCAGGAATGCTACTGAATCCTCAGAGTAAAAGGGATGGAAGACTCAGTAGGATCTTGGTCTCCATCAGAACCTGCCTGCTGATCCTACACTGTTTAGCAGGCAAAAGAGACACTAATAACATTCACAGCTTGGCACAGCTCCAGTTCTTGGAAGGAATTTCTCATTTTCTTCTCCAGCCTTCTAGGGCATAAAAGAGAAATCACAGGCCATCATATTTCCCCATACTGTGCTAACCATATTCTGATTCCACACCAAATCCATCCCAGGGTATGGAGATGAGAGATATCAAAATGCTTTGCTTCAAAATGATGGCTGGAGGAGACCTGAAGGGCCCTTAATGTGCTTTTTTGCCAGATACACCTGACACATAGGACAAAACATCACACTGTCCTGATGGATTATTTAAATCTTGAAGATAGCAGCAAAGACACACCATTTCACAGCACAGACTTTCTGATCAGTTCTCAAGCTGGCTTATGAATTGGAAAGCTCAGAGGGAGTTCGCAGTAGTAGAAATGAGCAAACCTTGCTATTCTTTTGAGAAATCTCTCTCCCAGAGATCTGCAGCACAGACACTAGAGTTCTGCAGGCTTGCAAGGTTAATTTACTGCTTTTCTTCAGTGAGGCAGCAGAGCATGTGGGAACCTGAAGCACTCTACACCTTCAGAGCAAGTATTAGCAATGTGTGTCTGATTCTGGTATGTCTTCCAGGCTCTGCCTCAATTATAAATGGAGCAGTTTTGGTTTTAAATACCAAACAAACCACCCAGCTCGTAGGCAAAAGGAAAGGGCTGAAATGTGATGGCTCTCACTAGAGGCTGACAAACTTTTGGGATACAGAGGTTTGGGCCTTATACTACCTCTGTAGTATAAGGCACAAAGACTGTGAAATACATCATATCTTTATAGGCACATACATAAATGACTGTGGAACAAATGAGCTCACTTATATTCATGCTGTTCAGAGTGAAAAAGAATAAGATACTTGAATAGTGTGTGTCACCACATTTTAACTCCTTTCAGTCTATACTCACAAGAAGCTGAAACCCAGCTCCAAATACTCAGATTAGGAGACCTTCAAGAAAAAAAAATCTTTTTGCTTCACATATGTACGTGCATGTTCTTGTGTAAACAGCCTGTATGAGAAAAAATCATCCACCACATGCAAAGATACCTTTTCAATACTGTTTCCATTAAAACTAACCAACAGACTTACAGAACAAATAGGTGTTATACAAATGGGAAAGCACAGAAAGCTCCTATATGTTAAGAAAACTTGTAATATTCTAAATATAACATATCATAAAGAGATGATCTACATCTCTCATGAACTTATGAGAACAAGAAGCATGGGGTTCAAACCACTGTCTGTCCCTAACTTTACCCTGTTTCTCCTTCACTTCCATTATCTCATTTGATTTAGAAATTCTTACAGCTGTAAATGGTTGGAAACTAGGAAGATCATCTGTTTGCCCTGTTTCTATAATCTTCCTTACATATCTGCAGCTGGCTACCATTAGAAACATGACCCTGAGCTGGGACAAGCTTTCTCTGGTCTGGTACAGACAGTTCCACTATCTAGAGGCAATTACACAGAAAGAAGGGCATGTGTGGGAATCAGGAATACTCTAAATAAAAGCACATTGAATATACAATTTTTTCAGCCTGCTTAGTATTGTGAACTGTGTGCACACATCAATACCAAACACTGCTGAGTACTTCAAAATGGATATTGAGAGATGCATAGAGACTGTATCACTTGAGTCTGAAGTACAAACCTCCATTTAACTAGTTTTATCTCCAAATACCTCACTTACTAGAATTATGAAGTGAGGAAAGATGGTTTCATGCCAACCTTGGACTTCCCCTGCCACAGATTTCACTGCTCAGTCTCCTCCTGCCTCTGCAGGACACAAGATTGGCTTGGTTGAGAGAGCACCCAGTGAAGGTTCTTGCAGAGATGAGATAGAACTAGCTGTGCAGTCTTGCTCTGCCAGGGATACCCTTTGACCCTTTGCTTGGGAGAATTATCTGAGGCTGTGTGGATTAAACTGCAATGGAAAGATTGAATTCTGGGTGTTTTCCTACCTGTAGTCCTAAAACTCGCCCTTCTCCCTGTCTGCCTCTGTCAGTGTGTGCAAGTCCCTACACAGTTAGAAAGGTAGAATTGGTATAATGAGTATTTCTATAAAAATATTGCAAGTGTATTTTTCAGAGTCTTCTAGTGAAATGTAGCAGTTGGGACAAAACCCAAACCAAACCAAAACAAAAACAAACACAAAAAACCAAACCAAACAAACAAAAAAGAAGAGTCTCATGTAGCCACATGTCACTAGTTAAAAAATATTAAGCAAAAAGAATTAGGAGGAGCTGGAAATAGAAAGCTAGTTGCACAGTACCATTGCCTGTGTTTATATTTTACTTTAGGCAATCAATTAATCCTTCTTTCTGAATTACCTTACCTGGAATATGGGGCAATATTTTAATCAGAAAGATACAGAACTAGGCTGACGTTTATTGCATGAGTGCCACAACATGCTGTAGAAATATTAGGAAGGGTTGTTACGTGTGAGAAAAAGCTACCTAGAAAAAGATTTCTTTGTTCTTCATGATCTCTTACTGTCAAAGAATCATGGCAACCTAAGGCTCCTATTTCACAAGCACTGCCCAGCCTCTGGCTGCATCACCAGCTTGTTATTTCTGAGGCATGTATTTAAACGTGTCACTGTTATCTCATTACAAAGTTGTGTTGTCCATCATGGAAGATAAGGTGCATTCTAGAGTAACATCTTTTAATCAATCCTGATTTGTTCAGTGAGGCATCTCAAAGCTGGAAGGGTTCTCCTTTTGTGTTTGAGGAATCAAAGTCTAATACTGGGGTTTTTTGTGTGCTCTTGCAGACAAGCTTTCTCAAAATCCCTTCTTTGACCAAGATTTATGAAGCTAATTTAAGTTTTCTGTTCTTCTTCCTTTACTGGAGACAATGTCCTATCTCGACTGTTCCCCTTAACGGGTGAAGCAAAGCCTAATATTCTTCTTTAGTCTGCTGATTCAAGGTCTGTTCCTCATAACAAATTGCAGCTCCTGGCACCCTGTGCCATCAGAGGCACAGCTGCTAGCTCATCAGTAACACTGAAAGTCTTTCTGGCATGTATTTTTCAGCCTCCATGGCTTCTTTAAAGAAGAAGCTCCACTACTTTTGATGTGTTGGGTAAGAGGGGGTGGATGCAAAGGTAAACAGTTCAACTGTGGGAGTTGCCAAATCAAATGCAGAGATGCCTGGCAGGGAGATGAGTGAGGCAGAGCAACTGTTCTGGGGCAACACACAGAGAGGGTTCTCTTATTTTGAAGTTTCAACCTACCCTGAAGTAACTTTTTTTAATCCTTCTTCATCCTAACAGCCATTAGAAGTTAAGTCTGCTTTGATATGAAACAGACTATGCTCAGAGCTCTCTGTTGTTTTCTCATTCTTTTGCATTAATATGGTCAAAATAATTTTACAGAAAGCATAAAGCATTAATTACTGCCATCAACTTTGAAAACATTTTCACAATGTTTCTTTGCCACCGTGTCTCTCTGAGATTTCCTCGTATATGAACAGTAACTTTCTGATTCAGGGATAGATTTGGCTCTGAGATGAACAGAGCAGAAGGATCTGTTCAGCTATTCCTTCTCACCTCATCCCATTTCTATTTCTTTCCCATCCCATTTCCAGTTGTTTTTTGACTCAAGACGGTAGCTAAAAGTAAATGTTAAAGAACGGGTTTTTACATAAAGGCATGACAACACACAACCCCTGAATAACAATATCAGCTTTAGCACTTGACTGACACTAGACAATCTAGAAATACAAAATAACTTCATGCTATGATAAAGAAGCTAACCCGGGCTGCTTTTCTGGAATAAACATTTAAAATTCATTACTCTCTCCCTTCTAAAAAATGAGAATTTGGCTCAAAAATAAACGATTAAAAAAAAAAATCTCTAAACGACTTATTAATTCCTCTCCAATTTTTTAGACCCTATAATAAACGTAGGTCATTTGCCAAGTTTTATTTGCAACTGTGAGACATTTTTTTTAAGACCCGGGGCATTATGAAAAGCAGCAACTGACGTTAATGTTCACACACATGCAAATCATGCAATTGAGCAACTCTGGGTAGGAATCTACAGCTCCCAGCGGCAACAGTTTCTTCTGTTCACTCTCAAAATTAGGTGATGTAAAAAATTTAAATAAGATGGCTTTGTTTTTTTTTTTCTGCCTGATATTTTACATTACCCATTCTGAATATCAAATCTTCTTTTGACAAAAGTTGTTTTTGTGAGCTTATCCTGAGCACTGGTTTTCCACAACACTCCCCCCACCCCTCCACGAGTTAATTCAGGCCTCAGATAATGGCAACGGAAGATACAAATAAGGCACAAAATTTTAAGCAGCCTAGAAAAATCTCTTTACTCAGTTAATTGCGTAATCTCAGTTTTGATTGTATAATACTGCAAGCACTTGTTGGAGCATTCTAGGAAATACAGGCGAATACATACAAACTTTTTCTAGGTAGCATGTAAAAACCCTAAAATGCAAATTTTTCTGCCATTTTCCAAGTCACTTTTAAAGAGAAATTACTGATATTTAGCCCTACAACTACAACAGTGTTAACTTGAGGTACTTTATCACTCAAGCTCTCACCTCAACAGAAAAGAAACCAAAAAGCAGAAAAGATATCATTTGTTAGTCTATGAAAGGAAACACAAAGAAAAGCCTTATCATCAGGGATGATTTCAACCATATATGGCTTATATTCTCTTCCTGGAATACCAGAGAAGCAACTGTAAAGCTTCTGAAACAGGTAAGTCCATATATCCCACCATCAATCTTGATGGGCCTGACTTTTCTATTACCAGATTTTGAATGGTGGACCCTTTCTCTAAACATGTCTAGCTATTAGCAGGGAACACTGATGAGTACCTTAACTTCTCTGGGTTGTGGCACTACCTTGCCCGAGAAAGTTTTCCTCAGTGTTTCACTGCTTTTCCCCTCCCTAGCTCTGGCTGAACCCTAATTATTTATCTGCCATATGTGTGAGAAAATGACTGAAAGGTGACTCTCCCAGCAAGGTCCTGGCCCGGAGAGCAAAGAAAAGCCTCGGTTATGTAGGTAAGAGCAAACAGGGAGGACTGCACGGATCTGACAGGAATCTACATCTCCATCAGCCCTCACAGGATTGCTGACTCCGGGTACATCCCTTGGAAGCACCTGTAAGGAACCTGTTCCTCTTGACAAACCCCGTGAGCTTCAGCCACAATCCTGCCTCCTCCTGCACTGCCCTCCTTACACAGAGGTTTGGTGACTTTACGTTGTAAAAACCTGCTGAAATCATGAAGGGTTAAGGCTTACTCTGAAGAACACTCCCAAAACATGAAACACGGGGGTTACTCTTACACAGGTTTGCAATTTTTAGTGAAGATACGGCCAGGAATTCACTGTGCACAACCCACCACCGGCACTGCCAGCCCCTCACGACCCGCGGGCAGCGTCCCCCCCCCCGCCTAACTCCAGAGGCAGCTTCCATCATCAGGATCCCGGAGGCAGATTTTGTGATTCCCCAGCTCCGGAAGCAGCTTTCCCCCTCCCTTCCCCGCCCTGCGGCCCAGGAACCGCAGAGCCGGACGCCAGGAAACGCCGGAGCCGAGAGCGGCGCCTCTGAGGCGTTTTGGCGGCCATTTCGCCGCCTCCCTCAACCCCGCTGCTCTCTGAGTCCCTCCGGGCGGCTGGAAAGGCAGGGGAGGAAACACCGCACCGCCGCCACAGTGGGGGGAGCCCACAGCCGCCCCTCCGTGCCCCTCTCCGCCCTCCTCCGGGGCGGAGGTTGCGCTTGCGCGGTGGGATCGGCGCCCGCGGAAAGTTTGGGGCCACGTGGGGCGCGGAGCGGGACAAGTGTTGGGGACAAGCCGTCCCGCAGACGTCCCCGGAGCCCCGCCGTGCTCGGCCGCTGCTTCCCCACCCTCGTCATGGCCCCTGCCGAGATCCTCAGCGGCAAGATGGTCTCTGCGTACGTACCGCGGGGGTCCCCTTGCCCGGAGCCCGGCGGGGGTTGCTTCGGGCGGGGAAATTCCGTGGGGATCCGGGAAGGAAATCGGTGCGGCCGGCGGGCTGCGGGGGTGCCCCGGGGGACCCATCCCTGCTGGCCCGGGTGGGGATGGGGCTGTGGGTGGGCTTTGCTTTGGCTCGGCTACCGGGATGAAGCGGCTGGAAAGTATCCTGAAGGTTTGTCACTATGTTGCAATTTAAAGTTCACTTCTTCCTGGCGGAAGCGCTGGGAGTTGTTACGGAACGAAGGTGGGATCGGAGATCTTGAGAATCTGAGTGTTTGTCACGGCTGCATTTGCCCCCAGAAAGCCATCCCCTGTGGCTGCCAGGTTTCAGGTGGCAGTGTCCAGCTTGTGAGCCCTCAGCATCTTTGCTCTGAGCTTCCTGATGCTTTTCAGCTTTTACTTGGCTGGCAAGCCCGAGTATAGCTTACTCTGAGTTGTGTCTTTTAGTTTGTTTCGTTTACTTGTTGCTACTATACGTACTGGTAAGAAGAGGTAAAAAAAATCTGAAATAAATTTCACCAACCTTAGGGAAACACAGTGTTTAGGAAAGGGCAACTCTTTGCTGTAATGCTCTGTGCAAATGGGGCTGGGCTATGTGGGTTCATTCAGAACCTTCTCTCTGCAACTAGGGAACTCAGACAGAAAGGGTGTATGTGAAATGGTCTAAAGTAATTTCCAAAATTTTGTTAGACCTGATATTGGGTATTGCTGCATATGACACATCTACATCCATGGACCCAAGTTGTGCCAGCGGAAGTTTAGGTTGGATATTAGAAAGAATTTCTTTATGGAGAGGGTGATCAGACATTGGAATGGGCTGCCCAGGGAAGTAGTGGATTCTCCGTCCCTCAAAATATTTAAAAAGAGCCTGGATGTGGCACTCAGTGCCATGGGCTGGGAACTGCAGCGGTAGTGGTCAAGGGTTGGACGTGATGATCTCTGAGGTCCCTTCCAACCCCAGCCAATTCTATGATTCTATGATCTGACAGTGGAACATTTCTGAAAAGTGGGACTGATGGGTCTTGGATCTCTCTATCCATGATTAAAGTCTACTTGCATATTTTTTCGCCTGGTAATTTTTGAGCCAGTAGCACTTGGATATTGGAGACTCAGGCCTGTGTACTTCCTTACACTTTTGGCAGTCCTAAAGCCAGTGCTTTCTACATGCTGTAAGGTGCTGGTGGTACTTAGCCACGTGCTTACTATGGGTTTCCTTTTTCTAGCATAGAAAGTGCCCCTGAGGTGTAGTAGATCCTTTCAAGCTATCTGTTATTCCAGTTTTAGAGAGGAAATCTGGCAAGATGCTAACTTGAGTAGAGTGAATGTGTTTTGGAGGAATTCTGAGCATTCACCTTAAACTTGTAGCTTCCTTGACAGTGCATATTGCTTTATTGTCTTTTAATATCTAGGTACAGTGATGGCATTTTCTATATCAGTTTGCTTTCTGCATTATCATTTTCAGGGATGAGGACCTTTGTGATGCTGTGGAAATACTCAGCATAAGATTTTAATAGGAAAAAAAAGATTGCTCAATTTCCACCACAGCTCTGGGGTGCTTGGTTGGACTCTGTCTTCCAAAGGCATCAAATCCTGACTCAACACAAAATGGAAAAATACTTGCAGCTAATTATGCCCAGTTTATAATCCTGTTTTCTCTACAGGAATGGGCCTTATGTTGTTTTGTTTTTTTCCTAGTAGGGGCATGAGGAAATGGGCTACCCACTCTGCAGATACCTGTCCCTTTCTTCCAGACCCTCCAGAGAAGTTCTGGTCCAGAGAATTCTCCTTGTCCTGAGTCCACCTCCAGGCCAGGAGTCTTGCAGCAGAAGTGGGGATATGCATGTGGTTTTTCTAGGAATTTTCAACCGAACTGCCTGTTTTACAAAGGGAGTGTTTTTTGCTTGGTTCAACTGCAAAGTCTTTTCAGTTGTTATCTTTTAGGGGGTGGTTTTTGTTGCTTTATCCTTTAATCAAGCAAAGTGTTTGTTTGTAAGTCAGTAAAATAGTAATAGATGAGGTGAATCAATATGTGTTTTTACAGCTACAAAATTCTCGGTTTCTGTGCGTGTTTTAAGCCCAAACTCCTTTTAAGTATTGTGAATGTTTTGCTCCTGCCAGGAAGCACCCAACCCCCAAAGGGAGTGAAAAATTACCTACTCCAGAGTCTTGTCAGTCATTTAAAGAAAAATCAGGTGGCATTCTTATTTTCGTGAAGCCTGCAAAAAGAATAAATACTTTGTGAAAGAGTGAGAGAACTTCCTTGCCTCTATAAATAAGGAAAACTTGATGAGAAAGACCTAGTTCCCACCTAGAAAGTGAACTGTGTGGTCTAGTACCATTAAGTTCCACTGAGCTGCCCTAAACATAAGCAAGAAACTATACAAACTGTGTATACAGACACAGAATTAAAAAATGTCACCCTGCTCCAAAGATGCTACAGGGTAGGAGAAAACCTTGTCTGGTGGAAAACAGGGCCACGGGGAGGGCTGAGGGGGGCTGTAAGCATTGTATGGCCATTTCTAGAGGGCTACAGCAAGAATGTTTCTGATGCATGTTTCTGAAACATTTGGGGAATCTGTTATCCAGGCACTAAGGCCAAGCTCTTGGGGCGGTATCGTTGCTGCAGGAGGTGTTTGGCAGGTATTCATCTGGCAGTATTCACTAAGACCTTGGGCCCTCTTACTTACAGAAGGGGGAGAAACAGAGCCTGGTGATGTGTGGAGTATGGAAACTCTGTGCTGAGGATGGCAATGTGTCCTCTCACACCAAGAGCTGAGCTGTTGTGTGTGCAGAATCCCACTGGCATGGGAGCTGTGCTTCCCTCTCCTTTTGCAGCAGAGCTGGAGGAGTGTGGTTTGTCCTTTGCTCTTCTGGGAAATTCACTTGGTGAATTTAAATTCAGCTCACTGTTGCAGTCTAGAGCAAGAAAAGCTAACAAGTTCTTTAATCTTTGGAGCTGGCTTGGGCACTGTATGCTCAAAGCCATGTGCTGTCCTTAACCTCTGTGGACCCTGGACCTTTGTTTGCAGTTTGAGATTGTTTGTGGAAGAGGGTTTAGGCAGAGGAGAGGTCTTGGTGTCAGAGGGAAGGCTTTTGGAGAAATTGCCACATAAAACTTCAAATTTATGTTTGAAGACTTATAAGTGTTTTCATATAGCTAGTAAAAAAATGTTGCTTTATCAATATGAACTTTTATCTTTGTCCTGGTACTACCTAAAGGGCACAATAGAATTTTGCAAATGGTATCACTAAGTAGCTGCTGGTTTGCAAAGTTTATTTAGTCATGTATTTGTAGCTCTGCAGAGTTGAAACAGGGATTGTGAAATTATTTTTCCTGAATTTTCTCTCGAATCTTTGTAGCTGTGCTGTTTCTGGTAACTAGAGAGCAGTGGTAGTTAACACTAGGTGGCTGTCTAACAAGAGATTTCTCGATTTAAGTCTCCTAAAGCAAAAAAAAAAAAAAAAAAAAAAAAAAAAAAATCATTGCTGGCAGCACCTTTTTGTATGTTTGTGCATGTTACCTTTCTTCTGTAGTGAAAGGGGAAGAGAGCCAATGCCTAATTACAGAAAATGACAGCAATATAATATGGGAACAGTTGTGGCTGCTGGGGGTGAAAGTGGTCCACATTCCTGCTTCCCAGAGGACAGAGGGAAAACAGAGCTTTAGGTGAGCTTGGCTCTCCTCCTAACATGGCATTAAAAGTAAAACCCAGATCTGAGACCCTTTCCAGTTGACTGTCCCATATGAGGGCTTTACTGTATCATAATTTTCGGTACATTTCACCTTTGCTTGCATATGGTTTTGTTTGCAGGCTACAAACCAGTGCCGTGCCTTCCTCACTGGAACACCAGAGGCTATTTCTCAGAAATAGCTCCCTCAAGGAGCTGGCACCACTCACAAACCAAATGCAGGAGGGTTCTGGTGCTCCCTGCATTGCTTTTATGGTGAGCTCAGGCACTGCTGTGTCTGCAGCTGTGGATTTGATGCCTTCCCTAGGGACTTAGAGCTGGAGTGTAAGGAGAAGCAGCTGGTGATCCTGCCATCCAGCAGATGAACTTTTGTCACTTCAGCATGAAGAACTGCGAGGTCAAGGCTGAAGAATTCAGAAAACAGCTTGCTATGGCAAGCCAGTCTTGGTGTCAAGTTTTGTACAGGAGTGATAGCTAAAGGAAGCCTAGGTACTACTATGTCTTAAGTAAAATTGAAAGCCTGTTTTCCCAAAGCTTGTAAGGGACTTGGGAACAGATTGGCCAGACACAAACACTCTGAACCTGTTCCTCAGGTGCTGCAGAGCTCTGACAGCGTGATTCAAGATGCAGCAGGAGAGACACATGATTTGGAGCTGAGCAGGAGGCTGTGTGATTCCCCTGAGAGGGCATTGCAACAGCCCCAGGGCTGCTTCTGGCTGGGCCAGCTGCAGCCATCCCCTGGGATCAGTGCTGCTGGGTTTGCTGCTCCCATTTCCCTTTCTTCTTGCCTCTGGAGCTCATAGTTGCAGGGTAGAGTTGGCTTCACTGGCATCCTGGGGTTTCCCTGTATGGCAAGAATTGCAGTCTTCCAGCTGGCATCAGGAACTCTGTCAAGTACATCAGATACTCTGTCCCTGTACCCTTGCTGTTTGCAGTTTTAATGAACTGGCACAAACAGCACCTCCTCCAGTCTGAGAAATCTGGTTCTACTTGGGAAGTAGCAGACCTCCTGATACTGGTTTGACAGTAGATGAGCACAAGGAGACCTTCTGTGTTTTGAACAGAAGGATCTCTGGAGCACAATGGATTTGCTAGGTGTGATGGTAACACCTTCTCCTCTCTCTTGAGAATAGTGAGTGGGACATGAGCTGGAGCTCACATGGAGTAAGACAAACATGTCATGCCTGTAGTGTCCTATGAGGTTTTCTTCTGACTTTTGTCTGTTGGGTGAGTATCTTCTATATTTGCAGTGAAGGGCTATAGCCACCATCCAGCTGCATGAGCCCGTGAGATGGGCAGGACTGGTGTCTGAATCCTGACTGTCTCTGATGAGGAGAAAGAGCATTAGTGCTTGGTCTGCACCCAGGTTTTTGGCAGAATTTCAAATTCAAAATAGCACATTTTGTCTGGTACCAGGACCTTTTCCCCACCACTTTCCCTGGGAATGATCATGCACATGGAGCCAGACATTGACTGAGAAATTAGGGACTGTGGAGCATGGTGACAGTGGCTTTTGAGCTGTCCATGGCTAATTTATCAGTGATTGGTACTTGTTATCTCTAAAGCATTACATAGTAAAGTGGGTAGGAGTTGACATCTGAGTTAGATTAACTAATCAGTAAATCCTCTCATGCTTCCATTTCCAAGTCTTGCTCTACTAATTATATCCTTGAACTTGTCTTCACTGAAGAGTCACTGTGAGCTGTGTTGCAGGTATTAGCTAATTTTCCATGTGGCTTCATCTCTGTCCCCCTCCCATTTTCCTTCCTGCTCTCATGGAAGAATCTTTGCCTTGCATGGAAGCCCTTGGGCTTGGGGGCATTTTCTTGAATGCTTGTTGGCAAGCACAGAAGCAGACTGGAGGCAGGAATGTGGGTGCAAGGACTGTAGCCTACCCAGCCTGGTCTAGGGCAAGCATGCAAGAAATAGAAACACATAGTATTGATCAACTGTAGAAGAGGTGTATCTTTAAAAACCTCATGTTTGTTTGGAAATTTATCATTTATATTTATCACCCTTTACCAGGATATCATGTGTGTTGATGGTGTTGACTGATTTCTGTGGCAGACAGGTAGATTTGGGATGGTATATGTGAAAAGAGGGTTTACTTTTGATTTGTAGCTTTGAAATCGTGGGAATTTCTATGCCCAGGTGTTTACTTCTTTTTTTACCCTTGTATCCAAAGAGATCATGAAGAGGAGGGTGAAGAAGCACAATGTGGACTTTAAAAAATTAAACACCCCCAAACTCAAATAAGTTTGAATAAAACTGTGACACTTAGTGGTTTATTGATATTAGTCTTATTTGGAGATTGCTGAGCTTTATGTACTCAAGGTATAAGAGTTCACCATTCTGCCCATCTGCCATCTTTTCAGTTCCTGACTGGTCGCTGTATGAGAATTCAGCCCCTTGGTTAACTTCTACCTTGTGTTTTTTTGTCTCTTCAGACAAGTGAGAGAGAGGCTAAAGAAGCAAGTTGCTGAGATGAAAGAGAAATATCCAGGCTTCAGCCCAGGACTTGCAATTTTGCAGGTATTTTTTTTCTTTATTGACAACTGCAGGAAACCTGTGTTGCTTTGCAATGGTAACTTTCACATCTTATGAGCTTCATCACAGCTGACTTGCAAATCATAACTTTTAATGAGCAGCAGAAGCACAGAGTTCCCTGCAGGATGGTAATGCAGTTCTGTGATTCTTTTCACCAGAAACATTTTGGGGATTTGGTGTGGTTTTCATATTGGGTTTTTTTTTTCTTCTTTCATCAGACCCTAGCATTTCTCTGAGCATTTTGTGTGTGAAATGGTGAAAGTAGATCTCTTGCCTATTAAGAAGTGTGATTACAGAAGTGCTTGTAGATTCTATTCCAAGTCTGTGCATTTGTGTGAACCCCAAGGCCTGTCAACTTTCAGAGGTGTCAGCTTTTCAGAATGTCTGGACTTCTAAATTGTCTTCAAAAAAGCTGTTTTATAGTGCTACTGGAGTTTTTTCTTGCTTGGCCTGTGTGCTCTTCAGTCCCGGGTTCTCTAAGAGTCTTTTACAGCCTGTTTGCTCTTTGACACTTTTGTAAGCTACCAAATGGTAGTTTGGAGTTCATCTCTCTCAGCTGTCTGCTTTCCAGTTAATTCAATACAATTAGCACCCCACACAATATGTGCTCTTTTCCTGAGAGATACCCGGTGTCCTCTGAGCTCAACGAATAAATCGGTTAATCTTTATTTTTTGTCCTGTAGTCAGGAGTGTCCTCTTTTGCACAATGTATGGGGTCTGTTTGCTGATATCTCCTCATGCCTGTTCTTTTTTTTTTTTTTTTTTCTGCCCTGTATGAGGCATAAAGCCAGCAACCTTTAAAGGGGGGACAGACAGGAGAGACACTTTGACCCTAGGGAAGAAGGACCAGTGTATTCTGGGTGATCAGGTAATGTAGGCATCGTTGTGGCTGGTAGTCTCTGAAAGAATCAGGGATGGGTCCTAAGTACCAAGGAACTTCAGGAGTTTGCTTGTCAGCTTTCCCTTATTTATCCCTAATTTTCATATGGGTACAAGGAGTATTATCTTTAGCAAAACATGCTGGATGTTGCAAGCAGTCCTATGAAATGCAGTTGTACTCCAGGCACCCAGTGCTGCCAAAGACTACAGGCATTTGCTCCACTGCTGCTTTCTCTTTGTGCATCAATTTGTTCTTCTGTTGGTTTTATTTTGGCAGGAAAAGTCTCAAGGTACAAAACAGTGGAGAAAATCTCTCCATCAAGGCACATGTGTGTGCATAAGATTAGGTTTCCTGGCTATCAGGGAAGCCCAGCTTTTCTAAAAACCTTCATCAGATAATTGGGTGTTATCAGCACCTTCTGATCTTGTTCATTAGCTAGAGATTTAGTGTTCTCAGATGAAATGGCAGGTGGGTATTTTCTGTTTTGGAGAGCACTGTGTTTCTAAGGTTTTTAACAGGTGTCAATAGTGTTTATGCAGGATATCACTTAACTTGTCTGTAGCTGCCTCTTAGTCAAAAGAACACTTTCCTGTTATCTGCAGCTACCTATAGTCTCTGTCAGTATGTTTTACAGTTTTTCAAGAATACCTGTCTCCTTGATGTAGCTCCAAGGAAGCTGAGGGTTCAGCCCATCTCTGTGACTGGGTCTCTGCAGTGTGACTCAACTCTCTTTTCAACCTTAGGTTGGAAATCGGGATGATTCGAACCTCTACATTAATATGAAGCTGAAGGCTGCTGCTGAGGTAATGCCCAAGCTCTTAATGTTTATTTCTACCCTTCTACTGTAGGTGAGATCTGAATATGAAAAAAGAGATGCAAATTAAGTAGTTTTATCTAAGTTTTGCCTGTATGAGAGAAAGCAGTGTTGGCCTGAATTCCTTGTTATAATGAGCTAGTATAGGTGTGTAACTGGACACTTGAGCCAAGTGGAGAGTTGGTGCCACTTTGTGTGTGATTATCTCCTAGATTACATCTATCTGAAGTGCTGATGCTCTGTCTTTCCTGACCTGTGGCTGTGCACTTGTCTTCCCTGATTGTCTTGTACCTTCATTTGCTTTGCATCTGTCACCAAGTGGTACAATACATGCTACAGCAGGGCTGGGAATGTGGATGAGTCCCTGTGTCCCTAGGTGGTAGCTGGCATCTTCTCTCCTGGCTTTTAAAGGCAGCATGCTGTCAAATGGAGATGTTGTTCATGTGAAAAGGGGAATGGGACAAATTAACTTTGGACCAAACTAAGAAGGCAAAGCACTAATCTTTCTTCTCTTCCACTGGTGGTATTTCCAAATAATAGAACTGTAGCCACAGGAACAGGAGGTAGGTCTGGGAAATGTGACAGAATGTAGTTCAGGACTGAGAGAATAACCAGATGAATCTCTGATGTCAGTTCTTAAAACAGATAATTTCTGGGTATTCTCATTTGCAGATTGGGATCATTGCCAATCACATAAAACTGCCAAACACAGCAACAGAAGCTGATGTAAGTAATACAACCAATGATGAAAAAATACATAACTCTGGTTTTGAGCTCAAGAGATGAACTTGTATTTGCCCTCTCATTTTATGAAAAAAAAAGACTGCTTGCCCACTGATACTAACTTGTGAAAAAAGAACTGGAACCTACTGAGGTTTTTTTTTAAAGAAAACTATAGTATGCTAATGTAATAAGTAGAGATTTCAGCAGGTTTTGGTTTATTTAATACAAAATGTGAGTCATTTATACTCTTGTCTGTTAATCCAGATAGGATTGTGCATCTCTCATATTTCATTTTATTGGCCATTACATTTTTGATCTTTACTTGTAGGTCCTCAAGTGCATTGCCTCTTTGAATGTAGACCCTGCAGTTCATGGCTTTATAGTGCAGCTGCCACTGGATTCTGATAAACCTATCAATACAGAAAAAATAACCAATGCTGTTGCACCTGAGAAGGATGTGGATGGGTAAAACTGACTTCACTCCTGGAAAGCATGACAGCTTTTCCAGAAAGAAGCTTTTTTTTGTTTGTTTGGGTTTTTTGTTGTTGTTTTGTGGTGGGTTTTGTTTGTTTGTTTTGGGGGTTTTGTTTGTTTTGGTTTTTGTTTGTTGCTTTTTTTGTTTTTTGAGGGTTCTTTTGATTTTGTGGGTTTTTTTCCTTTTGAACTGGGGGAGCTAGATCTGGGGATCTTACCTTTATTCTTTCAAAATACAGCTTAAGTAGCATCAATGCTGGGAAACTCTCAAGAGGGGACCTTGGAGACTGCTTTATTCCCTGTACTCCAAAAGGCTGCATGGAACTTATCAGGCAGACAGGTAAGGAGGTTTGCATCTATTATTTATGAGTGCTGTAGTCTTCAATAAGAGAAGAAATTCTGCACTTTGCAAGACTGTGCTTCACATTGAAACTTTTGTTGTGGTGCCACATTTCATCTCCAACTTTTCAGATAGGAAAAAAGCTATTTTTAAAGTGATCCTTCCTACCTGCCAACTTCAGTTCCCTTTCACACAGCACCCAGAAGAAAAATAGTATCCTGAAGCACCAGTGCAAGACTTAAACTGACCATGAGACTCCAGAGCAGTTTGAGTTAGTTTGTACTGAAATGCACAACCACCTCTTTTTACTTCCTTTGAACTTTCTGTGGTGCAGGCATCCAAGTTGCTGGGAAAAGAGCTGTAGTGGTTGGTCGCAGTAAGATTGTTGGTGCTCCCATGCATGACCTGCTGCTCTGGAATAATGCAACAGTAACCACTTGCCATTCCAAGACCTCAACACTGGCTGAGGAGGTAAGGAGAGGAGGGATGCATGAGGCTGTAGGTATCTGCTGCAGGCCAGTGCTGCCTGCTGCACTTTGCTACTCAGTGAATTGCTACACATATCTCTGGGTCTGGGTTGTCTTCCAAAAGGTTTTCTCAGTTTCCCAGCTCTTTTCAATGGATGGTTGTGTAAAGAATTCTGATGGAATAGGATCCTGGGTATATTTTGCCCTTAATCAGGGTCTTTGAATTATAACAGTGAAATTATTACCCTTGTTTTCTTTGGGCAAGTGCTGTATTTAATCATCCCTTCCTAATCTCCAAGTAGGGGCCTGCAAGGCAGCATATGTTCTTTTTTTTTTCCCTAAAAAGTCAGGTGGTCTTTTGATTTAATGGCTGGGAAATGCTGGACTATATGGTTTTTCCAGCTTTATTTTTTCCTCCAGTCTATTTTCCATGACTGGGAGTTGGTACCGTTTTCCTCTTTACCAGTGAGAGTGACAGAAATAGTGTGTTGCTGTGCTGACACCTACTTGGATTTCATAGAGCAATCAACACTGCCAGGCTCTGTAGGCAAGTATTAAAGCTGGAAGGAGAGTAGGTGTATTTGAATATAACTCACAATGAAGATCAGGAACACTGCAATGCTTCACGCTCTTAACTTGTTGTTCAGTAAGACTGTCATTAGGTTGATTAACAATTGAAGTGCTAATTCTTAATGAAATCTTAAAAATAGTTTATCTCCCTTGAAGATTAAATCTTGGAATTTTTTCTTTTACCAGCTTTCTTAGTAAACATAAGTGATGCAGTACAAGAACTGACAATGGGCTTTAGTCAGTGCCTCTAGCACCACCTTTGTGACCAGCTCTGTGAAATTTACTGACTTCTGTCTGAATGAATGCTAGTGCTGATTTACAATCAGCTTTCCCTGGAACTGCATGTTACACAGTCCTAGACTAAAAACCACAAGGCAGTGCTGCCATAAGTGAAGTTCTGTGCAGGGGTTGTTCCTGGCTGCTGTCTGATGAGTGCTGTGTGTGTTTCTAACATTGAAAAGAGCAGCTGAATATGCAGGGATATTTGAAAAGGGGAAGATAAGAATATGCAGACTTTTATTTTATATAAAAGTAGTCTGTGTGATCCACTTGGGAATCATGGAGGAGTTCAAAGGAGGTTGTGAAGTGTTGACTAGCAACAGTGCAGGGTAGGAGTGTGAAAATAGGCCATAATTTCTGGCTGCAGGAATTTGTGCTTGCCAAGGAACTGCATAGCTACCTTTAACTGCTGACAATGCCCTTCTATCCCTCCTATGGCAATGGGTAAGCACACAGTTTCACTGCAGTTGAAGCTGATCCTGCATTTTTCTGTTTCCTGCGTGATACAAAGTTTTTTTATTTGGCTTTTTTTATAGGTCGGTAAGGCTGATATCCTGGTGGTTGCAGCTGGGAAAGCTGAAATGGTGAAAGGTGAATGGATCAAACCTGGTGCAATCGTAATAGACTGTGGAATTAACCATGTGCCAGGTGTGTGAGTAATGCATAAAGAGTGGGGTTGTGTTTATTTGTATATAAATGCAGTTGCTAAGTAAGTACATAGATACTGTTTCCTTGGTGTTTCTAGTCAATGTAGGTTCTTTCTGTTTTAAATCTGCCTTAAGCAATGATGGCAACCTCTGAAGATGCCCAAACAGAAACAGGTTGGTCTGAAGTACTGTCCTAAAGCAGATCAGTGTCAGTTTTGTTTCTGCCTTTAATGAGGCTGATGAATGAGGAGGCATAGGAAATACTACAATATCCATGTAATTTAATGCAACTACATAGTGAAGTCTTGCTGCTGTTGTCACTTGTGAGCGGGCAGTGTTGCTTTCATTACTTTGCAGTTAGATCTGATTAAGCTGTTTTGTTTGAAATATGTAAGTGGCAAAAAGTCTTAAAGTAGCTGTGGATTTGTTAAATCACAACATTAATTTCTTAGGCTTGAATAGCTGTTTTCTTGAAACAAAGTTCTGCAAGTGTATTGGTGACAGTGGCTCTGGCATAGAATAAAGTGCATGAATATAATGGATTTTAGGGTAGAGTTTCACTTAGCTACTCCTTCCTTTTAAAGGAGGAACAGACAGTCTGGCAATTTCTGTTTTCATCTCATTTTAAATCCAAATTACAGATATTGAATGATATGGAAAATTAGTCACCATCCAGCTATCTCTATGCTACACCCACAAAGCTTTTAAAAGGTAGTTTTCATAATTAATCAGTCACTTTGTTGCCATTATTTAATGTAATGTAAAGGAATTTCTGTTCAGCAGTCTTGTTCCTCAAAGATGTCACCGAGTTTCATTTAAAAACATTAGTCCTCTGTCTAATTAGAATTAAAAAGTTACCTGCTGTTGCTGTTTGTTGCTTGACATTTGTGCCAAACTACCCAGACTTAGGCAACTTGCCAAACCCCACAGGGTCACTGCTGATTAACATGAAGCAGAATGGTTTGGAGTGTCCCCCCCAAACATATTGAAAATAAACCACTATTGTGTTTTCATATGTATGATGAACATATTTTGCATATGATGGGATGACCTTTTTTGGAGGCTTGATGTAAACTCCATGCCTGAGGACACATCCCTGTTTCTTTGCAATTAGTCTGCCTCGGGCAGTGCACTGAGATCTGAGCTTCTTGTACTGCTGTGCTGGGCTTACATGGCTGCATGGTGTTGTGAGACTTAGTCCTCAGGGCTTGATCAAGTGCCATGAAAGTTTCTAGATTTCAAAATGATGGGTGCCACAGGCTTTTCTGTGTTTTTTCTGAAGCTCTTGAGTTTTTTCTGCCTCTTTCTTCCCTTCAGATAGGTCGCAAAAAAGTTTTCAGATTAATCTGGGAAACTGGTGCCAAAATTGTGGGAATTGCAGTGCTCCAGAAAGAATGGCAGCTAGCTTGCCAGCTTCTTCAGCTACTTCTCTGTGCAGACAGAATATTGCTGCTAGCTCTCATGGTGCTTTGAATGTGGCAGAAGAACTAGCCTAGTGTTCAAATACCTTACTGTAGCTGTAAGGGCACCCAGCTGGGTACCTTCTAGGTGGGTGTAGATGTGATTTGCAAATCCAGGTGTCCTATACAGGCAGATCCCAATATGATTTTACATATCAGGACTTCCTGCAGGTCTGGCAAGTTGAAGTTAAAAAAAGCTGTAGCCATGGAGCACTATGCAAATGCAGTTCTGTGCTTCTGAATGGACAGTGGAACTCCCAAGACTGCCAGTTTTGAGGCTAGAATAGGCCGGTTAGGCACATCTGGCTTAGTGTACATGTATACCACAGGTGAACAGAATTTCTTCCAGGACTTCAGGCAGAGAGAGAGAGGACATTCTGAAACCTCTCTTGCAGCAAACAAGTGTATCTTCTTCCCTTTCCAGACTGGGTTGTATCTGTCGGTCTTCACTGCTCCTGAGGTTGCAGAGCTAGTACAGCAAATATTTTTAATGCCTTATTCTAGTCCTGTAAAAATTGCTCTTCTACAGGAAGGGAGACCAGTGCTGGCAGAGGATATTCGTAGAGATGGCATGTTCTCTCCACATCCAGATGGAGGAAGCAACACTGTTCAAAGTTGTTCTCCATCTAGGGCTGCAAAATCCCATAGCAAAGGGGAACCTTGAGCAGCAGAGGATCAGTCTCTCTGGATCTTGGTGCCATGCTCTTCAAACACCAGAGGAGCTAGAAAGATACAGAAAGCCCTGACTTTGTCTCTTCATGTACAGGGAATCGAGCTGGTATCACAGGCATATAAAATCAGATTATATTGAATCCCTGAGGAGACACCTTTCCCAGTAGTATCCTGAAAAGGAAGAAGTCTTGCAATCACATGGCTTCATGCTTGCTTCATAGATAAGTGTCATGTATTAACTTGTGTGTTTGCAATCATATGTTCACCAGAAACACGTTACAATTGCATGTATATTGGCACAAGTTGGTTGGGAGTCATGTGGATATTCCCAGCCCTTGTCTGGTGAAAGTAGGACTGTGAATTAGCTCTGGTTCAGAAGCTACACTCAGGCTTTCTCTCATGCAGCTGTCTCTGGAGATGGATGGAAATCATCATACCTGTTCATTCCATATGTGCAGGCATGTCCTTCACTTCTTTGACCTCAAAGTCCTTGGATGCTCTCTCTCATGTGTTACATCTGGCTAAGGAGCCTACTGGACCAAAGAACCACTGGGAATGATTATAGTGTCACTGTAACTTGGTTTTTTTTTTGTTTTTTTTTTCATGGGATGATGAGCATCAAGAAAGTGAAATAATGGAAAGAGGTAGAAAGTGTTGTAAGTGAGCTTTCCTTCAAAATAATATTTTAAAGGTAATTGAATAGCTCCAAAGTTGTGTGCAGCAGTGCTTGGTGCAGATGCATGGGGAGGGCCTGGAGGGTTTTTTTGGCTTGTGCTCTTCGCTGTGTTGAGTAACAGATAAGGCTGTTTGTGTTTGGAGAGGCTAATTCATCTCTTGTTTTCTTCGTTCTTAGGCAGGGAGTCTTCCTGGCCAGAGTGGCTGGTAAGCCTGCTTGGCATCCTTGGAAGAAAATAAGATTATGTTATTTGCCTTTTGCAACCTTAATTAAACTGAGCTCTGGGCTTAGAGGCCAGATTGGTCTGCAGTTCAGGCAGCAAAGCAGAGAGAGACTGTAGAAACATTTTTTAGCAACTGTGATGTTGTTCAAACTCTGAACTTTAGGGAAAAGAAGTGTTGCTTAAACATGAAGACAACAAAATATCCAAGCTGCTAATTCCCAGTAACAATACAGTTAATAATTAGTGTTGTCAGGAGCTGCTTTTGTTCCCTCTGCAGTTTTATCATCAGCTGCTTGGGTGTTTGGTTTCTCTTCCACTTCTCCCCCTCGCCAAATGTATATAAAAGTTATTGATTATTCACTGTTTAAACATACACTTATTGTATGCAATGCAAAATTTCAATTTGACAGCACTAAATCTACAGGTTTTTCACACTGCTGAAAAGTTCCCTAGCATCCTCATATCTGTGGATTAGCCACTTAAATTTGCCTCTTTTTGATATGCTCTGTCTATAATCAGAAAGCTCTTTAGATGACTGTGTTAGTTTACTAATGCATGTTATCTTTTTCTCTCTTCATAAGTGAGCTTAAAGATCACTACTGGAAAAAAGAAGTGCTGTATCTGCTTCTGAACTGTCAGGGCATGCAGTGTAGCAGGATATAGCAACTTTTGATGGACACAAAGGAGATTATTCTACTGGAGCTCTCTTAAGCTATCTGTGAGCTTTGATCAAGACTGACCTCTGTGAATAACAGTATTTACTGGTTATGTTTAGAATGGCAATTAGTAACTGAAAAGATCATCACTTTCTGTCTTCAGGTTCTGTAAAGTCAGGTGATTTTATCCAATACTAAGGCTTAGATTACCTCCTGAATGGAACAGAGCAAATGTAAACCTGGACTTTTTGAACAAGTCAAATATATTTCTTCTCACTCTTCTTCTAGACCATTGGTTAGCATGTTTAGAATGCCAATCCTTCTAATTGGCAGCCATACTAATCCATCAGAGCAGTACAGCAGGACCTGCAAGAGGGATGGTTCAGGTAATATCTCTATGGTATGACCCGTTTGTGTTTTATTATTGCACAGACATGAGACTTGATCTGTGCTACGGTCCTGCATTTGTTTTGGAGTCATCTTCAGGCAGCTTCTTGGTCCATGTGCTATTGAGACAATTGCATCCTCTAGGAAAGGGAGATCTTGCTAACGATAATGGGAAGATATGTTGCATGAGCTGTTTGCACTCTCTGGGTGAAAAAGAATGACAACAGCTGCTTGATTTGTAATGTCATGCTGTTCTAACTTTTTCTCTTTCTTTACATCTTCCTAAGTGCACAGCTTTTGTTTTGTTTACTTCAACAGAGGGAATGACTTCAGCTTAGTGAAACAAGATGTTTGACATACTTTTTCCTTGAATTTCCAGACAGCACAAAGGCCAGTGGAAAAAGAGTTGTAGGAGATGTGGCATACAGTACAGCAAAGGAAAAAGCTTCCTACATCACACCAGTTCCTGGTGGTGTTGGGCCTATGACTGTGGCCATGTTAATGCAGGTATGTGGGCAGGCTGTGAGACTGCTCAACATCTCCTTTATTCTTGCCTTTGGGGTATGTTGCTGCTGACCACTGGCACACTACCAGAGCAACTGGTTCTTTCTTCTTACTGTTACAGTGGTCTGATTAGGATTTCCAGTTTCTAGCCCAAGCAATTTGGATTCAGTTAACTAAGGAAGAAGATGGGCCTTAGGGAAGTGTTAGGACAGAGCGCTAGTGAGAAGCAGGCTTGTCTTATAAAGCTCTAGCTGCAATTCTAAAACTATCTGTTTGGTGATTTGATAAAAAGAAAAATAACAATATTAAGCCAGCTCCCTCTCTTTCCTGTTTTGCTTAAGAAACCTTTCTGGCACAGAAGAACTGAAAGAATCCAATGCACTGGGAGGATGGATGGATAGATGGATGGATATGGCGGTGTTTTTTTTCCAAGATAATTGTGACCATAATATCATTCTGGATTTTAGTGAATGCTTTAGTCAGAGCACTTTGTGTTAATCCCAAACTGAGACAGGTGGGAAGGGACAACCTTTCTGAGTCCATCTGTAAACCAGCATGGTTCATCCAGTAGTGGCTGCTATAATGGATTCTCATACACATTTTAGAGCACAGTGGAGAGTGCGCAGCGTTTTATGGAGAAGTTCCAGCCTGGAAAATGGAACATCCAATATAGCCAGCTTTCCCCAAAGATGCCTGTTCCAAGGTAATGCTTTCAAATGAAGCCAGTGTCAGTGTTCATGCAATACAGTAGTCACTCCTATTCCCAAGCTTTGCATTATATGGGGCATGCAGACTGTGGCTGGTTTGGAGAAAAGCAGAGAGGAAGCACTGTGAAACCTTGCTAAGGGAGTAGTGCTAACCTGCTGTGATGCTGTAACATGTTGCAGTGTTGGATTGGGTCATCCTGATAATATTAAGGCATAAAGATGGACTTCCACAGACTCTTAAGGTCACCTATATAGTTGCTGAACAAAGTCAGCAAACAGCAAGATAGTTGTATTTTGGGAAAAATCCAGTTTGACATGGCAAAAACGTAGCATCCTGAAATAGGAGTTGTTTGTGTCAAGTCCCCAAGGAGCACTTGAAAAATACACAAAATACCATAAGGGAGCATAGCACATGCCTACAAAAAGGCATTCTTGGATTGGAGGTGAAGAGGTATGAGGAGTTTTTTGTTGGGAGTGGGGGTTGTGTTGGTTTTTTTGTTTTAGTTTGTTGGGGCTTTTGTTTCTTTTTGTTGTTGTTTTTAATGGTAAACTCTGAGGATGTGTGTATTGTACTGTATCAGTGGAATTGATTCATTTAACTAGGCGGGTTTTAAGCTTTCCTTTTAAAGTATTGATTGGGTGTTTGTAGCTTATGCTGTCCAGAATTGGAGATTTTGTATGAAGTCTGACTTATAAATTGACCTTTCTCTCTTTCTTTAAGTGATATTGAAATCTCACAGTCTTGCATACCCAAACCCATTGATCAAATTGCAAAAGAAGTTGGCTTGTTCCCTGATGAGGTGGAACTCTATGGCCATACTAAAGCCAAGGTTCACTTGTCAGCTCTGAAACGTCTGAAGAACCATCCAGATGGCAAATATGTTGTTGTTACTGGGTAGGTATTTCCTTAACTGAGGCATCACTTGCATTATGTTGAGGTGAAAAGAAATTTTATTTAGTTGTATAACGTTTTGGTAAGGTCACTGCGTGGGGTGCTCTGGGTTTCAGTAAATCGCACTTTGAAAATCTACTGGTTTGGGAAATAGAGTTCCCAAATCTATTATCTCTTGTGGTAAATAGTGGGAATTTAGGTTAGCGTTTTTGCCCTGGAGATGAATTGTTTTGCTCTGCAGGTCAAGGTTCAGAAGGGCAGCCTGAACCATAGTCAAAGCTCTTCTAGTCTAGCAACCTGCCTTCAACCGTAACTAGCAAGATGTTTCAGAGGAAAATCTTTGGCAATTATGTGATAATTTACCAGTCTAATTCCAGTTTCAAACTGGTGAAGATTAGCTGAAGCAATCCAGAATTTGAGTTGGCATTAAGTCCAATGGGTGGGTGGCTGTTTTATACCAGTAAATGTTTTGAGTCTCACCCACTTCATTGTCTGTTCTGCTTTTTCACTGTAGGATTACTCCTACTCCCCTGGGAGAGGGGAAGAGCACCACCACTGTTGGTCTTGTTCAAGCCTTAGGAGCACACCTTCAACAGAATGTCTTTGCTTGTGTTCGTCAGCCTTCACAGGGGCCAACCTTTGGGATAAAAGGTATGAGCTGTTATGTTCCAGCTGAAGTAAATGGGGAAAGTTTGCATTAAGAAATCTTCTGGTGCATCATAGTTCTACATAATTACAAGTCACGGTTACAGTTTTACATAATTGTGATTTCTTTCAAGAATGAAAAACCTTGGGTGAGTTCTTCAGTGTTGTCTTCAAGTGCTGTGCTGGTATTTAAACCAGGCTGCTTGATAGTAGGTTCCTTCTTACAGCCATTAAGAAAATAAATGTAACACCAGAGACACCTTTATTTGTGTGATTGACTCTTGTCTCTCTGTAGGTGGAGCTGCAGGTGGTGGCTATTGTCAAGTTGTACCCATGGACGAGGTAATTCTTTATACAAAGCCTCATTGCACATATAGCTCAAAGACCTTGAAGAGATAGTACAGTCTGATAACTTTAAAAATGTTTGTTTGTGGCATGGTGTAGCACTCCCAAGAACTGAGTGCTTGATTTCAGCAAAGCTTTTCTTCAAAGAAGCCAAACAAACAAAGGAAAAAAAAACCAAACCAACAAGAAACCATTTGCAAAGGTAACTGCATGGTCAGGGAACTTAATAGAACTGAGAATTCCCAGATCCTCTGTTCCCTTGAATTCTCTGCCTTGAGTAGCTTCATACCTTTCAGCAAAGTACATCCTGTGCCTCTATCTCCCAGCACTGAAATGAAGGTGATAATGAGTTAATAAGTTCTGGAAGCATATTTAGTAGTTCTGTCAGCAGCAGTGGTCACCAGCTCTTTCTGTGAGCTGTTTTGGTGGGCTTGTGTTTTAGATTACTAACATGAAATGGGAAAAGGGAAGCTGGGAATCAGTAAATGCCAAAGACCTCAGCCTGTGGGGGGCTGGCACTGCAGCATATTTCTGGCGTGACTTGGCAACAAGTAAAATCCTGTGTCTGGGGGCAGGGAATTGAAAGGCACGTGTAGCACGTGTTTTTGTGCTTGTCTCAACTCTCAAAGTAACTGCCTGTGTAATTCTACTTTTGTCTGCTATGCTATAGATTGACATAGGGCAATTCTAGGAAGAAAAGGAGAAATTATCAAAAGGGCTGTTTGGTCCAATTGATGCAGCAAGTCCACAGAAGATAAAAATGTTAAGGAGGCAGAATATTGATTTATTCAGGTTCTGAGAACACTTGTAAATGGTAGATGTGACAGGAAAAATAATATTCTGCTGTTTGGGAATATTAATGAGATGAGCCAAAATACTTGACTGTGTGCAGCAGTGGGAAACAGCCCCACTCTTGGAACTGAACAGGCTTCAAGAACTTAATTTCAGGATGACCCACATGGTATAAATACACATAGTTTTTGCGGGGGTGTTTTAATCTATGCATGCCTCATAAAATCAAAGTATCTGGAGCCACTGCTTACAGGAATGGCCTTGATACATCATACATGCAGCTTTCATCCTAAAAAAAGATTAGCAAGTGAAAAATTTGAGTTCTCTCTGCAGAACCAAGGTATAATAATTGCTTCTTGTTGCATATATTTTCACTCCTCTCTCCGGCTACCATTGCCATTGCACAGCAACTTTTCCCCCCTCTTAAATATATTACCACAGGGGTGCTACCACCATTGCTGATGGCTCAGCCTTGGCCAGGGACAGGGCTGTCTTGGAGCCAGTGGCTGTCAGACAGGGGAGAAACTTCTAGTGGCTCCTCACAGAAGTCACCCTTGTAGCCTGCCCTGCCCCACTACCAAAACCTTGCTACACAAGCCCAATACCACTGCCTGTTTTTTAAGACCACAATATCGAGGCTTCAGCAATATCCTATCACAAGGTCTTCTGTCATACTATTTCTAATGTCCCCTTTTTATCTTCCCCCTTTGCTGCCTTGCTACAGAAGGAAAGGATTGTTTTAACCACACCTTGTACTCTGCTGCCATAGCACAAGTTTGTCACGTAAGCTGCATATCCCAACTCATTTGTCACTGTAGCTACAGTGCAACCAGATAGCTCATGTAGACAAACCCACTCAAATTATCTTTAAGTGAGGTAGAACCAAGAAAGCTACTGGCAGTGTCACTGTGTAGTATGGGGTCTACAAGCTGTGCCTACGATACTGTTTGAGTGGTTAGCTTATGCAGAGCTCTGTGAAGCCACAGCTTTACTGCTGCTGCTAGTTTCAGTTTAGCTCAGATACCTTTATGGAAGCAGCAGCAGCTTCAGCCTAGTGAATGTGTGAAACCTCTTGTGCAAATCATGAGAGTTGAGTCAGAAGGAAGGTGAGGGAGGAGCAATGCAGATGTGCCATACCATGACTTTATGAGGTGTCAAGGAGACTGTGAGAATTGTTCTTATTAAAAAAAAAAAAAAGGCAACCCAACAACAACGACAAAAAAACCTATTTGGAAGCTTCATTCTGGAAGTTTGTAAAATGACATAAATGTGGGGGAGGCATTTTTCTCTTTTAGAGAAATTCTTTCCTCCGTTCCACTTACTGCACTGAGCAATCTCTCCCCCTCCACCCTCATCCACTTTAACATTGCTATTAATACTTCTCTCTCCATCTGTCTGTGATGAATTGAAATAAATGAAAATTGCAGCTGAGGTAACTAATATGTTTTTTGTCCTCTAGTTTAACCTCCACCTCACTGGTGACATCCATGCTATCACTGCAGCCAACAACCTGGTCGCTGCTGCTATCGATGCACGTATGTTCCATGAGCTAACTCAGACTGACCAGGTACCATCCTTTCTTAAGATGAACCCATCCCACTTTGGCCAAGGTGTTTTGAGTGTCCCAACAGTTCTAACTACCTACCTGTTTCATTCTGCAAGGCTCTCTACAACCGTTTGGTGCCCTCTGTCAATGGTGTTAGGAAGTTCTCAGACATCCAGATCCGAAGACTAGAGGTAAGTTCCTGGTTTTGCATTGACTTCTGGTTCTGTTCCACTTATTCATCCTTTATGTAGGCAGATCAAGGATACAGAAACCCTCATATTGTCTTGTAAGTCATTCTGTTGGTATTCATTTTTTTACATAAAGTATTCAGAAGTTGAGCACAAAAAGCTGAGATGCATCCCCACAGGCAAAAAACATTGATTTAACTGTCTTTATTCTATGCTGTATGAATAATACAGTTGGAAGAGGCAAAGGGATTACTACCCTTTATTAATAGTGTCAATTCAGTATCCTTAATGCCATTTAAGAAAGGACCAGAACTGGTCTCTGTATCTTATACTCAGTTACAATTAGAGATTAATAGTTCCCATATGACAGCTACATAGATAATGCAGCACAAAAAAAAAGGCAACTCATAAGACTCGGCAAAAAGAGAACATAGACATTTTTTTGCCTTATCCAAATTGAACAGACATGGAAAATGGAGAAAACAGCTGTCCCCTAATTCCCTGCTTCTCTTCTCCCCAAATAAATTCTCAGTTAGATGAGCAGTCCTGTCATTGCATGGCAGTCCCTGAGTGGATGACAGCTCCCCTGATCCTCAGAAATTAATGTGAACTAGCACATGTCCTTGGCCTCTGAAAGAAAGTGGGGATTAACAGAGGAGTAATTTTGCACTGGGCTTGGAACTGCTGGCTAGGACAGCCTGGAGCCTGCTAAATTCATTTCAAGAACAAAAGGGCTTGTACAATATTCAGGCTGGATCAGTTGCCCATTTGGATATGAGGAGCAATAGTCAGACTACTTGAGAAGCTAAAACTATTTTTTAGCTGGCTATAATGTCTCAACCATTGGAGAATGTGTGGTTTGCTTCCAATGCTGAGCAAAGAAGTCATGACGTTGCTTGGTTTTCCTGATGGGCTGTTGAAGGAACTCTACCCTAACTGCTCTTCTGGTTATTAAATGTTGAGGTGTGAATGGGATGCTAATACTCCAGAAAACTACTATCTTTTTTTTTTTTTTTAATTTGTTTTCTAAATTATGTGCTTGTAGAGGAAGAAACCAGACTTTCTTCTTCCCTACCTTTCTTCAGGAGAAAAATGCAAGTTTGCTGTCTAGTTAATTTAAACTTTGTTCCTTTTTACATCGCTTTCCTCATTCCTAAATCTGCACTTGTATCAGGCTTCTTGAGATAATTCTTCTCTCAATTAAGCAACTTGGCAAACTGCCCATTCTCTCAGCATGTTCAGGATCAGCTTTCTGGGATGCTGACAGCCTTGTGACTGAATTGTTTAATTCCTCCTTTTTGCTGCTTAACCAGCGTGCTGAAGGCAGCGTCTTGGAATACGTCTGGCTGTGTGCAGTGACCCTAAGCAGAATAATGAGAAATGGATGTAAGCATGTGGGGCTAATGATTAGAACACGGCGTGTAAGAAATTGCAGAGCTTTCTCTCTCTTATTCTTTCTGTAGCTGCTTTGCACAGAGCTTGCTGACAACCTTCCCTAATGAGCTCTATTGTCTGCCTTGCCCTTTGCTAGCTGGACAGCAGCAAGCTGTGCTTCCAGGTGCATGCCAAGAGGGATCATCCTACATTGCTCGGCACTAGAAGAAGGGCCACTGAGAAGGCAGCCCCTCCTAATTTGTGAATATGCAGACACTGCTGCCAAAGTCTCATTTCTTTAGTGAAAGGTTTATTTCTGTGAATCTTTTCCTTATACCTTTTTGTATTTTAAACGTCCTTTCCTTCCATAGAAATTGGGCATAAACAAAACTGATCCTGTGGCTTTGACGAAGGAAGAAGTAAATTTATTTGTGAGATTGGACATTGACCCTAGCACCATAACATGGCAAAGAGGTAAAAAAAAAAAACCATTAAATAAATGGATTATTAAGGTATAAAATGTGTCAAAAGAAAGATTTGCAAGTGCAGCAGGAAATGTGCTTCATTGGAATATGGGAAAGAGTGCAGGGCTGGCCTCTCCTGAGTGTTTGGTGGGATAGGTGCTTGCAGCTGGGATCCCATTCCTGAAGGGTCTGACACAGGGGCTTGAATCTTAATCCTCGTGAATTCGGAGCAGACTTACTAATTATTGCCAAATTTGTGTTTCTGGATTTGTCAGTCTCTGAGGGAGTTGAGTTTGGTGACTGTAGCCAACAGGCTTTTCACATGACTGAAAAAGTGCTGAGCAAGGGTTCTGCTCCAGGATTAAACTATGATTTAATCTGCCCACTTGCTCTGATGGGGACGAAGAGCAAATAAAGGCCAGAAATTTAAAAGGTTCTTGTAGGTACCTAAAAGCAAGATCAATCTCTCGTCTGGCAATTAATATTTCACTAGCATTAGACCCCAAGAGTATTGCTTTTTCTTCATTTTATTAAAAAAACTGTTAAATGTGTTCTCCAAAATTTGCTTCATAAACTGTAATGGAGCTATAGTAGTCTGCCTCATGGGAAATATTTTATAAAATACTTAGAATTTTTCAAGCAGATAGTAAGGAACAGCAAATCTAAGCTGATATTTGATAGTTTGTGTTTCCAAGGTAATTTGAGTTAATGGGGCTGTGTAAAAGTGCTCTCACTAAATGTTAGAAACTGACCATTTTATCACTTCACTCATAAAATGATAATTTTATTTCTTTGGGGCTGTAATAATTTCCTGATTTCACATTGACTAATGATAGTGAAAAAGCAATCTGGATTATACTAGCAGCTCTGCTTTTCAAGGAGGCTTTGAACTTGCAGTTCAAAAAGGGAGGTAGAAACCTTCTGGTTGCAGTGCAGGGTCTGCATGGGGCTGTGGGCACTTTGTTGCAGTTCAGTTTTGTGAAAGAATCCCACTGAGCAGCATTTGCCGTTCTTCAGGAGAGGATGTTGTCTTGAACTCCTATGTTTTCTTCATAGGTGATCTAGCAGAGTGTTCAAATAGGGCACAGATGTGACTTACAACCTGCAATGTGACTTCTCATCTCTGTATTTCTTGCAGTGCTGGATACAAATGATAGGTTCCTTAGGAAAATCACTATTGGACAGTCTCTAACAGAAAAAGGCTTCTCACGAATGGTAATTGTTCCCTTTTCTCACCTGTTCTAAAAAGTACTTTGAAAAATGTGGTCCTAAAGCAAGTTTCTGTAATTTAGGTATTTCCGCCTCTTACACCAGTACGTTAATAAAGATGAAAGCAGAAAGTCCCTTCAGCAAAGCAGTTAGATTTGCTACCAGTGTGGTTTTTATTGTCTATTTTATTTTCTGTGTGTCTTTCCTGAATGCTGGTTTCCCAAACTGGGGTGACTGGATACACAAACTCCCTCTGTATATTTAATGCACGGCAATAGCTAATTTTTACCACTGCAGCTGCTTTGGGTTGGATGAATCTGACCAAAACTAGACACAGTATCTGAGCTTGTTGCCTAGATTCATTATATAATCAATAGAGTAAATTAGGCAACCTGGGCTGTGATTCCTCTCATCCCTTAAGTAACTCTCAAATTAATAGTTCAAATTAATTGTTCTCAGAAAAGTCTCTTTCTACTGATTTGAAATGTCCCTAGGGTGCTTTGCTTCAATAGAGGTGTCTGTGTAACATCACATGAATTTTACCCTTCATTTCCTATAGATTCTGATAATTTTTTTTGTCATTTACTGAACTCGAGTGATAGTCAGATGAGTGAGTAAGCTTAGTCTTCAAAAATATAATTTGTTAGTGCTAAGCATCCGTACATGAATCACTAATGGATGTGCCAAGAGAGTGTCATGTAATAGAAATGCAATAAGTTTTTACTTAATTTTCAAAAAAAAATGCCCAGCTTAAAATTACCACATAAGTATGTTCTGAGAGTAATACTTTGGATTTCTTTTATATTGGTATGTCTGGATTTTTTTCAATTTTTTTGGTTCTGATGATGATGATTGGCCTTTTTTCAAGAATTAAATGGAAGTAAGCATTACTGCTAGGGGAAACTCTTAATGAGTTCATATTCTTTATTCGTCTCTTGCAGGCTCAGTTTGACATCACTGTGAGCAGTGAAATCATGGCAGTTCTAGCACTCTCTGATGGCTTGGATGATATGAAAAAGAGACTGGGAAGAATGGTGGTAGCTTCCAGCAAGAAAGGACAACCAGTTACAGCAGATGACCTTGTAAGACATTGACTCAGTTTTTAAATGCCAACTTTTTTCCTATTACTTCTGAAAGTCCTTAGATTGAAAAGCATAGAGACAGTTCTGTACAGAAAAGACTTATAGAAGTATAGAAGACCAAAGATGAAATCTTAGCCCCTGGAGTTCATTAAGATTTTTTTACTTCAGTGTGGTTAGCACCTTGCCTAAAGAGTTTGTGTGTCCATGTGATCTGGGCAGGGAAAAAGGATCCAGTGTGATGTATGTGAGTTAAGTTGGAGCTATCACTATATTGTTAATGGGGAAATACATGGGGCTGTCCAGATAACAAGCATATTTACAACTCAGAAGAGCTTGGAAGAACATCTGGCCATCCTGTTTCTCAGTCTTCCTGGACTAAGGCAAACATTAAGCCAGAACAAAATCCTCTGAATTTAATTACAGGTGGTAAAATATTTTATTCTGGGAGACATTTTGCTAAAAGGGAAAGCCTTTGCTGAGGGACACACAATTCTTATTTCTAGTGCATTAAATGCTGGATATAGTAGCACTGTATAGTAGCAGACACTGATGTCTATTACTGGTAAGTAAAGCAGTCCCAAAGAGCAGTTGCAAGCTGCAGCACTGTCTTGCAGCACTGTCTTGGCATTCTTGTGAAGCATGTCAGCTATCACTCCTCCAAATGGTCCATGAGCATGTTCCAGGGGAATAGCCTGTGCCCCAGACACTTACTCCAATAAATGCTTTGAAGATGGCAACCCTGTTTTGAGAAGGAAAGGGGAATTGAGACCTGGATGTCAACTATGCCCTGTCACTTGGCCTCAAGGTAGAGAAGAGGCTCAGGACCAATAGAGATGTGATATTGGTGCTAACTGCTGTCCTGTGTAGCAAATTTTTCACAGCCTGCTTTGCAAAAGACAAGAGTATTACAAAATTATGTGACGTGGTGTTTGTTGTGAATTTTCAAAATTAACTTTTTCAGTGAGACAGAAGAATCCACAGGGTGGGTTCCAGCAAGGAACCTGTGTTTCCAGCAAGGTGGCCACAGCACTAAGGATTTTGCTGTTTTGTTTTGTGTTTGTTTTCTTGGTTTTGGCAGGTGGTTTTGTTTGTTTTACTTCTTCCCAGGAACAACCTAAGAAGCAGTAGGTCAGCAATGTGGCCTCACTCTGGCCTTGCAGGAAAAGGGGCTAGACTGGGAACCATTTATGTGTAAATGTTTTTATGTGAGGCATTAGTTGAAATTGAGGGAGGGCATGTGCCGGAGTCCCGTAGGCAGCTTTGACATTTTAATTTCCACTGCTGGCATGATGCTGGTTTAACCTTATGTACCTGAGTTAAACTGTGTTCTGGAAAAGAGGAGACTCTTCTGCTGTCTATCAGCACTGGGGGCAGATGGTTCTGGGTAGGGAATTGTGCTGAATTTTATGTGGAGTCCAGGTGATAAAAGTCTAATATTGATTTTTTTATTTTTTTTTTAAACCTTTTTTTCTTTTTTCTTTTTTTTCTTTTCTAAACAAATAGTTTAATTCTGTCCATTTCAACACAGTGAGGACTGTGTTACATACTACTCATGCAGGCAGAAACATGGTGATTGCAGAGACCAGACTGGCACAATAAGATGTCTTGGTCCTACTGTGGTAAAACCAATGTCATGAGTGTGCTACCAGCAACCTCAAAGAAACTGGGAAGATATGTGGAATCAAAAACTGGCTACAGGTTTTAAGAGATGGGATGTATTGAACATGCCACTGAGTGACACAGGCCTGAAATGTCGTCATGGAAATCTTGCTCTGTAGTTTTCATTATTCTGGAGATGACAGAAGTTTAAAACTTATCCATTAAATGTTAAATAACCTTTCATGTGGCAAGATGGAAATTAATGAAGCAAAGCAGTGAATGTCTTGGGGAAAAGAAAATCTTTCATATAATTGAGTGCTGCAATCTAGCTGAAATTAAAAGGGGAAAAAGAAGAAATCATGATTCAAGGTTTTAATAATTGCTGGGAACATTTGTCTCACTACTCATTATAGCAATTCTTGTTACTTTTGCCAACGCTTCGTAGCAGCCAGTTTGGTTTCTAGTGGCCTGGGTCACTCACAAGGTTTATCAAACCTTCACTGTCTCTTCCCAAAGCAGAAGGAATCACAAGCTTTCACTTTGCAGGAAGCAGAATTGCAGCAAGATATCTTGCTGCACCTCAGAGGAAACAGGGTCTGCCTTTCATGATGTCAGTCTGGTCTTTCTCACAAGCACAGAGGTTCACTTTAACAGTTATTTCTGCACAGGAGATTTGGCCAGGATGCAGCAGCTTGTTATGACATTTTAAGGTCAATATGTAGAGCCTAATTGCTGAAATGAGAGGGGGAAGAAAAGTCCAAGACAATTCTACCTGCAAAAGCCAAGAACATTGACATATGCATGACTTTAAACTTCTGAGTATGTTTAGATCCAGCAAAAGACGGGCAGTAATTCTGAAGTTGAGATACCAGGGTAATAAGCATGGTCCAGTATTTCAACATGTCTGACAACTATTGTGAAAAACTCCTTGCTTTGTGCCACCTGGTGGGCTGCATTAAACCATACGTACCTAAGAGTTACTCTCTCTCTGCTATTGTTTACCATCCTGCCTGTAGCACTGAAGCAGCAATTATTCTTCATCCTTCAGTACAAAGGGATGACCAAACAAGGTCACAGCCAATAGGCTGCCCCCAGCAGAAATCACAGATCCTCTTACAAGGATGTGAAGGTCATTATTCTGCCACTCCCTGAGTTAGTTATGTATAGAGCAAATGCTGGTTCTGGTCCAGAAAGCTCACCAGGACTAAAGCACTGGATAGGAATTGTCTCAAGGTCTCGGTACATTTGGAAACTGATTGCCCTTTTGTCTTTTAGGGAGTGACTGGTGCTCTGGCTGTCTTGATGAAAGATGCTATAAAACCAAACCTCATGCAGACATTAGAGGTGAGCAGAGATGATTTGCTATATGTGCATTCTCAGAGCCCAGAAGCAACCACTTTACTTCATTCATCACAATCAGCACAGGCTTTACTCAGCTTAGAGGTTTACTGTGGTTTGCTGCCTAAGGTTGAGGGTGAGGGGAGAGGGCTTGCTTCTTTCCAGGTCTGCCACTGGTGTGTGGTGTGAGGAAATGCAGTAAACTTTGCTGTGGCTCTGTTCTGTTGTCTTTAATACCAGGAACTGTTTTGGGAATCTAAATGTTGTGCATGCACTTGCTGGGATTTAGCCATCCTTTTCCTAAGAGGATTAATAACTTGTGCAGATTATTATAATCCTGTTTGCCCTGTGGTCCTTATTACTGATAACAAATGTTTGATCAGAAGGCTTTAAGATCTGTCTTCTAAAAGCGTATTTCTTTACTGTCAGCTACTGTAGTACTTAGCTCCTGAAATGCTACAGATTTGCTAAATTTTACTCTCTGATTTTCTCCCTCTCCCACATCCCCCCCTTTTCTAGGGAACACCAGTGTTTGTTCATGCTGGACCTTTTGCCAATATTGCACATGGAAATTCTTCAGTGTTGGCAGACAAAATAGCACTGAAGCTTGTGGGTAAAGATGGTTTTGTTGGTAAGTATGTGGAGTTTTTTGTTTGCTTGCTTGCTTTTTGTTTGTTTTGTCAAGAGGGATCTGCGCTTTTTTTTTTTTTCTTGCGACTTGTCTTTGTTTTTTTGTCTTGGAAGAGCTTTCAGATTTGTATAGTCAGAGCATGATTTTTTCTACCCAGCAACCTCTCACAAGCTTCTTTGTCAATTCCTACTCTAGTTACAGAAGCAGGATTTGGTGCAGACATAGGCATGGAGAAATTCTTCAATATTAAGTGCCGCTATTCTGGTCTTCGGCCTCATGTGGTGGTGTTGGTTGCTACTGTCCGAGCTCTGAAAATGCATGGAGGAGGCCCTGCAGTAAGTACTAAGCAAGATTTTCTATAGGCCTGAGGGTCTGTTGCTGTTGTTCTGACCCACTCACTTAAAGCCCTGTAGGGTTTGATCTGCTTTTAAATTGTCTTCAGGCTTGCAGTTGTAAAAGGAATCCCTGTGTCCCTGTTGCTGCTTCACTGTAACATGTTACAGACAGTAAAAACTGCTTGTCTTATTGTCCTAATGAAGTGCTTGCATGCTGGGGCATTTGTGATATTACCACAGTCATCTACTTGTGAGCACAGCTTGGGGGCATTTATTTTTTCCTTGTATTTTTTTTCTTAGGAAAAAGGATCAACTTGGAGTGGATTCTTGACACTGTGTAATAAGAATCAAACATGAATTACCGTAATGTATAAAAATCTTACAGAGTTCCATCTTTTTTCTCTTTTCCCTTTTTTTTTTCCTAGGTCACTGCTGGGGTACCTTTACCAAAGGAGTACATGGAAGAGGTAACATTCTTTAGCTGTTGCATCAGTTAACCAACTAGCTGTGGTCTTGACATGATACTGTCATGCAGTGCATTTTTTTCATCTGCCAGGGAAATGCTGTAATGTTTGTGGTTTTTTTTTCTTAATGATGTTACTTTGGCTCTGCTCTCTCAAGCATTTGTTGTACTTGACCTAGCAAGTATTCAGAGCCTTTTAATTTCTCTTGAGCTCATGCAAATGTCTGCGCACTCAATATTTCATAGTAATATCTGCTCTGTGTCCCCTGACCCTCTCAGTATGGAGTAATTGCTTGGCAGAAATATTGTCTCTGAAAATATTCAGAGTGCCTCCTAATTATGCTCTTCTTAGCAGCAGCAGTTTCTGGTTGCAAACAGGGAGGAAAGTGAACTAAAATCTCAGCTTCTGTCCTTATGCCTTGAATGATTGTGTACACTTGGATAATTGGTCTGGCTCTCTTTTGATGGCTACAGCTTTCTTGCTTCTGGAGCTTCTGTATGGATTCTCCTTTGCATAGCAAAGGATGAAACATCAGGATTTCCATGAGTAATCTCTGATGCTGTAGGATGTAAATGTGTGTAAAATGAAAGTTGTTGCTACAGACTTCAAAACAGTAGCATGAAATTCACTGCCTGTGGTACTAAATACATAAGAGTCAGAGTGGAAAATGAGGCTTTACTGTGGGGAGTTAATGAGAATGGGTTTTAACTTCTGAAGAGTAACATTTAAAAAAAAAAAAGTGTTACTCTTACCTTGGCTTGGCAGCTGAAATCAGTAATTATTAGAAGCAGTCATTCCTTATTCCTTTTCCTGTCTTCAGTCCACAAGTATGCACTGGTCTGGACTGTTCAGAAAGCAGCACTGGGGATTTACCTTTGTGGTTCCATTCCCATTTTGTCATATTTATTGTTAACTGTGGGCATAGTAGATATGGAACACAAGTTTCACTGTCCCTGATAAAAGTGTGCTTTCTTCTTGCTGTCTTCTCTGCAGGATCTTGAACTGTTGTCAAAGGGCTGTAGTAACCTAAACAAGCAAATCCAAAATGCACAGATGTTTGGTGTCCCAGTAGTAGTTGCTGTCAATGCTTTCAAGTAAGTGAGCTGAGATGTTGAAGTGATACATGGGAATAAAATAGTGGCACCTTATATGCTATGTTTAACACCAACTCATGTTTTCAGTACAATCACTGTATAGTTTGAATATTTTTGCATTGTCAGATGTTGAATAAATAGGTGAGAACTGCTTAGTAATTTCAAATACATACCTTAGGTTAAATTAGCTTAGGATTTTATGATCAGTGACTATTATCTGTCATCACTTATACCCTGACTGGCCAAAGTACTGTGGACAGCAGGTGTCTGTGATGATGTGGAATCTAAACTCATAATAGATGGTGAGGTGCCTGTGCTGTTGACCATGTTGTGTGGTCTGCTGTATGGAATTATTATGCCTCACTAAGAAGCATTTTGAACTCTGCACACTGTGCTGCACAGGAAGTAAAATCTGTGTGCAGTTTTGTGCTGGCAGAAGGGCTTTGAACTGGTGTGTTAGAGCTGATGCCAGATGAAGCAGAGTGGCCAGCTAAGGATTGTTCATCTAAAGTAAATGGATATTGGCTGGTTTAGAGAAATTGTTTTGTATCTTGTTGTGTGCACATGATATAGCAGACTCTAGCATCTCTAAATTAGCAGTACCAAGGTCTTTTTGAGTTTGCTTCTGAAAACAGGAGTTGCATTGCCAGTACAGAACAGATGCCCCAGGAAGTCTGGAACACTACTCTGTCAGTAGTCATGGGTTTCTGCTTGTAGTTCCAGAACTACCTGTTGCTGTCTCTTCCTCCATAGAGTAGCTTCTTCCACCAAGGTGGAGAAGGCTGTGGTGGAGAGCCCCTCAGCAGCTTCCTGGGGGCAGGATTCTGTGATTTCTCTGGGCAGCTTTTGGATGTTATCAACAAGAGTGAAAAATTATTAGAGCATCCGGTTAATTTACTGCGTGTGCATTCTGGTACAAACTTTTGTCCTTACAGGACTGATACAAAGGCTGAACTGGCCCTTGTAGTACAACTGGCAAAGGAAGCAGGAGCGTTTGATGCTGTGGAGTGCACTCACTGGGCAGAGGGAGGTAAAGGAGCACTTGCACTGGCCCAAGCTGTTCAGAGAGCATCTCAGACACCCAGCAACTTCAGGTTCCTCTATGATGTAGAGGTAAGAACTTGCAGTATTACAGAGGTACTTTGCTTGTAAGGTGCAGAGCAGTTGGTTCCACTAGCTGTCTGAATGGCTGCTCTGAGAAGTCAGGAGGAAATTTGGTTTTAGAACGTAACATTTGTTCCACCAGTCACAAAGATCTGGTTAGGCAGTTCTTGTTTTGACTACCCATTGAAATACTGTTTGCTTTTGACACTGAAAAATGCTACTATGAATCTGCTGGCAATGACAAACCAGGTTTCTGCCATGGCAGCAATGGTCCAGGGTTAGGGAGAAGTTTAGTTCTTGGACTTGAGACCTGCATTCCTGTCAGAGCATGGACTGGAACAAGTCTGACCAAACCTGTTACCTTACTTTTTGTCTGCAAGTAAGGCTTATGTAGTCATACTACAGCTGGGGTGGAAGAGTGCATATAAGCATGTGTATTTCTGATAACTTTGCACATTAAGCAAATTTGACAGAGTACTTGGTAATTAATTTATTGTTAGTTCCCACATTATGGCCTGAATCCTCCTTTAGTAGCAAGCACCTATTCAAAGACCTAATGATATACAGAGCTGTGTCACTGTAACTTTTAGCTCCTTAACTAAGGTGCTTTTAATTTTTCTCCTTTAACCTCTTTTATTGGTGCTTTGATTTAACTATCAATTTGTATTCCTTTAGATTATTTTTGTCTGCATTTTGACTTAGACTTGACTGAGGATAAAGAGGCCTCCTTTGCAGAGGGGGTAATTAACATGTAAGCACAGCTTATAAGAAATTTTTGTTTCTGACCACAATAAACTAGTTTTTCCCTCTTACCAGGAGAAACAACTGCAACAACATAAATGTGCTTTGAAAAGCCTCAAATTACTGTATAGCTTTGTTCTACAGTCAGTAGGAATAGCTCTTGTATCCACAGATGGGCATTGCATGACATGTATGAAGAACTGCAAAGCTGCTGTGATGTTATGGCTCACTGTAATTTAGCCACACTGACCTGCTTGTCTTTTTTTTTTTCCCCTAGCTCCCTATTATAGATAAAATCAGACTTATTGCAAGGCAGATATATGGAGCAAGTGATGTTGAGCTCCTTCCAGAGGCAGAGGAGAAGGTCGCATTGTACACTAAGCAAGTGAGTTTTCTATGTCACCTGGTACCAGTGTTGCTTTTAATTGAAAATGTTTATACTGAGCTTTGGTGTTGAAAGTGTGTGTGAAGGGAATCATCACACTAATCATGTCCTTGTCCAGGACTCATTGGATGCTGCTATGGCAGGGGAGGAAAATGAGATGGTATGGGGAGGCTGAAACTGGTCCTGCTTCTAGCGAAGAAGATAGAAGCCATCTGTGGCTCAGTAGCACATCTATGATAGTGTATGAGGAGATAACAGTGGGAGGATTCAGTAATCTTTCTCTATTGTACTTTCCAGTCCTTCAAGGAATTAGGGAACTAAAAGTGCTCAGACTGGTGCTAAGTAGTCTCTTTCTTTTTCTTTTTTTTTTTTTTTTTTTTTTTTTTTCCCCTTTTAATTGTGTTGTGCTGAGTTGTTTAATCGGTTTTTAAACCCATATGGATTTTTTGGCAGTTTCAGTTATGCTGGGTAAAGAGTCACACAGGTGATACAACATTTCTTGGGGAAAAAAGGTCTACATTTTTAAGTTTTGAACCTGGCGTCTGGTTGTTGAATGATGTGTTCTCTGGTTGCAGTATTGCTTTTACTCTTCTCTAGCTTTATGTTCTTGTGATTTTGCCTGCTTCTGCACTAATGAAGGTCTGTAGAGGGCTTTGCAAAGAAGAGCAATGTGAGACCTAGCCTTCATTTGTTTACAGTGTGCTTGAATAATTTTGCTTTTGCAGTCCATTTACTACTGGCATGTATATAGTTTGTTGCTCTCGTGTTTCTTGTATATTCCTTTACAGGCCTATCAAAATACCATAGACATGTAATTGCAGCTTCCTTATGACCTGCAATTATATTGATCAAATGTTTTTAATTAACTGAAGAAGAACTCCAGTTCTGAGCAGTTTAAATTAACGTTTTGGGAACAGGGTAGGAAGTAAGTTATCTATCAAGGTTGTCTAACTAATGTTTCCTCATTTGGAGGTGCTGGGGGCCACGATGGTTTTGTCTTCAATGCATGGCTGAGGGCAGGGATAGAATTTGAGAGAAGGAGTGAGGATGCAGTATAGTCAGTGGATCTGACGGGCTGTGGATAAAGCAGTTGGTGAGGAGTAGGATGTCCTGACAAAATATCTGCTGCCTGCAGAGAATGACAGAATAGAGCATTATACATTTATGTAAAGGTACAATTACTGCTTTTTCACTTATTCCTCTTCTCGTTGCCTTTTCCAGGGGTTTGGAAACCTGCCAATCTGCATGGCTAAAACTCACCTATCGTTGTCTCATGACCCACAACAAAAAGGAGCACCTACAGGTTTTGTTCTGCCAATCCGTGACATTCGGGCCAGTGTTGGTGCTGGGTTCCTGTATCCACTGGTAGGAACGGTACGTGATTGAGAGGAACCCTCAGCTATGGGCTGAGTTACAGAACTTCATGTGCATTCCAGTACAGAAGGTATCTTAGGTCAGGGCCAGTCTTTGTTGTTTACATTCAGTTTTTTAACAGTCCAGTGTACTAGATGCCCCTAATAGTTTTTTTCAAGGTGAAGAGGGAAGCCAAAATCGACCATCTGACAATTTGAATACTCAGCAAGCTCCCGGTGTACTCAGGTCCCATGTCTGTCTGCCTGGATTCTAAGGAAAGGCTGAGCTCTGTAGCTAATGAATTCTGGGAGCTGCAGTCTGGTGGAGGGGAAGGGAGAAATCCTTGGCCCAGCTGATTGCTGGTGTGACTTCCCACTCCTGATGAAAGCATTTTGCAGAATTGTAGGTGAACTCTGTGTATACCTGCAGATAAGGCTGGAACAAGACAACTCTTCCAGAGCTTTACACCTTTTGATGAGAAACCTCCAAAGTAAAGCTGACCTATACTATTAATCATTTATCAGTCTTTCCTCCCATTTGGTTCTCATGGTTTTGCCAACCATCTGTTTGCTGCTCAGCTTGTATCAATTCCAACAATTTGTCTGTGCCCTTGAGTTTTTAGTTTCTGTTCTTTGACATGATTGGCAAAATGTCAGCTGAGAGAGAGGACAGAGAGTAGCTACAATGGAAACAAGATCCTGGAATAGCTTTGATATCAATTTCCTGGCAGAAAGAGGAGCTACCTGCAAAATAATGAACTAATATTCAGGTTTGCATCCAAAGAAAGAACGTTAGGATGAAAGACTCTACTGGAAGTTTTATCTGGGAAATCTCTCCTGGGTGAATGTTAAGTAGCTTGCTAGACTGTTTTAGGAGATGGAGCAGCTGGAGCAAGCAGATCTTTTTCTTATTTTGGGGACCTGAACCTTTTTCTGAAATCTTCATGGTAATGTATTGGTTTGATAGATTTTCAGATTCATCAGGTGATGAAATTTGCTGATGTAAGAGCTTGATCCCTTCTTCCTTCAAATACTGGAGCCAAATATTATTGCATATCTTTTTCGTCTAATCTTGGGGAAAAGGGAAGAAAAAGAAAAAAAAAAAGAGGGAGCTAAGAGTTTCCAGATTAGCCAATATATGTAAAATAACTACATCCTGATTAGAGCCTGGTTTATCCATCTTCTTAAAGAGTAATGTGTGCTTTGGGATAAAATGAAAGATAGCATGCTTGTTCTTGTTATTCATGGCATTTTCTGCAAGCCAAGATTTAATCCAAATGATGATTTTTTTTTCTTTTTATAAGTACTGGAGAAGTACTGGATATGCAGCATTAATGAGTTACACAAGAGCAAGATGTTTTCAGACATTAAAACTCACGTTTTGGCTCTTTTTCCCATGTCTTCTGTTTCTGTGGAACTAGACTCTTTCCTTTCTGCTGCCTTCACAGATTCCTCATGTTTTCTCAGACATGTAGTAAATCATGGTGTTAATTCTGCCAGAATTAACAGCAAGTCTTTTGGCTAACAAGGAGATATGAAGATCATTTTTCTGTGGTCTCTACAAAACTAGGGAAGGGGTGGCCCTTTGAGAAGCAGTCCAGGGCATATTGAATCAGATCACTGGTTTAAATCCATTCAGCAGGAGGTTTGTTAGCCTCAGAATAAATTTTTGGCAGCATCCATTTAACTGTGAGATGAAAATGCAGCAAATACATAGCTCTGTACAGACGCTTTTATGAGAAATTTGAGGTGAAATTAACCACTGGTGCATGAATATTCTTGTTATCCAAAGTTAATCACAAAGATATGTCATATTTTATTTTTTTTCTCAGCTTCTGAGTTTTGGTGGTTTCCCTTGCTGTCTCAGGCTTGCATCTGTTGTACTTTATTGAAACACTTTTTGTGTTTAAAGGAAATATCTAGATTTAAGTTTGTTGGGTTTCTTTTCTTGTGCTGCTGCTGAATTGAAGACAAATATTTTTTCCACTCTGTTTTTTCAATTCCTAATGGCTCTTTTTGGTGTTGTAGTTTGTGCTTTTGTTTGTTTGTTTTGTTTTTGTAGTTCTACAAGTGCAATAAATAATGCATGCTTGGTTAGTATTTTTATATGATATCTTGCAAGGGGATTGATGATATCCATGTGGTCTACTTTTTTCATATAAGTAAATAGTGTGAAGTGCCCTGTGTTTTTTCAGTACATGTGGTATTGAAGGGGAGGAGGCTGATGGAGAAAAAGCTCTGAAAATAACAGAGTGAATTAAGTATTGCAGACTCTTGTATAGAAAATTAGTAGCCCAGATGGAAATTATCCTGGACTGCATGGAAATTCAGGGTTTAAGCAGATTGCCATTAGGTTATGGATAGCAGAGTGGTCTCAGTGAGCTGTGGATAGGAAAGGAGAAAAATTGACCCATTTCTTTCAAAATAGGAAGTATAAGAAATAGTCAAGTCATGCCCATCTTCAGCAATATGGCATCTGCTACTCTACTGAATCTCTCTGCTTCTGCTGTGGCCCTCTGAATCTGTTGGAGATCAGCAAAGCTCTAGGATCATCCTTCTGTGGTGGTGAGGCTGCACCTGGAGTGCTCTGTTTGGTGTTGGGCTCCTCACTACAAGAAGGACATTGAGGTGATGGAGTGAGGCCAGAGAAGGTCAATGTCTTATGAGGTCAAAAGTCTTATGAGGAGTGGCTGAGGAAACTGAGGCTGTTTAGTCTGGAGGAAAGGAGGCTGAGGGGAGAACTTCTCACTACATCTACTTGAAAGGAGGTTGTAGCAAGGTGGTGGTTGTTCTCTTCTCCCAAGTAACAAGTGTTAGAACAAGAGGAAATGGCCTCAAGTTGTGCCAGGGGAGATTTAGATTGGATATTAGAAAAAAATTTCTTTACTGAAAGGGTTGTCAAATGCTGGCACAGGCTGCCCAGGAAAGTGGGGGAGTCACCATCTATGGAGATATTTAAAAGATGTGTAAACATGGTGTTTAGGGACATGTTTTGGTGGTGGGCTTTAATAGTTGGATTTGATGACTTAAAGGTCTTTCCCAACCAAAACGATTCTATGATTTCTCAGTGATACATAAATAAATAGAAAGTTTCTTGTTCTGCATGACTGGATACTGGCAATGACTGGTGAGAACAGGAAGACCCTTCCAGACACCTTGGATACCTTGGCTCTTGAGAGCAAAATATTCATTCAGCTAAGCTCAAAGACAAGGAATGAGGGTCTTCTCTGTAGCCCCCTATTCCTGTCTGGGAAAGCAGTGGCTCTGACAAAAAACTAGGGCAGTTCTAGAATTCAGTACATAGACTCGAAGAGATTTTTGCCTCTGCAGAAGCCAGGCAAGACCCACAGTGGTACATTACATATGAGACTGGTGTTAGCACTTGTAAACTGCTTAGGAAAATGGGATGGGACTCCAAAGCTTTCCCACATAGTTTTGAGAACTGCAGAAAATGCCTAACCAAACAAAGCTTTGCCTCCTTGCTGCTCAGCTTATTATCCAAAGGAAGACTGGGTGGTAATTTGATTAGTGTGCAAAATACTTGCTCAGGAAGAAAATATCAGGTTGTCAAAGAGATCTTTAATGGAGACAGATAATACTGACTGTGAAAGCTGAGGCTGGATGATGCAGATAAAAAACAAAACTTTATTATTTTTTTTATTAGTGGAATTAATGCCACTGGCACAAACTACTGAGCGTGGTCACACGTTGCCCACTTTTGTAGAGCACCCACGTTAGCCTGGATGTGCCACTGGGCTAAATGCTGAGTGAGGGAAGGGAAAATCCTGTCAGCTGCATTAGTAAATGAAGCCAAGCGTGTCCCTGCTGGCCTTGTGTTCTGTCACTGTGACAGGGAATGCTTGGCAGCAGGGAGGGACAGCTGGAGAGGACTGGCAGGCATAGTGCTGGCAGCTGTGTTGCGTGCCTTGGTCCTGCCACTGCACAGCCCTTCTGATTTGGGTGCCCCAAAAGTGTTCCAGTCAGGAGAACTGACCCCTCCATCTCTATGTAAGCTTTATTTCAGTTGTTGGTTGGTTGGTTGGTTGGTTTTTTTTTTTTAAAACTCTCAAGGATGCTTATTCCTAATTATTTAACACTTCTATCTCTAGAATCTTAGAAGTATTCTAATGAGCTGAGACTTTGCAGTGGGCAAAATGGTATTACAACACAAATACTCATTTTGCTAACCTATACAATAACTGTTCTGCTAACCTAGCAATAACTGCCACTAACAGTTATTGCTTCAGCTAAATCATCACTGTAAACAAACACAGAAAATGCCCAGGCTGTCTAATGAGCCAGGAGTTCCTGATACAGTGTGCTTCAAAATGGTACGTGACCATAGTTCAGCTGTGTCTGTGCCAGCTGCTGCAATCTTTGTCACTAGGACTGGTGAAAGCATGACATCTTCTGCAAAAATGATGCTGCTTCTGTTCTAACAGTTTCTCTTTCCTTGTTCAGATGAGCACTATGCCAGGCCTTCCTACAAGACCCTGCTTCTATGATATAGACTTGGACCCAGTGTCAGGAGAAGTCAAAGGACTCTTTTGAAAGGAATTAGTAATCAAAGGTAGGTGCCTTTTTTAGGGTGGAAGGCTCATTATTTGGGCTTCACTTCTCATATTGAGATAATGGAATTGAACCAATCTCCTATTATGCCATATGTTTCCAAATGACATTTGATCATAATTCAGCCTGAAAGTTGCCTGCTGTACTATATAATAGTAATTAAACTTTATTTTCTTTTTAGCTCCCAGAAGAACACCTGATGAGTCATGTAAATGGAATTATGCTGCTTTTTGCTTTTTTCTTTTTTTTTTTTTTTTTAAGACAAAACAAGATATGACTGGGAATAAGGTGCAAGAAGAAGACTGGAAGGAGGAGTGCTACAGGATCAAGCACTTGTAATCTGCAATAATTTTTAAACTGCTGCATTCCAAGCTAGTTTATCCTGAGTATTAAAAGCATACTGCCTGTACAAACCTCTTGCTTCCTAATTGTAGCTGAAGAAGAATACAGAATCCTGGGTTCAGTAACCTCTTTTGAGTGACAATATTTTAATGATTCAAAATCCTAAAGCTGGAGCTTTTTCTAACAGTCTTAAGATTTAATTGTCTTTACCATAGGAGTTTTGTAGCATATATTATCTTTGAAAGTCTTGAACACTGCATATTTCTAATTGCCAAACTGAATTCTATATTTCATTTCTTGCACTATGGGAGAAACTGCTGTGCTCTGAAACTGTGCCAATGTCTTTGAAAAGAGGGAACAAGGAGGAATCCCCTTTGTTTCTCATAGCTTTCCAGAAGTGTTTACTGTGGAAGTTGCTGCTGTGAATTTTTTCTACAGACACCTGAGCCACATCAAATTTCCTATTTAGAAAGCCCAGCTGTGACTACCATATTCTACTGCTAATGGAAACTCAGCCTCTGAATGTCACATCTGTAGGGACTCAATCTGCCCTGTATCTGTGGCTTCTACCAAATGTGTCTTAAAAGATTTTATGTTCTACAATAAGTACAGCTACACAGTTGATGAACCTTGTTCACTAAGGACACCTTTTTGGTGAACAGAGGCAATGTGAACACCAATCAATTAATTTGTAGCAGGTTTTGTCAGGAGGCCAAAAATAATTTTGTAACATAAAAATGTAGTTGCTGCCAATTTTTTAACTAATACAAATAAACTGGTAAATACTTTTAAGTGCTTTTTGGGTTTTAATGTATGCACAGGGACTATTGACATAGAATTATTTCTATGATAAACCATGAGCAACCTCAGTCCCAATATTGACAAGAAGTGATTATTGCAGTGATAAGTTGCCTGCAATGCACCAATGTGTGTGTGCACTTAATCTTCTTCCCTTTCCTAGATGATGTGTGTAAGCTGTAGGAAATAAACTGCCTGCATTTTTCTGTGACTATGAAATACTTGCAGTTGACTGCAAAAATATCTGAATTCAGACTTGCAAGGCCCATCTGCTTGCATCAGAACTGAATCTAAAAACATTCTGATTTTGGTGAGAACTGGGAGAATCAGGATGTAGCGCTGTGCCAATGCAAGGGCACACTGGGAGTACACAGATACTGTGTATATATGGCTAGGGACAGCAATCACTATTTCTCAAGTTACTCAGGAAGGTAGAATAATTGGATAAAAATTACCCGGTTGTCACAGAAGCAAAGACAGAATAGTTTGAATCGTCATAAAGAGAATTTAAGATGCATTCACAGCCTCCTAAAATTTTCTGTTCTACAGTATTCAGCTGAGGATTTATTGGCAGATGGGTTTGCTAAGCACACACAGGCCACTTGCAGGGGGTCAGAAAGGGTGTTCCCCAGTTGCTGGCCCAGACATCATGCCTGGCCAAAAGTCTTCACCTGCAGCACCTCGGCCAAGCCTTCCCATGAAGCAAGCAGCCAGAGCTGATGCTGCCAAGTCTGCTCTCAGTTCCTACATTTCATCTTCCCTGCTATGCTGCTTTCTGTGAGCGCTCTCTGTTCCACCTTCATTTTATGCTTATGAAACATGGGATAAGTGCAAATTTATGCTAAGATTAGCCTCCTTTTAGTTTAGCATGAAATCATAGACATGTGCTTGAGAGAGATGGTTCAAGAGGTTGCTTGCCCACCTCCTGCTGTGAGGCAAAGCAGTGGCTGGGGCATGCAACTGCTGAAGGCTTTGCCATGCACCCGGGGGCTGGAGGCAACAAAGCATAAGGGCCAAAAAATATCCCCAATCATATCTCTAGGTTAGTGGGGAAGCTTTCCTAACCTGCACTGTGAAACGTGAGCTCACTTGTGTCCCTACTCTAGGTCTTGCAGGACAGATTCATAAACAGTTTCATTTTTCTTAACTCCATAATGAAGTATGACAGATAGTTCTTGCCCTACCAAATAGGATGCAATGGTCATTTCATCTCTTCTAACTAAATACTGGAAGGTTGTCTTCCTGTTGCCTAGAGAAAAAAACAATTAAGTATGAATTTGTTCTTTATGGGCTATTTGTGGGCCCAAAGCCTGTAGCTGGTGTTGTGGCCATCCATTTCCCTGGCTGTGGTGCACTGGGAGTCCTGCATCACATCATGTATGAAAAAACAGCTTTTTTTGTGGACTAGCAATAGGGACAAAAGAAAAAGAAAAGAGTTGCTTGTCTGGCTACACCACACCAGTATTTCAGTGTAGGTCCAGAAGAAAAACTGGAGCCTACAGCTGAGCTGGGATCTTCTTTCAAGATTATCCATCTTACAACCAGATCCTCTGCTTGCTGCAGACCCTGGTATTTATTTCCCTTGCCCTGTAGCCTTTGGTGCTACCATCTTCCCCTGGAGCAGCAGGAATAATTGAATTCTATGTGAGGTGTTTGTGAATGGGATTGATGAGAACCCTGGAGGCAGGGCACACGTTAACCATCATCCTCCTTACTGCTGCCTGCTTCCCCCCCCCTTCTTCCTCTGATTGCAATGAGGGAAAAGCTCGTGCTGAGCAGCCTCACTTGGCTTTAATGCAGAAGTGGATCGTAATTAGAACCCACCACCCACCCCAGGGAGGGGAACTGTTTCCAAATGAAGATTATTATCCTGAGTGAACATGAGCAAACACATCTCATAGGGGAGCTTTTAAAAAGGAATTCCTTTGTGGTCGCTTCATCCATATTTCTGCCCTTATTAGCTGACTTTTCAGCCAAAAAAAAAAACCCCGTTTTGTACCTTTTTTCACGAAGAAGCTAGGAAGGGAGAGGCTATGTATATTTCTCTAAGGCTGGTCTACACTGGAAACCACTTGCAGGTTCAAAGCGTGCTGCTTTGCCTGGTTTCTTATATGCAAACATGCTGTGAAGCAGTTGATGTCCTTAAAATGTTTGTGGGCGTCAGTCAGCTCCCCGTGGAGATGAATGGGGACATTCAGGCATCTCAGACTATAGTTTCATGTAGTTCATCAGCCACACTTTGTAGTCCTTTTTTTTTTTTTTCCGGAGGCCCTCCCCATCAATCCTAACAGCTGGAGAAGCAATTTTTTTTTTTAAAGTCATATATCAGCTGCTTTGGAAGAAAAGGGCTCATATTAAATAGGCAGTTTCTCTGGTATTTTGGGCAAAGATTGATTTAAAACCAAGAACTGGCTGTCCTTACCGCTGGCTCTTTAGATGCAGCTTCTGTGGTGACCCAAACGGTGTATGCCTGAAGCTGCAAAGGTTTCAACTGGGACAAAGAAAGAAAGAGCTGCCAGGAGCCAGACCACCCCTTCCTAACCAGGAAAGTGCTGGATCCACAGAAGGCAGCGGTCCCTGTCTCCTGGGCGTGTGCCGGGGTCCAAACTGGAAACCACAGCTCAGTCCCTAGGAAAAACTTCGCCTCGTGTTGTTCGTGGTTTCTGTGTCCGCTGCTGCTGTGCGCAAGCTGGGCAGGGAGGGATGGGTTATTCTGCAAGGGGCTGAGGGATCCTGCCCCACGAGGAGGGATGCTGCCTTTCCCGAGGGGCAGGATACCGCTCTGTAAGGGGAAGGGGGACGCTGCCCCACCAGCAGGGAGAGATGCTGCCTTGCCAAGAAGTGGGGATGCTCTCCCGCAGGAGGGAGGGATGCTGACCTTCGGGCAGGGAGAGACCTTTTCCCGGAGCAGGAAGGGGGCTGCACCGCATGCGGGGCTGGGCCGACCTTCCCCAGACCCTTTTCCCCATCCCCGCGTTCTCCGGAGCCTGCCCGCAGGTGCCCGCGGAGGCTGCCGGGGGGCGGGCCGGGGGCTGGCGGCGGGGGGCGGGGGGCGGGGGGCTGCTGGCAGAGCCCTCCCCACCGGCCCGGGGAGCGGCGGCTGCGGCGGGAGGCGGTGGCAGCGCGGAGCGGCGCGGAGCAGCGCGGAGCGGGGACAGGGACGGGGCCGGACCGCAGGTGAGGGCGCGGGGGGCGCGGGGGAGAACATCAACCCGGAGGGGGTGGCGGGGGAGGTGACACGCGTGGGGTGCATGGGGGGGTCTCGGCGGACACCCGAGGAGCCCCCCCCGTGATCTGGGAGGGGGACCGGGGGTGCCCTTTCGCTGGGGTGGGGGGGACTCGTGGGGCGGCCGGGTGGCTCCCGCTTCCCGAGGGCCGCACCTGTGGCCCCCCCAAAAAAAAAACTTCCCGGGTTGCGGAGGCTGCGGCGGGGCCGGGCTCAGCTCGGGCAGCTGCTTGCGGGTTTCCCTCTGTGACACGGTCATCTGTCAGCTGAGCTAGTGCTACCCTGAAATAAAATAAAATAAAATAAAATAAAATAAAATAAAATAAAATAAAATAAAATAAAATAAAATATAAAAAAAATAAAATTAAATGAAATTAATAAAATAAAAAATAAAAAAAATAAAATAATAAAATAAAATAAAAATAAAATAAAATAAAATATAAAATAAAATTTCCCCTTAGGGTAGCACACCCCGCCAGAGCCCCTGTTTTAATCATCTTGCTACTTAAAAGCAGAGTACAAAATACTGTGTAAAGCATTGCCCGGAGTCACTGAGCCAGTCCCGGAGAAGTTGGTCCATTTGCAGTAACATGTTTTGGATCATTATGATGTTTTGAGGCAGCACTTTTTTTTTTTTAAGGGTGACATATATCTTACAATATCATATAGTTGATGAACACATACGGTGTTAATTGAGGTTGCCATGGAAGGCATGCACGTAGTATAAATAAGCTCCCTTCTTGCCATGTGATTTCTCTTTTGTATTCCACAAGCCTCCTTTTTGTATTCTGTTTTTACATATTGTCATATGGTGCATTAAAGATAAAAATATCTGCTGTCTCAGGGTGTAATTTCCCTAGCTGGAACTATGAGTGCATATGGAGCAGTGAGGAAAGGATTCAGCTCACCGTGGGAGAAGAAAATATAAGTGTGTGCATGCATAATACGTCTTTGCCATTATATGGGCAATTAAAAATAATAAAATCCCCCTTTACCACGTGAAATAACAAAGCAGAATTTCCTGTGGTGAAGTATCACTGGCTTGGTTGGCATCATGGTGGCCTCATTTTGCCTTTGGATATGGGATGCTAATTAGTGGGGGAAAAAAGCTATGGTGTATCCAGAGTTAGAATTGCTTTTCCAACCCTGGTCTGCCTCCCAATATGAAATACTCATTAAAATATACACTTTTAAATACTTTTTTTTTAAATAAACAAAAAAAAAATTACAGGTCTGATCATTTGTTTGTTGTATTACAGGTAAAAGATGCAACTCTTGGCCATGCTTCACATAACCTGGGAGGAGAACAAGCAGAAAGCAAAGCCAAGACAAAGCAGCATCTGACCTTGTCACTGGGTGGCAGAAAACAGCCACTGGCTGCCACTGGTTCTACTGGTGCTCCAATCAAGCTCCCTGTGCAGTGTGGAGTTGCAGATGGCTCACTTAGGAAGTGCAAGTTCTTTCCAGGTCGTGGGGTGAATAAAAATTGTTAACTCTTGGCTTGATTTGTCATCCTTTTTGGGGAAAAAAAAAAAAAAAAAAAAAAAAAAAAAGTAATATTAGACTGGCAATTAAATAGTCATGCTGTAAGACCAAGTGCAACTTTAAGTGGATTGTCCTGGAGGTGACTCTGGCCAGCAAAACAAGAAGCCTGTTCAACTTCATGTCTACCCGGGACTCCTTGGAGAGGTGATAAAGTGAGTAATAAGACAAAGTGGGAGTTATAAAGCAGATGCAATAGCTTCATCAGAACTTCTCTTCGCTGACACATCCGCTCATTAAAAAGCAGCTAACATTATTTTGAAAATAATTTGAGGAGAAAATGCCCTTTGAGCATATCTGCAGTTCTTGTGTCTGATGCATTAATCCAGAAAAACAATAAATACAACAGAACGGAAAGAAAGGAACAAATATGGCTAAGGCAGCTAAGGAAATTCAAATGGAGAACCCAAGAGATGTAGAGACTCCCAGCAAAGGGGCAACATGCTCACTGCCAGAGGAACAGGCAGAAAAACCCTCCATGCTCTGTTTCAAGAAGCAGAAGAAGTCCTGTAAGAAGGGCCTGACTGTGAAGGATGCATGTGAAGGAGCCTTGGAGGACAAAAGCCAAGGTATTAGTTCTGACCAAGGGGAAGCAAAAGCTTCTAATCCATCACGATCCTCCAAAGGAGCTTGGGCAGCCATCAAAAACCTTGCAAGACCTCGGAGAAGGCAGAAATCCTCCTCACGGAAGAAGGTGCCCTCTGATTCCCAGGTGCAGCTGGAGACAGATGCTGAGGAGGGCTGTGCACAAAGTTTCCCAAAGAAACGGGCGAGCTCTGGGGTGAAAATGCCCTGTGTGAGGTTCTCCAGAGGCAAGAAAAAACCCAGCCCCTCTGAGGCAGTGGAGGAGTCAGAGGGCAGTGTTCAAGCAAATGAGGTGATGGGTATTTCAAATAAAGCCAGTGAGGAGCTGGAGGATTCAGCCCCAATGGACAAGTCTGAATCCTTCAGCCCAGTCTCTGTGGAGGAGGACCAGGACAAGGTGAAGGAAAGTACTGACTCTGCTGGGCAGAGTGAACCCTTGACAGAGCCCACACCTGATGCAGAGGAACATGCAGAGTGCACTGCTCAGTCAGAGATAACTGATGAAGAGACAGTTAATGAAGCAGCCCAGGAAAACCAGCAGGAGGGGATCCTGCCCCAAACCACAGTCCAGACAGAAGGTGAGGAATGTAATTCTGAAGTGCCCACTTCCAAGGATCAACCTGACAGCATCCCTGAAACCACTGAGCTGCAGGAAATCCCAGAAATCTGCAAAGAGCTGCCTGAAGGCAATGAATCAGAAAAGAGCATAAATCCTCCCGAGGAGTGCAAAGCTGAGGAGACTGTAATGGATTTCAGTCAGTCAGCATTTAAAGATGATCCAGGGAGTGTGCAGGGCTGCTCCAGCCAGGAGGTGACACTGGAAGCAGACATGGGTGTCGGCATTGTCATCACCATCACTGAAGCCGAGGACTCTGACAACACCGACTCCGACCAGGCCTATGAACCATCACCAGTTTTGCACCGAAATAAGCAAAAAGGGAATAAAAAATCCAGTGGGAGCTTTGATTTTGGTAAAGAGGGCCCTGAGGCTGGCAGCAGTCCCCAGGCAGAGGACAAAGGTCCAGGTGACCAGGGGCACAGAACTGGGGAGCAGTACGAACTGCTCCTCATAGAAACAGCATCTTCCCTAGTGAAGGCGGCCATCCAGTCATCCATAGAGCAGCTGGTCAATGAAATGGCCCTGGAACAGAATAAACACAACAGTTTTCTGTGATGGCAGCAGTGCCCCCCCCCCAAAATAGAGTACAGGGAGTGATCTAAAGCTGAGTTTGGCCTGGGTGGAGAGAGCTCATAGGTCTCTCGGGGCCGAGGTGTAGTTAATTCTGCATGCCCATTCAGTTGTGTATCTATGTGAAACAGATCCTGGGAGATGCCAGACATACAGCCTGTCCCCTGGGGATGGGGCTTCAGGCAGTGCCACTGACTGCACTTGCTGACAAAGGAAGGTGTTGCAGGGACTGTATTTTCATTTAATTGGCATCTTTATGTCAAGGCCACATTTCTGCTGTCATCCATGTCAGGTTTCTCCGCTGTTCACGCTGTAGACCTCTATATACCATACATTTTGTGAAAGGTCCTGAGAGGTGGTGAGCACCCAACATGCTGCTGGGCTGGATTTGGGACAGGTGGGGCAGGGCTAGAGGTTTGCCTTGGGGTTTGGCAGAGATGAGAGAGGGTGAAGTGACTGCAATGTTAACATGAAGACATCAATGCCAGACAGGCTCAGTACTGTGTTTAGTATTGCAAACAGGTACTTGGTATGTACAGATGGCAGCAGCCATGGTCACCCCTGCTGTCACGTTGCATGGAGCTGGGTGGTTGCAGCAAGCAGCATTTTTTTTTCATTCTGCCTCTTCCCCTGTCACAAGCCTCCTGTGCTTTTCCAGACACTTCAGAGCCCAGCATCAGCCGCACTCCTTGCCGACCCTGGGCTGTGTGAATGCCAAGAAAACAACAGCACTTCATTTGCTGGGAGTTCTTGCACCAACGAAGCTCAATGGGCAAAATTCCCTGCGCCATCAGCAGCATGGGCTGGAGGGGAGAATTCCTGCTGCGGGCAACCCCACTCCATCCTTCCCTTGGCTCCATCCAAATCACGACGTCAGGGTGAAGCCGTCCTCGGGTGTAGCATATTTTTGTTATATGGCATGTGATATAAATAGCAGTGAGCTGCATGCCTGTTAGCAGTCAGCAACTCCCTCGGCTGACATGGTTCGGGGAGCTGTGATGTGCTGCCACTGCTGGAATTCCTTTAAGTAGGAAGGAGCTTGGGTGTGCGCTGCTGGCAGCAGCCTGTCCTGTACCTCTCACCCCTGTCTGCAAACCTGCCTGACTTCAGCAAGCCTGAGCAGCCCTTGGGAAATGCTCTTTACACCTGACTCGCTGCCGCCGGGCTCTGGCTGGCTCTGACACGCCACATGCCTTGGTCTGGAACATGCAGGGAAATGCTGGAGTGATCTTACCAAAGTCCTCAGGGAAAAAAAAAATCTGGATGTGAGGGCCTGGGGACACGGATGTAAAATGCCCGGACAGGCCAATTGTCATCAAAACCTGTGAACTGCCCTGCTCCGAGGGGGTTTGCACCAGTGAAGTGTGTTTGTCTGAGCATTGCTTCTAACTACCAGCTCTTCAGGAGAAAAGGACCTTTTAATAATTCGGGATGGCATCTGCCTGGCTGGGATTTATGTACAGCTGTGTGCAAGTCAGCTTGTTCTGCTGAGAAAATTCTCCTGTGTATTTCTCAGCTGATACAGAAATAGCAGCCTGGCTTGGCAATTGCTCACTGACCAGAGGCAGTGTGCTGAGATTTCCCTTCCCAGCCTAGGATTTGGATCCCTGTTAAAATAACAAGGGCTGTGAACTTTCCTACTACCTGGTGCACAACCACATTTTAAACTTTAATAAAGCATCTCTGTTGTTACCACAGGACTGTGAGCATTGAGTGCTCCCATGCAAGTAAAACTTAAGAAAAATCAGAGGATGTTAAAAAATATATGTTGTCTTTTACTGTGAATTTATTTAACAAGTTATCAGAAATCAATAATTCAATGTGTACAATTTTAATGGCTTTGTACTTCATACTAGTCCTTCCAGGTATTTTGCCATAGTTTTGAAAGGGACTTTTTGCACATTTGGGGCTGCTGCAGCACCCTAAAAGAGCCATACTGATGCTGGAGGTTGCTTATGGGATTGCATAGGATTGCTGGGCACTGGGGCAGGTTGGTGCTGAGCAAAGGGCTACGGCATCTCTGTGGGGACCCACTGGTGTTGGCTGCAGAGGAGGTTGTCCAGACTCCAGAAAAGATACAAAATGTCCCCAAGTAGCCTGACTGTCATTTCCTGTCAGCCCACTAATAAATTCCGGGAGGATTTCATGTATTTCAGTATTGCTTTTTAGGTGAAATGTGTCTTAGAAAGTAGGAGGAGAATGGCAGAAATACTTCGGGTCAGCCCAGACGCTGTGACTGTTGCTCCATGTCCAGGGTTGTGTTTGCATCTTTTTTGTAGCTGTTTTTTGCCTCAGTTATTGCTGTACATATAACTGATGATTATTTCATTAAAATTGAATGTACCTGTTATTTTCTTGCCTCGTGATTGAGTGGGCAGCTGTGGAGAGATTTTATATATGAAAGGATAAATTTGGAGTGGTGCTCTGTTACGTCCAGCTTTTTCAGACAGCAAGCAGAAAAATCATAAACCTGGTAGCAGACCTGAACCTTTGGAGGCTGCTTCTTCCTGCTCTCCTTTTCCTAAGATTTTCTTGCAGTTGCTGGCCGGTTTTTTCCATTAGCAGAGTCCTGGCTGTTCAGAGACTTCTATAAGGATCACAAATCTCCAGAGGCCAAGAAAAGCCATCCTGATGCCCAGCAGTTAAATTCCCTATCAGATGCCCTGCAGCTCCAAAGGAGAAGTTTGAGGCTCTGCAGACTGACCAGATCAGACCCTGCTGTGCACGCAGTGGCGTGGCTCTTGATGATCCTTTGCAGGGATTTGGTTTTCTCTGCAAACTGCTGGTTTGTGCTTTCTGCTCCCAAGGCTCCAGGTTTCTATTTCCAGGTGCCCTTTGGTGCTGGCAGGGTCCATGACCAGGCTGGCATACCAGGAAGGGGAACAGCAAATTTGGTGCTTTGGCATTTTCTGTTATGGATCAAATGGGCCACACACCCTAATAATTTTTTTTTCCATAATATCTTTCCTGTAATTTCTCAATTTTTCTTTATAGCATAAAGAAAATATGGGGGTAAAAAGTCAAATGTTTTTAATGGTACTAATATTATTTATTCTTTCAGGCTTACAGAACAAAATATTGCTGCTAATGACCTAATTATGACTCACTACTCCTTCATTATGATTAGAGAGTTGCACATTAATAAAACATTTTTTTCTTTCAGAGAAGGGATAATAAATTTACTATTGCAAAGGAGTGCTGAGCCAGGAAATCTGAGAGGATGTGACTGCCTGGTTGTGCCAGAGCACCAAAGAGTGGCCTGGTTTTAGGACCATGTTCCTCACCAACAGCTGAAATAAACTGGAATAATACATAACCTTGGTTTCTTACAACCTCATTCAGATTGCTTTTGGGCCATCTGGCTCCTCATCCAGGAGTTTGTTGCTTGCTGCCCTGCTGAATTATGGAAGTGGTTTCTTTGCAGCAGCACTTAATGAATTACTTGGTTCTTCTGCTCACCCCATGGCCTCTTCTGCTGCTTCATCTCCCAAGTGTTCCCAGCACTCCTCTCACTGAGGACAATCCAGCTTTATGTTCAATAAGTCTCCTATCCCTGCTTTGCTATGTCATTTCAAAAATTTTTCTTTCCCTCAGCTTTTTTTTTTTTATATTAGCAGCAAATAAAAGAGTGTTTAAAAAGTATAACTCATGCCTAGGAACACTTCCAGGAGGATAATAAATTTTCCTGTTATGACAACACTGGGCCCATCAAGACAACAAGTGAATCCACTGAAAAGTTACTTGTGGAAGTTGCTGGTAGACAATGATGACACAAACAACTATTGAATTTTATTTCCTGTCCCGGGACACCTAAAGTGCCTGAGAAATGTGCAGGCTGCTTAAGATCTCCAGCTGCTGAAGGTCACTGCAGCTCCATCCACTTCAAAGGACCAAACCTACAGCAGCCAGAACTCTAGCCTTTGAATTTAAGATGCTGACTCTGCATAAATGATGGACATTTTCATATGTGTGTATATGTATAAAAATGAAAGTCTAACAGTTGTTTTGCCAACTGCATGTAAGAAATTAAGTATACTCATCAATTACATGGGAGTCCTGGTCTGTGTCCAGGATGGATGGGTGGAAGCTGGATCCTGCTGACCAACCCATGTTTTAGGGGCAGCAAAGCCCTAAAATTGCCTGTCTTATGGACAAAAGGTTTCAACATAAGTAACTCCAAATTATGTCATACACCAACAGAACAGATTGATTTCATTAACTGGTTTTAATATTATTTTACATCTACAGTTTTATTTCCCAGAGAAATGGTTCTTGTTAGCTCTTGTTGAGTGGTATTAAAATAATTAAATACTTTCATTTGCAAGCAGATAAAATCTTTACATTAAATGTGATTTTAAAAAAAATAAAGCAGAGGATGTTATTTCTTATTCAGTTATGTAAGCAACAATATATGTTACCATTTCTTAGGAGGCACAACTTTCGCATCTCTTTCTTTTTGCAGAGAATTGTGAAGAGTGCAGTTCTGTGATAGATGATGGGATTTTTCTGCAGTGGGGTGATAGTCCATTTAGCTGGAAAGCGGATTTCAGCTAAACTAACCAAACCCAGCATTTTAAATAGCTTTTGTTACATAAAAACTGACAAACATACGGGATACAAAAGGGGGGAAGACGTTAAGAAAACACATTTTGCAATTCAAATTGCTGAGATGAAAGTAGCTAGAGATGACAGGCAGACACCCCATCTAAGTTAGAGCTAGCAGATACCACCCCTTCAAACCTCTTTGTTCTGGAAGAGGAGACACCCCCCCGCCAAAGTGGGTGCAGATACCGGTGTCCTTTTGGGAGGTGCCTTTCCAGCACACACCGAGCATCACTATGCCCTTGTCCCAGAGAGCAAATTTTAATTTCGCGAGGGATATCATCTCTGTCACCTCACAACAGTCAATTGTGTCACGTTTGCCATGCTAATGGAGCCAGGATGCTGAGGTGCTGATGCTCCAAGGCTCGGTACCGTGACAGCTCCGTGAGATGGCAGCTGGGTGGGAAGCAAGTGCTCCCACTCCTACGGTGCTTCTGAGCATCTCCCGGGGGGGAGGAGAGGAGGAGCGATGCCTCCCCTTGCTCCTGCCAGCAGCCGCTTGCTTGCTGCCTGCCAAAATCTCCCCCAGACTGCGGCTGCACGAAGGCGTCGGGTGCTGCGTGAGGCTCCGTCCCAGCCCAGCCAGCCCGCGACTCCATTTGCATTTAGTTTCCTAGCTGGAGCAAGGCGGAGAAGGCCCAAGCGCCGGAAACCTTTTCTTCCTGACTCTCCCCGAAAGTTTGCAGAGCAGCTGCGAGCCTGCGGGCTGGGGTGTGCGGGCTGGGGTGTGCGGGCAGGGGTGTGCAACAGGCACAACAGGAACGCACACCTGCACCCTGCTCATTAAAGCCGTGAGTAAGCGGCTCACAACCCCACCGCCGGCATAAACAGAGGCTGGAAGGGGATGTTCGGCCCCTAATGACAGGCTCCGGCGCCTGCTCTGCCGGGTCTGGAGTTGCTGCGGGGTGGAGGAGGCGACCGCAGTCCCAGCGGGATGGCTGCGGGGATAATAAAGGGGGGGGGGGGGGGGGGGAAATAAGGGGGGTGACAGTGAGCATCAGCATCCACCCCCGGCACAGCCGGGCTGTTGGCTGGGAGCTGGTGGGGCTGCACACCCGGCCCTGGCACCAGCCCCACCGAGGCCTGGGCTCGATGCTTGGCACCCTGCTTCTGGCTGTGGCACTCAGTGCCATGGGCTGGGAACCGCAGCGCTAAGTGGTCAAGGGTTGGACCTGATGATCTCTGAGGTCCCTTCCAACCCAGCCCATTCTATGATTCTATGATTCTGCCGACTGGAAGTTTTCTTCTCCTGCAGCTCCCCACGATGGTTCTGTCCTGGTGCCTGTAGCTGGCTCTCCCTCCTGCCACAGGGAGCAGCAAATTCAGAGCCAGGAGGGACAGAGGACTTTACACAACATTGTCCTGTGCCATTTGTTGCAGTGACAGGAAGGTTAACGTGGACTAAAATTTGCCCGAGTGCCGATGGAAGCCTTCAGCAGTGTCCTGGTTTGGGCCAGGATAAAGGTGATTTTCTGGTTTGTACTTTTGCTTTCAGCTCAGTCTCTTGTAAGTAGTTGCACTTGCTGAAATTAACAGCAAGTTTCTCAGACAGTGTCTGCTTCTAGAACTGATAACACTGCATGTTTATAGTTACAGCCAGAGACTGGTGTGCAGAGCCAAGAACACTGCTCAGCTCTGAAGAACATTTCACCTTCCAGAAGGAGCAACAAGGTCCCACCTGAACCCCTCCTTTGGGGAGGACCAGACAAGATCGATGTCAGAATTGACCAAACAGAGTATTCCATCCCATACACGTCATACTTGGTATAAATTTGAGGGATCACAAGGGTCAAACACTTCTTCCTTCCTGCCCTCCCTGCTTCCTTCAGCACCCTGAGAGGATTCCATCCATTCCTCTGCCTGTGCTCCTGATCCATCCCAGCCTGAATCTGTGTGTTCCTGCCTCCAGCTCCCGACTGCTGCTGACTCCAGGATTCCAGCCTGGACTTTCCCAGGGCTGCCCTGCAGCCTCGGTGGTGACGTGAGAGTTACTGGGGGGAAGGGAGGAGGAACGTGGTATCAATTTTCCTGTATATTTGTATATATTTAATAACTTTTTCCTATTTATCATTACTGTTTCATTAAAGTTGTGTAGTTTAGTTTCCAACCCATAAATCTCTCTTCCTTATTCTCTCCCTTTTCTTTATCAGTGAGGAGAGAGAGATTAATATATAAATCTGTTATTCGGTTTAAATCTGTTATTTGGCCAGGCCAGGGTTAAAGCAGCATTGCCCTCTGCATCCCAGGAGGACAAACCCACCCCTGGGCTGCTGTGCTGCCCTGAGCTCTGCAAAACTTCCCAAGGGCATCTCAGCTCAGGTGAAAACCATCCTAAATCAGCAGATGAGGTTTTGAGCTTTGCTGTGCCTTTGTTCTGAGGGTGCAGCGCCTGGATTAGAATAGTGGAAACATTTCCTCTATTAGGCTGCTTTTGAAGTTGTGTCATTACTTTTTAATGAAACATGCAAATCCTGTAAATGTTGCAATTGCGTTTTAGGGAATTAATTCCTGACAGAGCTTTGGTTGTAAATATCTAACTGGCATTAATTTAGGACAGATTCATCCTCATTACCTTTTTCCTCCTCATTTCTTTTTGCTCAGAAGCTGTTTTCCTAGCGCTGGACTGCTGGGAAACCCACTCAGGTAGCAAACCCTTTTTGGCATGCCATGGAAAGAAAAAGCTGGGTTTTATTAAACAGTGAAGCCAAAGTGATTGCAGTAGTACAGCTGCTGGCAGGTTGCCGTGGGAGGGTTTTGACAAGCCAAGAAGAAACCTCCAGCCCTACTGACAGCTCACAGTCCCATTCCATGATGCTGGATTGTATGTGCTGAGATCACCTCTCACTGCACTTCTGAAGGCTCCACTTTCTTGTGCTTTATACCTTCTGCCTCAAAAATAGTAGAAAACTAGTAGATATCAGCATTATGCTCTTTCTGGAAAGCTTGTGATAGCAGCATTTCATGGCTTGATTTTTCAACTGCAATGCTCACTGCTTCAGGTTTATATCCTGACAGCAAGTTCATTTTCCCTTTTTAACCTCAGCATGCACAGATGACCCAAATCCCTTTGGTGAGGGGAACTGCACCCACGGATGGGCTGTGTCAGCCCTTCTGCCCCCTTACACACTGCCACAGCCCAGTTCTGCAGTGACTGGACAGACAAGACGTGAGCAAAGAGCCTGTCCAAATGGCTGGTGCAGCCAGATGGCTGAAGACACATGTTGGAAGCACAGTCTGTGCAGAAAGTAAAATGAGCTGATGGGTTTTCTTCATCCTGCGTGGAGATGGGGACAGCCCAGCCCAGCCATCACCTCCTAGGCAGACAGAAGACAAGTGCCAGCATCACTTTCCCCAGACATCCAAAAATTCAAAGTGGAAGACATAAAATCCAGATGTGTGCAGACTAATGTGGAGAGGGGCCAGATTACCTTTTAAGCATGACTTGTGCAAGTAACAGGCACCAAAGTCTCACTCTTCTGGCACCAATAATGCAAGAGAAGTTCAGCCTAACGCTTTCATTGCCCAAGTGCTACCAAATGGCATCATCAGCCCACACTGCAGGTAGTGAAAATCAAGTTTCTCACTAAAATAACTGGACCCCATGTTGCAAGAGCAGGTAGAGGAGGGCCATAAAGATAATTAGGGGGATGGAGCACCTCTCCTATGAAGACAGGCTGAGAAAGTTTGGATTTTTCAGCCTGGAGAAGAGAAGGCTCTGAAAAGAGCTTGTAGTGGCCTTTTCAGTACCTGAAGGGGGGCTACAGGAAAGCTGGGGAGGGATTTTTTAACACAGGTATTTAATAGGACAAGGGGTAATGGTTTTAGGCTGAAAGAGGGTAGATTTAGATTAGCCATTATGAAGACATTCTTTAATGAGAGTGGTGAGACACTGGAACAGATTGGCCAAGGAGGTTGTGGTTCCATGCCTGGAAGTGTTCAAGGCCAGGTTGGATGGAGCTTGGAGCAACCTGGTCTAATGGGAGGTGTCCCTGCTCATGCAGGGGGTTTGGAACTAGATGATCCTTAAGGTCCCTTCCAGTTGAAAGCATTCTATGATTCTATGATAAATACCCTTTATTCCACACTCTTTACTGCACCCTAAGCAGCTCAGGAACTGTGGCCTCTGCTTGACCTGGCCTGTTCAGCATCAGAGCACTAAAATATTTCAAAATAACTAGCTCAAAATTGTTTAACCTACAGAAGGCATATTGAGGCCAGGACCCAGATACATGTGAAAGTGATGGTAGCCACTGCAGCACTTCCTGGCATTTCAGAGATTAATCTAAGATGGGTGAGGAGTGTACTCAGACTACAGTGCTTTGGCAGGGGTCTGAGCCCACATCTTCCCATGTGTTCATAAAACATCAGCTGCAGAGCTCACAAGAAAGGCTCTTCAATGTCTGTGGTTCATCAGCTCTGCATCCTTGATGCTGGGACCCCTCCACAACACAGGCCAAAGACTTCTACCTTTTAAGTATCACCCTTCTGGGGCTTTCTTTGCCTAAGCCCATGTGCATCTATCAACCAAACACAGCTATCTGGAAGGAATCACCACTATCACTATCCTGCACACCGTGACAGATTATTTTATGTCTTCATGGAAAAAAAACACAAAAGAAATTAGTATTTGCTAAGCCCAGCTGTGTAAGTCAGGCAGATTTTCAAGCATGCACCAGCATAAAGGTTAAGCACTCAGTAATTCAAATGTCTTCTACATACAGCAATAAAACTTGTGATTATGTATCCAGAAGCAGCTGCTGCCCTTGCTTACCAAACATAACTGTCATCTAAAATTATTTTCTAGTCATAAAGACTCAGAGAGAACGATGTTTTCAAGTTAACATAACCAGGAGCTGACAACTTCTGTCTCTCAAGCTTCTTTGGCTGCTTTAATTATAACAGCACTTTAATGCTTGCAATAGAAAACTGCTGAAAATGCATTTCTTGTTTTGCAAATGATGAAAAAAAATGCCTTTTGCAGATGTTTGATGTCACAGATGTTCAGTATCACAAAGCTGAAACAAAGTAACCCTGAAAAGGAATGTGATGATTAAAGAAAAATAATTCGCATACAGTTGTAATTTTCAAAGACCCACTGGACACATATGTGAACACGGGGCTGATTTCAGTATGATTTCAGCACAATTCCAGCTTCAGTGATGTACTTGCAGTTAGCACAGACAAGTCAGTCCTAAAACACAGGTGCACACAGAGCTGATAGATCTTCTATCCAAGTTCATAGTTTGTATTAAAGCTCCCTATTAATGGCCAAGAAGTTAACAAATCAATCCTGCCCACAAACCAGCATGTCCCAGAGACACCTTGGGGAACTGCTGCTAGTTTTCTCCCCTGCTCTCCCCAATACTGAGCTCTATTACCACTGTCCCTGTTATCTTTGCAGAGACATCAAGGGCCATTTGGCTGCCAGTATCAATTAGTTCAGGCAAGTTAGGCTCCTAGTTAAAGTTCCAAGGTGCTTATCTACTGACTGAACAGTCTGAAAACTCACTTTTAGCTCTTCTCTACAGCAAAACCCAACCCAGCAGACACTCCTGTCTGTTCTTACATTAAATGTAGGAACCCAAGTGAAGCAAGCAGCAGCTGGAGAAGCCAGCCCACTCGGCAAAGTGTCACACACAGATAGGGATTGACTATAAAATTTCATTTGATGATTCTGTCTTTTTTTAACCATAATTTAGAAATAAAGGTCAGTGGAAAGTGGAGGGCATTTGCCCCAGTTATAAGCAGTCTGTGCTGGATGTGATTTAGCTGATGCTATTAGCCTGGGAGAAACCCAGAATGCTCTCTTCCAGGAAATGCTCCATGTGAATTACTCCATGCTCAGACACAGCATTTGCAGCCTTGGATGTCAGCAAGGGTTTGTTTGTTTGCTTGCTTTATAGAAAGGTTTTTTAAGCCGAGTTAAAATGCATTCACACCAGAGCCACTCTAATGGGTACACACAGCAAGAGGAGCTCTCAAACTAGCAGGCAAGCACACACCAAACCACAGAGTGCATTTTGTAACATCATCCGGGCAGGCTCACAGGCTGTTTGTTTTTCCCCTTTGTCTTAAAACACAATTTGGCAGCCCTCAGTGGCCAATCCATCCCCTGGAGTGTGCAGCTCCCTGCCCAGGAGAAGCAGAAGCTGCCCTTACAAAGACCTCAGATGGTCTTTTAATTCGGCAGTGATTTAATTGCAGCTCTTGCTCCAGGACAGTTTCAAAGAAGACAGCTCAAGGGTCCTGACTACAAAGAGCTTTGGAGCAGGCACTTCGACAATAAATTGTTCTCACCATTGTTCAGGCTCCCCCCTTCCCAAGGCAATGACTCAACTCCACAAGGACTGGCAGGGAGCCTCCAGCTTCTCAAAAACTGGGTAATGAGATTAGGAGAGCAGCTCACAAGGCTTTTGCTCTTCATTGCAAAAGAAACCTCTCTGCTATAAGAATCATCTTTTCAGGGATGGGTCGGACCCCATCTGGTAGGAAGGCTAGGGTACCTCAGGTGAAAAACTAAAAATATGAATTCAAGAATGATTACAATTTTAAACCTCTTTTGGGTAAGTTACTATTCTTCAGATATAAAGTAATAATAAATGAAAGGCAAAAACTTTGCATCTTGCCATATTACGGTGGTTCCACAAGCCAAGAAGAAATAACACATTATGTATTTGCTCTTAGCAAATACACAGACTATAGTATTTAAGAATATATTTGATCCAAGATGTTTATAGAGTTGAAAATAATTTCCCCAAGAAAATCCATGTATGCTTTTTAACCCTGTAAAGACTTGGGTTAGGATGTGCCACCTCCTCTCTGAGAGGAGAGCACACTTCTTTGCAGTTTTCATTCCTCTTTGCAGAGAAGATGGTCCAATAATGTGATGTGGTCCTAGAGGCACATCAAAATTTGCCTCTGCCCATGCAGTAGCAGTTGACGAGGCAGGAGTAAGAATAATGAAAAACACATGCACATCACTTGAATCTAAAAGTAAACTTAAAAGACTGCATTGATGAGGGTTACAGACCTTGTCAAAGACCCCTACACCAATGCCACCAGCCCCCTTGAAAAAAACAACCTTATGGCTCCTGCATGTATTTATGCAGAGATTTATTAACTACAGCAATACAACACAAATGTCTCCTTATTTGTTTTAATTAAAACCCAACTGTTTTGGAAACAGAATACATATTTCCCTACACATTTCCCTCCATCCAGTTCTGGAACAGCAGTTCTATGGGATATAAACAGTCCTGGCACAGTGTAGCATATTAAATGATGTTTAAAATCTCACACCCAGCAACACAGTCTTTACACTAGTGAAGCAGAGCAGGAACAAGTCCACATTTGTGAAAAATGTAACTGAGTTACACAGAAGCTTCCAAGGGAAGATGGGAATTAGCTTTAGTTTAAGTTAGAGAAGTAAAAAAAACCAAAACACAAGTACACAAATCTAAGTGTGCAGTTCTTCACAGTTATCTCAGGCACAACAGGAATGATGAAGACAATCAGCTGCAGAGAGCTGCCACTCATGAGATGCAAAATGATAAAATATCCAGTTTCAGCACCTAACACCTTACACAGGGCTCTACTACTCTACCAGGATGGTATCAACGCTTTCTTGGATGAGATCCGAATCCAGTATACATTCATCTAAGTGGTCTTGGGATAAAGTGGAACTTTTCCCTACACTCTCACTGTCACAGCAAGGACGAAACCTGGGGGTCACGGGGCTCTCCAGCCGTTGGCAGCGGCTGTATTTGTGCTGCTTCCCTCTGTGTGTGTACATGTGCTCAAGCAACTGGCTCTTCCTAAAAAATGTGCGGCCACAGATGGTGCAACTGATTTTTCTCTTTCTTGAGAAAGAAAAGTTACAGTTCAGCTCCACAGGTTCGTGGTCCTTGGAGATGAGGGAGAGCTGGCCTATCTGCAGAGGCTCCAGATCGCTGCAGCTCGGGTGCTCCAGCTGATGCTCGTCCTCCTTGAGGAGGAAGGTCCCAAGCTGGTGGCAATCCCTAGCCTCCCTGTCCTCAGCCAGAGGCTGCACCTCCCCCAGGTCACTGCTCTCCAGGATGGAGGCCGGCACGCCGAACGGCAGCGAGCCCGAGACGTGGGTGTGCAAGTGCTGCCGCAGCCCCCCCCGGGAGTCAAAACGCTCCCCACAGTAGTGACACAAGTGCACCCTGAGGCTGGCCTTAGCAAAGATGGGGCTCGCTACCTCCGGAGAAGGAGGGGTGCAGCTCTGGGACACCACAGGCTCTGAGTCGCACCTCTCCTGCTTTATGGAGACTGACAGCTTTGGATGCTCTTCTGTCGGCTTGGTGAGAGCAGCAGGCTGAGCAGAGGGCCGAGCAACCTGCTGGTCAAGGGAGCTGTCATCCAGGCCGATGGCCAGAGAGAGCTGCAGCTGAGGGTGATCACCTTGGGCAGCAGACCCACTGCCTGCCTTGGGCAGAGTTTCCTTCGCTCCCAGGCGCTCCTTCGCTGGTTTGTGTGCTGTTGAGATCTGGATGCCGTACAAATTTGAAGACTGGACCAGCTCCGGGGAGAACACTTGGTTCATCTCGATGGCAATGTGGGAGAGGTGGTCTGCATGGAGAAAGCGGATGCCCTCCTCCAGTCGGCTCTGGCTGACAGTCTGCTTTGGCCCTTTGCCGGTGTACATGATATGCAACAGGTAGCTAAATATATCAGGCTGGATGTCTGCAGGCTGAATCTTTATGCATTCGCTGAAACAAGACGGATTATTAAGCACACGTAGGGATCCAAATGACAGCCCTGATCCATCACCTGCCCGCTCATTTGCTCCGCCATTTGCTGTTGGAGGGTGTGAGCTGCTGCCTGCCCCTTGGTTCATAGCAAGCCATGCTCTGTGCCAAGAGTTGCAGGTGTGTGTGTGCCCCGTTTGTGTGTGGTCAGACAGCAAAGTGTCTGAGCATGGATTTAACCCTGTGATTATAAAGGCAGCTGCCAGCCATCCATCCCATCACTCGCAGGAACAGTCAGTCACCACATGGCAGTGATGCCACACAAGCTACAGGGTGCTGGTGTGTGCCACTCCAGTAACACCAGGCAAAGAACATTTGTGTGTTTAAGTAATAAATTCACCTGGCGCTACTGTGTAATCTTTATGAGCTTTGCACTTAAGTGTCAATAAACATCATCTATCGGAAGGGAAGTTAACTGATTCTCTCACTTCTAGCCAAAGGGCTACATGGCTGACAGATAACGATTATCCAGCAAAGGTGCTGGGGACCACGACCTCAAAAAGGAAAATGGAGGAGGGTTTTAATTGATTACAAGCAGCAAGCTGCAGCTCAGAGGTGAGGTTAGGCTTTGGCACCACCGTCATTATACCTGCAGAACGGGTACCTCTAGAACATACCTCCTGACCCAGGTGGTCAGGAGCACCTGAAGAACAGCCTGAAATAAATTGATGATCTCAGTCTCAGCCCTTATCTGCAACAGTCTGAAGCACAGAACTGTGATAAGGCTACAGCTTCTTGATTGCTTTAAGCCCATGGGTCTTGCCAGAAGGGACAGTCCCACCCAGCAAGCTTGCCTACAAGCAAATGCAAAGCAATGGACAGGCTGTGTATGGGTGGGAGATACCTGGATAGGTCTAGACTGCAAATCTGAGAGGTTTCACTGCTGGAGGGGTTGGGGATGTTTATTGTCTTTGGTCATGCAAATGTCTCATCTTCGAAATGCAGGGCCTGATGTTGGTGAATGCTGACTAAGAGAGTGCTTTTAAAGGACAGAACATTCTGGACTGGGGATGTTTGGAGAGGGGAGGTGCGTGCTAGGTTAGGAAAAATAGTCTCAACCCACCAAACATCCCCACTTATACTCTTTTAGACTGTTCTACCTTTAGAAAGGGTAAAAATCAGAAGGCTGAGTAAAGTGGGTAGGAGGAGAGCTGTGTGTCCTTACCTTGTCTGATGAATAAATATCATCTTAAAATAGTTTGAAAAAGCAGCGAGCACCGCTCTGTGGGCTTTGAAGTAAACATCTCCAATGGCAACTGTGCAGTCACACAGAAAGCCAAACTCCCGCTGCATGTTCAGCTGCTGGAGGAGGAGGACGCTGTGGCCGGTGGTATCCATGCTGTGCCTAAGAGCAAGAGAACAAGATGTTCATCTCGGCGAGAAATTAGAGCTCCCAAAATGCGAGTTTCTCACCACTGAAACGAGACAGCTGCCCGGCACGGAGCACGGCCTCGCCGAGCCTCTTCCTTGCTCCAGACTCTCCCCGCACCCCGATTTAATTTCTTCTACCGATACCCCCGCCGGTGCCCCCAAACCCACGTTCAAGGAGCTCAAACCCTGCTCGGCAGTTTTCCACGTGCCAGCTACACGCAGAGCCGTTTCTCAGACCGATGAACCACGCTCACGGGTGTTACCGGCACCAACTTTAAACCTCGCTCGCGTTTTTGCTGACCTCGGATCGTGCTTTCTACCACACAACCGCGCTCGCCATCGCCCCCATCCCCGGGGCGAGCCGGGCGGCCGCGGCTCACACAGGCAGCCCTGTACCGACCAACAAAGCCCCGATTGTACCGGGCTCAGCAGCCCTTACCCCTCCCAGCCCGCGGCCCCTTTGCAACGAAATGCTGATATTTGCTATTGTTTCAGCTGAAAATGACTGCGGGGGAGGGGAAGGGGGGGAGGAGGTGAGCGCAACCTCCCCGGGGAGCGTAACCATCGCCCTCAACTCCCTCCCTCCCTCCGGGCCCGGCCCCCCGCGGCTCCCCCGCGCCCGCGCAGCCGCTTACCCGCGCGGAAGCGCAGCGCTGAGCCCGGCCCGGCACCGCCCGCCCCCGCTGCCAGCCCGGCGGATGGGGTGGGCGCTGCCCCCCCCCGCGCTTCCTGCCGCCGGGGCGGGTTGGGTTGGGCGGGCCGCCCCCGCCACCCCCGTGGGTACGCTGAGCCTGGGAAGGCGGAATGAAGAAGCCCTTTTGCGCGGTTCCTGCGCGGCCCGGCGTGGGGTGGGCTCTCCGGCCGCAGTCTCTGAGGGAGGGACCTTGTTTTCTCCCGTGGGAGGGTGGGGGGTGTTGTCTGTCTCGGGGCTGCCAAGGCGCCGTCAGATACCTCACCCCGGGCTGGGGGACTTTGCTTTTAAGTCTCCCCGTGACAGTGTCACTTGCTGAGCTCCTCAGTGCTCCCTTCGAGTGTTTTGTTCTGAACAGAGAACAGTCACCTCCCCAGTCTGCTGGCTCATCAAAATGGACGTGTAGATACGATCTGGCTTTTTCACCCATGTCTGCACCCTAAGTGCTTTCTTCAACTACCAGAGAATCCTGCGGACGCACTTATTTTCTCTTTCTCTCCTCAAATCTTCCTATTAATTTTTAAACCAGGGCTTATTTTGGGCGGGAGCAGCTGCGCTGGGCCGAGCCCCCGCTGGGTGCAGCAGAGCCTGGAAGAGGAGGGGGCAGAGGCAGGGGGGCACTGCCTGGTAACCCGACCCCCAGCAGCTCTTCCTGGAGTATCCTCCTCAGCCGCAGCTTGTGCTCTGATATTCAGTATCGAGCTTTGAGGTGTATTTGCCATGACTTTAATTAAATGACTTTCGGAGTCTGTTTAAATTTACAGTCCCCACAGCCTCCCGCTGCCACCAGGTTAATTTGGTGTCCACAGGTTGTTTTTAGGCTGGAAAGGGCAGTGAAAGTCGATGTTTTGTGTGCTTTCACCACGGTTTTGGTGCTGTTTCATAGACATATCATGGCCACTTCCTCAGTGAGTGTCTCTCCTTACTCAGGGCCTCTGCAGAAGACATGGTGGTTTGGATCAATCTTGGTTTTCTCTTTTCCTTTCCACTTAGCAGTTCATCTGCTTACTGCGTTCCTGTAATCTCAGTTTTCAGCTGGACTGTTTGTAAATCTTTAGGGCAAGTAAATGTCCCTGCCCCCCAGAATCTAGCAGTTTATTTTGTGGTGTCCTGAGGCAGCCTGATCCTGGCCAGAGGACAGAGATAGGTTGAGAGAAGACAGAGCATTGGCTCCAAAGGGTTTTGCTCCATGTTGTGTTTGCTGCTTATCCCACCGACCATCAGTCTATCTTTTATTTCCTCTGTCTTAAATAAACACCTTGTTGGGCTCATTGAAATAATCTGTGCCTTCTGTGTCTGGGCAGCAGCAGGACTGAGAATCAATGGAGCTATCATCTTGCTGCTCCTAGAAATATCGGGAGCCATTTCCCCAAAATGGTTGACTCAAGGTTTTGTACTCCATTCAGGGTTATTTAACATATTTATTCACCCACATACAGGGTGCGTGGCTATTTGCAGATGGCATGTTATTTATTTAAATGATTAATTATTTACACAATATTTAGGTTGACTCTGGTCCAAAGAGGACTTTTAAGAGCTTCAGAGAAACTGGAGCCAAAATGATGGCAGTGATGATGAGAAATGAAATTCAGTGTTTTGCTATAAAGCACAGGCAATGATATCGTATGCCTCAGCAGATATAAAGTGATACAGCCTATGCTGATAGGTCAAAAAAGAGACATTATCACAGCTAGCTTCATGAGTGCTTCTGTGGCCAGAAAATAATACTAATAATTTTAAAAAAAAAACAACAAATGAGGAAGAGAAGCATGGTGAGAGGGCACCAAGGGAATGGGGACTGTGAAAAAGAGGGACTGCCTTGTGCCCCATCTTACTGGAGGTGGCAGAAGCTCCAGGTGTAACACATGTGGGAGGGCTGGGACAGAGCAAGAGGCTGCACAAGCCCCACGTGTGTGCTTTTTTGCTAATGCTGCCCTGAGACAAGTAAGGAGCTGGAGAGAAAAAGACCTTTGAACTAAGAGAAAAACAACTTCTTGGTGTGATTTGAAAACCACGGCTGTGACAGCCTACAGAGGCCATTCATTTAACTTCCTATAAAACAGGAAAACCTACGAAGAAGAAGTTGTACTGTGGGGTCCCTCTACCTTTCATGGGGGCTGGTGCCTGCCAGGGGAGGTTTTTTTATCCCTTGTCCCTGCTACAGACATCATGCTACTGAGCCAAAGCTGCAGTACAGCGAGGGGGGAGAAACAAGGGGATATTTCTCGGAGACACATTTTGAAAACTACACTTTAATACAGCAGAGGTTAAAGAATCCACAGCTGGGCACAGAGGAAGGGGTGTTACTCCATTTGAAAACTAGGGTTCTAGTAACTGGGCTTGTCCTGCTCACTTTCACATTGGAGGAATGGTGCTTGGATAACCCTGAGGTTCATTGAAGAAGAGATTGATGATGCTACATTTTAACATCATGGCATTTTATTTTGTTCTGCTTTTTGTTAATTTTGCATTTTTCAAATTTGTAATTGAATCTTTTTACTTTTCTAAAGTTAAATTTTCCCCTTTGGCTTGTCTGGGGGTGAGAGGGATCTTGGATAGCTGCAGCAACCATCAAATATGGTGATATATGTAGAAACAGTGATAAATTAAGATGCCATGCAGATTAAACACTTCTCATGCTTGTGCTGAATCAGAAATGTCACTTTGGGGGTGGAAAAGTCAAATGGCAAGATCGGGAGGAAAGCCTGACCTGGCAGATGTTTTCTAGCAGCCCTGTGGCAGGTAGCAGAGGGGCTTGCCCGCAGCTTCAGGAAATCCCATTTGCTTCCACAGGCCAGCTCCAGGATGTTCTTAGACGGGGGAGATCCAAAGAGTGATGGGAAGGGAGCCTGGGAAAGCTCCTAGAGATGAAACAATAAAAAGTGCTATTCTTGGGATCTGTGATGCATGCCTGTGGCTACCAGCCCCTGAGCTCCCTGCATCACCATAAGGCTGCAAGAGGGAAGGCAGGGATACTAACGTGTGAAACTGCAGCAAAAAGGAAATACTTCCTCATGCAACTAGCAGTTGTTTTTCCTGCGACTTGAAATTAAAACTCTGACACGCAGGAGGCCCGGACGGCTGCGGGTACGCAAGTCAAACGCCGGACATCTGCACGGCTAACCAAGCCTGCCCCGGTACCGCCACTCACAACTGGCTGGAGGGGAAAGGAGAGGACACCCCGCTCCGTGGGGACATTTCGCTCCGTGGGGACAGAGCTGCTGCGCGGGGCAGGGGCGGGTTTCCACCCACCCACCTCTCCGGCTCTGCGCGGGTCGGGAGCGGAGCTGGACGGGCAAGCCCGGCTGCGAGGGTCGCATCGGCAGAGGATGCCCCGCTCCAGGTTCTCTTCCCTCCGCGTCTGAACGCTTCGCCGGGGATGGGGGGTGGGGAGCGGAGGGGCCGGGCTTGCGGCACATGGGGAGGGGGCGCCGGCTGCGCCAGCCCGGGCCGCGTCGCGCCGGCCTCCCCGGCGGCATGGGAGGAGAGGGGAGCGCGGTAGGGAGCCGCCCGCCGGGCCCCGGCATTGGCGGCGGCGCAGCAGCGCTGGCAGCGGCGGGGCCGGGAGCCGCCGGCCGCCGAGGGGAGGGGTCCGGCTCCGTGCGGTCGCGGCGGAGCCGGCGCTGCGGCAGCAGAGGCGCGGCGGGGCGGAAGTCCTTTGTTGCAGCCGCGGCGACAGCAGCAGCAGCGGCGGGAGCGGCGCGGGAAGCACCCCTTGGGCCGCCGCCGCGTCTCCCCGCACCGCGGGTAAGCGGGGCTGCGCGCCCCTCCGCCCCGTCCCCCGGGGGCCGCCACCGGGCTGCTGAGGAAAGGGAAGGGAAGGGAGGGGGGGGTTGGGGGGGAAGGCGGGAGGCGGTGCGCGGCGCGGCGGCCGCAGCTCCGCCGGCGGCGGGAGGTGGGAAGTGCCGAGCGGCGCCGGCCGCGGCATGGCCCGGCATGGCCCGCCATAGTGGCGCGGGGGGGAGCGGCGCTGCCAGGTACGGGGCTTTCCAGCCGCGGCCGGTCCCTGGCGAGCGGGCGCCACCGTGACCTTGCTCCCGGCGGGCCTGGCCTGGCGCCTCCCGGTCTCCGCGGGGGCCGAACGGCGCCGGTGTCGGGTCTGTGGCGGCGGTACCGCGGTGCTGCGCGGGGCCCGCGCTCCGCCTGCGGGGCGGGAGGGGGCGGCGGGAGGGAGCGGCGGGGCCCGGGCCGGCGGAAGCGGCGCGGGAAGGCGCGGGGATGCTGCGCCGCGCTGAAAAACGAGAAGCGGCCTAAGGAGGTGCAGGGGCGTGAGGCGGGGAAGGGCACCGCGCTGCCCTGTTTGACTGCGGGGCTGGGAGTCACGCTAAACAGCTCCAGTGCCGCTACCGATCCCTAGCCCCGTACCCCCCCCCCCCTCGGCGGGAGGGCGGTGGATCTGGGCGCTGCGTATTCTTTCTTTTTTTCTTATTAAAAAAAAAAAAAAAAAAACAAAACAAAAGAGAGAGGAAAAAAAAAAACCGAATCAAAAAAGAAAACACAAGCGAAAAACAAACCTCAAAACTTCGAGTGAGTTGCAGTAGTTCAGCGAGGAGCTGCGCTGCAGCCTGGAGGGAATGCTCCACCCTGCCAGGCAGGAGACTTGGGTTTCACTCGGGGCTGGCAGTGCACAGGATCGCCTCGGAGGCGGCTGGAAAGGAAGGGGAATAGTTTTGTCACATAAAAACAGGCCCTGTGTTGCTCCAGGACTCGTGTCGAAAGTCTCGTATCTTCAAAGGACTCCCTTTTTCTTCTCGGATAGAAAGGTAGTAAAAGGAGTAGAGGAAAGGGGGTTGAAAACGCTGTGGGTGTGGGGCTGTGGGTTTATTCCTTTTTTTTCCAGGCGTTTTTGTAACTCAGATTCATAAGTTTGGCTTATTCGTTGGCTGATAGATGAGTGCCGGTTCCTTCTGACACGTAGGCATTGGTATATGGATAGCATGGGTTGGATGGTGCTTAATGTGATATTTACTGCCAGATTGTGTCATTTGCTTGCATTATTACCCCTGCACTAGGGTATCGCAAGGTACGGCACATAATGCAAGACTGTCCGGGGCTGCAACACTGTTCCTTAGGCATTTAATTACATTAAACAAACATTCCTTTAATTAAAGGTGTTTAACATTCCTCATTACAGCTCTTGGAAAAACCCACACAGCAGACACGAGCAGGGGGGGATGCGGGCTTCTCATTTTTACCAAATTACAACTTAAGCTTTCATGGCGAGCAAGGGAGAGGTGTTGGAGACCATATGGCTGTGGGGAAAACCAGCCAAAGGCGACGGCTGCAGCGCTGGCAGAGATTTTTCTAGGCAGCAGCAGAACAAGTTGACAAGATTGTAGAGAGATTTTTGGATGACTGGCCAGAAAACCTGAGGAGTAAGAAGTTTTATTAGTTGCACTCTGCTGCTGGAGGAGGTAGCAGGGAGCTAACAGGCACTGGGGAGCAGGAGCCTGGGGGAAATATTTGAATAGATGAGGGGTGGCTGCAGGAGGATGAAGGTAATGAAGACATGGTTTGGTGCTGTGTGGGAAGCTTGGTGGAGTAATATTATAAGCCCTTTTTTCCTGGTAGCTGGAAAGATTTGTGTGGAATAAGATCACAGGTTTCATCTCTGATTGCTCCAGTCCTTCTTTCATGCCATGTTGTCACTGGCACAGAATTCTGCAGCAATTATGTTGAGAGTGCTCATGTCAACCAGTGACTGGGGATTTTTGATGCTTTCTTGCTTGAATGTGTGAGGTTAATTGCTTCTTTCACAGCTTTCCATTGTTGCTGACAGTGGAGAGCCCTGAAAGTCTGGGATGGACAAAGCCTTAGGAGTTACTTATCTGCTGTATGGATACAAAATTGGTCAGAATTGAGATAATGAATGTTTCCTGAGAAAGATCCCTGTGTCCTTTCTCTTAGTTGTTACAGCTGGACCTCTGACTAGAGCCCTTTGGATCTCACATCGTGTAGTGTGGGAAGCCCCATGTGCATTTTTCAGTCTAACCAGTGGTTCCTCAGTGGCTGGGTTACCCTGCCCTTCCTCTGTTTGGGCACGGAAAATACCAGCACCCAAAGAGTTCTGCTCCAGACAAAGTGTGTGGGCAGAACAGATGACATAATTTGCATGAAGACCATTTATATCCTCAGATTTGTGTGCTAATTTATTCTTTGTCCATGCTGTGCCATTGCAAAAGCTATAGAATTAGCTGGCTGTTGCCTTTTTTCCTCATATTAAACCTTTTTCACTGGATGGAGATCTTAGCAGCTTGATTTTTTAATGTGCTTCAAGTAAAACATGAAGCATTTAAAAGCAGAAGACAACAAAATCTGTCGTCTGACTTGTGGGGCACAGGTTACTGTGCTTCATTCATGTGCAACCAGCAAGTTGGTATGCCAAAGTACCACTTGTTTTTAGCTACGGATGCTTTCCTGGAGGGCACATGTATCTTCATTTGAAGGTCTCAAGAAATGGCTAAACCACCAAGATGCCTCTTGAAGTTGAAAGTTAGGGTAACTTGGAGAGCCGAGATAAAAAAGCTCATCTTTCTGCTACAAGGCATAAATGGGGTGCCATAATTTTCCCCCCACTAATTGTTTCTTTTAAACATATCATTACCGTGTTGCCTGACAACTTTTTACAACTGTAAAGGTGTCAGATAAAAGCTAACTGTGACTTGCTAGAGTAAGCCTTTGTGGCTAGCAAGTTGCTTTAAAAGACTGCATAAGCCTTCTCTAGTACTTTTATCAATCTGATCTAAAGTTGTTTGAAGTTGAGATAGGACTTCAGCGTAAACTCCGTTTTCTGAATTTATTCACATGTGCTTTTCTGGCACTTTATTCCTTGTATTTCACAGTGTTCTTACCTAAGAACATCTTAACTATTTCTCAGCAGCTTAGAATCATAACTTGATAAATTTCAATGGCTGTTTCTCTTTTGTGGACACGGATGCTGAATCAGTGGAGAGCTGCCTGCTGAGGAGGGGTTGAGTCGCTCCAACAGCTTGTGGTTGGGGGCTTTGAAAGATCTTACCTTTCCCTGGCTCAGATCTAGCCCAAGTGTCAGTTGAAACCCGTTTTCTACACTTTGGCCACAAGTCTGTTTAAACTGAGACTTAAAACTTTAAACTGATTCATCCATCAGGATGTGTCTGAAGATGAATATCTACATCATTGGAAACAGCCTCACAACTACCACGCCTGAAGGCAACTGATTGGAAGGGAGGAGGGTAAATTATACCTTCAGTCCTTCATAGCCTGAATAATAGAGCTTAATTAGATTTTACCCTGGCATTACACGGAAACTGTAATTGTTTTATTTTTGATCAAGGCTATGCTTGCACAGCAAACTGCATTTTATTTTTACCTGCTGTTGAGGTTGACAGTGGTCATCTGGCCTCAGGTTCTTCACCCCTTTTGCAGTGCTGGTATAAGAATGAACCTTCTTGGGCTCTACAGTACCAGAGCAATACCGTGTTGAGTATTTCTAGATAATAGTTGTAGCATGTCGATGGCTCTGTGGTCAGTGCACTGGCCAAAGGCTTAAGCATCTCAGGCATCACGTGGAGATTTTAGCCATATCACGTAGGATTTTCTCTTGAACATCTAGATGCTGCTGTTCAGGAATCCAGGTTCTTTGGTGGATCTGACCCACAGAGACAAAATAACTCTTTAGGGAGGAGGATTCTTGGGAACCAGCACTAATGTGGGATAGTGTCAGACTGTTATGGGGAATTTGTTTTCTGCTGTCCGGATGCTTGATTCTTTGGGTAACTGGGTGGTTTTTTGTCTTGAGGTTTTCCAGTCTTGTTTTCTATTAGCACCAAATTCTCCACTCATTTACTATACTTTTGTCCAGCCCGCTCTTGGTTTCCAAAGAAAAGCAGCCAGTAACTAAGCATGCAGAGCACTCTGTTTTTGCCTGCTCAGCAGTGGAAATGCTGGGTTTTGAAAACCACTTACTAATTTTAGGAGCCAAAAGGCTCCTGAATTCTGAACCTTGTGGTACATCTTTTTTAAAGACAGAGAAGTTAGCAAAAGAACTTTACCAGTTCTTTGCTTGAGGACTTTTTTTACTTCTTTAGTTTTGAAACATCTCAGAGAATTTTAAATGCGAGGAAATGACAAAAAGCATGGAACTACAGTAAACACCTGTTCTTTCTTGTTAGACTGACAAACAACATACTTAGCCCAACTTACCTTGTTCATGGTAGCATCAGAATAGTAATAATATCTGAGTAGTGATTCAAAATAAAAATCCGGTGGCACACAAACAGCTTGAAACAAAGCAAGGAAATGTAAAAACATTTACAAGGAAAATAAAGTGCTTATAGAGACTTTGATTTTGTAAGCTGGAGTGAAATTACCTGACTCAAGTATCTTCACTCTTTGGTGTCACATCAGATGCTTCTAGCGTATTTTTTTCCAGAACACCTCTGCACTGTTTCATGCTACCTACACCGTGACCTGTTCCTCTGTTTACTCCACAAATGGGTTGTTCTGAAGATGGAGTTACTTAAGTGTTCCTCTTCGACTTTGTTGTGCTGTTTGTGGCTGCAGTATTTGGGTGCTTCACAGAGGCAGTGTGCTGGGGCATCAGAAAACTGGCTGGCATTTCCCTTCTGTTTGAAATAGAACGGAGTCAGAGAGGATGAGAAATACTTGAAATTATGGATTGACTAACTTGCCTGCATGGACCTTTACATTTACAAGATACTTGGGGACTGATATGTAGAGGATAGCTCCCACTGGCTTCAGCTGCTGCCAGTGGTCTTCCCCTGTGTGAAGAAATAAGACCAAAAAAAAAAAATAAAATAAAAAAATAAATATATATATATATATATAAAGGGTTGAAAAGACCTGTCCTGGCACTGACAGCAATGGGATGCTGTTCTTGAGGGCAGTGTTCATTTCTCTGAGGTCCTCCTTTTTGTGCCTCAGTCTCATCTAATTATGTCTTCCTAAAGCTGTGCTGAATGAGCAGGGATCTTCTTGTGCTGTTGCTGCTCGGGTCTATCCCTGGACAGATCCAGAGGATATGCTCTGGAAGGAAGGGAGCCTTTGGGAGGAGCATGGCTGGAAGACTGTACTACAATATATGTAAATGGCAACTGAGTTAACTGGGAATTAATTATCTGAAACCTTGAGCTTTCTCTAAAAAGGACCTGTTTTTATTCTAATGCTTGCTTTTTTTCCAAAGCAAAATTTTAAAAGTTTGCAGCATTTAACCACTCACATGGGTGATAAATGCTGATCTCTGCCGTTTTAGCAATTGGACTAACAAAATAATCATAAGTGATCATTTTCTGAGATCCAGATGGGAAGGAGTTTTTTAGCAAGCCCTTGATATATGCTGATGGCAAAGAGGTGGCAGGTTGGGGCACTTGGAGTTCAGTTCCAGCTGTGATGGGGTGAGTGCTATAGTAGTTTTCCACCCATTTTTCAGCAGAAGTATGTATTTTTTTTACCCCTTCTTCCCTAGTCCCTGCAGCTTGGCCCTTCCCAGCCCCTTTTCCAGGCAAGTTCCCTCCACCCTTACTGCACCCATCTTTATTCCCCCTGCTGCTTCCTAATCCCAGTGCTCTCCTCTCAGCTTAGCACTCCTCTCCTAGCCTTCTTCTCCCTGACCTCCCAGTTTCTGGAGCTTTTCCCTCCTTTACATTTCCCTCTCTCTTTGTGTTTTCATGAAGTTCACTCCTGGGTCTGGCACTCATCAGCCAGAACTGAGCATCTTTTCCATCCAGCTGCCAGGAGGGATGCTAAAACCCAGCAGTGAGTCATAGTGTAGAGCAATCTCCAGCAAGCCCTACTGCTTGTTTGTGACTTTGTGCAGGTGGCACATAAAATGGTTTGGGTTGGAAGGGACTTTTAAAGTTCATCTAGTCCCAAGCCCCTTGCAGTGAGCAGGGCATCTCCCAGGTAGACCGAGTTGCTCAAAGCCCATCCAGCCAGACCTTAAGTGTTTCCAGGAATGGAGCATTTACCTCTCTGGGCAATCTGTTCTGGTGTTTCATCAACTTCATTGTAAAAAAATTCTTCCTTACATCTCATCTGAATCTATTTTCTTGTGGTTAAAAACGTGGCAGAGCTCTGCATGAAAGGGGAGTTTCACCCTGGGGGGGATGGCACGGGTAGGCCCCCATGTACAAAGGGAAGGATGAAATGTTGTCAGTGATGCTGCAATCTGAGATTTTTAGTAACTAACTAAATAAGTAAAAACTGCTAATTTTTATCTTCTTCCCCCCAAGCTTATAGCTTGGCCAAATTCAGGCATATTTTTATATCACAATGACATATCCAAGACAGCACTTTCTCCCACATGAAGTCTCTCCACAGATTTTTGAAGATAAGCTTTTTAAAAATGTTTAAAGGGAAAAGTAATAATCTACTTAGCCTCATTTTTGGAACCATTTTGGGTTAAATTTTCTGTGGAAGGGAAAAAAAAATCAATCCAAAAGCAGACAATTCAGCAGGAAAGTTTGGCCTTTGCTGGTTGAGATGTATAAAAGTTTTAAATAGCCCAACACAGGCTCTTGTAGTGGGAAGTGTTGGCAGCTGTAAATATTTAGTTGCATCCAGCAGGTTAAATCAGCATCCAGAGGGAGGATGCCAGTACTTCCATTAACATAAATAACTTTATGCACTATTTTTATACGTTTGTGCAGTGCTATCACCATAGAGGCCAGCATCTTGGCCATGAACATCTTGGCCATGAACATCTTGGCCAAGCCAGATCATCCCCACCATGTGGAAATGCCATGGTCCATGGGTGTGTGCAGATAGTTTGGGACCTTCTTTTTTGGTATGGGCTTGTGTCCTGGTTTAGGCAGTACTGGTCTTCTGCTACTGGAAGATATGATGGAATACTTACAGTAAACCAAGAAAATAAAAGTGAATGAAAAATTAAATCTTGCCTCTTTGAGGGTGAGATTGAAAAAACAGCTATCCTCAGCCTTTTCTTATGTTGCTGGCAGCTGGCACCAAGAGCTTAGTGGTGCCTTAGACTGTGTCTTCTATCTTGTTTTTAACACTTAAAAAGTAGAAGTTGAACTCACTTCTTTGTCATTATGCAACTGCTGTTCTTAATACTTGATACACTATATTGAATTGCATTTAAGCATCTAATGAATTACCTCCAATCCAAAACATGTTAGCACTTGGAGGAATGTGAAGTGCCCTTTTATTATTACTTGATGTAGAGACTTGTGCTGTTTTTCATAGAAACATCTGAAATTACCCACTCACTGAAACAATAATCAGCTTTCTGTAGGAAAGACATTCAGAGATTCTCCTACTTTCAGAGCCAACCTTTTGTGAGTTAGTAAGAAAGCCATTGATTTATTTTAATGCAACAAGTTGTATTTCTGCAGTGGACGTCACTGGCCCAAAATGGTCAGAGAAATATTATGGCAGTGTTCTCACCCTTAAATTTTGAGTGTGGAGGACTAGATTGAGAGAAGAGGAACAGCTGCATTTCAGATGCTCATCATCAGTGTAGTTCAATACAATTCTCAAGGTTCCTGTTGAAAGAAAAGGTCTTGTACTGGTGGTGATCCATAGGTACTGCTAGATGAACTGGCATTAGGGAATATTGTTGGGTGTGGTGAGCATGTTCTCGTCTTGAGAGCTTGAACACATTTCTTCCATGGTAGTCCTTCATGGAATGAAGAGATGGTGATCAAACGTGAGGTTTGCTACTAAACAAGCCAAGCAGTTCCTCCAGCTTGCAAATTCAATACTGATTGTGGAATACTAATACTACGCCCATTTCCCAACCTCTAGGAGATGTAAGTTGTCAGGGAAACAAGAAGAAATAACAAGCATTTTTGTTTGTATTCTGTTTTAATTTTTGGACAGTTGAAAGAATAGTTGCAAATCAGTGTGTGCATGTCATTGAGTCATAAAATGCCATTTATGTTGTTGGCTAGCCTGTAATTTATTTGTACAAATCTCTTATAATTATTTCCATTATCTTCAATATCCTTTCAAAATGTAAGAGTGCTAATTATTGCTTTGGATTTTTCATTTCAGTTAGGGTGTTCTTTATACCTTCTTTCGGTTTCTCACCTCCCTCCCTCTGCAGTTAGTACAGATTATACATATATATATCAGTAAAGGTTTTCCAAAGTGAGTAGTGACTAGCTGTTGAATCTAGCCATACGTGGTTAAGTTTGAAATTCTGTAAATCAAAACCACACCTGCATACAATACATTCTTCTGGGTGTTTTGTTAACATAAACCACCATGTTTTCTTCCTCTTTTCTCTTGAGGACACATTAGTCCTTTCACTGACAGCAACTTTCAGCACTCACAGATTATTTGTCTGTGTATTTTTGTCAAGGCTTCGTTTCACTGTGGCTCCACCTTTAGCCTGCAAGCTTTCGCACTTCCCCATTGCTGAGCATTTCTTTGTAGATGGGTCTCCCATCTACGTGCTTTGGTTATATGAGAGTGTTCTGAACGAGTGGTTTTGAGAGCAGTTGGAGGCACAGTGTGCAGCATTTCCTGCCTCTGCAGTCGGTGTGGCTGTCACGCAGTGAGCTTGGTCACCATCTGCAGTGGGCTCGTAGGTGGGACGTGACATTACAGCCTGGCTGCCCTGTGCTTCTGTGAATGCATCTGAGTTTGCAGTTCCTGATGTGTAAGGCACCTGAGAGAGAAGGCTGAAACCGTACCTGAGCTGCCCTGAAGAGCGAGATGTGTGTGGATGTAGCTTGTGTGGATGCTCCACTGATTTATCTTCTTTAATGGGGAGGTTTCCTTTAATGGGGTGGGAAAGACCAGTTTGAGCCTGGCCTGGTTTCCACTATGTGTTGCATCATGTGTTCGTTGGACTGACAAGTGAGCAAGTTGAGACTGAAGAGTGGTTTCTTACAGTCAGCTCACCTTGTATAGGTGTTGTCCTGAGGCCATCTTAGAGAAGTCTACCCTGTGAAGTTTTTGCAGTTCTGCATCCAGAATTCATATCTGAAAATCTTGGCTGTAGGACTTTGAGATACATTTGCTAATTTATATTCTAGCAGTGTTGGTCTGACTGACGTGTGGTGATTATGTTTATTAGTTTACTAGTCTTGTAAGTCTAGTGGTGAGAACATGGAATTATGGATGCTTTCACTGGCATGAATACTTGTAGTAGTTACCAGCAAAGATCTCCAGGCAGGAAGCTATACCACAAACAATGTGAGAATAGGAAGATCTAGAAAAGAAAAAGATGGCAGTTCCTCCCTACCTTTACATACATTTTGCTTTTCGTTCTCATGATTTAATAGATGTCTTCTTCTTTATGCAGGGCTGTAATTGAAGTACAAGATGGCAAGAACCAGCCACAGCAACTATGTCCTTCAGCAGCTAAACAACCAAAGAGAGTGGGGCTTTCTGTGCGACTGCTGTATCGCTATCGATGATATTTATTTTCAAGCACATAAAGCAGTCCTTGCTGCATGCAGCTCCTATTTTAGGATGTTTTTTATGAACCATCAACACACTACAGCACAGCTGAATCTAAGCAACATGAAGATTAGTGCTGAATGCTTTGATCTTATTTTACAATTCATGTATTTAGGAAAAATTATGACAGCACCTGCCAATTTTGAGCAATTTAAAGTGGCCATGAACAATTTACAGCTCTACAATGTACCTGAATGTCTAGAAGATATACAGGATACAGACTCGTCTAGTTTAAAATGTTCATCTTCTGCTTCTAGCACCCAGAATAGTAAAATGATATTTGGTGTGAGAATGTATGAAGACACACTTGCTAGAAATGTCAGTGAAGCAAACAGGTGGGGCATGGAGCCGCCCAGCTCAACAGTAAATACATCCCATAACAAAGAGCCTGATGAAGAAGCTTTGCAGCTAAGCAGCTTCCCCGAACCACTGTTTGATGTCTGCAAAAAAACCACCACATCCAAATTCTCTCACACAAAAGAGCGCGTGTCCCACTCGCGCCGTTTTGGAAGAAGCTTCACCTGTGACAGCTGCGGGTTTAGTTTTAGCTGTGAGAAGCTGCTGGATGAGCACGTGTTAACGTGCACTAACAGGCATTCTTACCAAAGTGCCAGGTACTACAGTACTGAAAAAATAGACTTTAGTGAGAAGGACTCTACTTCAAAAATAATCTCCACGCAAACTGAAAAATACAAGGGGGACTCGAGTCAGGCTGTGGATAATTCTTCATCTCCTGTGTCAAACATTACGAGCAGAAAAAGCAGCACGGTTGCCCCTGAGGCATCAGGTGAAGAAGGAAGTAGAGCCTCTGAGAGGAAGAGGATTATCATCAAGGTGGAACCAGAGGACAATCCTGCAGATGAACTGAAGGATTTTAATATTATTAAGGTGGCAGATAAAGACTGCAATGAGTCTTCTGAAAACGATGACCTGGATGATGAACAAGAAGAGCCACTTTACAGATATTATGTTGAGGAGGAGATCAGAGAGAAGAGGAATGCTCGGAAGACTTTAAAACCCCGTTTATCCATGGATGAAGATGAAAGAAAATGTTTGAAAAGCCCACGGCACCTTAACAGGAAGGCTCCTTTGGTGCAGGAAGAGGCAGAAAACGCTCCCTGTGAACTTTGTGGGCTAACAATCACTGAGGAAGACTTGTCCTCTCATTATTTATCCAAACACATAGAAAATATATGTGCTTGTGGCAAGTGTGGTCAAATACTGGTCAAAGGCAAGCAGTTACAGGACCATGCACAGACCTGTGGAGAACCCCAGGATCTGACCATGAACGGTATCAGAAATTCTGAGGAGAAAATGGACTTGGAAGAAAACCCTGAGGAGCAGTCAGAAATCAGGGACATGATGTTTGCAGAGATGCTAGAGGACTTCAGGGACGGTCATTTCCAAATGAACAGCCTTCAGAAAAAACAGTTATACAAGCATTCTGCCTGTCCTTTCCGATGCCCTAACTGTGGTCAGCGTTTTGAAACCGAAAACCTAGTGGTAGAACATATGTCAAGCTGCCTGGAGCAAGATCTGTTCAAGAACTCCATGATGGAAGAGAACGAGAGGGATCACAGACGTAAGCATTTCTGCAATCTTTGTGGGAAAGGATTTTATCAGCGTTGCCACTTGAGGGAACACTATACTGTTCATACCAAGGAAAAACAGTTTGTTTGTCAGACATGTGGGAAGCAGTTCTTAAGAGAGCGCCAGTTGCGGCTCCACAATGATATGCACAAAGGCATGGCCAGGTATGTCTGTTCCATTTGTGATCAAGGAAACTTCCGAAAACATGACCATGTACGGCATATGATATCTCACTTATCAGCTGGAGAGACTATATGCCAGGTCTGCTTTCAGATATTCCCAAATAATGAGCAACTGGAGCAGCACATGGATATTCATCTCTATACATGTGGAGTATGTGGAGCAAAGTTTAATTTGAGGAAAGATATGAGATCTCACTATAATGCCAAGCATTTGAAAAGAACATAAGTGTAAACATACTGTTAAAGCATTAAGTTGGCAGCAGAGAGAACACCAAAGCAAGGCATACAGTATAGTAGACAAAAATTGGAAAAAAAAAATTGAAAATAAGTCTCTTTTTTTTAATTATTTTTTTTAAGACCATCCTAACCATAGGTGTCTATTTAGGCTCATTAAGTATATAGCTATGAAAAACATAATGTGTTTAATTATTACGTTTTCACTGTTTCCTAATACCAGTTTCTGTTCTTAATTTTATTGTTTTACTAAGTAGATATACAAATCATTATTTTTAAACTGTAGATTAAAAGCACAATGTTACCCCTTCACTGACTTCTATTAAACAGTTCTCGGATCCATGTCCGTAAGATGAGTGCTTTAATATTTCCATGTGTTGTTTCTTCATGTGAAAATTTTAGATTAACAATTAATGTGCAAGTGCATAATTCTTCATAATCTCCAAATTAATTTTCAAAAACAAACAAACAAACAAACAAAAAAAAAACCCAAAACAAAACAGAAACAACCCAGTGCCAAGACATAATCCTTTATTCTCTCTGACTCTGCTGTAAGGGCAGAGCTGGCTGTCCTGGTCCTCTGCTTCTTGGCTTTGTTGGAATGTGCATCCCAGGGGTGAGAGTCCATAGCCTCAGTTAAACCTTGCAGACTTGGACTGGTGTGCACAGAGGGAAAGGGAGATTGTAAAGACTGTTGGGATAACCGAGGGGTTCCCAGCAGAGTGATCATTTTCCAGACTTGAAGTCCTAGCAGAACTGTACATCTGATGCTGGCCTTTCGTTTTCTGTCTGTACCTTTGTGGGTATATATAACCTCCTTATTCTATCACACAAGGGAAGAGTGGCTGTGGTGGATTGCTAGGAATGCAGGCTGGCGATGTGTGCTGAAGACTGCATTTCTCAGCCTGGCTGTAAATGGTGCCTTGCTGCTTGTGTTGGGAAGTTAAAATTGGGATGGCTGTGAAGATAGTCCCGTTGGTTGGGTGGGGAGGGAAAGGGGGAGTGTGGCTCATGTGAACCTTCAGTTTTTGTTTCTTGTTTCCATGATATTTTCTGAATGCTCTGTTTTTCAAGAAGAATATAACAAGAAACGACTGCAGAGTTTGCTTAATAAATGTAAAGACATTTTATGCCTTAAGATTCCTTTCTGATTCTAGTATAGCCCTATTCTGCATAGCTTGCCTCTTTATTTAATTGAATTTTAAAATCCTTTTAAGTACCAGCTGACATCAGTTCAGCAAGGCAGTTTGGCCTTTGAGAGAACAACTGCCTTTGACTCTTAAGGCACCAGCTTCTAAACATTTGAGTGTGTCATTTTTTTTTAAGGGTGGGAGGAAAGGATCCTAATATGTAATGGTGGAGAAAACTATTACAAAATAAAAACTACAGTACTTTCTCCCAGCACATCTTAGTTTAGCACAGAGGGTAGTAATGCTGTTTCCCATGGAGGCAAGAAAGCAATTTAGGTCAGCAATGGAGGTAGCTGGACCAGCTAGCTGTTCATTGTAGGTTCCTTCCAACTGAAATATTCTGGTTTTATTCTGAAATATTCTGATATATCAGAACTATTCTGATTACCTTGCACACCAGTGGTGGTGTTGAGAATAGGAGCCAGGAGCTGAGGCTCTAGCCCAGGGCTTTCACACTCTTGTTGCTGCTGGAGTTGAGTTTTGATCCTTGTTTCTTGGAGATTATGAGGGGTATCGAGCTTTAATGTTAGGCTATTTAGAAAAATTAATACAGTTCAGGATCTCCATTATAACTGTTGAAATCAGTGTGAGTTGCCTTGCATTTATTCCATCTAAATGTCCATTAGAATTTCTCTTGGTTGGTAGACGTGTGTGTTTCTGCAGTGATGGAGAAGGGCCTCACCACCAGACCTCAGTCCTGAGGTGGCAGCTGGCTCCCCAGGCACTGACTGCTTTAGGTGCAGTTTGGGCCTTTAGTGTTTTGCCATATATCTCAGTCCTGTGTTTTCTTGTTTGATGCTGAAGCCATCCAAGTTCTGAATAACACTGGGGCCAAAAAGACCCCAGTGAGGAATGCACTCCAGCATATTCAGTGCTTTACCCTTCCTGTGATTTATTCCACGTTCCCCAACCCAGACTGAAGCTCAGTGTGCGAGAGTTCAAAGAATAAGCAGGATGGTTATTTTAACTCTCTTTAGCACTGGAATCTTGCTAAGGTGATTATAAGACTCTTCAAAAGATAAAATATATAGGTATAATGATCATCTTAAAGATGAAGCATTTAAGTGCTGCAGTGGAAGAGTTTCTGGGAGGGGGGTGGTGTTAATACACTGCACACAGCAATTTTCTGACACGCAGGTTATCCCTTACAGTATCAGCTATGTCTGGACTGGGAAAAGCAACCAAGGGAAGCAAGAGAAAACTGGTGAGCACTGGGGGTGCTGGCAGAAGGGTCTTGGGAAGGCTGAGTGGGAGAGGAGATCCTGAGTGGGAGGGAGTGGTGATGGCTGGGGGACCAGGATTAGAGCTGGGCAGTGGGAAGCCAATCCCAGCAGTGGCATGGAGGGGGTGGCTGGAGGAGTGAATAAAATGTCCTGTGAGACCAGAGTGAGTGACTCAGCTTGGCTGGGAGAGCTCTCAGCCCGGGGTGATCAGCTCACTACAGCATAAATGGGGAGCGTGGGTTTCGTACCAAGTGCAGCCATCCCCGTGCTGGAAGGACTGCAGTGGCACAGCAAAGCCTGGCAGATTTCAGATTTCTCCTGAAAAGGAGAAGGTGACTCCTGTGAGCTAAGAGATCATTCCTGAATACAGGGAAGGGCCAAGGGTGATTTATGGAGGCTCCTACTCAGGATCAGGAGGCCTTGTTTACATTGTATTAACCTGAACTTCACCCAAAAACATTTCACAAAAAACTTACTTCCTAGTGCCAGTAGACCTGCTGACTACAGAAGTTGAATGAAGAAACTAGGAATGATGGGACTTCTGTGCCCTATCTAACTTTACAAACACCCTGGAATACCTTTGTTTTTCAATTACAAGCCATGTTGTAGTAGCCTTTCAAAGGAAAGTTTGTTGAACCTTTCCAACTGAACTTGAATTAATGTTTTTTCCTGTTCTTGTGAAACAAAACTTAGTGCCTTGGAGTTCACGTGCATGAATGTCCAGACAGAGGCTCAAAAAGAGCATGAATTGCACTGTAGGGGAGCTTAGGAGTGGATCTACTTGTGTAGAGGCAAAGAAAATCAGAAAGTAGCCTGATAAGTGATCAAAGGGAGTATAGGAGAATACATCAGAGGTACTAAGGCATAAAGAAAACAGCTTGGCTTGCAAGTAGATGGGGAGAAAGTTTATGGTGTAAAAGCATGCAGGGGAACAGCAAGGGACTATTGAAGGCCTGGAGTGACAGAAGCTTCTGTCAGCAGGGAGAAGGGGTGGGTGCTGAGGCAGCTTGGGGATGGTCACCCCTGAGGACAGGGGTGTTCTCTCCAGAATAGGACAACATCCACAGGAGAGTCAAATGCAGGTGTTTCAGCCCTCCTACTGTGACAAAAATTGCTTATTGTGGAGACAGTACCAAAGCAGACCTGAAAAAACCCAAACAATTGCAGTTACAATATCCTAGAAGTCTTGCTGTTACTTGAAAGATAGTGAAGAGGAAGAAAAAGACTTAATTTGGAGTTCTGTTTGCTCTAACAAATGTGTACTCCTCAGTCATCATAGCATAGTTCCCTTGCCTCTTCTTACTGTGCTGCATGGACCCTTACTGTAGTTTCTTTGAGAATGGAGGTGTGAGAATATCCCATGGCTCAAGGTGTAGCCAGAGAGAAAAATACTTGCTGGATGCTCTGACTTTTTAGGAAATTTGCTGTAATTCTTTTTGGAGGACCTCTCTCTGTTCTGTTGTTTTCCTCATTTTGGCAGTGGTGTGGGCTCTGACACTGAAAATAATTTATAAGTAGCCAGCCTAGCTCTTAGCTTTCAGGATTTACTTAAAGTTCGAAAGGGAATTCGTTAAGACCTGGAATGAGCTTTAAAATACTATAAAAGCTGTTGTTTTTTCAGTTTCAGATGAGATGTTTCAAATGTTAAAAACAATACTTATACCTGCAAGTGTTTATTGTCAACTTTTAAATTCAGAGTATTTACATTTGTATATAACAAAATTTGTAGCCAACATGTCTGTGAAGAAATCTTGATTTGAATAGTTAGAGTATCACAGAATTCTAAGAATTTATGCTTCTATCAGGGGACTTCTCTATTTAATATTGGCAGTTGATGGAGAAAATGCAATTCAGCATATTTTTTATTCAAAGCTGAAGACAGAAAATGTACTGTCTTGAAGACTATATTAAAAATACATTGTTATAAAAGTGAGTGCTTTGACTGCACTATTGTATTAGAACACACTAGTGCTAAAACCATAAGAGTATCTCATCTATTAGTGAAGATTTAAGTTTGCTCCTGAAGGTAGTGTCACCTTGAGCCTCATTCATGCTGCCTTTATCCTCCCCACCTCATTTCAGCTCTCATATCCCATGTGTGCCAGCCTTGCCATGGTCAAAAAGCACACACTTGTGTGGAGCTCTTTTTAACTAGACCAGTTCCCTGCTGTGCTTCCTTCTCCAGCTCTTATGTCAGTTCTTGTGCTAGCACAATAGAAGGGATGGCATGAGGGGGAAATGAGTGACTGGGAGGGGGCTTGTTTGTGTTATTGAGGTGTGCCAGAACTCAAAGTATGTCCCTGAGCTTAACTCGGACTCTGTCTCCCCCAAGCATCCTTTTGGAAGCTGAACATTAACATTCATCTCTTACTGCCTGATATGGAAAAAAGGCAGCCTAGCCACTTATATCTGAATGAGACACATCTATGCTATCTGCCTTCTTTATGACAACTGGAAACCTTCCTGCATTCAGCTCACCCCTCAAATATGCTCTGGAGCCTTCTTACTCTTTCTCCAGGCTGTGTAGTGCTCCACACCACCCGGTTCGTGTGGTTGTCCTGGCCCAAGCCCAGGAATGAGCTGGGCCCCTTGTCTGGCTGAACACCAGGAATGGTTCCCACCTCCCCCTGGTCTCTGTGCCTTCCAGCTGTGGGCCCAGATGCAGCTGTGCTGCCCACATGCTCAGCAGCTCCTGCTGCCCTTTGCCCCTGGGTGCTCACAATGTGCCCTTGTTTGGGTCTCTCTGTAAGGGGAGGCAGTCATCTCATTTTTGGTCTAATACTGAAAGCTCAGGATAATTCCTTTTATAAGTTAAGAAGATGCTGGCAGTATCTGTTACCATCCCTGTGTGCTTGCTTCTGACTTTTAGTTGCTTCCTAATCTGAAAGGGTTAAAAATCAAATAATTCTGACTTTCCTAATTCTCTGTTGGTTTGATGCTTGTCAAAGACTTGAAGTCCTACAACATGAAGCATGACTAATTTGACTTATAAAATCTGCTGAAGGCTGGAAATTAGGAACTTGTTTTTAAAAGCTGACATTTCTGTAGTTCTCAGCTCTAAACCAGTTTTCTGTGTTTTCTTCCAACTCCCAAATTTCTAAAATACTGCTGTGCTGTGTGTTCTTGAGACATGTTTGTAGGCTGAGATTTGAAGGGGGAAGATGACAAAAATTAGGACACATTTTAGAAAATTTAAGTGTCTTCTGACACTTTTACATTCACTTTGCAATTCTGGAATTAATTGTGATTTTATTCTATTTTTTCATGCATAAAGACAAATCTTTATTTCTTAGAGGGCAACAGAACTCATGACTCAGGAGTTCATCATGACTATAAATACTCAGCCCTGAAACAAACAGCCCAGGTTCCTTTTCCTGTACTTGAATGACCAGTGCCAACTTTGCAAGAGAAACATTATTCAATCTTTCTTTGGGTCAATTTTGCCCTCAGATGTTTTGTAGGGTGTTCTTATTTAAGACAAAGGAGGAGAATTCTGTGCATCACGTATTTACAGAAACTGTTTTCAGTAATTTCTGCACATTCTTTATATAAAGGTAGTTGAAAATATGCTTGTAAAGTTTCATATTCATGTATTCAAGGGAACATGAGACGTCAGCAGACAGTCCAAGGCCAGATTTTGACTGCTTCATGTCACTAGCATGGCATACCTCACCTCAAAACCCTGGTGGTCAGTATGTTCTTATTCTCTTGCAAGAAAACAAAAAGGTTTAATCCTTTCCTGTGCCTTCTGGCATACTATAACAATAGTAAATCTGCCTGCAGCTAGAACCACAGAATCAATGCTGCATCTAGCATATGCTATGGGAGAAAAAAAAAAAAAAGCCCTTTCAGAGCTGTTCAAGAATTTCCCTTTCTGATGAAGTCCTGATGCTGCTGTTGTTTTTACTCAAACTTAACTGCAGTTTGCATCAGTCAAATTTGGGGGTGTACTTTTTTTTTCTACATGCAAGTAAGAGATGATCTCAGATAAGGATGACTTTTGGTTCTGTAGACTTCACAAGACTCCTGACAGGGAATAAGAAGAAAGCATTCCGTAAAGGCCTCCAAATCCTGGAAGCTGTGTGGATTGTGGGAAATCACAGAAAATCGGGGATGTCTGCAAATCCTTGTTTTTCCAACCTGTCTGTCAAAGTGCAAAATTCAGTTTTTCCCCATCTCTTCTCCCCTATGTCCCCTGATGATGATAAGGCTGCTATTTTAAAAATTAATCCTTTTAGTCTTTCTGTTTGCCTTCTGTTTTTTTTAAAATGGGAAGATGTGCTTTTTTCCTAAAGCATTGTTCTAAAGCAATGACGGGGGCTAAGAACTTGCCTTTTTCAGTGTTAGCTATTCTCTGCTTTTTTACATAAGCAGCCCACTACACTGGGGATGGTCAGCAGAGGGACTTTTTCTGACTCCCCTGCAAATGATTGGGAGAAATAGTACAATGACCTTCTCTCTATCGCAGATGCCCCTAGACCATGCAAGTTTGTGGAAATGCACATATGCTGGCTAAAAATAGAGTTTGCTAAATACCACAGATTATTTTGGGTTTTGGCAGTAGATCCACCAGACTTCTGGTAACAGTTACGCTCCTTCCTTTCACACAAGTCATTGTGAGAGCATTCACTCAGGATGCTAAAGATGGTGCCTTTGTTTCCGCCCTGCCTATGGTGGTCCCACTGGTAGGGAACCCCAAGTACCACACTGCCAATATTCTGGATTCCAGCCATTGGTTATTTAATTATATATACAAAGTGGAAACATTTTAAGAGATGAAATCTAGAATATCCCTTTCAGGAAAAGGATAGATACAGTAGTATTGTAGAAGGAGGGTATACAGGGTAGGAGGCCTTGGAACTGATGAAAAAATTGTCTCAGTACATCCCACAACCCAGGAGAGAGCTAGAATCTCTGAGCTGCACTGCTATCAGGAAGATAGAATATAGTTTCTGTACCCCTCCATATGCTGTAAAACATGACACTGGGTGCCTGAGATTATGATTAGTCCCACCTAGTCTCCTTTCAGACAGGGTTGGTTTCACCCAAATTTTACTGGCTGGTGCTAACATGGTCAGTTCTGCCAAAAAAGTCAGAGATCCTGTTGAATAGTAACTTAAAACCTGAAAAATAAGTCAATTAAGACTCAAGAAATCTTACAGTAATTGGAACATTTTTTCAGCTTTAGTTTGCTGTGAAAAGAGTTAAATAGTTCAAAGAGTGTTTCCTTTGGTGAATGTTTATTTGATCAAGTTCAGTGTGGCTTAGACCCCAAATAGAAATACTAGCTTCAAACAGAACACTACTATGAAAGCAGGAATAGTCTGTGGCCTTCCAGACCTCACAAGCTATGTTGGTTTGTCACACAGAGTCAAAACAAAGATGTCCCTTAAAACACATGTACATTCTCAAGTGTATTTCACATGCCACAATCTTTTGTCTCAGAACTGCTTTTCTTCTCAGTTTTTGGGACTGTGCCATAGTCACTGAGATCCTGTCTGAACTATAGAATTTTCAGTAAAAATCATAAATGGTATGATTGGACCATCCAAGCTACTTAGATCATTAGAGAACAGGCTTGGAGTGCTACTGCTCCTGTTTGCAGTACTATATCCTTCAGATTTTGGCACAGGGCGTTTTCTTTGCTTCTTGAGTCCCTTTATGCTGCAGAAAGTAGGGTGAGGAAGAACCCAGTGGGTACTTCTCTTTTATAAATAGAGCTTGGAAGAGCTTGTTAGCTGCAGGGTGTTGTTTTTTTGTTTTTCAAGCCCTTAGCTGGCTGAATGTTTAGACTTCTAATAAATGCACTAAGCATTAAGAAAGAATTATTAATTCATGATGGGATATGCCAAGTTCAATCACTTAATATACAGTCAAACTCATGCAGATGCTGTTAGTACAGGAACTTGATATCATGCCAAATCTGGAGAGCCATCTTTGATCTATCTCCAGGTCCTTCTTTTATTTGTAAACATCCAGCTAATCAGACTTCCTCTGACTTTTATGAAGTGGAAGAAACTGCATCCTTTGTAACATCTCTGAAGTGCTTTAACTTTGCAGATGTTCATGGATTTCTATGATGAGAAGCTCTGAGCCCCATCTGGTGGCTAACTGAAAGCGTGCATATTTCTACTGAAAAAACTCAACTGTTTCTACATTTGAGCACAGTTTACTGTGTAAAGAGCAAAGCAGAACCTCTTGTATTCCTAAACCAGCTTCTGTATTTAGGGTGACGAGAGGATTTTAGAGTCTGAAAGGAGGGCACAAAATTTTACCTCTAATCTAGCTTACTGTGGGCTAAAAGTTATTACCAATGCCCACAATTTTCTGGTGTTCACAGTTCTGTGTGTACACCACACCACCACAGTTGGCACTGATTAACAGTATTTTTGCAGTCTCATCAGAAAAATGTAATTTAATATTCACCATCCCACACTCAGAGGTGGTCCCACACAGCATAGTTGGTGTATTTGAGGGTGGTGGTGTAAAGAAGCTCAGTCATGCTGTATGAGCTGTGTATGATCTGCAAGTAACAGATCTCTGAATACAAAATGCAGGCTGGCATCTTAATAAACAGCTGTGTTAAACTCTGATGTTACTGGGGAAAAAATAAAACTCCCATTGATTACTATAGACTTTTTTTCTCCTTTGTTAGTTTGCAAACAGAACAAGGTATTTCCTGACTTTTGAGGTAGTTAAGTAAGAGCTCCTCAGAGATAACGAGCATCAGTCCAATGAATTGCCCTCCAAGATCTGAAGAACATATTAGGTAGACACATGGACTTGCTTCTAGAACCAACAGTACTTTGAAGCTAGCTAGCATTTTGCCCAAGACCTGCTTCCTCATGTTCACATTGTCCCCCTGGCATGAAACAGAAGTTGTTTGTCCCATGTTCCTTTTTTTGCCCACCATCAAGTATGTGACCTAGAACAGACAGAATATACACACAATTCTGGGCCGGGTATATGCTGTAAGGGCCTGGCCACATGTCACATAGGTCATCATATAGGACACACTGAAGTGTGGAACACCACTCCCAAAGCTTTCCTCTCAATGGTGAGCCAGGAAATTCAGCCCTGAGCTGGTCTTGAGGATGCTCCAGCAGGTAAGTAATGCAAACAGCAGCTGAACCTGGCTTGTAGTGCGCCCTTGAAGCAGGATGCTTTGCAGTGCAGGACACAGCCACTTGGCCCAGGATTGCCACAGTGTGCCTAGAAACATGAAGTGTAAATCAGCCATACTTTGTACAATGTGAGTTACATAGCCAGAGAAAGAAGTGTACCAAGAAAAAAATCTCTAAGGATTGCCTTTAAAAGTTATAGCCACATGGTTCCAATTTCTTGACAGTATGGGATACAAAGCTTCTCATATTTCTCATGAATTAGTTGAGTTGAAGGAGACAGGAACTGTAAATATTTATATCATTTATCTGCATTTAACCTAAAATATGAATTTGGGAAGGGAGATTAAGTAAATATGTACCAGTTACCTCTGAGTTAGGCAAGGAAGGAAAAAAAGAAAAACCAAACAGAGGCAAATACAAGACAGCAAGAAGTATTACAGTGTTCCAAGCTAGAGAAGTCCAGGCTGAGGGGAAATAATACTTGTGCAATTTTTTGAGCATCTGCAAAGCCAAGCCATAAACCACTGCAGGAAAGTATCACATAGAGTATGAAAAAATTACTTCTGGGAGGCTTGGGAAGTAAAGTTTTTCTTCAGCAAATCTTTAGCTGTTTTGAAAATTATGAACATGAGAAAGAAACAAACAGAAGTTTTGGAGACAAGATGAAAACATTGTTTAAGTTGTGTTTTGGTGGGGTAAGGGTTGAAGGAAAGGAACTGTATGGCATTTGAACAGAGCTCCTGACTGTGGTGGGTACTCTGAATGTAACTGAAGACCACAGTGAGGTGGGAGGGACCACATCATGCTAGCAAATGCAGTACTGGAGTGTGGGCTTCTGACTTTTAATATTTTTCTTGCATTTCTTTTCTGCATGGCAGTAGTGAAATAGGGACTTCTAAGCTTCTGAACAACTGAGAGAACCAGGTTTGGAGAAGACATGAGGAAGAACTGGTCGGCAAAAGATTTCATAAAAACTCAGAACCACGTGTGCCAGATGTGAATTGGCACCACCTTTGCTCTTTTGACACTGCAGCAGTCGCAAAAGGCACCAAAGCAGTCAAATTAGAACACGCAGTAAAAGTCACTTTGGACTCTGTATTATAAAACTTACTTACTTCCTTGTAACTTTTCTTTACACCATATAAAAACCAAGTTCAAAGTATCCTTTCATGGAGCAGACATCCAGAAAAGGCAGATGCCAGGTGTTCAGGGCTGCACTGAAATGAGTTTGCAGAATTTGCTATTCACACGTTGGAGTGCTCCTTTTCTGAAATGAAGCTGCTTAGATTTTCTGTCAAAAACTGTTTAGATTTTTTAGTTAAAAAAAACAGAAGTATATACTTGTGAAGTAAAACGTGTATTTTCAGACATTTACAATGCTGAACTATCAAGTGCTAAAAAAGACGAAAAAAAAAAAAAAAAAAAAAAAAAGAAGTACAAGGTGAAAGAAAAACTTAAAAACTGAGGAGGGTTCCTGAGGAAGGACAGGATGGTGAGAAAGATCAAGCTGATGTGATTCCCAATGCTGCCATGATCATCATTTGCAAGCTGAAGAGGACTTTCCATGGAGCACAGTGCTTGTATGTGGCAAGTAAAGAATTGGTGCTCTGGTCTTATTTCAAGAATGCTTAACATTTTTTACCAAGAAGGAGATGAGTAAACGTGAACAATCGTCATGGTCACAGGGTGCACCTTGTTCTGGATCTAAGCCATGCAAAAGCTGGGTTGGATTGGAGAACTGGGCATTCATGCTCAGATTTGAGCATTTTAGGTATTCAGTTTCCATCTAAATTACTGGTGGGGAAAAAAATAACGAAACCCAACTGTCCTGGTTTGGGCCAGGATGGAATTAATTTTCTTTCTTGTAAACTTACTTTGAGCTAAGTCAGTATATGTTTCAAGTTAGGGCCAGCATGGTTTAAAAAAAAAAAATTATTTTTCTTCCCTGGACAACAGTGGATCAGATGGAGATGTATAAGCAGACTAAACATGCTGATCTGTATTCTGTAGTTACACATCTTACTAATTCTACTCATAGCCATAAGAGGATGTTTCATTGTTCAGTATAACTGTTATCTGAAGAAGAGTCTGTCTATAATTTTATTTATAATTGGCATTTTCATTACTGTTGTTACGAAGTGTGTAAAATACTGTCTGTATTGCAGCTTGTATAGGGCATATGTCTATGCTTGCTTTATTCTTTTTGAGTTTATAAAGTTGCTATACAAGATGTTCAGATATCTTTGAATGTCATTACTTAATCTAATTACATAGCCCCAAACATTTCAGCCTACACATGTTGAAGGTCTATTAACATATAACATCTTAATTAAGCATTAATATAGGTATTTTAGAAGCCTTTCATGCAGTATTGGAATGTTGACACTTGCGTCCCAGTGGCTGTGCTGGTGCAAGGGGAAGATGATAAATCTCTGTACAAAGCTCAGAGAGACTCTGCAGGGAGAAGGAAAAATATAAATGGGAAATCTGATTGAAAATGGGATGTCCTTTCCACAGGTAGGACTTTCACAGTAGGGCCACCACAAAGCAGAGGAGAGAAGGGAAATATGCTTGTAGCATCACCTAAAGATAGGCCTTAAGCAGCATATTAAGTACAAGACATCTAGAACAGGATGTGAGTGTTCTATAATTTAGTAATTATTTGTAGTCTATGTAGAGTATCAGTAAAGACATTCCAGGTTAGTTTTCATCATCTTTAAAGCTTATTTTGTGCTTTGATACAGTATCTTTAATAAAATATTCTTACAAATCTGCTTATTCTCATTTAATTACATTTTATACCTGAGTTAATAACAGTCCCAGCAACAGGGCGAAGTTCCAGTTACCACCTGCTTCATCTGCTCCTGTGACAAGAGGAGAGACATGGGGGGAAGCAGATGAGTAAAAATCAGTCATAGGAATGAAAAATAAGAGAAATTTAAAGCACTGCTACAGTTCAGTTATTAAAAAAATTCTTCACACTAAACACAAGTGAATCTGAGAGATTAATCAAATTATATTGATCCTTGAGTATGAAGTAATGGTCTTTGCCTGTGTTTATGTTGCACTGTTTCCTTTGTCTAAGACTTCATATTTTTCCAGCTTTATAGTTGCTGCTAATAATTATATTGTTTAACCCCATCTGTAGCAGTTCTAGGCAAATATTTTAATTTATTCAGCCCCTGAACCATACAAAGTATCCTTTTAGTATCTTCTGAATAATCCTAGCAAGGTGCAGACATGATCTGAAAACATAAGGTGTTCCTTAATAGGAACATGTGCAAGCTGGAAGTATTAATGGTGCAGGTAAAGGAATGGCTGTTTATTTCCAGCGAAAAGAAAAAATGTGTTACTTTTTTGTTACTTTTCTGTTACTCATTCTGAAAATGAATCTGCAGCATTGTGCTGCTGCAAACAAAGGTAAAAACTGAAATGTCTAAACTGAAATACAATCTGCTTCTTCAGAACTGCTAAGGTGTGACCTAGTAATGTTTCAAGTTTTGATCATTGAATTTGAAAAATAAAGATACAGGTTGAATGCAGAGAATCCGGGAGAAAGTGATGAGAATGCCTGGAAGCCAAGAAAACATTGGCTTTGAGCACAGATTGAATTATTTTGGGTCATCTTACAAAACAGATAGTAGTGGGGAAACATGATGATTTTCATATATATAAAAGCTGGTTGCAAAGAAAAATGGAATAACTTTTCCTCATATCCACAACTGATAGGAATAGAAATAATTGCCTTAAATTGCAAGAAAGTAGATTTTAATTAGACACATACTGAGACTAAATGACCCACTAAGGTCCTTTTCTGATCTGATTCTGTGATTACTTGCAAACTATCTGCTTTAAAGTCCCTTTTTTATTGCTGTTAATAGAGCCAGCACTGGCTGCATGAAGAGGAGGCTGCAGTTACAGGGAAGTAAAGAACCAAATGCCTAAGATGCACAGCACACCAGTTTCTCTAGTTAGCACTAGTGATACTAACCTCAGCTTTTAATCATGCCTCAGCAAACTGTCAGAAGTCTATGTAAGTAAACATGCTTTAAACCCACTTAATTATAAAATAATTATTCCTTGAAACATCAAGCATTAGTTTAATCAGTGTTGACAGCTTCCTTGATTTTATTGAATCTAATCAATCTGTAGTGGTGGGATGGTGTAATCACCTATTTTATTTATTTAAAAAAATTAGCTCTGCAAATTAGATAGAAAATTGTAGAAGTGTAATATGAACATATGCTAAAGATTAAAAGCCAGAAGGTGAAGAAAGCCATGTATGTGTTTTTAAGCTCATAATTTAAACCATGTTTATAATTTTAGGTGATTCAACTCATGATTTTTTAACTTTTGGTCTGGCAAGTCCAAATTACTGTGCCCTATATTCTTGCTTCCAATAGTTCCCTATTACTGAGCATGCATTTGCATAATTTGCCAAAAACACATTATACTGTTTTGCAGAAATTTATTTTGTTATTCACAAAAAACAAAGGAACACTTTTTAAAAAGATCATGTATTGTGCCTGCCTGTCAAATTAACACATCTGTGTGCAAAAAGTGGAGGTATATAAAACCAAAATAACACAAAAAAAGTTATGTTGTTCCTGCATACACTATGATTTTTAATACAACAGCACCTTGTCAGAAGAATCTGTTACCATTTCGTACACTGGTAGTTCTTGTCTGAATTCCTATTACTAGATATACATTCACAAATATAAAGGAGATGAAAAATTTCAGTGATGAAAGGGTATTATGGCAAAGTAATATTCACTCAGCTATTGCTTAGACTTTTCGGAAATGCTGTATTATAAAATAATTAATTTATCCTCACTAATAAAATTTATGCAGTTTCGTGGATGGTTTGGCCATGGAAATTGATACTAGGGAAATGGATACAAGAATTTCAGGTCTAAGATCTTCTGATTGTAAAACCTGAAGAGACACTTGCATTTCAGCTTTATAATTTCAATGATCCAAGTGGCTGATGCCTGACTGAACTGCAAATTGTGTTCAATCCTATTTTTATACTACATTGCTTTATGAAATATGTGAGGGGAAAATTCTTCCTATTCTCAAAATAAAGATAAGGGTTCAGTTCTCAGTTCTGCTCCAGGTACTGTGCTCTTGCTTCACTGTAGAAATCTAAATATCATCTTCATTTCTGGCTGGGTGGTGTAATGGAGAATAGCCTAGGGTGTATTACATAATGCTGCCAAGCAGGAGACATGGGTGCATTATTGACTCTAAACATAAATAAATGGATCTGGAAGAGGCCTGGTACTTCCAGAGGCTCCGACTTGCTGTTCTGGGAGTGACTATTGACATACGGTTTACAAATTCAGGATGGGGGAGTAACAGCAAATGTTTTGTTAAAGGGAAAATCAAACTTGTGCTGAAGTCCTCACCATAAAGCTCACTCTTTAATTTCTGAACCAGTCTGTTCAGCTCATCTATAACATGACTGCATATGAAGCAACATAAAAGGAAATCATGTGACTCTTCCCATTTGACTGCATAGATGAGTTGGTTCACAAATTGTACTGCAAATCTGAGAGAACTGCTGACAAAAAAGGCAGGCTTGTAATAGCTCTGCTGAGAAGAGAGAGTAAGTCTAATGAGGTTTTAGAGGTTGCTCCCTCCAGTTAGGCTGGACTTTCTTCAAGGACATCAGCAAGAGACAAGGGATGGTAGCAAGAACATCACGTGAACTTCTGAACAAAAGCTTACAAAGCAGCTCAGGCCTATACATACTGCTGCACAAGAAGAAAACTCCACTTGGATGCTCAACTGGGAAAGAAATCCTCCAGTCACAGGCTAAATGCAGTGTTTGGTAACATGACTTTACAGGCTTTTCAGTTTTTCCTGACAATGCCCTAAGAGTGTCGTTTACACCATTAGCATTAAAATGGTATGCTCGTATATTCCTTCAAGATCTTTCCCCCAAATTTCCTACAGCAAAACAATTCAAATGATGAAGTAAATAGGACTGAGGGAGTACTACTAGGGTATGGATTAATCCAGCCAGGGCAAGTAACTCATTAGCAGGTAATCAGCACATCTGGGTATTGGCGCAACCATACCAGGGCCATAATAATTTTTGGTCCAAGGAAACCCCAAACAAGTTTTGTCTGGAGCTGTTGTGCATATTTTGTGCCTGGGCTGATAACATGCACCTAGAAACTTTGGGCCAAATTAATGAAATGTCACTTCTAAATCTGACAGAACCTGTTTGATTACAGCTAGACCTAAATGAGATATCAAATTAATTTTCCTGCAAAGATTGCTTATTGTGTTAATTAATGTGATTTCTTAGCCCATTTGTTCTCTTCACTCTTGTTTCTGCACATATGTTTTTGAGGCAGGAGTCCTCTTTTTACTCTGAAATAAGAGGGTTTGAGTTTGTACTGCAGCTATCCAGAGTCCTCATGCATTGCTCCTAAGAGACAGTCCTCACAAGGATACAAATAATGAATAGTACCAACTTTTCAGCTGACTTGGAACTTACCAACCAACTCTACTGTATTGCTGTAGCACTTCTCCCTTCGCCATAGGATGCAATCAAGTGAATGAAGTAGCAGTGAATTACAGGAAGAGATAGTTCAGTGATGAATCAGTCACTGGTCTGACTACAAGAGAAACTGACACCCTTCCCATCAAAGAAATATGCATATGGTATATACAGAGCTGCTCCTGCTGGAGGCAGGGGGAGCTGAGGGTTTAAATTTTCCACTGACTTTTTTTTCGTATTTAATCAGGGTCAGAACCCATTTAAAAAAAAGACCAGGGTCTGTGGAAGAATAATAGTTATGTAAGTGTGTATAATATGTACAGTCAGAAATCTGAGCTCTTTCATCTCAAAACTACATACACACACTACACAAAAAAGGTGAAATCCTCACTTCTTGTAAAAAGGTTTTGAAAAACACACGAATTAAAACAAGGATGGGTTTGAACGTGAATTAAAGTATCTGTAGTAACTGCGTGAACACAAATATTCTGGGCAAAGCTCCGAAGTATTTTCTATGAGGGCTGCCGTAGCACAATGCTGAAAGCGGGAGAGAAAATTGATAAAAAGCTGATATAAGCATACCACGGATTTAATCCTTCTCTCATGTCACTCGTGAAGCCTACGGGCAGCAGACTTAGCCACAGTTTTAAAGGAGATATCCAAGAGGAGCTACTCACTAAGCCTCCGACGAAAAAAGGTCTCAGCGTGGTATTTTGTTCTGCTTACTAGAAGTGTAATATTTTGAAGTATTTGCCTCAGAGTGAGGAGGAATAACTTGAGAGGAACCGCAGCTGGCTTTCATGTTTAATATACTTTCATCAAAGCACTTTCCTAGCTCCCAGTTACGAGCTTCATCGCTTTTGATAGATGTAGGCGTGACGACGTTTCACATTAGCACAACAGAGAAAAATTTGGAGGCGTTTCAAGAATGGTCACCACGCAGGAACACGCAGCAACACGGTTCCCTCCCCAAAAACCCCCGAACTGTTGCTTTGGGAGGGGAAAGCCCGATGCCATTCCTGACACCCACGCCGCGGGCAGTACCGGCGCTGACAAACCCGCACCTCAGCCCCGCGGCGGCGGAGGGGGCGGCGGGGGCGGCGATGTGCTGCCAAATTCCGACAAAATAAGGCTAAAAACTGCCTCAGCCCTCGCTTTTTCCCATTGCCGCTGAGGACTTTTCCTCAGACCCCTCCGGGGTCGCGGCTGCGGGAAGTGTCGGGATGGGGGGGGGGGGGGGGGGGGGAGGGTTCGGCCGCCGTTTGACCCTGACGGGACCAGGCGGGGAGAAGCGGGAAGGCGGTTGTGGAGGGGGGGGAGGCTGTGTGTGGGAGGGTTGAATTTCTGGCGCTTCGCGACCAAATAAGGGTAAATTCCCCAGCGGCTGGCGGGGGGATGGCAGGCAGCGAGGGACTGAACTTTCAGGAATTGCAAACACCGGGAGCCGAGCTGCCAGCCCAGCCCAGCCCAGCCCAGCCCAGCCCGGCCCAGCCCGGCCCCGCTCCCGCCGCGCCCCCGCGCCCCTCAGAGCCGCCGCTCGCGGGCTACGTGCCACCGCGCCCGGGCGGGCTGAGCGGCGGGCGGGTCGCGTAGCGACCACCCTTGCCCCGCCCCTCTCCCCGGATTCTTGATTCCTATTGGCTAATGCTAACGTCAATCCTCGGCCGGGCGTCTGCTTTCGAGCCGAGGTTGGGGAGGGGGCGGGGCGAAGGCGAATCGCGAGCGGTGATTGGCGGAGGGTTGTGGCGCAGGCTGCAAGCCGAGACGGATCGAGAAAAAACAGGAAGAAGCACGGCCGGGCCGCCGTCCAGCGTTTCTGATTGGCTAGCGAATAGGGGGCGGGTGCTGATCGTCGACTGAGAGATGCGATTGGCTAGCAGTGGCAGGCGGGCGTCTGGATTGGTCAGGGGCGTTCTGGCAGCTTCCAGAAGACGGCGCGGCTGGCTATAAAGGGGGCGCGGGCGGCGGCGTGCGGGCAGATCGCGCCGCAGAGGGGAGCGAGAGCGGGTGGTGGGGCAGGCGAGCGTGAACTTGCGGAGAGAAAGCAGTCATCATGTCTGCCAAAGGGCCGGCAATCGGCATCGACTTGGGCACCACGTACTCCTGTGTGGGCGTCTTCCAGCATGGCAAAGTGGAGATCATTGCCAACGACCAGGGCAACCGCACCACGCCCAGCTATGTGGCCTTCACCGATACGGAGCGCCTCATCGGCGATGCTGCCAAGAACCAGGTGGCTATGAACCCTACCAACACCATCTTCGATGCCAAGCGTCTCATCGGCCGCAAGTATGATGACCCCACGGTCCAGTCTGACATGAAGCACTGGCCCTTCCGTGTGGTGAATGAGAGTGGCAAGCCCAAGGTGCAAGTGGAGTACAAGGGTGAGATGAAGACCTTCTTCCCAGAGGAGATCAGCTCCATGGTCCTTACCAAGATGAAAGAGATTGCTGAGGCCTATCTGGGACGCAAGGTGCAGAATGCTGTCATCACAGTGCCTGCTTACTTCAATGACTCCCAGCGCCAGGCCACCAAAGATGCTGGCACCATCACTGGCCTTAATGTGATGCGTATTATCAACGAGCCAACGGCAGCCGCTATAGCCTATGGCTTGGACAAGAAAGGTACGCGGGCTGGAGAGAAGAACGTGCTCATCTTTGACTTGGGAGGGGGCACTTTCGATGTGTCCATCCTTACCATTGAGGATGGCATCTTCGAGGTGAAGTCCACAGCTGGTGACACCCATCTGGGTGGGGAGGACTTTGACAATCGCATGGTGAACCATTTTGTGGAAGAGTTCAAGCGTAAGCACAAGCGCGACATCGCTGGCAACAAGCGAGCGGTGAGGCGGCTGCGTACAGCTTGTGAGAGGGCCAAGCGCACTCTCAGCTCTTCCACGCAAGCCAGCATCGAGATCGACTCCCTCTACGAGGGCATTGACTTCTACACCTCCATTACTCGTGCCCGCTTTGAGGAGCTCAATGCCGACCTCTTCCGTGGCACCCTGGAGCCAGTGGAGAAGGCTCTGCGTGATGCCAAGCTGGATAAGGGCCAGATCCAGGAGATCGTGCTGGTGGGGGGCTCTACCCGTATCCCTAAGATCCAAAAGCTGCTACAGGACTTCTTCAATGGCAAAGAGCTCAACAAGAGCATCAACCCTGATGAGGCTGTTGCTTATGGTGCTGCTGTGCAAGCAGCTATACTGATGGGAGACAAGTCTGAGAATGTGCAGGATCTACTGCTGCTGGATGTCACCCCTCTGTCCCTGGGCATCGAGACAGCCGGTGGAGTGATGACAGCTCTCATCAAGCGTAACACCACCATTCCCACCAAACAAACTCAGACCTTCACCACCTACTCAGACAACCAGAGCAGTGTCCTGGTCCAGGTGTACGAGGGTGAGAGGGCTATGACAAAGGACAACAACTTACTGGGCAAGTTTGACCTCACGGGCATCCCCCCAGCACCCCGTGGAGTCCCCCAGATCGAGGTCACTTTTGACATCGATGCCAATGGTATCCTGAACGTCAGTGCCGTGGACAAGAGCACAGGTAAAGAAAACAAGATCACCATCACCAATGACAAGGGTCGCCTTAGCAAGGATGACATTGACCGCATGGTGCAAGAGGCAGAGAAGTACAAAGCAGAGGATGAAGCTAACCGAGACCGGGTGGCAGCCAAGAACTCCCTTGAGTCCTACACTTACAACATGAAGCAGACAGTGGAGGATGAGAAATTGAAGGGAAAGATCAGTGACCAGGACAAGCAGAGAGTACTCGACAAGTGCCGGGAGGTGGTCTCTTGGCTCGATCGCAACCAGATGGCTGAGAAGGAAGAGTATGAGCACAAGCAGAAAGAGCTGGAGAAACTCTGCAACCCGATCGTCACAAAATTGTACCAGGGAGCTGGGGGGGCTGGGGCGGGTGGCTCTGGTGGCCCCACCATCGAAGAAGTTGATTAAAAGAGGACTGAAGCACAGACTGGTTTATGGACAGTCACTCCATTCTTTGCTTTGTTTTTTGTTTTTTTTTCTAACGTTTAAGGAAAACGTCCTTACCGATAACAGAGTTTATTCTGTTGGGTGTGTATAAAGGCAGATCTGTCAGCTTGGTTTTGATAAAAGGGAAGGCACGTCCTGCTTTATAAGGTTAGTAATAGACAAGTTTTGTTAATTCAGATACAGCTATTTGTACTCTGGATGTTTGTCTCTGTTAAAGTGTCTCTTCTTAAGTAACCACTCGACTGCTGCAGTTGACAAGTTTCAAGTTATGCATGAAAAATCTTTACAGAAGAGTATAAAAAAAATACGCCAAATTCGGCTTCTGGAAATTTCAGTAATAAATAAAATATATTTAAAGCATAAGTCTATCCTCCTTCTCTCTCTGAAGGGGCAGTAGTGGGGTGGGGGGGTGAGGAGGACCTTCCTGTCACTGCACCCTCTGGACCCTGCCCTGCTGCAGGGTGGGTGTTGGAGCCTGCTGAGCCAGGGGCTCTGCTCCGGAGAGGTGTCTTGTGTCCCCTGGGATGGGGGTTTGAGCAAAAAATGGATAGGGAGGGAGCTGGGGGGGCGGGGGGGGAAGGGGAATAGGTAGATACTGTGGTGAGGCTTGGGGTGGCAGCTGGTCCCTGGGGGGGTGAGCTGGCTTGTGGAGGGAATGGGCTGGTGTGGCAGACCCTACAGCAGGGAAGGAGAAGTTTCCCTGAGTTAAGGGTGTTTGGTTTTTGGGCAGGACCTGCTCTTTGTAAGTTGGGGCTGGGGCTGGGGCTCACAGCCCCGCCACCCCAGCAGTGAAGTGCGGAGCAGTTTGTGATGTTTGTGTCATTGAAATAAAAGTGTAGAAATAAGTACAACAAAAATAGTCCAGCTTGGCAGGCAGCTGGGCTCCATAAAATAGAGACCCGCTTGTGGCTGGCTATACAAATTGCTGAGTTATTCTTGGGTTGCTTGGATGCAAGCTGAGCTTTCAATATTTTACTGAATGTGGTGTGTTTTCCCCCTCCTAAACATGCAGCTGCCAAGGGGGCCCCGAGAGCTGAGAGTGCTGAGTAAGGAGCCAGGGTGGTGAATTTGATAGAATAGGCAAAATTTGTAGAAGTTAAACTTGTCTGGCTTCACTACAAACCATCTCCAGAGATTTTCGGTTGTTTCAGAAGACAAAACTATGCAGTATTTAGAGTGCAAGGAGCTATGAATTAATTAGATGTGATGGATGAGCCAGATGACACGCACATTTTGGACTGCCTTGTCCTTTCAGGGAAAAAACTGCAGAGCAGTGGGCAGCTGAAGGGAATCGTCTGCTGTGTTTTTGTTGGTTGCTTGTTAGTAAGTGGGAGTGTGCTGGGAGCAGAGGCAGGCTCTGCCCTGCTGCCTTTCCATATTGCAAAGAACTTTTAGGACCCCAGATGCCTGAAGATCGCAGATGATGTGTATAAAAAGATGTATAAAAAATATTTTATGATGAGAAGGCAGAGAAAAATAAACTCGAACAGCCAGTTCAAGTGAACAGATCCAAAACTCGGGGTACTTCTCTTGGCTGATTTACCAGGGTTTCTCTTCACTCTTCTGCAGGTTTCTCCTCACTGGCTACAGGGAGGGGTTACAGATGCTTCCAGAGAATGCAAGGCCTGTGAAAAGCTTGTTTGATCAGGTCCTCTCAAAAATGATTCAAACCCACTTCAACTTTATTGAACTGTTCATGGGTAAATGGCAGTGCCATCACAGGGAGACTTGAGAAGTCAGTTCCAACAACCTCAGCACCTGCCAAGTGCTTCAGGGGCATCTGCAAAGGCTGTAACCAGCCTGGGTCCTTTGGGTGTTTGTGTACACAGCGTTTTGTTGGCAACTGTGTTTTTGATTTCTAGGCTGTAACATACCTAGGACCACTAAGAATGAGAAAATCCTGTGACTTTTAAATATTTTTTCCCTCTGGGAGTTAATAGGTAAATATGTTTATCAGTAGCAGTAGATTAGCTGTAAGTGAAAAGTTTTTGCTGCAAAGTATAATGCTTTATCAGAAGAGCTCTTTCTAACTGAAATGTGGCACTATGAGACAGCCCATAAGGATTAAGTGGCACCCCTGATCATAGTAAATAGGTTAACTATTTTTCCTATAGACTGACTGGTAATTGCCCTTGCCACATAGTTTCCTTCACTTTTCAGCCGTTGTGGTGCATTCCTCAGCGTCGCTTCCCAGTTATTAAACGCAATTTTTTATTCTTTTTCCCAAACATCTCTTTAAGTGTGTTGCAGAGCTAATGTAACCAAATGCACACAGCAGATAGTTTGCTACAAGCTTGTGCTGTCATTTGTCCTTTCCCTCACCTCGGCTGCTGCTCTGTGCCCATTTCAGCAGTGGGGCAGGCAGGGAGTAACAGAGACCACAATTGTGAACTACCCATCCAGGTGGTTAAAATACCCAAGAGACTGAGGACATGAACAGGTTAACACTGGAGTAACTGTATTTAATTTTTTTTTCCCCTAGGAAAGGGGTATTTTTTAGTATGGACATACCTGGACTCTGTGGGAGCTATGCAGAGGACAAGATACTTCTGCTGGCTTACATGACTGGAAATAGATTTAAGTCCTGAGGCACAAAAAAAAGCCTTTCAAATATTACAGTAACCCTCCAAAATGCAAGAGGTGGAAAACCTGAAGGGCTCAGACATAGTTTCCTTGCATTCATTCACTTAGTTTTATAAAACAAAGAATAACTTTCAGTTGATTTTCAGTATGCTGTACTTATGGTAGAGTGAACTCTGGTCCTGTTAGTGGAAACTTTCCACTGACTGCAATGGGTCTACATTTTTCTGCCTCGGTTTCTTAAGAAGATAAAGTAAATGTCAGATGGGAAAATGCTGCTCCTCACATGCAAATAGGTGTATCTGATGTGTATGTGTAGTGTAGTGTACTCCAGGGAGTAGTTGCACATTTCAAATTAATGTGGCAAAGCTAAGAAAATAATCTTGCCTAAAATCTGCGGTTTCATTGCTTCCACACTCAGCATCTCTCTTCCTTTGTGTTTTCCTGATCCACAGGGAAAGACAGTTGCTTCTGTCAAAATCACAGGCCTGGGTTTCTGAACTTTGCTTATTCTTACACAGGGCTGTGAGAAAGATCAAGCCTGCAGGAAGGATATAAAGTGGTTGGACCTTGGTAGCACTTGTGTAACTACAGTGTTAACTTTGTGACTCCTAATATTTGACGATCAAGTTTATATGGATGGTATTATTTTATATAGAGGAACACACCTAGCATTAATATTGGAGAATTTAATCACCCAAATTAAAACCCTTAAGCACCTTAGCACCTCACTCGTGGTGCAGCCTGGTGTGTAGCTACACAAAGCAGCGCAGGTTGCCCTGCAGTTCCCCAGGGTTGCTTTGCAGGGGAGAGAGAAGAGCCTAAAAAAGACAAAGTGGAAAACATTACTAAAATAACGTGCCATGTGAGAGCCCTGGGAGGGAGCTGAGGACAAGAGAGCTGTCTGTGGGCAACCCACTCAGGAACTGGAAAGCTGAGACATGCTTGGACAGGCTGTGTCCACCCAGCCCCGTGCCCTGCCACCTCCGGAGCGTCTGTTTGAAGCTCTGCATGGAGGACCCAGCAAACAGGCTGCAGCCCTGTGATACCATCTTAAAGACAGGAATGAATATATCCTGGCAGTCTTCCTTTTATCTCTCCGGAGCCACTGTGTTGAGCCCTACAGGCTGGGCAGCCTTTCTCTTGGGAACCTTTATTTGAAAGGTTCTCCTTGAAGGTTTGGGGCACTGTGGGGTACAGCCAAGGGCAGACAACTCTGAAGCAGATGTGGCATCTCAGGACTACATCATTGTGAGCCACTCCTACAGGTACTTATGAGGAACAGGAAGAAAAGGGAAAAAATGGAAAAGGGAAAAGTGTTAAGGGAATTTGCATTTCCAGCACTTATGTTAAATCCTGGGCATTTACACCCAGCATGCATACAAAAGTTCCTATTTTCAGTCTTCTCAGCGCTTTGCAACGTAACAGCATTTGAAGTTGTATTTGTTTAAATGGTGTTCCACATTTGTCCTCCTTTGCCACATGCCTGGAATGAGTTTCACCTACCGTGTCCCTTTAGAAAGCTCACAGTGGTCTAATCTTGTCCTGTGTCAGGGATGCTGTACCTTGGCACAGGGGAGTCCTGTGATACTAAACCAGCGAAGCATGTGGATGGTCTCACAGCAAAAAAAATTATGTCTGTAGTGTGCATCACAGGAAAGTTATCACCCCTCCCTACCCCACAGCAAAACAAGTTATGCTAGTAAAGCTTCTTTAGCACACCTATGTGGGTCAGGTATCACATCGCTCTGCCACTCTCAGCCTCATATTTATGCAAGCAGAAGCCTATAGCACAGACCTGCCTTTAGAGTAGATTTTGCTTGCAGCAGCATGGTGATTATAGTTGGGCAGGCCAGCATTTCCAGATGCAACAACATATTTCACTTCCATATATGAAACAGCAGTATTAAAAAACCCTGATCCACCCTTGCATGACCCATTTGCCTTTACTCTCTCCTGCATCAGTAGGGTGGAGACACAGACAAGCTGGTTCCTCTTGTCATCCTAATAACAGCACCAGCCAGAATTTTTAGTGAAGGGATAAATTTCCCTCTAAGAGCCAACATGTATTTTGTAGTCTTTCTTCTAAGGAAAATAGGAGCAGTGTGGGAAGTTTTTCTTTCTTCTCCATTGCCAAAGATAATTTCTTCCATTGCTCAGGAATTGTGTATTTGTGTGTTGGCCTGTACACAAGCTGATAGATCACCAGGGCATCCTGGACCAAGAAGCATGAGGTCATTCATGCTGGTGTGTAGGTAGCAGTTAGCAGCACCTATACCTTATCTGTTGGAGCAGTTAAAAATGTCACTTCTGCAAATGCTTCCAACTAAAAATGTGTTTTGAATAAACTAAGGAGACAAAAAAAATTCCAGGGGTGCTAATGCTATGTATTTCAGCAAGTCTCTATAGAAGACCCCATGGGTTTAAGGGTCCTGGTTGCTTTGCTGTTCACTGACAAGGATCATTAAATATTTTCTGCCAGTCCCTCAAAGAGCTGTTGCACAGCTGAATGGACAGTAATCACATGGTAAAGCTGTAAGCAGCAAATCTTTTTTGCCAGGCTCTGTCTTTTCAAAACTATGTGTATCTCTCATTTGGCAGACTCCTTATATTTCCTGCTGCAGACCTCAGTCACAATATGTTTGCAAATGTAGTAACACAGCCTGTTTAAATACAACTGAGGCTAGCAGGCTGGCCTTAATCCTATCCCTGGCATTACAGGTGGAAGATAATTAAAAATTCTAAGCTAAAAATTCTCCAGACTTAGATTATGGAACTAAAACCTAAAATAAAGTTCTCTGCAATAATTACTTCCAAAGCTCACAGAATTTAAGAGTTCTTGTCTATAGTACATCTATATTCAATTTCTCTCCCTTTTTCCCCCTGAATTCTATAGAAGGGAGATGGTTATTATATCCTACAGAAGAACTAGAAAATAGGCTGTGACATTTTTGTTAAACTCCATAGATTTCTGAGCATCTCAGATACAGAATCAAAATCATACTTTTGAAAATTCCTATTGAGTATGAGGTGCATTTAAATACTCCTTCCTTTCTGTGATGGGCATGTTAATAACAAAAGGTTGATTGTTAGGAGCACAAGGCAAATGCCTACCTGCATGAAAATAGCTGACAACTGCTAATGTTCAATAATCTCATCTGATAAAACCACGCAGAGGGAGTAATTGCATGAGGATTTCAGTAAAAGAATGTGCAGCTGGTTTTTCTGGCTCCCAAAGCAGCCTGTGTTCCTGTGAGCAGTGCTAAGCAATCCTTGCCTCCTGATTTCCTTTACACCTTCAGCCTGGACTCAGTAGCTGATTCTGCCTTTGTCTCTCTACCTTTAGCCAGTTTGCCTCTGTGGATGTGGTTGCCACTGAAGGTGGCAGGTAGCCAGGCCACAGGGCTCTCAGTATAGGGCAAGGCTGGTGCCAGTCTCTCAAGATGATGAGTATGTGAGGGTACTGGTATCTCTTCAGAGGTTATAGCTGTCTATAACTGCCCTTTGCTTTGGGTGGTCAAGGGATGGGACAGACACCCAGCAGTGGTAACATGTGCCAACAGTGAAATTCATTGAAAACAGAGAGGTAGGAGCTTCAATTTTGCACAAATCTGAAGTGAAATACCATTCCAGTGCTCATAGTATTATGCCTAAGGACATTATTCCATTCATACACCATGATCCTCTTTTTAATGAGCAGGCAGAAGCACTTGGCAGGTAAATGGCAGAGTCATGGACTAAGTATTAGCTACTGTGAAATGGAGTTCTGTCCTTGTGTGTCTAATACAAACAGTAGTGGTCACACATGGACTCTAATATTCCCAGAGCAACCAAGGCTGATATTTAACTGCCCCTGGGAAGAGAGGAGGAATTTCATACAGTGGGTGGGTATGGAAGACAGAGGCTTGACATAACAAGAAGAAACAAGGCAGAAAAGAGGTGAATGACTGGCTGGTGATTCAGTGATATTTTTGTTGTGTTTATGCATGTGTTTATTTTCTGGGTGTGATATCCGAATTACACAACAGATATACTTAAATAATGGATGCATATACATACTGTTGAGTGTTCCCAGCTACTCGAATGCACATGGGCACACAAATACCACAAGAAACAACATTAGAAGAAGCCTACTAAGGCTGAAAGGTCGGTTGTTCAGAATTATGACAATCACAGCAAGCCTATTTCTTGCTTTCTTTGTGCTTATGCATTATAACTCAGGTTTTAATTACACAGTTACGGATTTTATTATTATTTTTCTTCTGTAGGGCACCCGCTTTAGTCAGTGCATACAATGGGCAGCATATACTACAAAAAGTCATGTTTTCCAGTCACACTGTATTTACTGTATGCTGTTCATCTGGAGGAGTGTTATCCCTTAAGATGTTGTCTGTGGACATCACCATCAGATGATGTCCCATCACCATCAGATTTTTCCCACAGAAAAAAAACACCAAAAGCCAAACACCATCTGTCTATAATGAGATCTTCCACTGGAAACGCGAGGGAATGTTTTTTCAGACAGCTTGGTGTTTCTACACTTCTTGGACTGTTCAAAGTACAGTTCTTGTTGGCTTTGGTCACAGCTGTGGATACAGAGTCTGGCATTCCAGATTTCCATGAAGCCAGGCCGTTGGCTCAGAAAGAAAAGAGCATGCAAATAGTGGTCATTAGGGTTAAATGTGGGTTGGAGTGATTTGCCTGGCATTCTCTGACTGAAGCCCATATGGAAATCAGTTTCCCATCTACCCTTCAACTGCCCCAACATTACACCTTAATTTCACTTCTTGTAATCTTCTGGCTCACTCATTTTATAGCTTCCAACTCTTGAAACAACTAAAGCAGGCATCCAACAGACACTAATCTCCTTTGCTACACAATGCTGGTCTCTTAATTTCTTTTTCCAGACTCATACCCATTTGGGCCATCAGGATGGGTGGGATGCTAGGCTGAACTGATCTCCTCCAGCCAGCATGTGGTTAAGGATGGTGCAGTGCTGTGTAAGAGTTTCCCAAGCCTGCTGCCCTGCTCATCGAGTCAGTCTCAGGGTTCCCTCTAACACTGGTGTCTGTCCTGGGCACTGTGCTTGGCCAGAGCCCATTCTGACTCCCTCTCCACAAATCCCTTCCAAATTGGCTTCATTTTCCCCTAGTTACCTGTCTTCTGCACTGGTTCCCAGGCCTTCCCTACCTGCCTCTGTCTTTACCTCTCAGTCCCAGTCTTCATGTTCACAGTTGTTCTCCCTGTAGGTAGTTCTCTCTCTTAGTTTCTCTCCATCTTTCATTTAGCCTTTTTGTGCCAACTTGCTCCCAAAGCAATGAGAGCTGAAGGTTTGTCTCCCATGCCTCCTGCACCACAAACACTAACACAGGTGCACTTGGCTATCTGCAACATGTCCTTTACTGTCTCCTGTTCTTTAGGAATGAATTTTATTGGAGCCAAGATGGACCCATGGTCTCCTGAGGCTCATGACAGCCCCTCTATAAAAATGACTCAATGAGCCATCAGTTCCATACTTCCCACTTTCCCCTGATAAGGACCCTATTTCTATAGTGCTGCCTGTCTGCCACGGGTGAGATTTGAGTTTGTTCCCAAATTTGCTTCTCTCAGGCTCTGAAATATGTAGCTTGGCTGCCAAGGCATTGCTATGTACTTGGCAGCCTGCAATAGCAACTGGAAACACAACATACACAAAATGATTGTCAATAAATAAAAAAGATTTTGCAGTGGAGAACAGAAACAGAGCTTAATTTGAGATTCTTGCTCAGCTATCTGTGGACTGATGGTATTTACGTGGATGATCCTTTACAGAGTACCTACAAGAGAGAAGATGCAGTGTTTGGATGTCAGTGGAAACGGGGGGGAAGTTAGGGAGAGGTTGTTTTACAGAAATTTTCTTTCCCCACATTGTGTTATCAATGTGTTCTTCCATGTGGCTGTGAACACCTCAGTGCTGCTTTCAGAAGTATTTTCCCCAGTTAGAAAGTATTGCAAAAATGAACGAGGCCATCTTTAAGAGCTGAAAGCATAGGAAATGATCTTTCTGTCTTACTGAAGTGATTGGTCTAGAAGTCTTAGGTCAGGTACTTTCATCTCTTCAAAGTACATACTGTCCTACTGCAGCTGTACTGGCAAAATTTTTCTAGCTTGTGGCTGGGTTTCACCTTACTGCTGACCTGACCTATTGAGAAGTGTGGTCCTCCCTATTGCCTTATCTTTATCTGCATCTCTGTTGGCCCTTCTCTGACTACACCATGAAGCATAAAAGGTTAACTCAAAAGAGTTTCTCATTTATTTTTGCTATTAACTCAGCAGAGCTCCTCATTTATTTTTGCTGGATTACTACATTTGAGATTTTAGGGAGCTGCCTTGCTGTGGGGACAGAGAATCAAAACAAAAATAAGTGATTGGAAAAATTTGATGGGAACAGGAATCCATCTTCTATCAACAACTAGATACTGGATTTAACTGTAAGACAAAACCTCACCCTTCATGGGGTCTTGACTTCTGTTGGCATAAAATCCAATTTTGCATAAGATTAACACTGCCAGTTATACACAACACTGTCCAACTGTGATTGACAACTATGAGAGGTTAACTGCTTGCAAAAACAATGCTTCAAAATATCCCAAAGATCAAATCCCCTTTCCTAAAAATCATGCCTTTAATCAACCTGTCTTAATGTACAGGAATTACTTCCGGGGCAATTTGCTAATCTATAGCTGATTGCTCACACAGGGACGTAGGTCATATCACAGGAGACTTGTGACCTGGTAGCACTTTTAGAATCATAGAAGAGTTTGAGTTGGAAGGCACCTTAGAGATCATCTAGTTCCAACCTCCCAGCATGGGCAGGGACACCTCTCACCAGGTTGCTCCAAGCCCCATCCAACCTGGCCTTGAACACTTCCAGGGATGGGGCAGACACAACTTTCCTGGGCAACCTGGGCCAGTGTCTCACTACCCTTAAAATAAAGAATTTCTTCCTAATATCAGATCTAAATACCCTCTTGCAGTTTGAAACCATTCCCCCTTCTCCTATCACTACATGCCCTTGTATAAAGTCCCTCCCCAGCTTTCCTGGAGCCCCTTCAGGTACTGGAAAGGCTGCAATAAGTTCTGCTTGGATCCTTCTCTTCAGGCTGAACAAACCCAACTCTCTCTGACTGTCTCCAGGAGCAGGCCTTCAGCTCTTTGATCATCTTCATGGCCCTGCTCTGGGCTCACTCCAATAGGTCCATGTTCTTTTTATGCTGGTGACCCCAGAAATGGAGAACTCTTTAGATCTTTTAAATTCCTAAACTAAAGTCCATTTGATGATCGGTGTGCTGTACAGAAATCAGTGCCATGAGAGAGGGACTTCAGCAGCCATTCCTGGGCCAGTAATCAGGAAAACCTCTGCAGCTCCTGACCACCAAAGAACCCAGTAAGCCCAGATGAGGGGCTGCAGAGATTTGTTTGTATGAAAAGCACTTAATTTTCCTTTTTGGACTAAAATATTACCTAGGGAAGCTGCTTAACAGTGTTGGTATGGGGCAGAGCATGCAGACCCTGGTCAGTCCCCAGCACAGGCTGGAGGGGGTTTTACCTGCTGGGATCTATGGCTCCAAGGGGACAGCAGGCAGTCACCAGGACACTGCCCTAAACACTGCCTGTCTTATCCCTTGCACTTCTGGCATGTCCCAAGCAACCACCATGTTTTCTGTGAGTTTCCCTACCTTTGCCAGCTCAGTCTGGTGCTGTTGTTCACCTTTGCCTCTGTAGAAGATGCCGTGGCTCTGTGGGGTAGGAAGGGCGGGGTAGGGACCTGTCCCACTGACCCAGCCAGGGAGCAGGGTGGCCAGGAACAGTCATTCAGTCCTTCATATTAGTAAGAAACAGCTGAGTTGTATTTTGAAGACCCAGGAGTAGTATTTTCTCTTTCTTGTGATGCATTGGTAGGTCTTGTTCTGCTGTCACACCAGCTTTTCTGTTTTTCTTTCATGGTTCATAATCCCTTGTGTGTAACATAAAGGCTTAGCATTTGCATAGCCTTTTTCTTCTGAGAGTTGTAAACCAATATTAGAAAGCTGGAAACAAAGACTAGAACAGGCTAGTCGAAATAAACACTTTTTGTTAAAGGATTAGAGCTGTAGTTTCCTAATACTCATCTCTGTGGTCTAACCATCGCGTCGGCTGCTGGCTGCTGATGTGAAATAATTCTGTTGTCTGTACCCAGCACTCTACTACCAAATTATATTGAGAAAGAACTTGTGAGAGCCTTGTGGCTGGCTGGGTGAATGGTACCTGGCAAAAAGTCACAGAAAGCTGGAAAATTTCACTCGGTTTAAATTTGGAGGCAGAAGGATTTCAGCAACAAGAGTGATTTTGCTTTAAAGGTGACCTGAAAATAATAGCTAAGGGTTTGCCAATCTCTCTTGTTATTAAGAATGGACTAATAGATCTTACTTATTTCCAGGCTTTTGTTTGGATTTTTTTTTTTTTTTTTTTTTTTTTTTTTTTTTTTTTCTGTGGACTTTAAAAAAAATATATAGATGCTGTAAAATGCTGCTACTAGTGGTTTTGTCCAGTGTTCCCTGGAGGGTCTATCATATTGACTTGAGGTTCTCAAGAGTATCATGAAAGTGCATAACACATTCCATTTTTAAACAAAGGTTTCCTTTCTCCTGGTACTTAGTCTCTACAATTATATAAATATTATAAAAACTCCAAACAATAAATAAAAGCACTATGTTTTTTTAATGCAGAGCTCCATTTGATTTCTTAGTCTTTATCAATTCACTGGCAGTCAAGGAACTGATGTCTCTTAGAAAACTTTCAATTATTTATTCATAGCCTGAAAGACATAAAGAAGGACAGATACATGTTTTTCTTTCTTATGCTGGTGACCTTTGATCTCAGAAAATTTTTGTTCAAATAACTCATACATGAACAACATCTGGATGAAACACAGACTAAATAAGGAAAGTGGCCCATATGCACTGTGTTTGCAAGTATTTTGTTGAGCTGAGAACTTTATCATAGTTTTATGACGTATGTGCTACATGCTTATTTTTTTCAGACACTAAAACTAACTCCAGGCATGTGGCACTGGAAAGATGACACTAATACACTTCAACTTGCAAGGTAAAATATTAGTGTTTAGTTTAAGATTTTGTAGACTGAGGCCTAGATACAGCAGTTCCAACTAAGGTGAAGTTAGAGTCTGCTACCGTTTTGCCTGAGCATCAACTGAAAGCAATAAAATTTTTTAATTACTTTTTATTTTTGATTGAGACTGGGGCTTCTTAATTGTTGCTCTGTGGCATTTATCCATTGTGTTAATGGAGAAAAATCAGAAGTATGTATGTGTTCAGCTGCTCTCAAGCTGGACACGCTAGAGATGGCTACAAGTGTGTGGTGAGCCCCCGGCACTGAAGCAGCATGGTGGGATGCAAATGCCACCCGGGTGTCTATAGATGGGTGTCCACAGACTGATACTGCTGGTGTTACCCATGACCCTGTGCAATGGTGAGCACTGAAGGACTGCAGATCTTTAGGGAAACCACAGTTCTCTGGGCGACAAAAGTGCGTGTAAATGCGCTTTGCATTTCTGTGGCAGCTATGGATTAAGACTTTATTGTTTAAACTATTGGGGCAAAAAGCCCAACATCCAAACTGTGTTCCCCTGCTCTTTCCTCCAGTGCAGGGCAGGGAGCTGGGTGGAGCGTGGCAGCAGTGGGTCCATCACACTCTGCCTGCTGCTGCCTCCTGTCCTGCTGGGCATTTTCCAAGCCTTTGTCATGGTGCAGCCAGGCTGCTCACCTCTCCCCTGGCCACACAACAACTGCAGGTGCCTTTCATGGTCTGTGTCTCACCAGCTCCAGCCAACTTCTCCGCTGGGTTTAGGAATGCTGCTCCAGGGAGAGGAGTGAGCTCCCCAGTGACCTCTGCCTGTCTCTGCCCTCAGTGATCTCTCAGTGCTCTGCAACTGAGCACTTTACATTTAAAACCTTTCTCAAGCCACTTGAGACACCGATTGCTTGAAGGGTTGCAAGGCACGGTGCAAATGGTGGCAAGAGACAGAACAGGAAGACCCAGGGAAGCCCCTTTACTCCTTGCTTCTGTGCTCTTGAAAGCAACATCTCAGGAGGACTTCATCATGACCCAGATATTTTTTTAGCGTCAGTTAGAAGCCAAAACAAATATACCTTTGTATCATGGATTTTTGACCTCTTTGCACTGCTACTAGTAACTGCTAGTACTGCTGCATGCTATTACCGTGTCCAGCAGATGAGAAAAACCTTGAGGAAATTAAAAATATTCACTTGTAGGAAATGCATGTCAGGACATGAAAGAGGTAATTCAATTTGATTAGCCTAGCTCAAAAAGAAACAAGATAATTCGGGTGAGAATATTTTCATCCATTGTCTGAGGATCGTGTCTGAACAAAACACATGAAGCAGGAAGCCAGCTGTCATTTCAGCAGGGTGGATGAGTGGTCTGAACACAAAAACAGAGCCAGACATGCCTGGTGTTGAGTGCTAGCTCAGGTGCTTGCCTGGTATGACTCTGGTAAACTCATTCAGCATCTTCATTGCTGTTTCCAGATCGCTCAGAAAGAGGTAATATTTCTCATCTACCCTAAAGAGTATTGTGAGGTAATTAATTCATCTGTGCAAGGCACTTCAAAGTTTAAAGCATTATTATTATTATTGTTATTAATTTTATAAATTCACAACATGGTATACCTGACTTTCATCCATTACTTAAAAACTCTTTGATCTAAATAATATAGTCACATTTTATTATATTAGCAACCAAAAGAGCAACTTCAGACGCAACCATAGAGGTGAAATGTCCTATTTCTCTCAACATCCCCAGCCTGTTTTGTGGTTATAATAGCTGAAAGTTAGTTCAGGATACCTGCCAAACATATTTCACTGCCTGTCTCTTTGAAACTGAGTACAGTATAGAGGGTACATTCCAGGTAGATAATATTCTCAGACTGGAATTAACGCTGTGTCCTTAAATGTTATGTATTGGTCAACCACTAGCACCTTCCAAGATGATTGCAGTGCAGTGCTCCCTGAAAGAAGTCTGTCTGACACAGAAGGAAAATTGCATAGTCTGTCAAAGTGGGTACAGCATAAATATATGATGTTGGATGATGTCAAATGTGAGTAATTGCTGGTATTTCATATCAGCAGGGCATTGCCCATGAAGTTAGAAATCTGTTTCTACTAACACTAGCAATTGTTTTGAGGAAATACTGTTTTTCTCCTCTGCATGTTTTCAGATGCTGCTTTGCTTTTGAAAGAAGCAGATGAATCACATGGCATGCTATCATTTGCAGAAGTTATGAGGTATGTCCTTCAGAGTTTGTTTCAAGAATTATGTGTGTGCAGCTGGTAGTGGAGGCACCAAGGTGTATGAGAAGTAGAATATGAAATACCAGAGGTTTAAAATAGCAAATGCATTTTGTCCTTGACATGCGCAGAGGAATAATCATCTCACCTGTTCAAAAGCCTTCTACTGTGTTAGCTAAAGAAAGTCAAGAAATAATAAATATCTAAAGGCTGTTGTCCATTTTACTCGAACTTAAATTCCATGTTAGCCAGGGCACCCACAACACTGCATGCCCTAGGAGTGCTAAAAAAAATTAGGAATATAAAGGCTTCCTTCCTGGGCTGCTGCTGCTCCTGTCAGAGCCACAGGGTTCATTGTGTGCTGCTGTCTTTTACCAGGGCTGCTGCTCTATAAGGCAGAAGCAAGGAGGCAACAGGCAGAGGGATGTATCTCAGAGGCATATCCTGAGATCACCAGGGCCATACAGTGGCTATCCCTTTTCCTTAGGGATATACTTGCAGACCTTGTTAAGCCTTACCTATATGAACCTTTCAGAAGGTGAGAGGTGTCTGAGTTGTCCTCTTTTTCCTTTGAATGTGAATGCCTCCCTTTCAGCACATTTGGTGCAGAAAACATGCTTTGTGGAAGTATGCTTGGTAATATCCAATTCAATCCACTCCACTCATCAGCATGTTTACTGGACTCTATCAGTAATTCTCTAAAAGCCTTGGAAGTCTTAGTGTGAGGTAGAGTGCTTGCTACTAATAGGTCTCTTCCATATAGCTAATATTTGGTATAGTGCAAGCTCTTGAGCAGAGACTTTTTTCTTTTTCAGAATTGTCTAGTGGTGTCTATATATTCACAGTGACCCTTCTACCTTCCATTTAGGAAGAAGAAACTAGATAAATTCCTCATGGTCCTGCTCATCTACCTATTTGTTTACCTGGAAAAAACTGCCTTGGAAAAGAAGCACATCCTTGATTTCCTGAGTACAAGATTCTAAGGGTGTGAATGCACAGAGCTTGTCCCAGCAAACCTGGAGTCACAGGGCAGTCTTTTGTGTCAGAATCAGTGGGATTCTGCATAATGAGCAAGGACTGCTTGCTATACTGCCCTGGTCTATACATGGAACATTAAGGAGAAAATCCCCTTGTCCACACCAGTTGTATTTCCTGGGCCCTTGTCCTCTGTGCTGTCCAAGAGATATGCTCCTCTGACTATGGGACAGATTTTCTGGGAAGGTATGAACCTTGCTTTGCTCCAGCCTTGCCCTGAGTGGCATGTGGCTGTTCATGTGGCAGGGCATCACCGTAGTCTCCCTTTCAAGATGGTGGCTACAGTGGGGTCACCAAATAATTTGGCTCCTCAAGGTAATGCAGCAATTTGAATAAACCATAACTACTACCACCAACATTAAATCTGTGAGTGCCCTGGCTGGAATTACCATCCCTTAATGCCATTTCCCTGCAATAACATTAGCATCCAGTCATTTCTGCTTGCAATACAGAAGACCAAATAGTTGCAACCAAGTCTGCTGGTTGGTAATGTGTGATGTGGGTGACATTGCTTTAAGACTTCATTTCTAAATGCTTTGCAAAGCAGGTTCAGATGACTCTTAGGTGCTTGAAACATGTTACGACATGAGGAATATATGCTAGGAAAGCAGTTCCCAAGTAAGGGTGTGTGACCACGCTTGCTACCTTGCAGAGTGAAAGTGGGGATGCTAGGGAAATAGTTGAGAAACAGATGTGCTAGAGGGTTATATGCCGTGGGAGAAAATGTTGCAGAGTTAAAAAGTGTGACTGTAAGAAACTTTATGATTTTCTGGAGTCGTTGTGAAGACCACTTTCTTAAAATACCAAATGATTGCTTACTTTGCAATTCATGAAGCCTTGATACAAAAATGGGGTGATTTATCTGGGTTGAAGAAAAGACTGTCAGAGTGTTGCTGACCTTAAGGAATTGATTTATTCTACAACCATAGATTGATGAGAGTTTATTTCATTGTACAAGTAATAATTCATAAATAAAGAAAACCATCAGCATAGTTTTACACACAGAGGTTGTAGATTCAGTTGGGATGCTCTGGGCTGCAATTTACAAAATTATTCTCTCTCTTGGCTGGTAAAGAACAAGGAGACCAGACCATGGGCCATGGTAACTCCAAATGACTTATGTCATCTGCTGGTGTGGTACATACAGAAACAGATTGAAACAAAGAGCAATCTGGGCCTATTACAATATATAGTTATGTTTCTTGAATCAAGGGGGCTCTGGTTAGTAGGTAACAGCTGTAAACACTGGATAAACCCTGCCAGGAGAGAATTTTCTACGTGTCCTGGCTTGTCATGCTCCTGAAGTGCCTCCTGCCTTTTGATGGGAAACATACAACAACTTTACACTTCCCAAAGGGTTATTCTACAATTCTGTTTTATTTATATTCCTGAAGGTATTTCTCCCTTGAAGATAAGTGTGTTGCTTGTCAGGATTACCTGCATACACTGGAACATCAGAGAAGCTTAAGGGACACCATGCCAATGCAGGAAGTCAGAATATTGATCTGTTGAAGTATAAATAAGGGGAAAGGAAGTAAAATGACAGAAGACAAATTTAGGTCCTACTTAATGCTGAAGTTCATTTTTAACTGCTCTAGCATCTTAGCTCTGACTTGGCAGAGCAGGAGATACTAATCAGGGTGTGAAGAGGTTTCTGGCATTGCATTTTTTTTACCTTTTCAAGACCTCCTATTTCCTCTGTTATCCACCTGGTCTAAGTCTGACCTTGGTATCTGCTGTATTTCAAATCACATGTAGCAAGGACGTTTTTTTTTCTCCTGAGGGGTAAAGTTCTGTAATGGTCTTTGACTATGAAGTAGAGGGGGCAAGCAAGCGTGATCCTGTGGAAGGAATTTTGTAACTATATAATATAATCACAAGGACACTTACACTTGTGGTAAGAATCTTTGGCTTTGTCATATGCTGATATGTTTGAGAAAAATTTGAAATAAGATTGCATAGCCATTTATTTTCCTTTATCTCCCCTGCATAAATCCTGTTCTCAGGCCTGTTGCTAGTGGCCTGCTTAGGAAGAAAACTCCCCCTCCCCCCAAGATGTAATTTAGTTTCAGAGACTTTTTTGCTTTCCTATATAGTGCTGTGGCTATGTGCCACAAATAGAGACAGACTGGAGGCAAGACATGCTGGTACCATGTGTCTTGTTAGTGACACCTATAATTTGCTTCCAGTTAATATGACAGACACATTATTTGGAGACCATTATTTGGTGACCCACCTAGTGCTTTATCAGCCTGATGCTCCTATATAACAGACATATCCAATGGCTGTGCAGTCCTTGAGCTGATCTTCTTTAGACCCTATGTGATAACCTAGTAACACAGAAAACAATGCTGGTTATTCCTGCTCCAAGGTGGTGTGTTTTGGGGTTCCTGCCATTTGGGATGCCTATGAGAAATGCCTAACTCATCTGTTAGGACTGCTCTTGTCCACAGGGAGCCAGGCCTGATGATCTGAATAGCTACACGACTGTCTTGAACCTAGACCATGTTGAAGTATCAGTGTTTACAGTGTCTCAAGAGGATGTCTGAGATCATCTTGGCTTCAGAAGTCATTGCTTCTATGCATTAAACCTTGGAAAATAAGTTATTGGAAGTGGGTACTCTCAGAGAACTTCAGAATGAATATGGGTATTTTTGATGTCTTGTGACCTTGCCTTTTGCGGGTGCTGTACTGATTCTTTGTAAATCCAAGCCTAAGGCTTTCTGGCTGCCTTCTAAGTTCAGGAAGATCTTGCAGCTAACTTCAAAAACATCCAACCAGTTTTCCAAAGCAGAGGGCATGAAGCTTTTCCCCACCAGAGACAGCTTGGGAGCATTCACCTCTGAAATATGTAACTCTAAGAACAAAAACTCAGCAGTGGTGGATGAGTCATGAACAGAAGAAGGTTATTATTTCTGTCCTTCATTTTCTATCCCCTTTAGTTTCTCTCTCTTTCTCCTTCCAACTCTTTCATGTCTTTTGAGGAAAATCTACTGAATTTTTTTAGCAATTATCCTCAAGAAGCCCAGAGCAATTGTCCTAATTGATTAAAGGTGGGTTGTGTGGAAAGCTTTAGAGCTGGAGGCCATCGGGGATAGGACAGATAAAAAAATCCATCTCTTCTCCTGAGTGTGAAGGGAGCCTGGTAACTTCTTGGCCAGCAGCGCTCCCAGGCACCAGGAGACAGTCGGGTGGATTACAGGGGAAGCAGAGGAAACAGAAAACTCTTTGGTTTGGTATTTCCTTAGCATTTGATCTGAACTGGTTTAAAATACAGGCTTGCGCCGTAGCTGTTCCTGTTTGGAGGCAGTCCCGAAAGCGCTTTGTGTGCCTTTTTGAAGAGAAGTTAAGTGCTGTCTCTGACTGAGCCCTGCCCACTGCTTCAGGCCCGAGGGAGACAGAGCCTGTGCCCGGAGATATCTACATTCACCTCCAGGACTTTTAAGGGCTCATAAGCCAGGCAGGATCAAAGCCATGAACCTGACAGGTTGTGGGACTGCAGCTTCTAAGCTGTGTGGGGAAAGAGAGACTGTCTGGGCTGAACCCCCGGGCCTGATGGAGGCTCCTGAGCCCACCTGAGGCGCTGAGGGGACCCCTGAGAGCGGCGTCACCCAGCGTGTGGGTTTATGTGCCTGGAAACATGGTTACTTCTCAGGAACTGCTGCTCTTCCTAGCTCTGCCCAGAGCACCTTCCCCTTTCATTTTTAAAGAAGAATTTGATATTTTTAGAGAAGCAAAACGTGTTGGCCAGGATTCACCTTGCCGAGGTGTACTGCAACCTTTTTCTCCAGTCAGGCCTGGCACAGCACCTCCATGTGCCCAATGGAAACTAATCCAAGGAAAGCTTTCCTTTCTGGGGACCCTCACTGTGTCAAGGACCACAGCAGCCCAAGGCCACGTCCCCTGTTGAGTGGCATAAGTGACTGCCCAGGGTAACAAATGTCTTGTGAGCCAAGGAGTCCCAGAGGACTAACACATGTCACTGTGTCCTGATCTCCCTGTTTAACTGACTCCAGAAGTGTTTCTGGTGAGCTGTTGCCAACTGATCTGGCTACAACAAGTTGCAGCAGGGCTCTGGATACCAAACTGGAAAGCTCTCGCCCTGGTATGCGGAAGCCTTGCTAGATATACAGAAGAGGGAACTTGGATGGGTTCCATATGAAATTCAGCAAGACTAAAAGCAATGCCAGCCCTGGGTCTTACCCCTGCCACTTCCACTTACTAAATATTGAAAGCAAATTGTTATGTACCTGCTGGTTGCCACTGATCCCTGCATAAACCTCCTCTTATGCCAAGTCTGAGATAGCATGAGACTAGTTTAGCAAGTGGAGGAGACCATGTTCCTGAAGAGTATCAAGTGAAGGGGGTAGAGACAAGAAGAGACTGTGCTTGGGCAATGGAAGTGTAGGTCTCCCACCTCCAAGTGGAGAAGGTGGTGCGTGGCTTTTTCAGAGTGCTGAGGACCAACTGCTCTTTAGCTTTGATGGTCCCAGAGATGAACAAACCCCTATTGGGAGTTAAAAAAGAAAATGAAGAAGATCGGGAAGGATGGGAAGGTGTTTGAAAAGCCAGAGAAAGCAAAGGGTTGATGAAGACAAGAAAGAGAGTGTTAACAGGAGATGAAGTTGTGGTTTAACCCTGGCTACCACCTGAGCACTACACAAAATGGTAAGTAGAAGGAGAGTGTATCAACAGAGAACCACATGCTGTGCTAGTGTTAGGGACTATTTCCTAAGGCCTGTGTGTTCCTGCTCAATGTTCCCTTTCCTTGGTAGTAGAAGGGAGCTGGGAGTCCCCACCCAGCACTCCAGTCTCGTCAGAGCAGTTTCAGGCAATTTTTTCCAGTCATTTGTTGTGAAACTGCTGCCATTCCCCCAGAGGAGTCACAAAAATTCACCTTCCTTCCTGGAACACAGCTTTGGGCAGCCTTACTCCTGGCTGGGCTGGGGGAACCTGGGTTTCCTTCTCATCAGGAAAAGGTAGCTTGTGAAATGATAGAGTCAAAGGGGAGCTGAAACTGCTATCCCACAGAGCTTTCATTTCAGTGTGTCCAGGTCCATCCCATCAGGTGATGGACCCTGAGAATGAAGAATGTGTTGCCTCTAACTCCTACAGGCTGGCATTTCACCAAGCACTCCTGGGAGCAGCCTGCTCTGCCAAATCCCTGTTCCCAGATTCCTGCTAAGCAGAGGCATCCTCTTAACCTTCTCACTGGTTGGACAAGGAGGGTCATGACAGCATTTCATTATACCTGTTGGGTGGCCCTAAAGTCTGCTCTTCTGAGACTCAGTTGGAAGAACTTAATGCAGCAAGTAACTTGATTCCAAGAACTGGATGCAGCTGGATTAAACTGAGCCCATCTGGTCAGCTCTGCTGCCCCTTCACTTGCTTGTACTGTCTGGTGGATGGGAATGTGCAGGACTGAGGCAAGTGAGAGGTTTAGTGGCCAAAAAAAACCCCCAACCCTTAGAATCATGGGAGGGAGAGCAGAGAACTGGAAGAAGAAACTGTGTTCTTTAATATTTCTATCACAGTGGGAGTTAGAGGCTGGGAGGAGATTGCAGTGTTGGTGTCCAGGCTGTGAAAACACAAAAGCTAGGAAAGAGCTGTGTCTGAAAGCCTTCATGATGTAAGGTGCTCTGTGAAGAGAGACCTCACTGAGTTACTCATGGCAGGGTGGCAGTAGCTGACGACATCTTACTTCAGTGTTTGGCTAATTCAGAGGGTGTTACAATATATGACACTTTCCATACCATACTGCAATTATATAAATAGAGTCTTTTCCAGGCTGACTCAGTTTTGCCTTAAATGTTATCTGGATCCTCCCAGCCCATTATATGAACTGCCAAAACCAAGAGCTAAGGGACAGAACAGATTAACACTCTTAATTAAGAAAAAAAAATTATTAGAATTTTTTTGAGCATGCGTGGTTTTGAGTGGGAAAAGCTCTTCATCAAATGGAAACTGTGATGAGAGTTACTTTTGATGAGATTTTTTAACCTGCAAAATGTGCAGAAGAAAAAGCTGATAAACTGTTGATGATCTATCACCCCCCCCATTTTATTACATTTTTTTATAACTCAACTGTATGTTCATGATGGCGTTGAACCTTTTACTTTTCACTCTAATTCAGTATAGCAACATTTTAATGAAATCTTATACCATGTTGGTAAACTGCTTTCCCTTCCAGATCTGCCAAGTGTCTATGTAGTTCATATGAAATTATTGATTTTTTTTTTCTGTAAATGTTTTCTTTGAAAACTTAAAAAGGGCAGCTTAGGTGGAGAACATCTTCATTTTGAGAATTTACATGATTTGTAAAATGCAGCATTAAAATCCTATCTTGTTACTATCCCAGACTGGAATTAGAGAGAGTCCCTCCAGACCTGTTATTTGTGTATGTTAGCATTAGTCCTTTTGTGCCTCCAACGCCGAGGAAGGAGTAGGTGTGTCTGGCTTTCTCCTTTTAAGTTGATGGGGGTTGTGCAACCTTTTTGTGGAGCCAGTTTCCTTATAGGCATTTGTCATAATAGGAAAAATACAGTGTGTTCCCAAAGGTGCATGCATTGATGGTGTAAACACAGTCGAGCTGGTCCTTACTGATCCTTGGAGCTGGCTTGATCCCTGGGCAGTTAGGAGTCCAGGCTGGAGTGGAGGGAGCTGCTGAATGGCTCAGGAAACATTTCTGCCCCTTGTGCCCCTCTGCACAACAGTAATTCTTGTAGATGTCTGAAGTTGCTATCACCTTGCATCCAAACCTCATGCTTGACTGCACCATCTGCCCTTGGCTCTACTGTCTTCCATGCATGAACTCATCCTGTTTCCCTGATAAATCAATATTACTGTACTTCTAGAAGGCATGATGCTCTTTGGTCACTCATTCATGATTCTTACAAGCCCCTTCCTCAATCTCATTGCATGATTGCAGTTTTCCTGACACTTTCTGCATTTTAATAGGTAATTAACAACTGTGCCCTAGACATGGGAGGTGCCTTCTCGTTCAATACTTATAGGAAACTACTTCAAGCAGGTGTCTTAGTTTAATACCTCACCTGAGGCTAGAAAGCACCGGGAGAAAGAAGAACCCTAATTATTAGCTTTATTTTCTGTTGCTGGCCTCCATGTAGGTTTCTGCTAAACTAGGGACTAGTTCTAGGACTGCATGAGCTGTGTAATGTTAAAAAGTGAAGTTGACTTTCACATTTAGGTTTAAGAATCTGGGATCACTTTAGGCTTCTCCATTCTGAAAAAAGAATAATGTTCTTTACCAGTTCTGCTTTGTCAAGAGGCCACGATATGCTTGCAGAGTCAAACTTCTATCACCTTACACAATACGTGAAGTGTCAGCAGGATTATGGCTAGGAAGAACAAGGTAGGGAGATACATGTTGTTCATGACAAAACAAATAAATAAATAAAAGTCAGAAGATGGTAAATAGAGCTATAGGGCTGAAAGGTATTATTTTCATGGCCTGCTCTCCACTGATCTTGCTGGAGTGATAGCAGCCAGGGCTACTTTACATGTGTGGAACACTTGGTTTTATCAGGAAGAAAAAGGAGATGTCAGGAGTTAGTGAGCTGATGTGGAGACAGGCTTCCCTGTGCTTCTGGCAAGACTATGCCAGATTCCATGAGAGTGAGATGTGCCATCTCCAGAAGAACTGAGTGACTGCTGGGATGTCTGCATCTGTGCTTTAATTGCAGTTTCTGTGATGGGCAGTCATTTGGCTCTGTTTGAGACTCCCAGAGATCAAGTGGGTGGCAAGAGCATCTCTCAGGCTTCCACTGAGCAGTTTGTTGTTTCTTTAACAAAAGCCTTTTGTCATTCTTGGCCATGTTTTGCATTTCTTCTTGGAGATACTTCAGGCATCTCCTTCCTGGCTTTCCAGTTTATTGTCTCAGCATTGGCCTGGCTTTGGTTACTCTGCTTGTTGCTCCTCCAGTGATGTCAGGAAGAGTTTTTTATTGACTTCAGTGGGAACTGGGTTAGATCAGCCCTGACCACTTTTGAGAGGCCCTTGCAGAGAGCTCAGTCTAGGTAGCATAGCAGAGGAGCCTTGCCTGCTCATCACATCCAGCTTTGTTCTCTGTCATGTTTAATTAACTGAGCCATACAATATTTTGCATTTTCTCCTTCTGAGGCAATGCAGAAGCCCTGCCTTTCCCTTGGACACTGGGTCTCTGCATGCTAGTAATGAGGATCTACCAGCAACAACTTTATTGCCCTGGTTAAATGCCAGCTTGGCATAGCCCCGTGAGTCATATTCAATGCTCTGTTCAGAGAACAGAAAGGATGACTGCTGCTATTAATTTTGTGTTCTTCTTCACCGCCTTAGGAGAAAAGCATCAATGCACAAAGATCGGAGCTTCTTTGAGGGAAGAAACACACAAAGATAAATGGGCAGTGTGACTGAGTGTCAGCCCAGGACATGTCTCTCCCTTGCACATCCAAATGCTCCTTTACTTTTTGATTCCCCACATAGTTTACTTGTAGGGCAGATTATATAGAATAAAATTTTACCTCTAGGGCTTAGCTGTCTCTGTAAAATACCATCTCTTTGCTCTTCAGCCCAAGCTTTTTCTCCTTGGAGCCCTCAGCCAGGGAGTTTCAGTCCTTCTGTGGCTCTCAGACCCCAGCCAGTTCCCCCCACATCCTGAAGTCCTTCTGGGAAGTCTGGTCTACAGGTTTTTCTCATCATTTGCGTCATAGTTTCATCTCTGTAAGTAAGAAATTTCACAGCCTTCTTTCATTTTCATTGACCTTGGCAGCATTTCTAGATGCCAATAATCTCTTTTGGCATGCAATGTACAGCTCCATCAGCCATTTCTGCAACTCATAATGTACCAGGGCTTCAGCAAATTAATACAGAACAGCTGGGCCCAAATTGTACTTTATATTTCATAAATTGGGAAGCCCTTCCTTGAAAATGGGGAAGTGTGACTTCATTTCCAAGGAAACACAGCAGTCCCAAGAACAGATTCAGTAGAGACTGGATTTGTTAGGGATTGATTCAGTTTATGCCAGGGATCACAAATGTTAAATAGGAGTGAAAAGCTAGATTTTGGGTTTTTTGTTGGTGTTTTTTTTTTTTTTTTAATCAACAGACAGGTAAGCAGAGGTGAGATGCAATGAGTTCCTGTTTGGTAGTAATATTTTCTGTGGTCATTATTCTGTCATTCCAGGTAAGGATCATCTTGTCTACCTGTAGCTTCATGAACAAGAGCTGTCCAGCCAGACCACACCCTTTGGCTGCCTTGACAGCCCTTACAGAAAGAGAAGCCAGAGGGTGGATTGTTGCCTCTTGAGGCAAATGAGTGTGATGGGAACCCCCAGAAAATTACTCACCTCATCAGTCTCTTCCCATGGGTTATTGAGGGAAACTGGGTGGTGATCTCAGGTTATTTCCTTAGTTTCTAGCAGCAAGACCAAGCCAAACTGGTCAGAGTTGAGCACGATGAATCCATCTAAGGTAACTTTTTTCCTAGCCTCATCTGTCTCCATAACTTATAAAAGCAGTCCTTTCAAATCTCCAGGGGTGCATGCATGGTGAATTTTGATGTGCAATGGTTGCTGGCATTTTAGTGGAGTCGTGCCAACATGCAGTCTGGGATGCAGTGGGACTCTGGGCCTTTTCCCAGTGCAAAAGGTATGTGAGTGTCCAGTTTAGGCAGGCATCTTTGCTCCAGTGTGTTCAGCCCTGCCTTAAGAGACAGAAACAATGATGACTTGCAGAAAGCAAGAGCTGGGGTGCTGCTGCAGATACAGTGTGATTGCCCTGTCTGAGGTACACATTTGGTGAGTCCTTAGGGAACATGCCCTGCCTGAATACACCAAGGTAACACCTGCATGTGTTTTCTTTCCAGAAAAGTCCATGACAGGCACCCTTCTGTAAAGAGTACTTGACAGTGCTTTGTGGGCTGCTGCCCAGCCTGAAGGGCAGTGTTGGATACCTCTCCCAGAACCACATACTCAAGACCCTCACCCTGTGTGTGACAGCCTGCAGGACTTCTCTGAATTGTTCACTACCAAGTAAGGGGCTATTTTTCTGCATAAATAGGTGTGGCAGTGACATGAGGAAGGATGTCAGACAGTCTTCCTTACCAGGAGACAGGCCAGAGGGTCTACATAGGAGTTAGAGAAAAACAGGAGTGGAGATCCTGAGTGACCTGAGAGAGCCTGAAACCTGCAGGATAGTACTCTTGGTTAACTGATGCCAAGGCATCTACTGTACTTTGTAGTGCTTTGTTAAAACTCAGAAGTTTTCTGGGGAAAGGAAATATGCTTTCACATGAATTTGAACAGAAATTAATCAAAAGCTCTAAAACCAAAACTGGATGATTATTTTTTTGCCTTTCATGATTCATTCCAATTTCTCATTTCTTCTTGACTTACAGTTTTTAATGGTGTTCTGATTAGATGTTACTGGTGTACTTTATTCCGAAAAAGTAATTTTGCTACTACAATGTACTTTTAAAATATGATTTTAATTTTAATAGGAATATAATCTTTTCTTCTGATATATGTTAAAACAAAAATCTTTCAGTCCTGGGTACACCATATGAGAGGAATTCTATTTCCCATCCAGCCATGGTTAACAGCGATATCACTACTGTACTTTTAAATGTAATAACTCTTATAAACAGGAGCACTGCACATCAGTTTTGCACTATTAAAGTGCATGCAAGGCTTCTGGTAAGATTTCCTCTCATAAGTCTTTTTCTGCCCTGGAAATTAAAATGTTAAAATTTCCTTTGTTTGTCTGGATGTTCCAGAATACTGGCAATCTAATGAATGCTACAGCCCTGTACATGCAAAATCTTTGGATAGATCTACAACACATGACCACTGAGCCTGGAATTTCCTGAAAGTGTGACATTTGCTACAAATGCACATGTAATTGATTTGCACCTGCTTTGGAAGGTGGGTGCATTCTGAGAATCTTGGCTTTATGGCTTCTGCAGAGAGTTGTGTAATAAAGCCAACCTTTCCAGGGAGCACTGAGCTTCACTTGGATGTCTACCATTCACCTTGTGTGTGTGCACGCTCCAGGCAGAAACAGGATGTGGTGTGCAAGGTGCTGAGGGAATGGGCATGGTTATTTGTTTCTCCCTGGGGGAGAGCAGATATTCTCTGCTGAGGAAGGCAGGGTTGCTTACTGGTTTACCCAGGAAACATTACAAATCTGTCCCCCTTCTGTTTTCCTTTGCTTCACTGTGTCCACTAGATTAACGTGGTGTTTTCTAACAGGGAGGGACATCACTGGAGCTCGTTGTAATGAGTTAAAATCTTCTATGAGCATGCCTGACAGAATGATGGAGGAGGATGAAGAAGAAGAAAAAGGAAGTGGTTTCTCAATTCTGACAAATTGCCTCAGTTTGCTGCCTCTGAGAAGCCCCCAAAAGAGGCTTGGTAATGAGATAACTGAGCTCCCAAGAAGAGCAGTGGCAGAAGGTGGCAGTGATCAGAGCACAGAGAAGAGGTGGTATGTGTGCTGAGCAGCATGGTTTCACATTGCCAAGTAAACCACTTTGCAATCGCAGCTTAAGAAGCCCAACTCATTTGTCAGAGGTGGGATGGTTTAGCATACAAGGACCTTAACTGGGTGGCTGGAGGCCTGGGCTGTAATTCCTGATTCTGTCACTAACTTTCCTTCATCTTAGTGCCTTCATTGCACCACTTCTGAGATTATTTTATAGACTTATTTTGGGAAGTGCTTTGACACTTGCAGTTGAATATGATTATTAATTTTAATGTCAACCATCTTTTCTAAAGGGTTAGCAAAGCAACTAGGAGACATGACTTACTACAGTTGCTAAAATTTTTCTTTTAAAGGGAGTGACTCTGGAATCTTTAATACTGTTTACTTCTTTTTCTAATTTTCGTAATATCTCATTTTTCCCTAGCATATATCTAGCTTAATTTATGACACGTGAAATATGGCTAGCAAAGGGAAATGTTTTTATTTAAAATATCCTCAAAGTCTATATTTCATTTTATCTTTTTAATTACATGCATATATAAATGATTTGACACAACCGGGAAAGCCAATCTTAGAGGTTCAAACTTAAAATATGCAGCTGAGATCTCAGTATATTGAAACAAAAAGAATTAATGATAAGGAATGGTATCATTTTACCTATAAGACTACCTGTACATACTAATCATTAGCACTGGAAAGAAAAGCTAAGATAAAATCCTGACTTTGTCATAGCCACTAAGAATCAGTGAAAAAATAATGGATGATTAAACAGTGGAAGAAAGCCAGAGAGGTATTATTTTCATCATTGTTAAGAGGAGAAATTTGACATGTTTGAGTTTGTTTGAATGTTTTTCAGCAAAATATATCCATGCTGGATAAAAATAGCAGAATTTGCTCTTCTAAAAGGGTGAAATATTGCAGCACAATTATGATGAGAAATTTACTTCTTCTGGAGTAACCAATAATCCAAGGACTAGATTACTTATGTGGGATGGCCCTGCACTGCCTTGTTGAGACAGACACTTTAACTGCAGATTCACAGCTATTATTTAGTCTCTTTACTTAGACTGGCACATGTTATTTTAGCACCTAAGTAGCATTGTGGCCTAGGCTTGTTTTCCATTTGTCAGGTGAGTCCTTTTATGATTGGATAAGGCTGTTGTGGCCTCCAGTTTGTCTCTCAAGCTTTTCATTAGGCATATGCTCTGGTACAGAGCGAAACTATTTTAAAACAACCTCTTAGAAGTTTGAGGTATGGAGAAGAAATATGAAAGATATATTTAGAAATTTTTTATGAGACTGCTGTGTCTTCTTTGTATATGTGATGTGGAATAGCACACTCTTTATTCAAAATTAGCATTTCTAGGCTAGACATTCATTTTGAGCAGGCAGGTTAGTGCTCATATTATCTGAAAAGTAGTGATGAGACCTTGAGATGGTGCTTCAGCTGAAGGTTTCCTCAGAGCTTGGTTGGTCCAAGTCATGTGCTGGCTGCACAGGTAACTCCTGAGTAGTGCATACCTGGTTGCACATGGAAGAGGCAGTTGTGGTATCATTGCCCTGCAGTGCCATGGTCTCCTTTCTGAATGATGCAGCAAGATATTGGTTAATACCTGGAGCTGAGGTATGAACAGCTTCCACAGCACAGCTTCTTTCTCACAGTCTTTCAGTTCCCGCATTTGGTGCTCTCTGTATCCTACAGGGTACAGTTTTATCTCTCTAGCAGTGATGCTCTGGTCTGTGGACAGGCACCCCAGTACACTAATCCTTGCAAAAGCACCCTGCTTCATCCTGTCCAAGCAAAGAGGCATTATATGGGGCCTTAGAAAGAGTATGAAGGAAAGATGTCCTTTGCCACATCAGCCCTGCAGGGCAGTGTAGTCTGTGGTGTTGGTTAATAACTAGGATTTATGAACCATCCCTGCAGAGCCTGGGGCAGAGATTTCACAGAGCTGCACACTTAGCCTGTGGTGGGCCCAGACAACAGAAGACCAAAGGGTGGAGCACACACTCACGTAGGCACCAGAGCTCCTGGATGTGATTGAGGTTTTTGTGCACAGTCACCTACCTGCAGGGTCTGTGTCACTGCAGAGGGGAGGAAGAGCTGGGCAGCCACTGGTGTTGCTCAGAAGCCATCATTGAGCTACTCAGGCTGGGAGATGAGGTTCTACATGCTATGCTTACTCCTCTCCAGATTCAAGGAAGGTTCCTCACAGTCTCCTTAAGTGGAGCAGCTTCATGGGAGCACTTTCTCACCATAAAATAGTGAGCAACAAGTGACTGCTCTTGGCATGCCATTTTTCCTGGTAAAATGGCAGCTTCAGACCAGGTATGGCCCCCTGTTACTTGGTCTGCACCTAGGACATGCTGTCTGGCTTTCTCTGCAGATATTACCTGGGTAAACTCTAAGTGAGTCTGGGTTTAAAACACTGTATCAGCCATGGCCTCAGCCATTACTATGGGACTAAGTTTTCTCTGGTAATCTAACAACAAACTTGAACTTTCCAGAAAGGATTGAGAAATACCTTGAAGTTCAGATCCTTTAGTCAGCAGTCTTTTCCGGGGCTGCCTTCTCAGCATTAAGTGTCTGCTTCTTCTGAGGTAATGTATGGCTAACACAGACAACCCATGCTTGTTTAAGCATGTAAGCAAGACCTGGCAGCCTTTCACACATGACAGTGAGTCACCCTTCCAGCAGGAGAGAGTGAGTCAGAAAGGACAGTTGACAAGCTTTATTTATCAGTCTCCTGTTATTTGGCCCAGGAGAATTTTACCCTGAAAAACCCACCCTTGTTAATGACAGGCAGAGCTCTGACTACTGTTTTTTTCCCCATAGGCTTTGCATGCTGTTTCATATCAGGAAATCACAGCAGGTTGGCTGTTTCCGTGAATTCTTATTTTTAAAGTTCTGAATGTGCCAGATGTATTGAAATAACTCGCCCGAGCTAGAGTTACCATCAAGAGTACAAACTCAAATGCCTCTCAGTGATGAAAAGAACCCGGAGAGTTCTGAGTAACTTTGTACTGTTCCCATTTACTTTCTTCTTTTGGGGCTGCTTTGCTCAGAGCCTTAGTTGAATGCTGCTAACATGTCCGAGTGTTTTAACCAGCTTCTGATTATAGTTCTGCCACTCATAGGCTCCATCTAGGGTGTGTTAGGCTTTCCTATGTTAAGTGTCTTTTCAGAAGTTAAATTGCTCTGTTGTAGAAATTGTCACCAAGCAGAAAGTTGGCAGGAAACATCACAGCTCATAAATGCAAAAAGATACAAAGAAAAAAAAAAAAAAAGGAAAACAGAAATGTCAGAAATCTTCCTTTTCCTTAAGGAAACTCTGCCCTTGGGGGCCTCAGGCATTGCTACTGGGAGAGAGGTGGCAGTGTAGGCATCAAGATGTGGGGTGACCATAATGCATAGTTGGGTGTCTCGAGCTATGGAAAAGAAGGCAAGTAAGCTCATGGCCACTCGTGTTGCTGTTGTCTTTGGTGCAGTAAGCTATGAAGACAGCAACCATGTAGTAGCAGGGCTTCAGGGCTCAGCAAGATGTCTGTGAACTGGCGTGGCAGGACCTGGAGGTCTTGCAGGTTCCTTGTCTCTGGTCCCTCCAGTTCAGTTCAGTTCTTCTTGTCCTGTTAGGGGCCATTGTCTGGTATGCAGAGAAAAGTGAGGCAGTCTCAGTCTGCTAATTTTTCTGTGCAAGGGAGGCAAGCCAAAAGTAGCATTTAATCACTAAATAATAGGGTTTTTTAATTTTTGCTTGGACTCATACATGTATTTCAGTAGTGTTAAGCCCCAGTGAGACTAACACTCCTATGTTCATCCAGGAATGTGGTTTATTGTTACTACTAGCCAAGTGCAGACTCACTGGGGCTGCAGTGGTGAAAGATACCAGCATGTTTTCTGATCCTGCCAGCTTGCCCTCTCTGTCTGGAGCGGGGAGGCATACCTTTTAGTCTATCTTCTTTCCCCTTTTGGACAGACAAAGCACTCCATGAATCCTTGACAGAGCTCTGAAAATGCTTCTTATTTCTGTTTCTTCTGTGGCTCATCTCCCTTGCCCTTTCAAAGTCAAAGCTGCACTTCAAACCAGCCATCCTCCCAGCCAAAGAGGACCAATAGCAGCTCCTTTGTGCAGACAGCTGGCACCATCACCTCACTTGCTCCTTGCCTGGGGACACTGTGTTGCTTGTGATGCCTTTTTACCTGCAGGTGTGCTGGAGAAAAGAGAGCAGCAGTCAAACTGGAAATTGGACCAGGCAGTGATTTGCAGTAGGAAGAGAGGTTGTCAGTCTGGATTTCCTTAAGCAAGGCTTCCACATGTTGGTGGTATGTGTTCCTGCTCTGGCTTGGACTAAGGTTTCCATCTTATAAAAAAACTGCATTGGAAGCACCAAGTACCATTTACAGCTCCTGTGTCTTAGACTAGATTTTAAATATTTGCTGATAAATTTTTACAGCTTACAGCAAAAAAACCCCCAAGCTGTGAATGTGAAGATATTTTTATCCGAGTTCTGCCTCATGTGAGTGAGAGCACTGAAAGGTTCAAAGAACAGGCTGTAAGTATACTGTCACCTGTTACAGCCTTTCTACTTGCAAGAGACACTGATGATATAAATGTAGTTTATTTCTTTGATCTTGTTTGCTTACAGAAGAATATAGAGAGCATTGTTTTCCTTTAATACAGTAGAAACAAACACAAACAAGTAGTTAGTTCATGGACACATATTCCCAGGTCTGCTGGTCCTAACATGATCTGACCTCAAAAGGGTCCTCCTCTGTGTGGCTCCGAGCTTTTCTCTCTCCTGTATCATTCCCACTCAGTCACATCAACCACGTCTGGGCAAGCATGGGAAGCCCTCACTTTGTGAAGTCCTACCACAGGAAATAGATTCTTGGGAGAGGTCTTCCATTGTACATCTGCCATTACTACATTAGAAAAGGATAATTATTCTTTCCACTGAACCTGGAAAAGAATGCATGAAATGCTTCTGCCTATAATGGGATGTGTGGGGATGTGGATTAAAGACTTGCCTCAAGGCTGTTGTTAGCATTTTTTGTTGTAATAATCAAGAGACAAAGGTGGACCATCTAATGTAGGTGTTCAGAGCAAGTCATCTCAAGAAAGTGCCCACTTCTCTATATTGGTTAGACTGGGAGACATTATTGCAGACTTGGATAGGCAGGGGATTGATCCACTCATTGTTCCTTTGTACTCAGAAGCTATAAGAGCTCCAACAGCTGAAGTGCTGTGATGGATGGGTATGGGCTTTTTAGAAGGAGGAAGGTGAGGTGTACCAGAGAGTTATGCTCTGCAAAGACAGGAGCAGCTCAGATGCTAGGGTGGGCACTCATATTTTGCCTGGTATCTTCATAGCCCTGAGAAGATCTATGAAGAGCTTGGATTTTGGCGACTGAGCGGTTATTCCCAGCATATTTGCAAGTAGGTCCCAGCTTTTCAGAGTCACTGTCTTGGAGGGACAGAAAGGAGCCCCATGGCTCTTGAAGTCACATGTGCTTTTTGCCTTCCAGGAGAAGACAAGCACCATAGCTGGTAGCAGCAGGTACACAGCAGCCAGCAGAAGGTACCTCCAGTGCACAGCACAGAGTTATTTTGGTCTCACAAAATGCAGTACCCTTGCTATTTATCCTTGAGTGTTATTTATACTCACACAACCATAGGACCCTCCATAGCAATGGCAGTGGCTCTCCATGCAGGGGAGAGTCAAACTTACTTGCAGGGGTGAGTAAAACACAGGAGTTGGCCCTGTCAGTGGCAGCTGTCCAGAGACCATGGCTGTATGCTGCACATCACAGAGAACTCTGTCATCTTTGGCTTGCTCTTGCCTGGAAAAGGAACCGAAAGAGGGAGCTGGAGCTCGGAAAGGGAAATCCCAAAGGCATCACCATAAAGCCTTAGTGGTTTTGCCAAGACAATTAAAAACATTTTACAAGGAATCCAGTAGGTTTATGGGAAAATTGGAGGTCTGTGAATGTCAAGAGCTGCTCATCCTTACAAGGCAAAACTGTTAGCACTGTGCTTCTTATGGTTACTTCCCGAGGTATCCAATGCTTAGCAAATTTCTCAGTTCACTCAATTCATGCTCCAGTGATGGTATTCTAGTTTGGCAAAAGAAAAGTAATTGTATCCAACAACATGCCATTTTACTGTCTTCAGGAAACAGATGATGCAGGAGAGAGCAGAATCAACATACTCATTAGTTAATGTTTACATCAAAGAAAAGAGATGGTCTTTTGACTTAGCTCTGAAAAAGCTGATTTGTTTGAGCAGTGCATTTTAAGGGGTTCTAAAATTACTATTTGGTAATATTATGCAATAATCAAAGCACACATAGCATCTGGCCCTGCATGCTCTCTTGGTAACTGTGCCTGCCTGTTTGGAGGCACACAAATTTCCTGGCACTAACAAGAGTGATGCCTCAGGGCTTTTTGAGGACTAAGCCTTGGTTCCCTGTGCTGGCATTCTCCATAAAGGTCAGTTCCCTTTCCTGTGTCCCCTGTCAAACTCGCTGACATTGAGCCCCTTTCCTTTTGCTAAATACGATTCAATCCTTGGAATATGCCCTTGACTAATGATCTATTTTGGTTCCTGAGCCAGCTCATCCTCTGGTGCAAACTGGTGTAGCTCTGCTTAGACGTAAAAGGAGGCAACTTTGGCTTTGACAACCTTAGCTCCTTTGCCAGTATATCTGTTTTGGCAAACCCTCCTAGCAGACACACAGCTTATATCCACAAGAGAGTGCTTTGAGCAGCAGGTCTGACTCCAGCTCCCTGCATGATGTAGAGTGTCAGGGGCTGCTTGTAATGGTACCAACAGGAGGCTTTAGTTCTCATCACTATGGGCATGATTCTTTTGCAATTACGATGCAGAAGGCTGGTCTGACAAAGCTCCTGAGTGTGGGCCATGCCTGAGGACCTGGCTGTATATGTAGACACTTCCTATTGCCACTTTCAGACTCTTTGCTGAAAGATCTGTGGGCTTCTATGTTCATCAGTGTCTCCTTGATGCTTCCCCTTCTCTCCCTGCCCTCTGTGCCTTCCCAGTGTTCCAGCCAACAGCACCACTATGTCATCCATGGCTTTGCCTGCTAAAAAGTGTGCCTTCTGCCCAGGCAGGACTTTTCTCTTCACACCACTAATGCTCCTGACAGCTCAACAGGAATCCTTGTCTCACCAGCTCACCACCATGCCATCTGCATGGATGAAGCCTCTCCCTTAGCTCCCAAGCTTTCCAAACCTGTGCTTTTGTTATTTTGTGGATCAGATCACACTCAACTTTGAGTGGATTCTTTCACCTCACCTTTCCCTTTCTTTATGGTCCAAGAAATATCTCTCTAGTTCTATGTCTCTACATAACAATCTAGGAAAGCCAAGAAAACAAATATTAAGGGGCTTTATGTATCCATATATCCATGTTGTATCTAGATAATTTGGAGCTAGCACTATCTGGTGGATACTCCAAGGTCAGATCAAAGTCTCTGTCAGAGCCTGCAATTACATGCAGTGTTTCTGAATCTGAGATCCTTATCTTGGTCAGTAAGGAACCTACAGTGGCTCTCTTCTACACTTCTTGCGTGTACAAATGAATGTTTTCCTTCCATATTTCACAATTTCTGTTATGAGCTCTTTATTGTATACTCAGATGCGGTCTGTCAAAACCATGCTTTCTGTTTACTAAAATTCTGCAAGCATATACTTCTGGTAAGATTTGTCTTCTCCAGGTAATGGACCAGTAAAGTGTTTCCTATTGCTTAATTTTTCTTAATTCTTGGAACCAGTGCTGTGACAAGTCCATTCACATTATATTTATCTCCTGATAAACTGGAGTCATGAGTTTAAAATCCAGACTTCTTACATCAGTCTGAACATACCAGACATTCTCTAAGTCAGTATTTGGAAAAAAGCTATCATGGGCAGCTTATGGAGCAACAGTGGATTTTATACATACGACTTATACTCCAGTTTTAGCATAGGAATATCTGAAGTGTGTATTGGTGACTCATTTGTTAAAATATTGAATCTTGAAGCAATGAAATAATCTAGCTGATTGTGTTTCTTGCTCTCTAGTATGTGTCATGGAAAAAATTTGCTATCATGCCAGACTTTGTCTCTGAGGAAGGTCGTATTCCTTTAGCACCTGTTGATTAACAAAATACATGAAACTCCTTTCCCTACTTTTAATTAGTAAGTGTGATTGAAACCTCTGTGGGCATTTCTAATAGTTGCTGGAATACTGAGATAGTAGATATTTACTTGTTCTGGCCTGCTGGTCTGGAAAAACCCAGAAGTAGTCATTTATTTACATTAAGATTCCTGTTGTGATGAAGTTTGCCCCAGAAGACTCCACAGCTGGAGGGTTCTACATGTCCTCCATCCTGGGGAGTGCTGCACTGCTCTTCCAGAACTCCTTCAGAGCTTGCTATATTTTGTCATCTGGGTCTCTCCAGAACCTTTTCTAGTACAGGGATAATGCAAAGACTCTTGTACCCTGGAGGAAACGTTGGCTGGGTCACTTTGTGTGACAGTCAAGGGGCAAAGTGGCAGAGCTATGGACAGTGAGAGGCTTTGATAACAGAATCACAGAATTGTCATGGTTGGAAAAGACCATGGAAAATACTTCTACCATGTCCAGCTGTCACCCCCTCACCACCACCCCCAAGAAAAAAAAAGAAAAAATAGTATATATCACCATGCCCACTAGAGCATATCCTGAAGTGCCTCATCTACATGGTTTTTAAATACCTCTAGGGATGAGGACTCCTGAGCTGACTATTCCAGCACCTGATGGGTCATGGTCCTGGTGCAAATGACAGGCTGAAAATATGACCTACTCAGTGGAACTGCCCAGGGATAGATGGCACCTCCTTAGTCTTGCTTTCTTTCTGGACCATGGTATCCCAGCTGTTCCCCTCTACTCTGTGGATGCTGCATGTCAGCAAACCCCCATTCCAGTAATGAAAAGCAAGAGCTCTCTAGGTGTGGAGAATATATATCTGAAGCCTGTTACATCAGCTCTGTCCCAGCTGCCAGGCATGTTGTAGCAGAAACACAGGATTTTAGCAATGCTATTCAAGGTTCATAGGCTTTTCAAGAAGAACAGTCAAGCCAGGCCAGTGCTGGCTGCATTACAGGGGTGTGGAAAATGGTGTGCAGGGAACCTAAACTGGCAGGTTAGGAATTTATTTCTGGACCAGAAAAAGAATATTTGCCTTGTGATTTCGCAGCTCACACTCTCTTTGTGGACATTGCTTTTTTTTTTTTTTTTTTTTTTTTTTTTTTTTTTATTGTTCCTGTAATTTAATTGTGGGATTTACTCTTTGAAAAAAATAATAAAAATTACCCCAAACCCAAACAAAAACAAAGCACCAGGATAACCTTTGAATTGTGTAATTCAAAAGAAAATTTGTTAGCAGGATGTGTGCTCTTATTAAATGAGGATGTTTACTAGTTGCTCATTTATTCCTTAAACTATGAGAGGAAGTCTTCTCTTTCTCATTTTTCCCAACCTGGTTCTGTCTGTGAAAGCTGATAAAATCTCACTTTTTAGCTGCAATTTCTCATCCTGTTTTTAGCAGACATGAGGGTTGCAAATGAAAGGTGACCACAGAGGGAGTGGCTAAAATGTCATTGTTGTACGGGCTCATGATTATTAGTCACAGTATGTATTGGGAAAGGCTCTTCTTAATTTTATATGCCACAAAAATAGTTTGTTTTTCCTCTGAGGCTGCTAAGTTGCTGCTTCAGCGGGATATTTGTTGCGGCTTGTTTGATTACAAAACCTTTGGTCATCTGGATAGTGTTCCTGTAGCACGGGTGAGGAGTCATGGTTGTAGCTCTAAAGCTTTATTAGGAAGAAAGTTCTGCTTGTACTGTTTAGCACAGGACAGACTGCAAAGGGGAGATAGGATATCTGTTAGAAATCCTAACACTGTAATTTCATTCTTTTTTGGACAGCCTTTTTACTCATGTGATATATAAAGCTCCTTTCAGTAAAGGCTCTATGTATGTAAAATATCAAGCAAAAAACTTTTAGGAACTTCCTCTTGTAGCTTTTTCTTCCAGAGGAAATCACAGAGTAGTAACACTTAACATTTTCTGAACTGTTCTTTGCATGTGGGTGTGGAAACAAGCATGCTTAGAGCTCTCTGAAATGCTTCTCATGCTGCTATAAATATATCATTTTACTAACCAATACATTATTGACAACTGTACTCAGTTAAAAAATAATGTTTTTGTGTAATACTGAGTAATATGACACAAACATATTTTATGTAATGAAAACTGGTTCAAAAAGGAACTGAAGACCTCATTGTTCAGTGGAATATATAATCTGCTGACTGCTCTGTTCAATTGGAGCTTCAGGCTGTAAACTCCTGGGTCAGGTTTTTTATAATCTTGGTGTGAGCTGACCAATTGAGGCACAGACAATGGAAGGGCAAGCCAAAGGTTCCAGATCTTACTGGCATATTGTTATATCAGATTCCAAATTTTAATTTACTGAAAAGATATGTGTTTAGCCCACGAGATGGGAAAGAACTAAAAAAAGGCAACAGGTGGTGCTCTGAATCTGCAGCACCTTGACACAGGGAGAGAAGAGATGTGAACCAACTGTTCCTTCCAGGGCAGTGCTAATTTCCAGACCTGTCCCTTAGTCAGACCACTGCAGCTCCCAGTTCCCACCTAAGAGGGTGCACTGTAAAATGTGGAAGACAAAGATGTTCCCAAGCCAGCATTCCCCCTTTGCATTACTGCTGTGGCTTGGGTTTTTTTTGGTTTTTGGTTTTTTTTTTTTTTTTTTTTTTAGAACAAAAGATGAAGCACTAGAATTTTTTCCCTAAGCTATTTTGTAATAAATAAATTATTGGTGTGCTGAGAGCTAAACTAGTTATACATACCTCATTTTGCAAATTGTAGCAGATGTTACCCTTTTGATAATTTAACATTTAAAGAAAATATTTAAATAAATATTTAAAATAAATATTTAAATAAAATATTTAAATTAAAGTGATTTTTAATTTGGGATAACTCAAATTATTAGTATGAAGTAGTTTGATTGACTCCAGAAATTTTTTATGGCTGCCCTCTGAAAAATGTTAGTAACCTAATTTATTCAACTAATCCAAACTAGGAAACCTGCCAAATTCTTGAAAATTCTCAAGGATTATACTGTGGCTTCTCTAAAATCTAGTCTTGTTTTTATTTGGCCTGCTCATAGCTTTAAACAGTGGACAACTTGTAGCACTGACTGATTGTTTCTTTAACACTGGGTTAACTTTGGCATATTTGAGGTGCTGGGACTCTCACTGCCAAAGTGCAGGCAATAACATGCAGATCACTGAAAGGATAATTCTTTGATATATTTTAAGACCCAGACAGAAGATAACTGGCCTCACCCACAGGCCAAGCAATACTTACCCAAGATGCTTGCTCCATTGTAGTTTTTCCTGGTGTTACTGGGCTGTGTGAAGGAGGAGGACACTGCATCCCTCACCCTGTTTCCAGCCTTTCTTCCAAGATAGCAAAGGCAGAGTCTGGTGTGTGGCTGTAGTAATGTTCTCTCTTATCTTTGCAGATTTCAGTCTGAACAGGGCCACTGATTGCCAAAGGAGCAGTGACACTGTCATACATAAACACTTCTGACTCTGTTGATACAGACATTTCATGGTCCTAAATAACACTTGACTGGAATATTCTTCTCTAATGCTAGCTCAGACATTCTGATTGTGGCAGGCTTCTGCTTGTGAAATGCCAATAAAGAGAGTTTGGACTATTAATAACACCTGGTGACAGCAGGATTTTTAATATACTGCTCTAATGTAGCTGGAAAGCTCTCTAAGAGGCTCTTTTTTCCTAATTCTATTCATGACTTGTTAGGTGTCATAAATGATCAACACTATCTTAGACAATTTACAGACATATTTTATACCATTATTTCTAAATTGCATTGAATTTACCTCAGTGCTAAGCAGATAATCTTCTATTGTGCAACTACTTTTCAAAATGTATTTATCAAAACTTAAGGTGACTCATATTTCACTGATCTGAATTTCTGGCTTATAGTTCCAAATTTGTATTAAAAAGAAAGGAACTATCAGTAAGATGTGTGGTTTGCCTCTGCATTTGAATGTGCAGATCCATCCAGTTTAATATCCCTGTTTATTCCCATTGCACACGAATATTAACATTTAGTGAAAGCCCCATTTTCAGTCTATATAGAAATTGTATTTGCACCGAAGTATCTGCTTACTGAGTGTGCACACAAAAATGGCACTTATAACAAGGCATTTTCTAATTTCATCTCAATTTCTAGGTTCAGATGATTGCTTAAATAGGCAATTAGCTGACTGGAATAGTTCTCTGATGGTGAGTGATAAATTCATTAATGTTTGAATGAACAAATCTCAAAACACAAGAGTTGCAGACAGAGTTTTATTTTCACTTCAATATTTGCCTGTGCTTACATCCCCACAGGGTGGAAACCTTTACTTATTCAGTTCAGAGTATAGTCAATGCCTCATTAAAAAAGGTTTCCTCTTAAATGACTGCTCTAAACAGAGTATTTTGTGTTTGGACTGTGGATGATCTGCTTGCACTACATAACTGAAGGAAGTGTTGCTCCCATGGAAAGATCCTCATTGAGAGAAGCTGTAAAACAGGTGTAAAAAATCCCAACTGATATGAAAGAGGTGTGATAGGAGCAATTATTCACCACCCGTTATAGCACAAGAACTCAGGATGACCAACTCAAATGTCTTTGGGCCATTTTTAAACTTCTTCACTTGCTACCCAACCAAACTGATACACCCCAAACCACCAGACGTTGTGGATCTTGAAAGCATACCCAGATCAAAAAATTGATTAAACTAACAGATAAAGAAAATCCTTGAGATGCAGATTGCTAGAAACTAGGAGGTCATACCTATTTTTCCCTTCCTCACATCCCTTGTAAAAGCACTCCCTGTCCAGCTGTGCCTCCAGCTGCTGTGCTGGCAGAGGGAGATGTCCAGAAGATTTGCTCATGAGAGACTTCCTCCACTGGTGGTGGCTTCTGAGTCTTTGTACTCAACATCCTTGGACTTTCCCTCTGCTAATTTCTTGGTGGCTTTGCTAAGCTACAGTATTGGTGTTTGCTGCTGCTCCTCGACGATTTCATTTTCCTTGGCTGCCCCCTCGTGTTCATCACTGGCATAGCCAAACGCACTTGCAGACAAAAAAAGAAATAACCATTTGCTCTCACCTTATAAGGCTAATCCATTTCGAAATAATTTGTTCCCCCTCTATCTGGTATCCCTATGGTTTCATCTCCAGAGAATCCATGTCCAAATCTGCAGGTTGAATTCATAGTTTATTCCTTATCTTGGGCAGTCCAAAGCCAAAGGCAGTTCCCTCTGCTTGTGTTTGTCCCAAGTTACACACATATTCAGACTTCTTGAGAGACTTCAGCAAAGATCTGAGGCCCGATTTTAAGAGGAATGATTCCATCTGAAATACTAGAGAGTGGAGGATGCTCACAGAAGCTGGTCAAATCAAGGCATTAAACTTTGTGCCTCCAGTTGAAAATATTTCCCAAATGGGTCAGTGCTCTGGGAGGCTGAGGACCCAGAAGACTGATCAAAAACTAAAAAGCCAGAGAGTCTCTGGGTTTTCTGTTATATCACACTTAGGCTTCTGCTTCAAATTATTATATTTATAGAAGAGGATCCATCTCCTGTGGAAGTATTCTGAGTGTGTCATCAGTTTGCTCTAGTAGATTCCCTGCTGTGCAATTTGGCATCTGCAGGAGCAGAGAGGGATTCCCTCACACTCCAGTCTGCATTTGTACAGCCCCATTTGCATTCTTCCTACTGTTGTATGAGCAGTAGGAAAAAATATACAATTTTCAAGTAAATGAGAACAGTTCCTCTCTTTGAAAATTCAATAACTGAATATCAAACATGCACACCCCGGGTGGGTTATATTTGGGGTTCCTGGAGGCACAGCAGGAAGGAAATTGGTTGGTCTGGGCTAACAGACATCCTGATATCACTTTTTGAAACACCTAGGAATGAAAATAGGAGGTTTGAAATATGAGGGTAGGTGAAGTGGAAAACAGGTCCTTTCCTCCTCTTAACTTAACAGGTTAAAATACTACAGGGAATGGTATTGAATTCTTCAATACTTTTTTGTTTGGTTGTTTTTTTTTAGTCAGTTGGTTCTTACTGTGAATCAAACATCAGATAATTTACTAGGAGTTTATTACTTTATCATCCAGAATGATCTGAGTTATGGGTTATTAATTTATCAGGCTGAATGTTATTGGTCAAAAAAAGTTTAGTTAACCTTCTTGCAAGCAGAAAGGACAAAGATCTTACAGAGATGAAAGATGACATATTTTGGCCAGTAGAAAACAATCCTAGAGAAATGCTTGAAATACTAAGGGGTATTATATAAGAAAGCTTTCATAAGTGGAAAGCAAAGGACTTCAGTCTTCAGAACTGGGAACCCATTTGCTTTCATCAGCACTAACCTCACCTTATAAGATAAAAACTAAAACATACTTCTTTCTTCAGTGTGACATTAAACGAGGTTTGGGGTTTTTTTTACCCAGGAGCTCTGTATGATACACTCACTGGGGCCCTCTGCTGCTCACATTCAAAGTGAAAAACTCCACCCTTGTTTGGGACTCTCACATTGAAACACACCAATCAAAACCTCAGTAATTTTGGAAGAGATGTAAAACTTAAACTCTCACAGATCAGGACTAAATTAGTCTCAACCAATGTGAGTAATGAAGAAACTTTTTAATGGAAAGGTATTTCAAAAGGGCTTGCTGCAGGACTTCTTTTGTTCACACCAGCCTTTGTCAGGGGCACTGTACCTGACAAAGGAGCTGATCTGGCTTGGCAGTTGTTAATTAAAATATTTTTATAATAAAAGGATTTGATTTCATTGTTTTTTTCTTCCTATTATTATTAAAAAGATTTCTTTGTAGCCTTCTCTAATTATAATAAATAACAATTAAAGAATGCAGTAAGGATTTGTCCCTTACTCAAAAGTTATGGTCTAGTGGGAGGTGTCCTTGTCCATGCAGGGGCATTTGAACCAGATGATCTTTAAGGTTATTTCCAACCCAAACCATTCTGTAGGAATGTAGGACTCTATGATGTGATTTTTCCTTGATACTATTTACTCAGCACATAATTAGTGGTACATATCTTCTCACCAGCAGGAGGAGGAACTTCAGGTACATAACCAACACCAGAAGCAAAAGGAATGTGACGAAACCAGAAGTTTTAATTTTCACCAATACATTTCTGAAGGTAGAGTAAAAAGAACAGTAAGAAACCACACTGTGTATGCAGTGGCACACTCTCCACTACAATATTGCTATTTTCTTTTCGCAGAAGCCCAGAACCTGCAATTTTCAAGGCATATGGCATAATTTCATTCCCACGAGATGCTCAGCTTTCTGGGTGGAAGAGTATAGCCTCAGTCTGTGTCCCAGTGTCCCTCTACATGTGCCACAGCAAGTTGTATTGTACCATGGGTCTGGACAATTTGTAGAGATCTGCATGTGGTACTTGGCTGCATCTGAGTCACTGAGTGGAAGTCAGCACTGAATTTGTGAAGTTAAAGTTTCTGTTTCTGCATTAACTGAGGTGTATTTTGAAAGCTGACAAATGAAAAGTGGATGCAAACATCCAGCTATCTCTATCCATTCTGCTCAGTTTCCTTCCAATCTGTGACACTGAGTGTATGCAGTTGAGTGCTAAGGTGAGCAAGAACTTTCTTGCTTGAAAACCGAGTTCCTTAATTAAGAAACTAATGACCCAGAGCCACAAAACACTAAACTTCAATATTACTGCACTGTTGTTAGGCAGAACTCAAAGTGCTTTACTGAATGGATTCATTATGCCTCACAAAACAACAATCTGTGTATTGCAGAATAATTGAATTAGATTTGATCGATGACTTAATCCATTTTTGAAGCATAACTATTCCACTTTTGAAATGCAAACATTTGCATGGGGTTTTAGCCCCATTTTTATTTCCAGGGAACACAGGAATTGGCATATATAAGATCAGAACACAAGGCTCACATTTTTCACTGCATGCTACGTATTTTTACACAACCTTTACTTATTACAGGCTTTATGGAGCATCAAAACAAATGCACCACTCCTCAGCTGCAGTGCAAATGTTGTGATACTTTTTGCTGCAAACCAAACCACCTAGAACGGGAAGAAGGCGAAATCTTGACAAAAAGGAAATGTTATCACCCTTGTTTTATCATACAGAAATGTATGATATGAAATGTATGACAAAACATACATTCCTGCCTTCCAACTTAGATAAGGTTAGGAAATAAGTTTTAGGGAATCCTCATGTTCTGCCTTAAGCAGAACCCAAATCACTAAATCCAAACCACCATGGGCCCAGTGTTACTAGAACTGCGAGTACGCAAGTGCTTTGCCTGGTGCTGGCAGATGCTCACCAGTGGCAGGGCAACACTTTAAAATGTTGTGATATACGTTGATGAATTTGTATTCCTGTAATGTATGTTGATGAATTTATATTCCTAACCAAGTAAAATTCAGGAAAAGAATTAAATGAGTAAGAACTAAAATATCAGTACTCCTGTTAGCCAAAGGCTAACTAGGCACCAAAGGAATGCAAACACCTACACAAAAGCCCCCCACAAAGATGTCACAACAAACAGATAAGAGACAATGGTTATGGTCAAAGTCTGATACCCTCTTGCAACAACACAGTGGAGTCAGCAGAGGAGTCAGCAGAACCAAGAAAGGTAAAAGTTCAAGCCTGATGAAGACTTCTTACTTCCTCCAAAGACCCCTGAAGACCCCAATACATCTCCCCCCAAAAAAGAAGACTCCGCCTAGATTCCACCCAGACTCCACCTATTATGAATATTATAATGAAATCAATATGCATAGAATTGTACTCAATAGAAGAGAATGTCAGAGCTTTGATCGGGGTGCGTGAGGGATTGGGATTCTGCTCGTCCCCCGCACCCAGCGCTGCCTTGCTTACTGCAATTTCATTAATTAAACCAACCTACTAAAGAGAACATTGAGTCTTGATCAGTGGTCATTTTTATAACAATGTTATAAATATAAATCAAATGCCTGTCTTTGAGGCCCAGAGCTGCTCCTGGGTAAGCATCCCAGCTTTGCCCCGGTTCTGACTGGCAAAGCCGGTGCCTTCCCCCCCTCCCTCCAGGCCTCAGGAACCCGGCAAAGGGCTGACAGGGTTCCGCCGCTGCCCGGGCCTGGGAGGCGGTACCGTAACTACCAGCTCCGCCTCACGGGAGAATTAAAAGCCCACCGGGCCGGACCGGACCTCCCCGTGTGCCCTTCGGTCGCTCCAAAGCCTTTGGACCCCGCTCCGGCATCCTGAACCGTAGCACCCCCCGTCACACCGGGAGCGCTGGAAGCCAGGATCATTTATTTGAAGATGGAAAAGGGAAGCCCCGAAATGCAGCGAGACGCCCCGGAGGGAGGAACCAGCAGAACCGCCCCAAAGCCCTGACAAACAGCGGGGTCCGGAGCAGGCGGAGCCGGGGGTTCGGGCCAGAACGGGCCGGGCCTCTCCGGAGAGGCGGGGAGCGGCGGACGAAGTCTCGCGAGAGCCGGCAGGGGCGGCCGCCGCCGCGCTCCTCCCCGTGCCGGTCCCGGCGAGCGAGGCCCTGAGCCCAGGCCGGGCTGAGCCGCGGCAGCGGCGGGGAGGGAGCGGCGGCAGCGGTGGTTGGATTGGCCGAGACCCGGTCCCGGTCCGGGAGGTGCCGGTGAAGATGCCGGGCGGGCGGGTGTGCGCTGCTTGCGGCTGCTCTGAGATCGAGGTGGACGCGGCTCGGGGGGACGCGGTGTGCACGGGCTGCGGGTCGGTGCTGGAGGACAACATCATCGTCTCCGAGGTGCAGTTTGTGGAGAACAGCGGCGGCGGCTCCTCCGCTGTGGGACAGTTCGTGTCGCTGGACGGTGAGCGGGGAGCGGAGCGGACTGGGCCGGGGCGGGGCGGAGCGGAACGCACGTGCGCTAAGCCGGGTTGGGTCGGGTCGGACCGGGCCGGGGGATGCGGTGTTGGGTGTGCGGGGACAAGGGAGAAGTGGGTGGGAGAAGGTGTGAGGTGGGTAAGGGGCGGTGTATGGAGAGAGGATGGTGGGGGACAAGTGACAGTGGAGGGAGAGGGGACAGGGACAGGGCACGGGGTGTGGGTGCTGAGGGTAAGGAGAGGGTGTAGGGTGCTGTGGAAAGGGGGAGAGGGTGGGGACACGGGGGACAGTGGAGTGGGTGGGAAAGCGCAAAAGGAGGGTGAGGGATGGTGGGCAGGGAAGGTGGAGATGGGGGAAGTGGTGTGTGTGTGGCAGGAGAAAGTGTGTGAGGGACTGGAGCTCCGTGGGGTGGGAAGAGGTTTGGGACTCTGTGAGGAAGGGATGGGTGCACAGGGAATGGGGAGATACATGGAATTGTTTGGGAGAGAGGGCAGGAGAATGGGTGCTTGGTGGGTGGAGGGAATGTGTGGAGGCAACGTGTGATGGAGCAGAAAGAGGCTGGAGGTGAAGGGTCAGGAGTCTCCTGTAGATAGATGGGTTGGGAGTTTGTGGGAATAGCCTGGAAGATAAGGTCTGTGTGCCTATAAAAGGGCCACGTGAAGAGGAGGTGGTGTTTGGAAGGAGTGAGAATGAAAATGAGTGTGGGGAATGTGTATCAGGAGAAAGAAGCCTTAGTAAGAAGCATGGGAAGGAGCTTAACAGTGAAACAAGGAGGACTGATGGGCTGTACAGCTGTGGTGGAGAGAGTAGCACTGCATATTGAAATTTAGGAGTTTATTGTAGGCTAGAATTTGTCTGATGCCATTCCTGCCTTCCAACTCAGGGTACTGGTATTACTATTTTTTATTTTCAAATTTTTTTAAATAGCTTATAATCAGCTCTTGTATCCTTCATTTTTTCCTGTAGTGATGTGGAGACTACATTTTAAAGGGCTTGTACTGCTTTTTCCCTCCCACTCAAAATTATGCAGGACAGATGGTATGTAAGCAAGAGCTCATTTTGGGATGCCTTTATCCTATGAAAAAAAAATCACAAGGAAAATAGAGAAGTGCACCACATGAGGTTTTCTCCCATCAGAATGAATGAATTACACAGTAGTTTTCTAAGTTCCTTTAAGGGACTTTGCCCCTTTTGTTCAAGACATGCTGTTGTTGGCTAATCTTTTTTGATAGTGCATTAATTCCTTGATATTGTATAGCTAGTTACCTGTTATGTGTTGCTTTGAAAAATAATTCTAACACTAGGGAAGACAGATAAGCACTCTGGTGACAGGTGGTTGTGTAAAAGTGAAAATGTGACTGGAGCACATTCTAGCATTCTTATGGTATCTTTTTCTGGCTGGCACAAGATGTGGTTGCAGAGGTTTCCCTGTGTGTTCATACTGTGATCCTTTAACATGTCCCTATGTATGTATTTTGGTGAAGTGTTTGTGGAAACAGTGAAAGAAGACATCCAAAGCAATGCTTTTTGTAGTTTTGCTGAGTTCTGCAAGGATGAGTGTGAGCTTTCTTTCACACAGTAAATATTTTAAGGAAATATGGTTACAGTTGGCTTATGCTGGTATAATTCTCTGTGTTCCAAAATAGATGTTTCTGTTGTGAAAGTTTGTTTTTTTTTTTTTTTTTTACTTGCCTTAAACTAAGTGATGCAAGATAATCTGAAGTTATGTATGTGTCTTTGTGATGTGTGCTTGTCTAGGATACTTCTAGGACACTGATTTTAGTCCTTGGTAATGGAGAGCAATGTTCATTTCCTGTGTGACCAAGACAGAATCCAAATATTGTGCTGGCTGGAGAATTTTTGATGGAGCATATATTTCTTTTAGGTTAGAAAACATGTACTTGCAGAAAGCAACATTTTCTGTTAAGCTATAGCTTTCAGTCAATTCTGATTATATAAGCAGGTTTCCATCCAAGTTCCCTGTTTTTAACACCTTTTTCTGTCACCTGTGTCAGCTCTTTAGGTCTGAGGGATCCCCTGGATGAAATGCCTTGGGCTGAGTCTCCTTGGTTTGCAGCGTGGTGTTCACAGGCAGCACTAATGTCTGGAGCTCTTGGTGTGTCTGAGGTTCCTGGGCTCCTATTTTTGAGCCCCTGGGGCTTGGTGAGTGGGCCTGGGTGACTTGCAGACCATTGTAGAGGTTTTGCAAAGTGTGAGAGCTGTCAGATTCTCTGTTGCAGAGCTGGAAGTTGAATGGGGCTCTTGGGGAGTTCGGAGCTCCTGGAGGAACAACTAGATTGCTGAAATCCTTCCAGGATACAGGAGAGCTTCTGTTTTTGTGTGAGTGTATGTTGAATAGGTACAGGTTCCTCTGTTCATAATTTATTTTCATCTTCATCATAAAAAAGAAGAAGGGGATGGAAAGCACTGAGATACCATTACTGATTTATCTTTGGTACGTCTTGCAAGACCTTTTATTTTGTCAAGCTGCATATAAAGGGTTCATAATCCTGCCATTTGTTTGTAGAAGGAGAAGGAGTCCTGCACTTATTAATACTATTAATACAAAGTGGCCTGTCTAGGTCATGCCAAGTCCTTGCTTATAAGCACATTAACCTCACAATAAAGCATTGGAAATCCCTTTTGTTCTCTCAGGTTTGGAAGAAGGTGTGAGATCACAGTCAAGTTTTCCCAGTATTTTGTATTGTTTTGTCTTCTGTAATATTTACATGTAGCTGTGAGTGTGTATAGTGTAGGAAGCCACAGTCTCAATACTGATACCTTTCACAGAGATGTTTGGTGTAGCCAATGTTTTCTGATGCAGGTGTGTGTCTCTTTCTTCCCATTGTTTTGACAGTTTTAAGCACTGAGCACTGGTGTGCTGACAAAGTGTGGGGTTGTGCTTGGGTATGAGTGAGAGGTTTTGCTTTATTAGTGCACTAAAATTTGGGGAAATGCAGACCAGTAAGACTGTTGGACAAAAGGGTAGAAGCAGTGAAGGACAAAATAGGTGGCTGTAGGCTAAATATGAGGGAAGAGTGTTGTGTGGCTGTTTTTATTTTTGGCAAACTGGTATTCCTCTCAGGTTTGTTGGCACTTTCTAAAGAGGTCAGTAAGTGGATAAAGTAAATTGTTATCTTTGCAAAGGGAGGTCAAGATCCATCAGCAAAAGCTTTTAAAGAATCTGAGCGTTCATGGATAATGAAGATCCTTACAGAGCAGAGTAACTGGTCAAATTATGAGAAATGTGGACTAGAAATAATAAGTCTGCTGAAGGAGGTAGTAGTGACCTTCCATAAAATCTAGGCTGATGATCTGGAAAACAGGTGAATGATGAGTTAATGAAGCTTGCTGGCAATGCTAAATTATTTAGGGTAGTAAACACTGTAGAGGATTTTTAGTACCTGGGTAGTGGGATAACAGATGGGATCAAGAGTTGCAGTGAGAGTAAGGATTGTTCCTTCCTTCCACATGTGGAATGTCAACATCTGGACTGGCTAACATAACTTGGGAGGAGATCTCTACATCTTAGTGGACATCTCTGTAAAAACATTTAGCTCAGTTTTCATTTGCAGCTCAAAAAAGAGTGGGGAGGAGGATATTAGAAGTTATCAGGAAAAGAATATGACAGCATATCTCTACACTTACATATGCACAACATTATCTGTAACTCCCATGCTGTGTGTAAGTCTGGTCTGTTTCTCTTTCTCCTTTCTTCTCCCTTCTCAATAAAACCTCTACTATAACGAGAAAAGATACAGAGAGGAAGATAAAGTGATTAAGAGCAGGGCTTCTTGAAGAGCTTCTCAGAATGAGAACAGACTCAGCCCCTTCAGACTGGAAGAGATGATTGAATGGGGACACGGCAGAGGTCTGTAAATACAGTAGAATCATATGGCAAGGATGAATGGTTGTTCATTATCACATAAAGAAAAAACTAGGGAGTGCTAAGAAGTCTAGTAGCTAGCTTAGTTTAAAGGTAGCAGGTAGGAGGTTCAGAAACATTAGGAGGTTTCTTCCATTTTTTTTTTTTTTCAGACAAAACCCCATTTAATTAAATTATGAATCTGTAGTTGTGGAGGTTAAAAAGTTTGCCTAAGTTAATGATTGAGCAAACAGAATAAAAGAATGTCACAGCCATTAAAAAAATGAACTATCTGTGGCTCAGGAAATCTTTGGGTGACTGACCTTGACTCTGGGAGATGGTATCAGAGAAGTATCATGATGGGCTTTCCTCCTATGCTTTGTGTTCACTTGTAGGCTTGCATATTAATGGATTTTACCATTCAGGGTTAGGATGCTGAACTACCTAGTCCTTTGATCTGACTTGGCACAGCTCTTTCTTTTGAGTATTCAGAGGAAGATCATATTCTTTGACTTCTACAAAAGGTTTTGACCATTCTTTTAAAACTGGTCCAAGAATTGGAGGGCTGTGTTTTTGAAGTATGAAATGTAAGTGTCTCTACATTTCAGGTGTAAATACAGTTTGTAAATACTGTTTGTCTTTTTTCAGCTTGTGTTTTGGAAAGTGGTGAGCATCGAAGTCCTCAGACTTTGACAGTTATATAGACATATTCTCTCTTAAAAATGCTTAGCTAATTCTTCTGATTTTCCCTGTGAGAAGTAGATAGTAGGTATGTTTGCAGTTCTGAGAGTCTGTGATAAGGTGTCCAAAAACCCGGAATGCAAGGTGAGGATTTATTAAGAGTGAGGCTTATGAAGTTGCATATGCAGTAGTTTGTAATAAGAACTATGAAATCTTCCCTGATGGTAGTTGGGGCATATAAATATTGAGATAGCATCCTTATATAAAAACACAGAGCTAGGCCATCCCAGTCCTTGTGAGATGCCCTTTGGAGATGAACATGACCATTCTCAGCATATCTCTAATACTCTTTACTGCCTTGGTCTTGGTGGAAACAGAGGATATGATTGGAGGTTAGCCTAATCCCACCATTCCTTTTAATGTTGCCTTGGGAAGTCAAAAGTCATCATTTCTTGTGAAGTACCTGTCATTTGCTGGGTCACGAGCTTGGAAGATCTTTCATTAGCAAGGGAGTGCTTTCTTCCTGCTCTAGAAGGAAGCTACTTGAGTATCTTTTAGTTGATCTGAGAGGAAAGCCCTCCCAAAGCACAAGCAAGTGAAGGTGTTGATAGGCCCTGCACTGGTTCTGTTAGTTTTAATTCATAATTCTGTTGCAAATGGTCAAAGTCAGGAAGGGTCCAGCCGTAGCACTTAACCCTATCCATATTATTCTCTTGAAGCTTGTGAAGGCCATGCACTGAAATTGAGTTTCTGAGCTTGACTGATTTGACCCTGGGTAAGTCAGATATTTGTGGAAAAGGGTTGTTGTGTGCTTTTGAGCTTCAAGGAACTTTGTGTTGATTACACAGAAAAATATTTGATGCATGTTCTTTTCCTAGCTGACTCAAGTTTTGTAGAGTAACTGTAGATAGCCAGTTCAGACTGTCTCAAACTAGCCCGAGGAGGGTGCTCTCTATGGCTTCTTGTCAAGTGTGGAGTGTATTTGAATTAAAAGTCCTCATTCTGCTAACTGGAAGAAACATATCTTGCCTTTTTTCAAAAATTATTTTTTTATTTCATACCTGAGTTCTTAGCAGACTTTGTCCCTCATAAGATTTGAACACATCTGAGAATGTAGTACAATACAATACAGGGTCTAAGAGCAAGCTGTGTTTCTCCCTCTCCTTTATAGTGTAATTGCATCCTGGAAGATGGAGCTCCACCAAGCACTTTGCCAGTCTGCACTGGTTTGATGGGTGCTGCTTTTTTAGAAAGGCGAGTTGGGAGTCATGTGCTGTGTTTGAAGGTGGGAAATTCTCTGTTTACTCTTTTCAGGGTAGTTTTCTAACTTGATGGTAGTTGTTAGGATAGACTGTTGTGTCTGTCTAGACTGTTGGAAAGAACCTTAAAGATCATTGAGTTCCAACCCCCCTGCATGTGCAGGGACACTTCTCACCAGACCAGGTTGCTCCAAGCCCCAAATACCTAACATTTCTAGGGATGGGGCACCCGCAGCTTCCCTGGGCAACCTGTTCCAGTGTCCTACCACCCTCACAGTAAAGAATTTCTTCCTAATGCTTAATCTACAGCTTAAAACCATTCCCCCATGTCCTGTCCTGTAGCTACGTGCCCTTATAAAAAGTCCCTCTCCAGCTTTCCTGTAGCCCCCCTTCAGGTTCTGGAAGGGACCTCTCCAGTGTTTCTCTGGAGCCTTCTCCAGGCTGAGCAACCCTCTCACAGCCTCTCTTCATAGGAGAGGTGCTTCAGCCCTCTGATCATCTTTGTGACCCTCCTTTGGAATTTTTTTTTCAAAAGCTTTTAACTAGTTCTTACTTAGCATATCTCTTCCCTGAGCAGTTGCCTGTTTTTACAGAACTGACAGAAACCTTGTTGTTCTGAGACCCCTGCCCCCCCTCTCAGCTTTGTCTCAGGCTGTGCAGAGAGAGGGGTGGGATGAGCAGCACTGTTGTGTGCCATTTTCCCTCAGGAAAACAGTAAAAAAAAAAAATGGAGGCTATTATGACATGACAAAATACAGCTTCTATAGTGTGAGACATCACAACTATGGGATGGAGAAGACAAGGTGGTGGACCTAGGGGCAGTTATCAGCCCCAGATACAGCCTGCCAGGATACTTCATCCTCAAACGCATGTGGTGGGAAGCCTCAATAGGAGGGTTATAGAGTCGCTGTAGTTTGGCCACCAAAGTGGTCTTGCCCTGCCTTTGGGGTCTGAGGTGAACAAACATCAGTGGTATGATTGTGTGAGGCTGAACAGTGTGACTGTCTTGAAACAGGTTGACTTGTATGGTTGATTACTGGGAATTTCTATTTGTTTGGGTGGCTTTTGATTTAAAAAATACGTATTAGATGAAGTTAAAAATTAACATTATTGTCTTTAAATGCTATGCTGCCATTTGTTTTTTGATATTTATGGTAACAGGTGTAAATTAAAGTCTTTCAAGTTGGTGACTTATCCAGGAGGTTATAGAATGGTGACAACACAGACAAAGTCACAGAAATGGGAGGCTGCAAGGGGCATTGGCAGCACCAGCCAGCACTGAAGTTGGTTCAGTCACACATCACAGAACACCCATGAGCTTGTGGCTCTTGTACAGCTTACATGGAGACTCCCTGACCCCAAGTGTGCATGAGTTTGCAAGGTAATGATTTGAGGCTGGTGGGAGTAATGGTGCTAGTGGATAGTTATCTCTTTGCTTTTGTTTATAAGGAGAAAATAGAGTTGTGAACTACTTAGTAGCTCTTAACACCCAACAAGTTTTTGTTATAACTTACAGTGTCAGAGGCTTCACAACAACCTAAGTAGGGTGCTTCAAATTGGAAGTTTTCTCTTGCTAATACAGTTTATTTGTTGCAAGTAAATTATAACCACCTTGCTACAGTGTCCAATTTCCTCTGCCATAGAAGCTGAATGTGTACTCTGTGCTGTCCTTTGACAAACATAATGATTTTTTTCTCTTTAGTGAAGTTGTAGTATGATCAGTTTTTCAGGTATGCCAATGGAAGCTCACTGAAATATTTTGTATTACTACTTAAACATTTGTTTTTGTATTGAAGAGTGTTAGCTAGATTGACTCAAATGCAGAACTGGACTGGAGTTTCCCTTGATCAAAGCGTTTCACAGTCATTTGGAGTTTCTGGAAATGGAGAGTTACGGTCAGCAATCTGGAAAGAAGAGAGGGGCTGGATACAGGCAGGAAAAAGATTTCATAAAATTTAAGTTAAGCTTACTAGCCATTCATCTTCTATGCTTTTTTGTCCTCTAGAGCTCTGTAAGATGGATGATTACTGTCACAGTAAGTACTGGTGTGATGGTTGACAAAGAGGATCAACTGTATCAGATTCTGGTTTTTGTCTGGTTAGTTGTTACGTGCAATGAGGATTCTTCTGTATTTTAAATATTATGAAAGTGGAAGGAGTAGGGATTTTGTTTTTAATTGGCAGTTGTTAATTTGCTTTCATGTCGGAGATAATGATAGACCAAATCCTGACAAAAAGTATGTCTTAAAAGAGCAGTCCTGGAGTGGGTTCCTCCCAGTAATACACACATTAAACTTGAAATGAAAATGCTGGGTACCAGAAAGTGAAAACAATGTCAGTATCAGCAAAATTTCTCTTACTTGTGGTCCAGACTTCTGGAGATGACACTAAGTCGCAGTTAATTTAAAATCATGTGCAGTGGCCATGGTGGAAGAAGAAAGCACAGAGTTGCTGGATTTGCAGAAAAATCTACAGAAATCCTGTGGAACGTATGCCTGTTTTACTTTGTGCTAGGTTTTCTCGTTACAAAACTAATTCATAATTAGGTTGTGTTGGGAAGGAAGAGGAGAAACTTTCATCTCCATGACACAAAAAATAATAACCCGCTCTGCATTTTAGTGAGGCAACTGACTCAATTTTTGCTTCTCTTCTGAAATCCTCCAGGTGGCAATCTTGCATCAGAGTTAAGTCTATAGTGTTTTGGTTTTTTCTCTAGCATTGAGTATTATGCCATCCTTGTGACAGCCACAAATGCTTACTTGAAGTGCTGCAGAGTATACAAACTGCTGTCAGTGGTGAAAATGCTGAATTGTGCATCTAACTTGGACGTGGACTGGTTTCATAGACTTGTGTAGCTCTAAACTTGGGTGTGGTGGATGCAACACTATATTTATCTTTTCAGTTGGTAGTTCTGAAAATAAGCCCGTAGATAGCTAGCTATGATGGGCTATAAAAAGCCTGTCTATATAAGCTTATTGAGTGGTACCATTTCAGCAGATTGTGGTGTGTGCAAATCTGTTAATTTCCATGCAGAAATAGCTGAGAAGAGATTGATTTCAGTTACAGGCTTCAGCAGTCAGAAAACTTCAGTCACATCATTTTGCTATTGTAGGCATGAATTGTAATGGGACATTTATTTACTCTCCTTTTGATTTTTATGATCTAACTTAAGTAGGAAGCTCATTAATTTTTTATATCAAGTGATTTAGTGTATGCTGGTTATGAAACCATTGGTGTGATGCAGTTTTTGTTCCTTACCAGACCCAGATTTTATGCTGGGTCTGTAAATACGTGGGTTTTCAATTGAAGGTTTTCTCCTACCTTGTCGTGAAGAATGGACTGGTATTCCTTGGTTTTAATTTCACAGGGCAGGATTTTGATGGAACTGTCTTATCAGATAGCAGATACCCTTCAGGTTGCAAGCAGCTTCATTGCCTGTCTTCACTTGCTCATTTATGTAGAGGAAACAAAATCCATAAGGCTGGAACTGAATCTGTTTCTTCTCCAAGTGCTGAATCTGAAACTCAGCCTGTCACCAGCTCTCAGAAAAGTGCCCTTTAAGCTGCAGATGCCCCAGTGGCTGCTCTTTGACCCCTCTATATTGAGTACTGTTCCTGCTATCTGTTGTCTTTTTGCTGCTATTCAAGGTTACCTCAGACTTCAAGCTTCGCTGTCTTTTTTTACAGCTTGAGGAACATTTTTGTAGAGAAGCAGAATGATGTCACTTCATTTCCTAGTGAGTTGGTGGAGCAAACCAGAAACCACCAAAGTGCCTGGGTCTGACCCTGCAGACAGCAGCTGTGTCCCAGACTGCTGCAAGGAGCAGACCTAGGGCTGGATGCCTGCTCTTGGCTGCTGGAGAGACAGTGGCTGTAGTTCAGCACATGAGTAATGCAGGGTTATGGGCTGGGGCTGGACCTGAGTAAGCTTTGGCTGAGAATCATCATGTTTCCATGTTTATTAACCTTCAGGTCTCTTTTTGTGTCTTGGGGCGCTCTAGCCCTCTGAGAGGATCACAGAAAATTGATTGGCTGTACTTTGAGGTGCCTCACACCTCTCCACACCTTCTGTTGCCCAAAATTTCATGTAAATATCCAAAGCTAACCTGAGAGGAGGCTTCAGTTATGCGAAGCTAAGAATCTCAATTATTTTCTAAAAATAATCAGCAGATGCCAGTGTACTCTGTGAGGCACCACCTCATGAAGGAAGGTGTTTGAATTGGCTTAGGGAAATGTTAATGTTGAAGGTTTGGCAGGCAGTACTTGAAGACACAAAATACTTCTTTAATTTATTTTGTATATCTTGAAAGCTGAATGTGAAAAACCAAAAGCCTGTTTAACTCACTTTTGAAGTTGTAGAGGGAAGAAGGAAAAGGTCAAGAAATGTAAAATTTCAGTTAAGCTGGGATATTAATTTGGTTGTGCCTGGTGATTGCTGTTCCTTTCCTTTGTACTTTTTAAATGGGTAGCTTTGTAGGGATTTTTGTCTTTAAATGCATTTGATGATTTCACAGTTTTCTTTTTTTATGAGTTTATCTTTTTATTACTCTGCTGAACAGTTACACTAATGAGCTTGGTTTGCATCTTGCTTGTAAAGATTAAAGCTGATGGTGAGACTTCATAGTCAATGGCAACATTAGTTTGCAGTTCTGAGGGTGTAAGTGCTCAGCAGACTAGTTTTCTGTCAGTTTTCAAAGCCAAATGCTAATTAGAGATGTGCAGTCTTTCCAGTTAACTTGCTGACAAGTGGGCACATCAGTTCTCATAGCAGAATTTGTCTTTCAGATAGCTCTGCTAGTACCTGCTGCAGAATCCAGAGCTTGAAAAGCGATGATTTTATGTGCAATGTTATATCTTAATGTCTAATGAAAAAAATCTTAAAGAGCAAAACCACTGCAATCTCAGCTTAGTTTCATTTTGTTTGTGTTCTTTCTGGATTTTAGCTTCTGAGTAAGTTAAATTATTTTGTTAATAGCATTGTTTATCACCACTGTAAGATTGTTTTCGCCCAAGTGTTTTTGGTGGTAATAAGGAAACCTTTAAAAGAGCAATATAGCTGTTTGGGTAATGATAGTCCAGTGGAGTTCAGTATTTTGATGCTCTCAAAAGACAGAGGGGACTGAAAAGTGGAGCCTTGGTGCAGAGGAGAGGGCGATGGTGCCTTTGTGGCAAGTGCTGGGTGAGCCTGCTACCTTCAGGTTGTGCATCTGTCTGGTCCTGCTCTTGCCTGGCAGTTTTTGGCTTTCTTTGCTCTCCTGATGCTTGAGTGTCTGCTCACCTGCTGCAAATCAAACAAGTGAAGGTAGCCTGTGGTAAAGCAAACCTTAAAACAAGGGGAAGGTAGCAGGCAGTAGGATTTCTGATGACAGTTTTGCTGGGGAAGAAAAGGAACATAAATCTATTGCCACTGTTGATATATTTTTTTGCCAGGTAAACCATTCTTATGCAGTGTACATCACAAATGTTAGGTGTGCTAGGGCAGTTTGGTAACATTTCTCTGTTTTGCCTCATTGGTTTGTTGTGTTGGAGCATTTGTGGAAATACCAGAGTATGCCTGTAGGAATGGCAAGGGGGCTTTGCTGTCTGTAACAGTCTGGAGCAAATACAGACTCTGGAGTGTTGTCTCTGTATCTAGTGAGGTCACTGAGTATTTTTCATTTCTAATTAAGATGTTGAACTGAAGTACTTAAGCTATGGGGCATTTACCTGAAAGCTTCTGATTATTGTTAGTTGAAAGGATCTGTTAATGAATGAAGGTGAAGTCAGTTTCTGTTGTGGATAGTACTGGAAACTCAATTTAAAGAACATAAGAAAATTAAGTTTTGAATGCTTAAAGTAAAACTGTAGTAATAAGAGCTTTTCTGGTTAGTTTGGTTGTTTTTTTGTTTGTTTGCTGTTGGTTTTTTTCCATCAATATAGATGTATATTATGTTTGACTCAGAGGAGACTAGCTAAGAAAAACTGTTCACTCTTACTAGACTGTGTCACCATTTCTCAAAACTTCCACCTGCTGTGGAAGTATCTTATTCAGGTGTGTAAGAGAAATGTCCTGAACTGCTTTCAAGTGAAAGTGAAGTGGCAGGAAGGTCCTTTTCACTCTTCTGTATGTTTCTGTCCCAAAGCCAGTCTAGTTTGTTCTGGAGAACTGGTGTGAGATATGGAGACATCTGCAAGAACTGGAGAAAAAACCAAGCATCAAAAGCAACAAGATGACTCTTTTCCCCCATTCTGAAGAGCAGACTTACTTGAATTAAGTGGAAGTCCAATTACCAACAAATTACTTGTTTTCAAACCCATGCAATTTAGCTTTTTTTTTATTTTATTTTTGCTGTTAAGTTGATAGGTTTGAATATTCTGCTTGAGGTAGCCTCGTTGTTTTAGTGAGAGGCAATTTCTATTCTTGGTAGTTTAATTCCATGTTCTGCAAGACTGGTTTGCTTGAGTAGGTCCATTGACTCCCAGAGGACTCTGCATTCAAGCTCCTTAGCGTTGGCACAGATGTGTAAAGCAGCCTAAGTTTATGTTAATTTAAAATTCAGACTTACTGTATTCTCCAACCTTTCAGGGTATAAAAGTAGCAGTTCCAGACCCGGAGTTCATGTAACCCAAGTGTCACTGTGTATGCTGCAAATTATTATTTTAAAATATGTGTTATTTCTGTAGTAGCCAACCCGGTCATTAGTGAATGCTAAACGTGGTTTTTGTTCCCTAGTACTAGAAATTGGTTATTAAAATTCTGTCTGGAATATTCTTCAGGCAAAAATGTTATTTCTTTGAGAAATATTTTACAATATTGATTTCACATTCTACCTAAAATAGGGTTTGCAACATTTTTATACTTTCTTTAGAGCTGAGATTGAGAGGGTTTATGGAGCTGTGTAATTGCTAAGTTAGTAATCCCAAGGAAGAAAGAAACTGCTCAGGATTTGTACTCAGTGTCTTAGCCCTTCAAGTACTTTTGTTGCCCTTCTTAATATACTTTGGCATGTTGTAAATTATACAGATGCTGACTATATTGGCACAATAGGTTTTCTTTTAATATTTTAATTCAGTTACTCCATTTGACATGTCTGTCTTTTTTTTTCCTTCTCTCTTTTTTTTTTTTTTTTTCTCCCCTAATAGGTGCAGGCAAGACACCAACTTTAGGAGGAGGATTCCATGCCAATCTGGGAAAGGAGTCACGAGCACAAACTCTGCAGAATGGTACTTGCAAGCTTTAGTTTTGTTGATATGAATATTTTAATTATTATTATTAATAAGGTTGATTAAAATGAGTTTATAATTTTCAATGTGACCTCAAAACCTTGGCAGGCCACTCGTTCTTCAGTAAGCAAGTCTGCCTGGTGCTGGTTTCACATTGTGCTCTCCTTTGGTTGTTACACTTGATTTATGAGGTCAGTTAGCTGGCTGACAAAGGGTGATGGCACCTGACAATACTATCATAGTTGAAAAGGGCTTTTTCAAGGTTGACATGCCTATTGCACCTTTTTATTATCTGTAAACCTAATGAGATTTCTTATTTTATCAGTTTTCAGGGTTCTTGAAATGCATTATCATGTTTAAGTGTAATTGTTCAAATGCTTTTTTAAAGACAGTGTAAGTTGACATAATTCATGTATTTATGCACACTGTATAGTAATTAAATGCTTACTATGTGACTGTTGAACAGAGAGGTAAAATGGAAAAAAGATCATAGTCTCCAGCTTGTGTAATAAATATCCTCATTACATGCTATATATTTTGAGATCTACATAATCTACACTTTTTAAAGACAGTGAATAAAACCAGTTTTTATTGCAGAAACAGAATAGTCTTCCAGTTTCAATTGCTGTTAATTGATATAAATGAACAGGAGTTGACATCTTTTGGATAATTAATACTCTGCCTCATGACTCTTGGAGATGACGGCTGATGTCACATCAAAGATTCAGAAGCTGATGTGTAAATAGCCAAGGGATGTATAATATAATTTTAACTGATATTATGCTTACATAGGTATACGAAGAATAAGATTGATCTGATATTACATCTCTATAGGTATAGAGAGGTTAAGGTTTATCTGTGTTACTGTAATATAGACAAATTGCTTTACTGAACATCATGCAGCTCGTATATATACAGATTGTTTTGTATACAGAATAGTTTGTTCACCTGTTTGTACTGAACAGTACTGACCCCTGCTTTTTTGGCAGAGTAAAGCTTTCACTTTATGTGAGGCAGTTTCACTGTCAGGTCCAAAGGTACTATCTTGCAAGTTTTAAAAATGCCTGTATAAAGCAGTGGAGTAAGACCCACTAGAATAACTTTTACAGTTAGTGAAGTTTGTGTTTGGATAAAGGCACTTTAATAAAAACTGTAATTTTTTACAGGCATTTTAAAAATAAATTGTCTCATTGTGCATAAGGGCTGCCCAGTTCCTTGTCTTTAGTTGTAGAAGAGTAAAATGCTGAGGGGTGAAAATGCTGTCCTGTTGCTTCTTGGAGTGTTTGAATCCTTCAGAAGCCCTTTGGTTATGCTGAAAGGTAATCACAGTTAGACAGTGGAAGCATTTTTCTGGAGTCTAAACATGGCTTTCTTGGATGAATATTTGCTGGGAAATATGTCTGAGCATCTTCCTTCCCCACAGCTGTTGTGCATGGGGTTCCCCTTATCATATAATGATTCTGACTTGACTATGATCTGTCAGCATCATATACAAGAATTTACAGTTGCTTTAAATTAAATTATTCCACAAACAGTTTTGAAACAGGGAAATAATTTGTCTTTTCACCTATTCCTCTCTGAGACTTTCTATGGTTTGGTTGTTTTGGTTTTTTTTGTTTTATGTTTTTGTGTGGCTACCTTTTATGTAAGAAACAATTTGGTCTTTGATTTCTGTAGCCAACCTGCATTTGTCATGCTGCCAATGTGTCTCTGGGAAACTTCTTTTCAATGAGCAAAGTGTCGTCCTTGCTCAGTCTCAGGCATGAGAATACCAGTTGATATTTGAGGTAGAGCAATTGGTGTTTGAGAGGTTTTTCTTTCTGCTGCAGTATAATGAGCTAGTTTTCTGCTGCATTTAATTGAATTTTTAGCTGCACATAGTTTTTAATTGCCAATTGAACTATGGCAGAGGACTTACTATATCTCACCTTACCACTGTACTTGTGATCATGGCTTCTTTTTTGGTGAAATTGTGTTAATACCTATTGTATTTAGACTTGAAAGTGTAGCAAGGTAAATGAATATATTTGATATATTTCAAAGAAAGTGAAACTGAAGTATACTGCTAGTTGACTATTAAAAATGAACAATTATCCTTGGAGTGCTATGCTGTCTGTTCAGAAAAAATGCTTGGCTACTTACTTATTTGATGATGGGACTAGTTTGCAAATGAACTGCTGAAATTAGCTCCCATCGGTGCTGTCCCAGAACAACTTGTGAGGAAGCTTCAGGAGGGCTGTTCCTGCATTTCCCTGATGGTCAAGGCTGCATCCTGCCTTCAGTAGTGTAAGCACAAGATTTCCTCCTACACCATGATCTCTATGCAGGCTCTTGCCAAAGGGAAGAACCAGCCTCTGGAAAGCAGGGATGGCCCCAGGGCCCAGACTGGGGTGGAGTTTTTCCCCAGAGAGCATTGGAGAGCAGCTGGGAGCATGTGTGTGTGTGGTCTGAGAGTGCTGGCGGGTCTCACACTGTGCCTCCTCTGCTTGCCAGCAACCTGCAGGCTTGACATGATGTGGGGAAAAGTCCAGCAATGCAGCAGGAACTTGATGTTTTTTTTAAAAAAACCAACAACCTCCCCCTGTTTTCCCTTCCCTCCCCCATGTAGTCTGGGCCAACTTCTTCCTTGCTGTACTGTCTGTGTTTTCAGGAGAGGTGATGTGGACTTGGCCTCACTGTCTCGTTCCATCACAAGCAAAGCAGTTAGGTTTGGATGAATGTATGATACTGCTGGTTTTTGAGGCTCCTAATGAAAGGATGTTTAGAACTAGATGAAAAACAGTTTTTCATTAGAATACCTATGGCAAGTTTACAAATTTTTTTTTCCTCAATTCTAAAGTGAAGAAGTGCAGCAGTAACATCTACCTATTGCTAAACAGTTCTGGACCCTTCAATAAAATCGTTATTTTATGTATTGGTGTTTATGTGTGTGTGTTTGTGTGTGTATATGTGCTAAACAAAGTCATGGGCAAACCCTGAAGGCTCTATAGTTCCTAGTTTTGCATAAGAATGTCTCATGCACAGAGCTAAGTCTCCCTTGTCACACACCCTTTGCTGTAGGTTTCCTCACTATTTATAAAGTGATGGTGCATGGCAGATTGTAGTCTCTGCCTTTCTTTACTGAACCAGCTGATGTTTGTGGGTGTTCGTTTGGGAACTGGCTGCTTATAAAAACTGGAATCTTGTTTACACTTGTTGAAGTATTTATGCAGGAAGGTCCTAATACTGTCATATTTGTTCATAATCAGTTTGGTTTTTCAAGTGTGGTACTGTGCTGAGTGTTCTGAGCTCTGCAAGTTCAACAAGCTCATGTCCACAGAATGCTTCATATCTGTTCATATAGAGCTCATTTTTGTAGTAAAAACCTGCACGTCTATGAGATGATGTGAAGAGGTGTTTCAACTTTGTTTGAAAAGATTTAACAAAACAGCCAAACAGTACTGTTCTTGTGAGAAAGAATTATGAATAAAATACTAGCTCTGAGCAGAGACCCTTTGACAAGACTGCTTCTGTTGCTTGAGCCTCTTCAAATTCCTACAGTATTGTCCAAGGTTTATGGTTACTTACAGGGCTGAAATGCAGAGTTCTTTAATTTTACAGCTCTGTGCTGCATTGCATAATCTCTCTAAATAGCTGGTTTATTCTTGTTTCCTTGCAGGCAATCTGCTCTCACAATATCCATGTCAGAGCCATAGCTACAAGGCAGTTGTTCCTGACTAGGAGCTCTGATACCTTCAGTAGTCTTCAAGTGGCCAAAAAGAAAAGGGAGAGGGAAAAGAAGGTCAATGGCATGATTATAATTTGAAAGCTTCAGTTGCAGATAGTCAAATTTGGTTGAAACTAAGTTTGAAGATTGCAGCTGCATCTAAGTTAATCCAATTTTTGAACCGTTAATGCTGTATTTTTAGTAATTTCTTTAAGTGACTGTGTTTTCCCTCAGTCCTCTTAAATACCAAAATACAGACAACAGTATTTTAATGAAATGGGAAGGCATTTCTGAAGATGTTCTCCAATTCATTTTTTACTGTTTACTTTTAAGCTGTTTGCTTAATTCTTTAACCTTTGTCATCATCACTAATTTTATAGCTGGTTTATTACAAGTGATTATGGAGGATTCTACTTCCTTCCAGAACTATACAGCATGATTTAGACCAGGACAATATGTTATACACATAAAGAACAGAAGGATCCAAGAAGAGGAACAGAGAGCACCATTTAACAAAACTGAAACAAGGGAGGAGAGGCAAGGCCTAGTAGAATCCTAGAATAACTGAGTTTGTAAGGGACCTCCAGATGTCCATAAGGGGGGTGGCTTTGAAGTTGTGTCAGGCTGCTCAGAGCCTAATGTAGCTGAGCTTTGAGTATCCCCAAGGAAGGATATGGTGCAGTCTCCATGGACAACCTGTTCTTTTATGCTTGACCACCCTCACCATACAGAATTTTTTCATTGCATCTAGTTAGAACTTAGTTTCATGAACTGTAATTCTTGCCTCTTGTCCTTTTGCTGTGCATCTCTGATGATTCTGGCTCCGTTTTCTTTATAACTTGCCACTGAGTAGCTGAGGACATCAGTGAGACCTCCCTCTTAGTTTTCTTATCTTAAGACTGAGCAGATTCAGCTCTTGGCCTCATGCCATGTCCTCCAGTCTATTAATCATCTTAGCATCATCTTAGCATCATCTTTGCTGGACTTTTTCCAATATGTCATTGCCTTGTCTGGTGTAGAGGAGCCTTGAATTAGACAAAATACTCTAAATACAGTCTTGCAGGTGCTGAACAGGGGATAGTAATTGCTTCTCTTGTCCTGCTGGCTGCAGTCTTAATAATGAAGCTCCAGGATTGTCACGGTTTAACACTGGCCCAGCAATTAAACCAAATAACAGATGCTCTCTATTAATCCCCCTCTCCTCCCTGATAAAGGAAGGAGAGAGAGTAAGGGAGAGAGACTTATGGGCTGGAAACTAAACTACACAACTTTAATGAAACAGTAATGATAAATAGGAAAAAATTATTAAATATATACAAATATACAGGAAAATTGATCCCACGTTCCTCCCCCTTTCCCCAATAACTCTCACATCACCACCGAGGCTGCAGGGCAGCCCTGGGAAAGTCCAGGCTGGAATCCTGGAGTCAGCAGCAGTTGGGAGCTGGAGGCAGGAACACACAGATATGGGATGGCAGGGATCAGGACCACGGGCAAACGGACGGAATCCTCCCAGGATGCCAAAGCAAACAGAAGCAGAAGCAGAGCTACCCTCTAGCCAGTCCCCAGCCTGTGTAGTTGCCTGCAGTTCTCCTGTCCCAGGTGCAGAAAAGGAATTACATTTGCCTTGTTGAACTTCATGAGGATTCCGTGAGCTCATCTCTGCAGCATCTGAATATTTGCTCTGTTCATCAGTGTATTGACCAGTGTCCCAGTGTGATGTTACCTGCAGGCTGGCAAAGGGAGCCTTCTGTCCCTAGTCCATGTTGCTAGTGAAGGCCTCATCAGTATTAACCTCAGGATCAGTCTCATGGCTCAGTGATGACCTCTACCCTTTGGACTTGCCCAGATTTTCAGCCAACTTGTAGTTCACCTGTCAAGGCTATCTCCTCAGTTTGGCTACCAGATTACTAAAGGAGAATGGTGAAATGGGGTGAAGGAAGAGCAGTAGTTACTTTTTGCTTTGACTCTAGTGTGGCTTTTATTCCAGTCAGACACAGTCTGCTCATGTTAAATCTATTCTGGCAGTTCGCAGTAACTTTCTTACCTTCTGTGTGTCTGCAAATGGTTTCTGGGTAGATTAGGTTTGTTCCATGTCCTTCCAACAAGCTGAATGGAGGCTGACTTACCTCTAGTGTCGTACTTCTCCCACTGGAAGAAAAGCCTGATGCTTGCTGCCTTCTAGTCACAGTGAATCTCCTCTGATTCTTCCCCAAAGAAGGAGCTCTTTTTCCCAGCTCCCTTATCATCCCCAGTTGTATTCCATCTGGTCCACTTGACTCCTGTATATAGATCTTGCTTAACTGAGCCTTTGTTCAGTCTTCTTTACCATGGGTAATGAATGGTTCCTTTCCTCCAAACTCACATAGAGACCCATGAGATCTGAAAACAGACATCACAACAGAGACCAAGGAGACTCAGGATCTGCTATGAATCCAAGCTGCCACACATCCTTCCTGACCAACTTCCTGCACGTCAATATGGAGTGTTGTGCTTTGGGGAGATTGTACTTCAAGGCTGATCAATCCTCCTGGCTTGTTTTATCTTTGTGGCAGTACCTTAAGAGGTCCTGCTTACCACTTCTCTAAACAAACTGAAGCCTGCCCTCTGAAATCCAGGATTGTGATTAATGCTACCCATCTTCCTCACACCTGTCAAGATCTTAGTCTTTATCATCTCAGGGCTGCTGTAACCGAGCCTGCCATCAAACTTTAAATTCTCTACCACTTCATCCTTTCTAGAGAATGGTAGGTGTTCCCCTACTTGACATGTTCCTGGCATGCTCTAGGAGGCCACTGTGTTGCTTGTGACCCTCTATGATTCCCTTCCAGCAAATGTTGGGGTAGTTACAGTTCACCATGAGAACCAGGACATGTTGCTGTTGTTTGAAGAAGGCTTTATCTTTGAGATCAGATGGTCTAGAGCAGGTGCTCCTGACTGTTTTCCTTTGGTCTTGCCTCTCATCCAGACCCATTAACTCTTATTGGCCTGCCACTTGTTTTTCAGCAGAGCTTCACACATTCAGTCTGTTCCTCTGTGTAAAATGAGTCCCCTGTCACTTTCCCTGTCTGTCCTTCTTAAGGAGCCTGTAACCATTCATCTCATTACTCCAGTCAGGTGAGCTGTTACACCCCTGTCTGTTGCCACCCAGTGAATTTGTAGTTTTGTGGCTGTGGATAGCCTTTGAATTCTTCCAGATTGTTTCCATTGTTGGATGCAGTCTGTTCTGACTCTTTCTTCTGGATCAACTGCTATCTCAGGCTTAAATTTCAATAATGAAACTTCCAGTCTAGTCTCTCTTCCATTTTTTGGTCCTTCCTGCTTTTGTTTCTGTTGGGATAGAAACTAATCCTAATCCTAATCCTCTCATCTCTGCCTTCACTGGGTTTTCTCTTACTGTCTTTTAAACTAACCATTGCTTAAACTTCTCCTTTTCTGGCTTTGTCTTGTATCCTTCCAAATTTCTTTACTCCCAAAGGCTTTGAAAGACTTCTTCTTCTAGCCAGACCATTGCTTCAGTTTTACCCTCTTTAATCTCTTTACTGCCTTGTCCCCTTATGAGTCCTTTGTTATCATCGACAACTTCTGTCTCATTCATTTCCCTCATATTTCCATTTGATCTGTTAACTTTCTTCATCTCTCATTGAAGGAGGATAAAGAGCATCTTCCCCTTTTCATTTAGGGTGATCTTACATGTTTTTTCTGTGTGGATGTGTTTCATTATGTTTTTTGTCCTTGTTTCAAATGGAACCTTTCCTTTGGTAAACTGCTTTATTCCCAGCATACCACTTCAATCTAGTCCCATGTCATGACTTGAGTTAGGGTGGGATTCAGCTGGTAAAGTTCAGATGTCTGTGTGAGCTCATCACCCTGAACTCCTCTCAAGGTCTCTACAAAGAGGCAGACAGATTTAGGGTGTGATTAAGTTAATCTGAAAGGAAGTCAAATGACTCATTCTCTTAAGTGTCTGTTTCTCTTCACTCACTGAAAGGAAGTCTAGATTGACTAAGCTCAGATGCTGGTTTCTAAAGATAAGGGTGATGAATCCTAGGCTTTAGTGTCTGGGTATATGTTTCTCCTTTTTGACACAAACTTAACATGGCCAAAACTTAATTTTGGAATTGCATCCTCGTGCTCTGCCCTTTTGCATGTTAACAAGTTCAAGCTTCCTCCCTTTGAGGCCACTCCCAGCTCTCCTTCCTCCTGTGTTATAGATCCATCCTTTCCAGCCTCTGCTAAAACATGGATGTGTCCTACCCATAACATATATCTGTTTCTTGCACTATTGCTACTTTTCCTTCGTGAGCAGAGCATGCTCCAGAGCCAGGAAAGCAGTGAAGTTGTGACCTGGAATGTTAAATCTTTGGTACCTCAAGTTCCTCATCAAATATTTTCCCACCCTGTTTGCCATTTTGCATTTGTGATCACTGTTATGTATCGCACAACAATTCAGTGGGGAGCCTTTCTGATGTTCCCAGGCTGTCATGTTTGTGTTCCATTTTCCTGGACCTCTTTGCTTCTGAGTCTTGCTTGAATGTTGGTAGTTTTAGGCTTTCCTGGTACTTTGATGCAGGCTCTACCAAGTCACAGAAACATAAGCTGCAGTTCAGATACTGGAGTCCCTTCAGGGTATCTTGGTACCTTGCACACATTTCTCACAGCTTAAGCTTTCAGGGTTTGCAGGCAACTGCACTAATCAGCAAGGCAAATTAACTAATTTAAGAAAAACAAACAAAAAAACCCGCAAAGGTAGAAAACCCACTTTTTAGCCAGCATAAGTTATTCCAAGAATTTGGATAAAAGCAGAAGAATGTATTTTCTTGCCTGTTTCCTTATTACTCTGGGAGATCCATGGAGTTTGATTCAGAGGCATCTGAGGAAGATGGGTTCCTTCTGGTGCTGGTGGTACTGGTACTTTCTTTCAGTACATGGAATATCTCTTTCAGGTGGCTTATGAGACCCTGTGCTTCATGATCTCCAGTTATCTTTGTTAAAAGACCAGTCAAGTTCACCAGCTGGTCTGGGACAACCTTTTGATTATACATCTATTAATTAGTTCCTAATTGAATTCAGATTTGAAAATTCTTATTCTCTTAAGCTTTGACCATCTTTGTGGGTTTTTGAGGGAATGACAATTGAAAGACCTTTCTCAGGGATGCTTGTGATGTCCTTAAAGTGACAGTATCAAGGAGAAAAATCCATGTCTGCTTTAATGAGATCTGTTAGGTTTCTAATGAAGAAGATCAGAGATCCTTATGTAACAGGTAACAAAAAGGTAAGATGGACATGTTAAACCTTTAAGCACAGAATCCCACTCGGTTGAAATAAATCAAAGTTTGCTGATCTTCCTTCTTGTGTTCCTGTGTTTGCTTAGCTAGAAAAGGCACTTCTAAAATTCCTTGGAGTTGTTTGGTCAGTCTTTATGTGGACTCAGAATGACCTCTCTTGCTACTTTTCCTTTTAATTTTGAGGTTTGTCCTTCAAGTTGAAAAATTAAAGAAAAAAAAAATCAAAGTCTTCATCAAATGAGTTAACAGATGACTTCTGTTGTCACAACTAGTAACAAAAAAAGATTTGTGTGTTCAGAGACTTTGAATTGGCCTGTTTGTGACTCTGGAGTTAAAGGAGTCTTTCATGATTCCTTTGCTCTGTCTCCTCTCCTGTCTGCTCTGTCTCTCAGTTTATTAGTTGGCTGTGGGCAGGCAAACTGTTGTGCCAGGGAAGCACAAATCTCTGCTTCATTTTGACAAACATAAGAAGAAATGCCTCCTAAAATTCTTCATTCTTGTCAAATTTCTTGCTTGTATATTGAAGTTTTGGCTCTTGTATCTTAACATTTTTCCTTGTTAACTGACAATTTTTTATGTGACATGGAGTAGGACAATATATATCACATTTCTGCAATTCACTGACAGAGATTTATCTCCCTATAGCCTTGTGTGGATAATTGAAACCTGTCATTTCTCTTGAGTGTAACCCTTTACTTAAACACAGTTTACCTAGCAGGCTCATTTTTTTTTAACATTTGCTTTTTGCATTACCACTCAAAAGGAGATGAACTTGCATATTAATAGGTCTATGTTCCTTTTTGTACAGTGTGACAGAAAACAGGGAACTGCTTCTCCTCCTACCTACCCCTCTACTGATTTCTATAAGATTCTATGCTAGTAATCTTCCTCTTCTACCAAGTTTTGTATTACACCACTTTAGCTTTGGAAGGTTGTTAGACAAGCTTAAATTATACCTTAGGTAACATAGCTTTGGTTTTACTTCCATGGAGCTGGTGCTCTATTTTTTATTAAGGGAAAATACGTATACCACTTACATGGCATAGGTCCATCTTTTAAATGTTTAAACGTGAGTTTTGAAGCATTTGTGTCATTTTGCATGCACTGTGGTTCAAAATGCAAGGGTGAGAACTGTTGTTGCTTTTTCAGGCCGTGTTCTCTGATAGTGCCGAGTTCCTTTTTCATGTGTGAAAATGTCTTCTTGTTTTGCTCTGTGAAATAATTTTGGACAGCTGCTAATGCAGTAGTGCAGGGAAGCATTTCCTAAGCCTGAGGGTCTGCAGGTGCAATTTCCTGGTAGAGCTATTGCAGCTTTCTTGGAAGACAGCTTTTCTCAAATAATGGCCACAGCATTAAACTTCTGGATCCTCTATAGGATTAACAAATAATTTTAAAAATTTGGTGCTTATAGACACTGTTTTTATAAGGAAGACTATGATTTATTTGTGTTCTTGCAGACATCCTTGTGCTCATTTCACCTGCCCTTTGCAGCTGGACATGGATAAGCTGGGATCCCAAGCTGCTTTCAGCTCGTGGCTGGTGGTCTTGGAGGAACCAACATGTGTGTGTTTGTATGGAACACAGGTGGCATCAGCTCAAGCCTGTCTGCAAAAGGGTGTGCAGGCACCTTGTATTCCTGCTGTAGGGCTGTCAGAACACCTGCCCAGGCATATCTGGTACAGTATCACACAGGCACCCAGCAGTAGCTGAGGGAGCAGAATCGGCACAGTGCACATGGTGCTGCTTCTCCACAACACACCTCATTCCCCATGCAGAAAGTGCATGTGTAGCTTTGATTGTCCTTGTTGCCTTCCCAGTTGTGTGTTGTGTCCTCCCGGATGAATGAGCTCTGCTGTTGCATACCACAGTCAAAATTTACACAGGTGAAGACTTCTTGGCTCCTGCTCAATGCCATTGCTGCAGCAGCTTTTCTCAGGCAAATACAGTATGCTGGTGGGAGACCCAAGTGTCAGTGTAGGTTGAATAAAAGTTACAGGGTTCTGTACAAGGTATGAAATTTGTGTCCTGTGGGAGGGTCTTATGTCCCATACAGCCACACTGGCACATACATCATCAGACTGACCTATGTCAACCTGCTACTCCAAAAACAAACAAACAAACCAGCCAACAAACAAAACCCTCCGAAAAACAAACCCCAGCCCCATCCTGAACCAGAACAATTCTGCACATGCAGATAAGTTGGTTTTAACCTATATGATTGCTATGCTCCTGACAGGTATCTGTGGGAGGCTGGAGAGCTGGTGTGCTGCAGTGCATAGGTGGGAATAAGATGTTGTGTAAAGGGTTGTGAATTCCTCTGGGTGATGTTGCCATCAGAAGCCTTCATCACTTACATCTGCAGCTCTGGAGTCCAGTTCCACAATAAACATCTCTAACAGCAAAGCTGGTTTGATCCCTGCCTTTCCCATCCTTCAGCTTCCCTCTCCCATTCCTCTCTTCCAAATGTGTTCAGCGTTACTTGGGGCAATGCTTCCGTTTACTGGGGCAGTGAAAAGATCTGGCTTTGCAAGCAAAATGAAAAAAAAATAAAATAAGAACTAATGCTTTTAAAAAAAAATTTCGTATTTCCCTTTGATCATTTCACTCCTCCACATACCACCACAGCGTGGGAGAAGGAAAGGATGCCACAGAGATGAGCAGAAGCCTCTTAAATCAGCTTTGCAGAAGGAGAGGCTGAATGCAGGACCCCATGGCGACTCTTTCAGGTTTCATTTTTTTTCAAACATGTATTAATAACCCACTGCCCTGTTACGTTCAGTCCTGCACAGTCAGAGTAAAGGAAGGTGTTTTCTGTTCTTTTTGGCTTGACTTAATATGTGTGGGAAGCTTTTTAGAAATGTTCTGTTCATTGACTGCTGCTAGCAGATGGATGCTCTCTGCTTGAAGTGCCTCAGGCCTTTATATCTTCAGTTCTCTCCCCTTCCCTCCTCCCAGCACACACCCTGGAGTGTGCAGGCTGTGCTAATTTAGTTGCAATTTAAAGAGGAGTGATGAAGAAGAAATGCTCAACTCTAATAGAATTCTTGTCACTCGCAGCATCTTTAGGGAGTACTTTTTCATTTCAGGATCCTTCAGGATTTTTGCAGCAAAGTGCACTAGATGTTCCTCAGTGCTTTGCTGGAACAATAGTAAAGTTCTAAATGTATTAGGATCAAAATGTTAATTCTGTTTATATATGAATTCAGAATATACAGCATGTATGACATCCAGTTTGATTTTTTTTCCCAAGTGATTTTAATAGCTGAGGCTTGACTGTTTCTGATTCTGAGGTGACCTTTCATCTGTATGAACTATAAACCAAATCTTTAAACAAACAGGTCATTAACCTGCCGAGTTAAAACATTTGAAGCAATTCTTGAATTTTACTAAGCTGCCTGTCGCTGTATCAAAAGGTTTCCCCACTTACAAATAGATGCTAGCTTTGAGGACTTGATTATATCAGAATCACAAAATGTTACTATTCACTGATAGAAGTTGCATGTATTTTTTACTGAAAATTCCAAACTGTACACATCCAGGATTAAAATATGTTCCATGCTGATTAATATGCCTTAACTTAGTGGATATCTTAAAAACACTGTGCTGCTGAGATCACCAGGTGGTGCTGTTACACACTGCTTACAACACCGAAAATAAGCTTAAATTCTGCCATTGTCATAGTTACTCAACTGTAATTTCATGGGAGGACTGGTAAGAGAATTTATTTCATTAATAATGTCTTTAAAGTAGAGCTTTTCCTCAAAATTGTGGGTTTACTCTTCTAGCTGCTCACAGTGGAATTTCCCACACATATTGTAAGAATGGTATATGGGATCATTGAGGAAGTTGGAAGCTGGGTGAGTGGGACCACACTGAGGGCTGTAGCCTCTGTGATTCCTTCTTGGGCAATGAGTTCATGAAGGTTCTCCTTAGATCATGAGGGAGGATAACATGCAGGTGTAAGAATAAAAATAAAGAGTGGTGTCTGAACAAGATGAACATAACTTGTTTCCTGAATGACTTTTAATTTAACTTTGTGAGTTCTGAAGGGCAAGAAGTCCAGCCTGCTCTAGAAAGAGGCTCCAATGAAAAAAAAAAAAATTAAATCCAAGCTCCTATATACAGCTTCTTTTTTATATCTTCAATAGTTATAATGTTCTTCATCTTACTTAGAAAAACCTTTAGGTCATGAATCTAAAATAAAGTTATTCTTTTCTCCCTACAGTTGTACAGTAATTAGAGTTGTAAAGTTCCTTTTTTTCCTAAGGCTTTGCAGAACTGGCTATTTCTGGAGAAATTCTGGAATGGGAAATAATGAGTTTAAAGTTGCTAACTATTCCTTTAGATTAAGATTTCTTCTCCCCTCTCCCCCCCCATCCTATAATTGGATATTGAATAATTGAATACTCAAATAATTTGAATCAGTGTGAACAATAAGGACAGCTAAGTACTAGTCTGCACAGACTAAAGCTAAGTACCACCAACCACATAGGTAGAAATGATGGAAGTTTAATTGCAGGAGGGGGGAAGAATTGTTAAATACATAAGTCTCCTGAAGGCACTAATATTGCTGTCATTTTAGGTACCACTTCCTGCTCTGAGAATGTAACCCTTGAAAAAGAAATTGTATTGTTTCCTACACAGTGAATTTACTATAGAATTCGTGAGCAAGTGACATAAAGTAGAGACAGAAGCCCAGCACAGTCTCCTCAAACCCAGGCTCCAGTGTGGCTAAGGACTGCCAGGAGTGTGGCAAGGATCTGGGTTCAGCATGCTTTTGAGTTGTTTTGACCTGTTTTTGAGCTCTGCTGTTTAGACCCACTCTGGGTGTCAGCGGGAGCTGTGTTTGCTTGGCACTATTGCTTGGGATTCTAAATGTGTACCTAGAAGTCTGGCTTTAATCATCTAGACTCAAAGCCTTCATGCTGTTGTAACAAAGCTGTCCCAAACAAACACAGAATAAATTAAGTGAAAAAGTAATTGATAGCTTAGCTGTTTAAAGTCAGTTCAGAGGATTCCCGTGTTTTTAACCCAAAGAGGCCTCTCTTAAGTTTGAGCAACAGAAAAATCAAAAATGGTCTTTTCTTAAACAGACATTAGCACTGAGTACAGCAAAACAAGTGGCTAATTATATTCAAATATGCGATTCTCTAAGAAATTATGCTAATTAGTATATAAAATATTTTTTAAATAAAATCAATTAGAAATGGGATTTTTAGAACAAAGCAGTATAATCTTTTATGTGCTTTAAACCCACAGAGTTGTTTAGAAGTACTTTCAGGGAGTATATTATAAAATGGATAATATTAAGCAAGCGATTTAGGATCATAGTTCTAGTTCCTGGGGGTATATATAAAGCTGGGTTCTTGGACAGGAATTAGACACACATGTTCTTCTGTGTGGCTTCCATTCATTAGACAGAACTCATATGAACAGTACATTGTATCATAGATACGCTATTTGATTGCTATTGTAAATCAATATTTGTGGAAAGCATTTGATGCGTTTTTTACAGCAGAAATCATGAACTTGGTATTACTACAAAAGGAATTGTATAAGGTACAGCAGTTGCACTTTGCTTTGTAGGCCATTTAGGATGAATTTCTGAGAATGGGTTGTTCTCCAGACACTGGTTGTTAGATCTGGTCTGACAGGTTCTTTTTGTTGGTTGTTTTTGGTTTTTTATGTTTTGTTTATTTGTTTTTAATAGGAATATAGAACTGAACTCAAAGGTCACTTGTGTCCTGTGCTTGTTAATTGACATATAAGACACAGCCATCTAATACTGGTCCTTTTTAGAAAGCATTGTATTTTCTTGCCTAAAAGGGAGATATAAACACTGTCATGGAGTAGCATGGGTACTAAGCTGGGTGTTCATCCTTAGTAGTTATCTTGGTACTTATTTTTAGGGGTTTGTGGAGCAATTTGATGCAGAAAGGCTTTTTTTTTTGTTCCTTTGGGCTTGTGTGCATATACGTGTAAGCTTAAATGGTTTTTTTATACGTGATAAAAGACACTTTTTAAGTCATGTTAAGAGAGGGATGTGTTTGCTCATGGAATATGTATTCTGCATCTTTTGAGGGAGTACATGGACAGCTGTAAACTCCTGCTTCCAAACTCTTAGGCAAATCATAGGAGTTGCATGTTACTGGTGAACTGTTCTCAAGGCTTGCTGATGTACTTCTTGCCAGTGCTTGTCTCACTTCTTAATCTTGCTCTGGCTGATGCCTGCAGAAAACTGTTTTTTCTTTTTTTTTTCCTTGGTTTGCTGCTCTGCGCAAAATCTGAAGAGTACTTGAAAGCTGGTGCAAGGAGAGGTGGTGGGATGGATGGGGGAATGTTGGATTTCCCCTTTCAACTGACTCTTGTAACTTCATCATCTGGTAGCTTACCTGATCCGTTATAAAAGAGGAAAGGAAATTTCTAAACAATTAGGAAGGTGCTTTTACAAAATAAAAGTGATGAAAAGTACAGCCCCAGCTGCTCCAGTTGTACTTTGTTTTTAGGCTGAGATTTTTGTTCTGTCTTCCTCCTTGCCCTTGCGCTTCTGGGGAGTGAAGAGGAAGCCAACTTTTCATAAAAAGGAGTAAATCAGTAATAGCTCCCAGTTTATCATTCACTCCTCACTAGCTTCCAGCCTCCATTTTAAGTGGGAGAAGAAACCCCAATATTTGCTAATCTAAATTAATCCTCATTTTCGAAGGTAAGCACAACTATCTTCCTATCATCAGCAAATTGGCATCTGTAAATGAGGAAGATTTTGCAGGGGTTGCCTTAGTATTCTGAGCCCCATGCAGCTTGCCAAATCCAAGCAGGTGTTTGCTTACTTCCCTAGCCGTGAAAGCTCTGTGAGCTCAGAGAAATAGCTAGAAATATTAAAAATTATTGAATGTCAGCTGAAATATTTTAAGTGCTTTCAAAGCAGTACTAATGTGGGTAAATAGCTTTGCACCTTATCACCTTAAAAATATATTTCTGTATCTAAAAGCTTATTTCTTTTGGAAAGTGAGAAGTGGGGAAATTTAGCTGCATGAGATCTTTGTAAACTTAAATAAAAGAAAACTAATTTACAGGCTTGCTTAGGTATACTGTGGGAATATTCAAAATCATCCCAAAGTATATTGGGAAACTATGGTTCCTAGCATGCTCAAAAAAAAAAAAAAAAAAAGAAAAGAAATAGTGTTTCTGGTGTAAGCTGAATCAGTCCTTGAGCACATTAAAAAAGAATACCACTTTTCAAGTGATTTTTGGAACAAATCCAGGGTGCTTGTGAGGTGACGTTTGTTGTCTGAGTGGTCTGTGTTATTCCAGCTGGCCTCATACTAAGTTAACTCTTGCTTGCTGCCAGCTTCTTTCTTGAGCGAATGGGTAGCTGTAGCTTTGGTCGGAATAAAGTTGTTAGAAATCTGGTAGATCACAGTGAGTTCACTGTGCATGGATGTTAGATGCTCTCGTCAAGGTTAGCCTGAATCCTATTTCAGTTCCTGAAGAACTGGGAACAGAAGTAATGGGTTTGTTTTTTTTTAAGGATTACCATGGTGCTCACGTACTCTTTTTGCCACTGACTAGATAGTTTTCCTGCTGTATGTGTGGGTAGTTTCATTTTCCCTCAATTCTTCTTTTTACTTTTTGATCTGACATATACAACAAATTTCCTTCTGAGATCACTGCAGTATTTGATACCAGCGTTAAGAAGAAAAGGAAACTTCATCAAGTCTTTGACACAAAAAAAAAAAAAAAAAGGTTTGAGGTTGTTTTGAATTTCTGAGAAACATTGATTTGTCGTGCCAGAAAAGTCAAGATGTAGGATTATAGCAACATGATAAATACCAAATATAATCCTAAGGAAACTTCAGCAGAAGATCAAGATGTGCATAAGGCAGTGTAAGCAGTGACAAGCAAACAAAAATCAAGTTCTTCAAAGAGTACATTTGAAGTGATTTGTCTCCTCTGCATCTTGCAGCAGAAGTGAAGGGCTGCCAGTTGCCTTTGTGGTTCAGTGTGGAGAATCGTGGGTGGTTTTCCAGCTCCTCCAGACGTATGCATTCACTGTTAAGCTGTGAAGGATCCTTATGTCAGATATCTATTCCTGATTTAGTCTGTGGAAAGCATAAAAGGGAGACAACATAATAACAGCCACTTGGAACAAAATGTTGTTGAATTTTGAGTGCTGTGATTTCCAAATGATAAGAGGCACGGTTACCAGATACTAAAACCACAAGTAATTTGGGGCCCTCAGAAATGTTGAAATGTGTCAAAGTTCATCTTCCATCTATAGGAGCATGGCTTTCCATAGGAGTTGAATGCTTATGGTAACTAAAGCTAGAATAAACAAAAGTGGCACCTGTACTTCTTGTTACACAGTGATGTAGCAGGATGGCAATTGATCATACAGGGGATGTGTCCTGTTTCTGTTGTAGCTGCCAGGGCTGTGGATGTGTGGATGTAAGGTGATTTTGCACAAAGCTAGATCAGAATTTCATCTGCCTGGCTGCTTTTCCTTACACTCTGGAGGAAAATACCGAAGGTCAGAAGGAGAAAGGGCCAAATAATAATTGTTCTGTAGTCCCAGAGGTTGATTAATGTACCAGTAGAATTTAGGCCTTCAGTGAGGAGCTGCTTGTAGCATAAGCAGGTCTGAGGCAGGCAGCTGATTGAAGTGTTTATTCTTGTGGATCTTAAAAGAGGTCAATAAATAGAATTTACTCTATGGACTCTACCAAAGCAATATGTTAGTTAGGTTCAAGATGATGCCAGTGTATCATTAGGGTAACTTCCTTGATTGCAGCACCACAAAGTCAAAGAGGACAACAGTAAAAACTCATATAGGTGTTTACATCACCTGTCTAATTGAAAGTCTGAGGCAGGTAGTGCTTTAGAGCTAACTTATTTGTAGAAGGAAATTTTCCAAACACTGTCATTAATCAGGAAAATGCTATAAATTTGAGACCTGTTTGCACTCAGACTATATTAAATTCAGATACATCATTCCCACAACTGGTGCTAGAACTATTTATGGGATATGTTGCAATCAATTTTCTTTCCTGTGTTGAACATCAGCATCTAATGTGTAGGAGCAGTGATAGTATCAGGGGAGAAGAATCCCTGTCTCCTTTAATGAGATCCGTTAGGTTGCTGCATAGCAATCATCACATAAATCTACTGATTTCTGCTTAAGTCTTTAGTCACTATGTGCTCTGGTAGCTATTTTTCACCATGCCATATTACCCAGGGGGAAATAAATTAGTAATGCATTTAGTCTTGGATATGTATGTTCAATGGATGATCTCATGTCCTATCTTGGAGTCATACTGCATAGAAAAAAACCCTGTTGTAGTTGATCTTTGAGGTTTTGCACATAAAGAACAGGAAACTGTAATTGTGCTTACCTAAAATCATCTCTACTGGCACACTTAGAAGCAAGTGGATTCTCTAGAAGACCAAGGGAAGTTGTTATCTAAAGATTTCCTTATGGACAATATTTCTGAGTCTTGGTTAGAGGAACAAGTTTTGAGTTTTATTGTTGTGTGTTGGTTTTGGTGGTGTTTGGGTTTTTATTGTGGTTTTGGTTGGTTGGTTTTTGGTGGGATTTCTTTTTGTTTGTTTGTTTTGGGGGAGGTTGTGTGGGGGGTGGTTTGTTGACTTTTTTCTTTTTTTCTTTATCTTTCCTGCTTTCCTTTTCCCTTCTTTCCCTTCTTTCCCTTCTTTCCCTTCTTTCCCTTCTTTCCCTTCTTTCCCTTCTTTCCCTTCTTTCTTTCCCTTCTTTCTTTCCCTTCTTTCTTTCCCTTCTTTCTTTCCCTTCTTTCTTTCCCTTCTTTCTTTCCCTTCTTTCTTTCCCTTCTTTCTTTCCCTTCTTTCTTTCCCCTCTTTCTTTCCCTTCTTTCTTTCCCTTCTTTCTTTCCCTTCTTTCTTTCCCTTCTTTCTTTCCCTTCTTTCTTTCCCTTCTTTCTTTCCCTTCTTTCTTTCCCTTCTTTCTTTCCCTTCTTTCTTTCCCTTCTTTCTTTCCCTTCTTTCTTTCCCTTCTTTCTTTCCCTTCTTTCTTTCCCTTCTTTCTTTCCCTTCTTTCTTCTTTTTCTTTTTTTCTTTTTTCCCCCCACAGAATTTCAGAATTGTCAGAGTTGGAAGGGACCTTTAGAGATCACCTAGTCCAACTCTCCCACTAAAGCAGGGTCTCATAGAGCACATACTCAGCACTTCATGCAGGAGGGTTTTTAATATCTCCATAGAAGGGGACTCCACAGCCTCTGTGGGCAGCTGTTCCAATGTTTTGTCACCCTTGTCACCTCCTGTGTTCCAGCTTCTGCATGTTGCCCCTTGTCCTGTCACTGGGAGCTACTGAGAAGAGTGTGGCTCCATCTTCCTTGCACCCACCCTTTAGATACCTCTAGACAAGTTTGGGTTTTTTTTTTTAAAATTTCTTTGATTGTTGTTGCTGTCTAGATTTGGTTTTCTTTTTCTTTCTCCTTCAAAAGTGTTGGCAATGCAGTATTTAATTTAGGAAAACCAGAACGGAGTGGTAACTACAGAAAAGTAATGAGAAGGTGGGAACTTGTGTAGGTGGATCTTTGCTGTACAGGTCAGTTTGGTCACTCTGAATGAGACTGGATCTGTATTATATTGCTGCCAAACTGCACAGAGGCTGGAAAGCTGTTGTACCTAGTCAGCAGAGACAGCTACTTGGGGGAGAAAGAGTGGGAACATTTTTCCCCCTGTTCTGTAGGCTCAGAACACTGAATGATTCTGTTACACTAACCAGCCTCTCTCTTAAGCTTTACAGGTTGGTTTGCAAGACTGTAAGAGCTTGCTCTAACCTACTAAATCATCTTAGCCTGTTTTTCTTAGACAGGATCACTCCATATTGTGAATTTTTCTTATGCTTTGCCCTTTCTGTATTCATATGTTCCAAGCAGTGGGAGTTTCCACCAGTTCCCTTGGGAACCTATTTTGAGGTCCAGTGAGTTTTGTTGTTAAGTTCCCGTTAATGTCGTGCTAACATTTTCCTTCGATTTCACGTTATTGCTCCTTAGGCAGGAATTCATGCTCCTATCTATTTACAGCTTAAAATTCCACTGTGTTACAGCAAGCTAATAATCTGCTTTTCTCTGAAGAAATCATGTTTGATCATTTTGTGAAGGCTATAAATTCAATCTCTAGGTCTTTACATTCCTCTGCCATGCTCTCCATCTTTAATTCTGGGGTGGTCAGGGTTCCTGAGGAGACCCAAGTCTGGTGAGACTCACAGAAGAGTTGGTGTTGACCAGAAGAGTTGGTGATGGTATTTAAAGAGTAGCTCCATATAAATGGAAGGGATCATAAACATGAAAGTAGATATTATTCAAATAAGCCAAATATTTTCAAGATATATTTCTACAGAGCCACGCTAGCCCTGTAGAAATATATAGATAACACTGTAATTTTAATACTTTACTAGAGCAGTCTGTACATCTGACTTATATAAATGTTATTTGAAAAAATATAAGGCTGTTACTGAAATATGTGCATTTGCTCTTTAAACATAAATCTCTTCAACTCCAAGCCAAAGTAGATAGCACAAGAGGCTGGCTTGATAAATAAGCATCCCTGATTCACTACATTGTTTAGTTGAGAGATTTGTGACAACCTTCACTTTTTTCTTTTTTTTTTAAGTTTAGAAAGGAAAGAAATTCAAAAGTTGGCTAAAGCTCTGTCCACAACTTCTTCTGCCATCTATGGACAGTACACAGATAAAATTATCAGGCACAGTTGTAGCTCTGATCTAAATAGGCCTTTTGTAGTGGTAAAGGAAAGTACAGCCCCCTTAGGTTCATGGTTCTTGTTATCTGTAGCTGATGGACTCAGCTGACAGGGACAAACTAAGGGCAGAATTTCGTTCTTTAGCTGCAGCCTCTATAAAGACTGATGCTTTCTTACCTAGCTTCTGTATAAAGGAAGAAGTATTTGACCACTTTTGTCAGCTTCATATAAAATACCTTAAATAAGTATTAACCTAATACAATCTTGCTTGCTGTTGTAAAGGCTCTGTGCCTTTCCCAGTTTGATTTTGCTGCTTCTTGTTCTGCTTCCATTTTTAGATCACGTTTTATCTTGTATCCTTTTGATATCTTTAATAGCTGCCTCTTTTTCCTCAACCCCACTCAACTACTTCCCTCTGCATCCTTTTTCCCTGAATGCCTTCTTACCATATTTCCATTTTTTGAGGTGATTTAGGAAATTTGCAAATTAGTTGATATTTATAAAATTTTTACTTTTGGAATTACTGTGTCATACATCTTTGCCAGCTGGGTAAGTGCTGGCTGGGGGAACAGTGCCTTTTGTTAGATTTTCAGTTAGAATTAGGATGGAAGACAAACAAAAAAATCACAGACAACATGAGTAGCTTTGGGCTCACATGCCTTTTTCAATCTGAAAGAAGAAGCAGCAACCTTAAGTCAAGTACAGGTTGAGAGCAGAGTGGATATTAGTCTCTGTCAGCGAGGTCTTTGCTGCCTACACAGTTGGAGGATGGAGAGTGAAAATAATTTACCACTAACAGTTGTATTTTGACAGAACAAGTGGCGTGCAGAGGAGCAGGGCTGAGCTCTATGGGAGCAAAATTGTTCTGCACATGTCTGAGTACAAGTAAATTCTCAGACATGTTATAAAAGGTAAGTAGAGAAAGTGAGCAGAGATACACACTGGAGCCTCTTGTCCGGAAAAGGGAAAGGCTGGCTCATAGCAGGGGAGGTAGATTTAAACAGGAAGATTTAAAAATTATTACTACTTTTTACACAATCTGAGTATGCATGACCTTAGCTACTAATAGCTGCTGCAGTGCAGCTGAGAAGTGTTAATTGTTTAGCAGAGGTAACTTGGTTACTTCTGCTCTTTTCCCCCTGGCCAGGGGATGCCTTTAGGTCCAATGTCTTCCTCATCTTCCTACGCAAACCAACCTGAGTCCCAGGGCTCCCACCTCCTTCCTTGGTGTCTGCAAAACTCTGAAAAATGGCTCCTGTCAGTTTTCACTCTTCTTCGCCTTACAAAAGCTCTGCTCTACAAGAAAGGCACTAGAACTTGCTGTCAGTGAGCAGATAACATTGTGCTGATTTATATGCTGTTCTCATCTGTGAAGTTTTCCATTGCATCAATGGATCCTTTTGTGTTGAGTCTTCATTTTTGTTTGGTTTTAAGGATTCTGATAACTTTTACCAATAGGCAACAGATTTTTTTTTTCCTATGTTGTGCTGTATTCAGTTTTTCTAGCTGTGTAGATTGATGACATTTACTTGTTAGTTAAATGCTTTTTCCTTTGTAGGTATAAAACAAGATCTGTTCTCTCTAATAATGGTGGAATTATGGTTTTTTTAAAACTTTTTGAATGTGGTCTTTTCAAAACAGTCAGATTATGTCATGAGCAATTTTTTTTTCTTGCAGTGATGAAGCAGTGATTTTTTAATGGTTGAAGGTAGTGCTTGGATCAGCAGTAATGCAGTGTGACAGAAGTGTTTACTTTCTTGTTGTGACAAGAGTAACAATTAGTAATTGATAAGTATGGGGAAAAAGCTTTACATATATATAGCTATACAAAAATCTCTTATGAATAGCTGTCATTTAAAATGTAATTTAAAAAAAAAAGAATTCACTGTCCAAACAAAACAGAGGATGATTAAAGTCAAAGCCTAGCTGATGGTGCTTTCAGAAGGAAACCTTGCATGCTTAAAAGTTATCATTACCTAAAGATTCTTGGCATCTTAATTTTTCCCTTCTCATTCTTTTAATGTCGAATAGGTAAGGTCTGTGCTACATTAATCATACAGGTGCTGACAGTTCTTGCCAGTAGTGCAGCCTTCAATCTTAGGTGGGTAAAAAAATGTGGCTAACAAAACTTTTTGAACTAAAAAAGCCCATATTCCCTTGCTTCCTAAATTAATCTTAAATGAACTGAAGCGTTCTAATGTACAAACAACTAATGAACATGTTAGCATTTCTTTGAACTGTGATAAGTCTGAGTTGTGCAATCTCACTTGTATGAGAGGAGTGGTGTGGACTGGGACCAGTAGCAGGGAAGCAGCAGGAAGCATAGGGGTAGTGTGTACTTTTCTCTTTGACTCATTTAGGCAGCAGTCTCACATTTGCTTTAAGTGGATCCTGGTGCTGCTGACAGCATTTCTCCTGACGGCAGCCACATTCTGATGGTGTTAGGGCTTGGGAGGCTGCTTGTTGAGTTACATGAGGGAACTGGTCCAAACGAAAATTTAACTTTTTCTTGGTCAGGCTGATTTTCAGCAGAGTGCATTCCATCATCTCTATCAGCAGGCAGCCACGTCAATGTTATGCTGGAGGTGTGAATGCTGTCTGCAGCAACAGCTTGCTTGGGCTTTAGCTGGACTGAAGACCACTGTGATCCAATGCTTTCAGATGTGAGTGAATCAACATACTGGGGATTTGTTGTTTGTGGTTTGTTTTATGTCTGTATTGGGTATGGTTGGACATATGATACCACATGGGCAGCTCAGTAAGGACGCCATGAGCAAGTTCTTTACCTGTACTAGAAAGAAAAAGAAAAAAAAAAAGTAGGGATAAGAAGCAAGCAAGACACTTTTTAAGGATGATGGGGCAAGATTAGCAAGAGTTAGATGGAGGTCATGAATAAACTGTATGGATTCTCTACTGTTTTGAGGTAGGGGCAGCAGTTAGATGGATAATGGGCATGAAATGGCAGCAGTAGAAATGCCACTTGCAAGGGAAGCAGAATTCCAGGAACTGAATGCAAAGAGCCAGAGGAACTGCTTACGATGCCAAATTTTTCAGTGGGTAAGACAAATTAATTCAGATGGCCATTTGCTGTAGATGCAAAGAAGCTGTCCATGTGGGAGTGGTATCATATAATCAAGGAATGGAAAACATTCTTGGGAATGGGGGTGGGGGAAGTTATGTGGGCACTTTGCAGGCCTGCTTTGGCATTAATGGAATTAATTAATGGCATTAATGGCCATGCACAACAAGGGCCAATTTTGAAGGAATGAATACTTAAAGAAGTACAGATAAGTGGTGAGAAGAGATGTTAACAGCAGTTTCTCTAGGTGAAAGAAGAGTAGCATGGTATCAAGTATTTAAGAAGTGGGTGGAGTAGTGACCACTATCTGGAATTTTAGGCCATTAATCTTAAGGATATGTGCTAATTCTCTTTAGCAGAATGAATGAATGACCATTTGACATCCAATGGAAGACCTTTACCAGGAGAGATGGGGAGCTACACCTGGTAATTGGGGCACTCTCCTGGGAGGCAAAATGGATGGGTTGGATTGTTGTCAGCAGGCAAAGAAACTGAATGCAGGTCTCTGTGCTGAGCTAGTCTGCTTCTGTTCCTAAGAAGATAAAACAGAGGCAGCAATCCCTCAGTAAACAGGTCTGGATTAAGTTGTTTTTTTTTTTAATTTTTTTTTTTTCACAAGGTTATTTTTAACAAGGATCAGCTTACTCCTTTGGTTTTCCGTGCAACTCCACAAACAGTTGTGTTGGTGCAGCTGGTGGAATATCACAGGGATAGATCCAGGAACTGTTTTACTCTGCTCAGAGGAGCAGGAGCATGCCCTTGAGCAGTCCCTGAAGCAGATCTGCCACTTGACACGGACCTGGGGATGCATCTGTTGGAGGAAAACCAAGTGTGCACAAGCTCCAGGTTGCTCATCCCTGGGACTGGCACATCCTACGGAGGAGCTGGGGAGTTCTGGTGTGGAAAAGGGTGGGTCTGGGGAAGTGGGGTGCAGCCACAAGTAGGTGGTGGTGATGTGGGGATTTGGGCTTAGGTTGCAGCTGGGCAGAGTGTGGGAAGGAAGCCAATGCATTCATTACTTTCCTCATAGTTATGTTGTTATTGTGCTGGGTCAGCACTGCTGTAATACCCTACAGTGCTGCTCCTCCTGTTCACTGGCCTTTTTCATTACAGGCTTTCAGAGATAAAGCTCCTTCTCACTCCCCATGTTGCTGGAAATGCTCAGGGTGGTGGCTGCAGCCATCGCCTCGGATTCCTCCTTGCCTTTCTCCATTGTTTGGGCTTTAAATATTTTCTTGTCCTTTGATCATGGGAGTCTACACTTGATTTTAGGCTTCTGGGGCCAATCTTTGTAAGAGTAGCCTCACTGATGTTCCTGAACTTCCCCTGTTGTGGATTTGTTTGTTTGCTTGTTTTACTTATTTGTAATACAAATAACATAGAAGCCTGGCATGGAGCAAAGAGCAGGAAGTTCATTCAGGCTTTGAGCTGGGACTTGGTGAAAATGGAAGATATGGCCAAACGTGCAGTGATGCCCACACATAAAAACTGCAATTTTTTCCCTTTTTTGGGAGTTCTTTTTGGGGAGTGTTTTCAAAAGAAGGAAATAAAAGGAGTGAAAACCCACATACAGAGGAAAATCTGCACATACAATTCAATTGGTAAAGTAATTCAAATTCTGGAAATGAATATCCAAGCAAAATGAATCCAAAATGTTTCCTTTAATAGAATCTGGTGTTGTTACCATAACAATCCTTTTGCAAAAAAGGATAGTACTGTTAACATGACTCCTTTGCCCAATTCAGGTACTGCTGGTTTCCAGGGCCCTTGAGCAAATTGCAGAAAGAGGAGAAAAATCTTATCTGTATGCTTGGATTTTGATGATGCATTTTAGTATTGTAATAATAATTCCTTTAAGCTCTGGCTGTGTGATACACAGGCCTTTTATTTCCCTGTAAACTTAAGCTTTGTACTGGAAAATACTTTGGAACTGCAGCATTACAGTCTCTGTCAGGCTGAGGGGAAGGTTGCACATGAGCAGGCAGAAGCCAGATGAGAGCAATTTATAGCTGTAGCTGCTTAACATTACTGATTTTTAAGGAATCCAAAAAAAAAGGTATGATTCCTCTTGAATAGTGGAAGAGAACAAGATGTTTCAGTAATAACGAGATCATAAAAGAAAGAAAAATGGGTCTGATTTTTTCCCCTTTTCTGTTTTGCTCCTATTATAACTTAAGCTGCAGTTTTGCTATCAGCTGCCTCTTGTATAAGCATTCAGTATTACCAAGATTTTCCTCAAATCTCTTTGTGACAGTGATTTCTAGCCTACACATTTTGTTTTGTAGCAACTACTGTTTCCTCCATCAAAAGAAATGAAATTTTCTTAAAAGGATAGAAGCATTCAGTGGTCCTATCTGAAATCATCAGTTCAGGTCTTATGTGCCAGTTCAAAGCACTGAGGTTGGCATCAGTTGAGAAGATGATGGTTTTTCTTTCAGCATGCTGTGAGAATCTGGGTAGAAATGCTTTTTTAGTAGGCTTGGGAGTAAAAACTGAAAAGGGCCTTTTGTTTTTTGATGCAGATTCAGGAGCGTGATAAACTTTACTACTTGGTAGCCTGGGAACTTGATTTTGTGTGTTACTTACAGAAGTCTTTCTCTCTCTTTTCTTCCCTTGCCTCCCTTTCCACCCTGATGGTGTGATGAACCTTTGAGAAATAAATGGGAGCTGTCTGATGTGTCCTGTATATCAGAAAAATTCTGTGGCTTTTTGACTTTCTTTTGCTCTTTAAAGCAGCATAATTTTACTGTTTTACTGCTGAAGGAAGGGGGAGGATTTTTGTAACCTTGCTAAAAGCTTGTCCTGCCTTTAAAAAGGCACTGTTCCTTTCCCCAAAGATACTTAGACACCATTTTAATGCCATCACTAAACTGCAAGCATGAAGTGTAAACATTGACCTTACAGGATCTATTTCTCTTGGTTTTAAAAAAATCCTGGGATCTTTCAAAAACAGGTAACACCCCAAAAAGGTGACTTATTGCAAGCTACTAATAAAAGATGCATGTATTAGGAAACTCGTCTTACCCCTGTATATTTTGTCTTATATATGGTATTCTTGTCTAGCAATTTGGAAAAAAATCAATATTTATTTCTGACTGTTTCACATGAGGATGTTCCTTTATAGTACAGAGATAGCACTTACAAATTTTCAGAGTTGTGTCCCACTGAAACTTTTTAAAAAATTTGTTCCACTGGGTAAAATGGTTCAGAAAGTCATGAAGCTCTTGTCTTGAGTTTTGTTTTATAATCCAGAGCATGGCAGTTAAAGATGTGGCAGTTCTTTTTTCCACCCAGTAGAGCAGTTCATTTAATTTGAGTTTGTAAGACTGCATTGTAACCTGGTAAATAGCGAGTGGAGCAGATTGCTAATAAATTGCATTGTAATGTTGAATATTCCCACTGTTCTGGCTGAAATCATAAGGCTTGTTGCACTCTTGCAGGTAGCTGGACCAGCTCACTGCACACTGGGACCAAATGGTCAAACTGGCAGAAAGGGCCATGATGAGGGCTGACTGAAGCCATGCTGGTGGTCTGGAGCAAACGATACAGTGGGGAGATAAACAACAAATGGAAGATTATAAAATGCCACTCAGCTAGTGAGGAGCAGTAGGAATGGGAGTACATTCAAGTGCTGGTGGTTGGTTTGCTGGAGGGAATTGCTCATCTTCCCAGCTCGAAGCTGCTCTGCAGTTCCTCCCTGCACTGACAGTCACTCGTGGCAGAAGGTAGCTGAATGCTTAGCAAGGTTTGTGGCTACCATAGCACAACTTTTCATGTTGAGGGCTGGTGGTATGAATGTGTATTTGGTCCCTGCTCATATTTGTTGTTGGATAAAGAATTTATTTTGCACCATCATTTTCTTATTCCCAGTAGCTGTAGATGTGAGCATCTCCTTTTCAGATACCAAAAAATTTAAATCACTATATTTACAGTTAAATAAAATATGATGAAGATGCACTTTCCAGTTCTGAAAATGTCAGCTTGGTGGGACTGGCTGAAGTGGTTTGAAAACACAAAATTGACTGGGATAAGGGCACTGTACAACAATTTGGTACTGGACTGCAGTACTGGGGCAGCTGCTCTTTAGGTGATACATGTTTTTTTCTTGGAACTACCTTTTTAATGGTGATGCTTCTTGAATCTGTGAAGGAACCATAAGGAGTACAAGGTTGTTGTTATTGTGTTCACTGTGGAGAAATCTAGAAGCATGATAGCTAGTGCTTTTTATTTTACTTTTCCAACATTTTATCTTGTGGTTGTTAGCGTTACAAAAGATATCAGAAAAATAGAATTTTGTTGTCATGTTAAATTCAAGGGGTGGAGATGATGGGGGAACAGCAAAGCTTTTGATCTTTCTTTAGTAAACAGCAAACTGGTTGCAGGATGTAAATGTTTATTTTAGACAATGCTCTAAGCAGTATGTTTTTTTCTCTCTTGTAACAGATACGGACAAAACCAAGTTAGTCATCATGATGCACATGATTTCTAAGATGCTTCTTGTCCTGTGTTATGTTGTTCATTTGGAGGATCAGTGGTAGTGTAACAGATGTCTTTATTTTTCCACAAACTATATATGCTTGACATAATACTACAAAGTAGCTTGAGAGAGCATTAGCACACAGAGTTAAAGCCTTCACTGGTCTGCTGAAGGCTGAGTAGAACATTCAATGAAATACCATTTCCTAACTGGCTCAGTAGCTTTCTGTGCTCTTAGGTCTCTTTGGCATTTGTCAGTAGACAATGACTGGTCACCTCTAAAGTAATTGCATTTTAAAATATTGATGCTGAATGAGGAGTCAGGTAAAAAAGCGTATCTTTCTCAAGCAATCATACTGTTTATCCAGGATAGATTATGATGATTTGTATTTCAATATTTGAAATTAAGAAAAGGTTAAATACTCAGAGAATATTAATGGTACGTTGGGGATAGGACCAGCTCAGTGGGAAAAACAGGTTGTGAAAGAAATTAATTTCAAATATCTTCCTCTGTGTTATTTTTTTCTCTTCTGGAATGTTCTTTGTTTCTGAAGTGCCCTTTGTGACGTGGAGCCCTGTATGAGAATGATGTTGTGAGGATTACCTGGGAATGGGGATGGGCCAGGGGAATGCTGGGGGAGTCCTCATATCCTGCTCTTTACTTTGCATCTCTGGCTCATTTGGGCTGTTCTCTGGTGTGTGCCCAGGGCCACATCAGCTATTGCCATGCTGGTGGCATGGAAAGCTTCTTCATTATCTCATCTTCATTGGTGGTAAACCATCCTGGTCCTTGTGGAGCCAGCTGGGCTCTGCATACTGGTTCCACCTTTTGCCCAAGAAGCATTCAAGAGTGCATGTGGCTCCCCCATGGCACAGGAGCAACTGTCCCCTCTGCTTTCACAAAGCTTTACTTACATGGAAAATGCAGACAAGGCTACTAAACTATTAACAGTAACTGCTGAAATTGTTTCCTTATTTCTTTAGCGTTTTTTTTTTTGACTTTGAGGACACAGAATTGGACCATCTTATTTATATCAGATGCTGCCCACTTGCTGGTGCAGTGATTGCAGTGTGGATCTCCCTGCAGCTAAGGGAGAGGTATACGGACATGGTCATGTCTGGTTTTCTGTTTTTGTTTGCTTTTGTTTGCTTTTTGATTGTTTTTGTTTGTTTTTGGTTTTGTATTTTTGTATGTTTGTTTTTTAATTGTTGTACATCTGAATGTAGTGATTTTAGTACCTAAATTAGTAATTTTAAATTAGTAAATAAATTAGTAGTTTTAGTACCTAAAATTAGATGACAGTTCTTTGTCTTCATCTCAGAAACCATGCATGGCAAAATGATGGCTCCATCGTGGACTCACTCAGGGAAGGGAGCAATCAGGGAAGCTGCTTTTTTGCCACTGCAAAAATGAATTTTCATACTCAAGATCATCAGTGCATTTTTCTTCCCACAGCTGGGTACAAACTGCTTGTTTCTTAGGGACATAGAAGTCTTGATCCTGCTTCAGCATACAGGTTGTGAAGTATGAAATAAAGTTAAGGGGAGGATGAGTGCTAGTTGAGTGTCTTAGTTTTGGGAAGATGTGGTATTTGTACTGGAGGTTGCTGAGAGTGCAAGTCCAGGGCTTGCTGATGGCAGTGGAAAAACTATTGACTTACTGAGTTTTGGATTATGTTTGAGTAGCTTACTGTACCCACACCTCCTGTGGGAGGTGACATTTACTTCCTCCATCATCACTTTATCCATATGTGTCACACCTGGTTGGCCAATGTGCCTTAAAGGAGGTGTCATTAGTGAGTGCACAGTAAAATTGCCACATGTGCAGGAAGGAGAAGCTGCTGCTTTTTGGCAGCTTCCATTTGGCAGGAGCCTTGTTGACCCTGGCTGTGTGTCTGGAGTCACTTTTTATTAAAGCTGAATTGAAGCAGCACCTTTGGCAGAGGGTTGTTCAGACATTAAGAGTTTTTATCATGTTATTAGTGATGATAGTGCAGCAATTCCTGTAAGACATGCAGTCTGTACAGGTACTTGTGGTCTAGTAAGCACTGTGTGGTTATCATCACTTTCTGTAACCCGTGGTGGCTGAGGCACATGCCAGGTGCCTTACCACCTTCAGCAAAGCCACTCTTGACATCTCTGAAAGGAAGAGGCGAGTGTTTCCTGTAAATACACCCACTGGGAACCTCTGTCTGGCACATTGAATTAAAGGATCTTTTTTGATGTGCCATCTGACCCTGTATGCTGAGGAACTCGGGTGCTCTGTTTTCCTTATGACTTCCCCCATCTTTTTCTTAAGCTGTATTTTCAGCGTGCTCTTCTGCAGCTGGAGCTATGAGGATGGACCAGACCTTGCTTCCCGCATCTGTCCCAGCAGCTGTACCACTTCCTGCCATGAATCACACAAAGTACACTTTTTTTTTTTTTTTTTTTTTTTTAATTATTATTTAAGAGTGAAGGCACATTTGTTTTCCTGCAGCCACAAACTAATCTTGTCAGTCTAGCAGCCAAGTCTTAAATGAAGGCTCTGGTGTGAAAGTGTTCAGAGGAAGGAAGTGCCTCCCATCTGTGGTGATCATGGACAAACTCAGAGCAGAGCTCCTTTCCTTGTGGGCTTTGGCTGTGGTCAGAGGAACTGCAGACTTTATTACTTCTTGGAGAGTTGCAGCAAAATGTCTCCTCTTTTTGTGTGTCAATTTCAACATGCCATCACCTCTGGTTTTCAGATGTTCATCACCACAGCTAACTAAGTGCTAATTGTGACATGAAACTTGGAGCAAGGGAGCCATAATCTTTTTTTTTTTTGCTAAGAAGACTTGGCTATGTTTTAAATGCTCTCTGGGGCTGATGTTTGCAGCTTTGTTTGCATTTCAGGGCTCATTGATTGCATGTATTTCAGTATTTTTGCAATTGGCAAAACCAAGGCACTTTTTTTTTTATCCTGAGGAGCTGAGGACAATATATAGTTCCTGAAACTTGAGAGGTTATTGCATTTTACACAGATATGAAACTTGCCCCCTCAATTTTGTCTTTTAAAGAACCCACAAAAAAATCTCCAACCCAAAAGCATATTAACTACCATGTTGTTAAGCAATTTTTTTTCCTTGTTAAATTTCCTAGGGAAACGTCAGATTCACCACTTGGGAAATCAGCTTCAACTCAATCAACATTGCCTGGATACTGCCTTTAATTTTTTCAAGATGGCTGTGAGCAAGCACCTAACCCGGGGAAGAAAGATGACCCATGTAATTGCTGCATGTCTCTACCTGGTGTGTAGGACAGAAGGAACTCCTCGTATCCTTTCACATTTTAAATAAATAAGTAAATAAAAAAAAAGACATACTTTTAGCAAGTCAACTATCGTGGTTAGATGTTGGTTCAAAATTTGCAAAGGTAAGTGTTTAGGATAGCCTTGTCACTGTTGGTTTTACATAATGAAATTAATGGGAGTTTTCCCTATGGTTCAAGTAAAAATTTTCCCGTTCTAAATTTCCCTTTCTAAATTTTCTTTTTTTCATACTTCCTATTTATAAGAAGCTATGAATGTCACTCTGCCTTCCATCAATAACTCAAAATTTCTTCTCTCTAGTGTTTTCTTCCAGCATAAGATGGTAATTTTCCAGTGCTTTGCTAGGTATTGCTTTTCATGGTGTGTTTTTTTAGCCATTGTTTTGTTTTTCGTTTTTAAACCAAAGAAAATTAACCAAGCCTCCTGTAGTGTCAGCATTGAAGAACAGTCTAGGGTTTCAGTGGGTTTTTCCATAAGCTATTTGGATTTTCTTCTTTTGATGCTAGTCGGTTTTGGGGAAAAGATATTTGATAAATTCTGAAATTTGCTCTAAGTCATACAGGAAATCCCTGGCTGGAGGTGGGACTGTGCACAGACTGGAGTTGCAAGTAAGCACTCCCTGCCTCTAGACCATCCCTATTATTGCCTTGTAGAACTACATGTAAGCTTTAAATACTGATGACCATCCAAATTTATTTAGTTAATATTTTTTACTTATGTTGTGTTTCAGCTGCTGAAATATGGAGTTTCAGTGTCAAACAATTTCTTCAGTGTTATTTTTAGTTCTTTTTGACTTTAAAGCAGTATGTGCATATCATCAGTGTTCTATTTGATTTGCTGCTTTTTCTAGATTGCTGTTTCCATTCTGTATTTTAGCAGTTGAACAGCTTAGCTTTCCTTTTAAGATTATTATTTTTAGTTTCAGAAACTGCATTCAGTATTCTAAAATTAGTGTTGTGGTCATTGCATTTTGTTGTTTTAAAAAAATGTGGTTTTGCAGGAATAATGGAATTAAAAGGAAGGCTTGTCTGTTTCACTGGTCCTTTTTAAAGTCTTCATGTGAATTTTGAAGAGTATTACTCTATCATTACTGTAAAGACAGTGTTTGTTTGGAAGAATTGCCAATAATTTTTATTCCCATAAAATAAATTATGTAATTTATTTACAGTCATTATTTGATACCACTGAATGATAGCCTAGCCATAATATGAAAATCCATTTTTCCCCACTAGTAGTGATAAAAAAGCATTGGAAGCAGTATAAATCTGTAATAGGCAAGTAGGAACATTGTAATGTTGCAGCCATCTATGCAGCAAGTGTAGGTAAATTTCTAGCAAACAAAAAAAGTTATTTTGCTTGTTTGACATGCAAGATGAACTGCTCTGGTTGACATTTAATAAATACAGAAATTAATTCCCAGCCTTCTTTTGTTAAATGGAGATAATTAGTTGTGTGGTACTTCACATAAAATTCTAGGGCTGGGCTTTGAATAAGACTGAAAAAATGGGCTCTGTCTTTCTTTATCAATACCACAAAGTACTCCATCTTCATTTCCACAGATTCTGTGTCAGCTCTGGATCAAGAAGTTGTAGAGTATGACTGTATGGCTCAATTTTGTTAGCAATTTTTTTTTTTTTTTTAAATCCACTAGATAAACTTAATTTTGTGGTGCATACTAAGAATTCAACTGTGTTGCTCTGGGAGAGTTGAGCTTCTGCCTGTGTTCTGCTGTTTGAATTTTTAGTTTGGTATTCAGTGTTTAAATCCATTGTAGTTTGAAAAATCAAACTCCAAATAAATTATGGATTTGGAACATTGAAATACAAGTTCCTTTTTTGATACCTTATACTTTCATTAGAAACTTGAAAACCTGAGAGACACAGGTGCATACTGCTGACCTTTGAAATGAAAATAGATTCAAACCTCCATAGATTAATTATGATGGTAATTATCAGCATGTTATATTTGCTTCCAGCCTAGTTCTGGCAATATAGAAATGGTGCTACAGAAGGCAGGCATATTCCCAGGGCCCTGGTTTTGGAGAGAGCAAGAGCTAGTCTAGAGGATGGCTGTGTGACAAGATCCTTTAACAAGAAGGCAGATGCATGTTCAGGGTTATAAGCTTTCAGTTGGTTTTGGTCTTCTGGAGAAGGCACCAGATGATGGCAGGCAAAGAAGAGATGCTGTAAAAAAGACATACAGTATCTGTAACACTTCAAGATTGTGTAACACTGCGAAGATTTATACAAGATTTACTGAGTTTAAAGTGTTCGTTATCACTGTGTTGGTTCTAGAACTCTTATGAAGACATTTGGGAGAAATGTAGCAAGAACATTAAAGACTGAATATTGGTCAATGGATTTTAGAGGAAAGAAGTGTGTGTAAGAAGTAGTGATGGGCAGTGGCATTGTCAGAGCTCAGAGACAGCACCTTGGTTTTGGGTGGCCCAAATGATTTAGTGGAGTGACTTGTGAGTCACAGAGGGAAGAGAGATTGGCTGGGAACAGATTAGTTACTGTAATAAAAGACACAGCATATATCTTTTAAAATATTAAGGTAGAAGATACGAGGTATGTTTGTGCCTGGGGAGATTCAGTGGGATGCAGTCAGAGGCAGAAGTGGCAAAAAATGTTATGTTCTTTCCAGTGGCAGAACCAGAGGAGTGAGAAGCATTTGGAGAGGGGAAAACATAATTTAGTTGTGTCTGCATTGAGTGCAGTTTGAGGGAGTGGAATGTATTTATCTAACATGAATATCTGCTTATTCTTCTTTTTTCATAATGTACACGTCGCCAGCCAGCCTCTGTGAAGACGTGAGGCAAAATGCAGCCAAGTCTGCTGGTGCAGTCTCAGTCATGCCTGAAAAAACCTCAGTCTGAATAGGAAAATATAAAGTTCTCCTTAGTTCTTACGTGTTCAATTAATTAATTTTGTTAATAAAAACTAATGCAAAAATGCAAAATATTCTATTACCATACATTTTTAAAATAAAAAAATAGTTCTGAATATTAAAGACAGCATAAATTTTCTTTAAAGTATAGCTTTTATTTGTAGTTCTTCGGAGAGTTTAATAGTTTAATAGAGTATTTGAGATCTGAATTGATTTTACATCAATTTATGGTTTTTATTAGCTTATTTGACACAAAACCCCACAGTGCAGCAACTTTGACATAGCTTTTCATTTGCTTTGCTTATATAACTTGTCAGCATTAATGTTCTAAAGGGAAGATGGCTTACAAGTGATTAGCTGAATATGGGGGGTGTTTCATCCCTTTGATGAGCTACCTATAAAACTTTAATTTATTAGTCTCCTAATAAAGTGCATCTATATTATCCGTGTCAGAAGTAAAGGTATAATGCAATAAAAATGCATTTGAAGAAGACAGTAATTTTTAATTCCTCAGGCTTATTGGAACCATTTGTTCCCATCCCAGAGGCTGCACGGTGCTGAACGTTTCCCGTGACATCTGACTTCAGCTGGCAGTGCCAACAGTCTGGGCATTTCAGACTCTGGCCCTTAATTTATTTCTTGGAGTAGTAACAGTCCTCAGTTGTTTTTCTTTAATGTTTTGAACAGCTTTTCCACCCCTGCATATATCTGAATGGAAACAAAGGGCTCTTTAGCTGATCCTGCTGTTCCCAAGAGAGAGAAATTGGGAAGAGCCAGGCAGGGTGTTTGAGTGACTTAAGGGCTGGGCTGTAACCTTTGGCTGCCCTAGGGTCACTCAGGAACAATGAGAGCCTGGCCAGGATGTTCCAGGTGGGATATCAGTTTGTTTTAATCAGGGAACGTTTCATTCTGTTTGCAATCCTTTTTACTGTACACAGCTGTTAAAAAAAACTGTACAACTCTCCACTATTTTGTTAGTAATATTTCCTAGTGCTACCACCAGGAGGTTTTTTTACAGCATGCTTTTACATGGTAAATGTCTTTTATCCCCTACATATGCACTTTTCTTGTTTTATCTATTTATTCTTTTCCTTTGAAGCTCTCTGGAAAATGCACCTTCAATAGTAAACCAAATCCTGTCTTGTTAGAGCTTAGTAAATAAGACCTTCTCCATGTGAATAGAGTCTTCACAAAGTTCCTTCACCAGCTATCTTGTGTAAACATCCTTCTGTTTGCCTCTGGAGGTAAATTCAAGGCAGGTTTCCTCTTCTACTAAAGCTGATCAGTCTCAATGCCAGGGGGCTCACTGAGCCCTTCCCACCACCCAGGGCTGGGCCACCTTCCTGAGATGGAGGTTGCCCATGTTATTCAGATGATTCTCAGTGGCTTTGTGTGTAGTGGTCCTTCTGGGGTCAGCCAAGTGAGGCCTCTCTTCAGAAAAACCTTTCTGCTAGATGCCTATGAGAAATAACCTCTTAAATTGGAGTGCTGGGAGTGGAAGGCTGACAGGAGAAAGTTTGGTGTCTTCTGTGTGTAAACTTGCAGTGGGTGGGAAAGTGTGAAGAGTTTTTCCTCCCCTGCTTCCTCTGCCCTGTGAACCTCCCTTTTGTTTGAGGGAAGATCCCAAAGCCATTGCAGGATCCCAGCAGACATGAAGGATTTGGAAAAAAAAAAAAGGACATCTTGCTGAAGGGGGCAGTATTTGTTATTTCCTATTTATCTGCAGTACTAGTACTTTAATGCCAAGCTATATGAATGCCTCATGGTTTAATGTGTTTATTTTCATGTCACAGTAAGTGAAGTTGAGAGTATTTATCTTCATTTCCAGGTGCAGAACTGAGGCACTGTGACACATTCAAAGCTACCCAGGTGGACTAAGGAACTGGTATCTCTAATCCTAGATTAGGCAGCAGCTACTGAGCCTTTCTGCCTTGTTGGTCTTTGCAAGAAAAATTCAGCTAATTTCCTCTTGAGCATTAGCAGACTCTGTCAGCTTCCATACTGTCTTGGGAAGCTTTGTGTGATCTTGCCATGAGAGTCTTTGATGGATACATTCTTTGTTTCCATACTAATACTTCAAGGTCTATCACTGCAACGAAAAGGGCAAGACTTCCTTTTTTAGTAGAAATGAAAAATTACATCTCCAGCAATCTTTTGACCTCTACTAAAACTTCTGGAGCCAGCAGACCCTAATGTTCCCAATTAAAAATTAACTTTAAAGTTAGACTTTAATCAACAAAATTTTAGAGCTGTAGTTAGGGAAGTTAATAAAACCAATTTCTGTTTCTCTTTGATCAAGGACTTTCTTTTTAGTAACTGACCTTTTACTTTTGATTAAATAAAGTAGCATTCAAAATGTGTTTTGTTCAGGTGTTGAATGTGACAAGGAGATAGGAGATTAAAAATGGATTTTAAATTACGCAGCTAAAATACATAAAATATTTACAGAAGCAAATTACTTTGTTTCATGTCACTAGATTTTCGTGTGTGTGGTAAAAGACACCAAGACCTTAACTTCATAAAAAGTTAAATAGAAGAGAATATTTTCATTTGAAAGGGACCTACAATGATGATCTAGTCCAACTGCCTGACATCTTCAGGGCTGACCAGAAGTTCAAGCATGTTGTTAAAGGCCTTGTCCAAATGCCTCTTGAACACTGACAGCCTTGAGGCATCAACCACCTCTCTTGGAAGCCTGTTCCACTGTCAGACCACACTCTTGGTAAAGAAGTGCTTCCTGATGGAGCTTGAAATCTTGGAAGAACCTTGTCCACTTCATTTCTAAATGAAGTTTTAAAACTGGTAAGCTTTAGAGTGCATAGATTTTAAGTGGGAGAGTTTCAATCTACTAATGAAAAGTTTCCTCCTTAATTAGATAGGGTGTGGCTAATGTTGTCCCATGTTATTAGCAACTATTTCCAAATAGTTCCTGTGTTTGGTAATGCTTGGCTTGTCTGATCATTCCTATTTGGTACCACAAGAGAAAATGCTGGAGACATAGGGAAGAGGGCAGCCAGGGGCAGCAATAGAAATTTGATTTCTTCACCTTAACTTCTCCCTGTCACCCCTCCTCCAGCCTGGGTTGGGACTACTGAATTTCAACAGCAGGGCCCATGGCCTGGAGCCAGAATATCCAGTCTTCTTTTCCATGGAGTGAAGGAGAATCATACAATTTTTCATTCGCAGTTCTGCCTCACACATTTTTTTTTTCCTTAAAAAGAGATCTCTATAAAGGAGCTATGCTGCAGAGAAAATTAGGTATTTTGTGTTTCCTGTTGGTGGGAAAATAAAATTTTCCCCTCCTTGTGCTTGTTGACATTGTGTGCTCTGTTGTGTGGCTCTGTTCTCTGCCATGCTGCATCCCCTTACTGCAAGGGCTGCTCCTGGCCTCCAGATGTATTGCAGAAGGTCCTGTGTCTCCCCAAGTCCTGTATTGTATCTGTCAGTCCTCTCTGGATGTCTTTGTAGTCTCTGAAGTGATGCTGAACACTTGCATTGTTTCACTCCTATCTGGTGATTTGCAGTGTCTTTTAAAGAGAGTTCCCTCTTGAGACAAAAATCACCTGAAGCTTTTTAAACTGGTTGTATGGCCCTGCACCTGAGGGACAGGGCTAGGGAGATGGTTTGTAGCACTCAAGTTTTCTTCTCTTGTCACTTGTGGAAGGAAAGCCACAAACCCCACTTGTGCTTGACTCAGATGTGGCATGAAAAGAGTGTGTGTGATTGCTGACTGGTATTATCCTGCAGGGTGCCCTGTCACTGAAAATCATGGAAGCTTTCCGCAGGGAGACTGTAATTTTCATGTGGAGATTCTGTACTTTTCTTTGTTCCTTTAAGATACTGGAAATATAAAAGGGGAAGGGAACTTTACATTGTGGTGTGTGTCAACTCAACATCTTACTGTTAAAATCCTTGTGCTGAGTGCCCATTATGGATGCTGCAGGGACGGAGGGGAAAAGCTGCTGTAAGTGCAGTAGTGATAATTGACCCACTTAAGAGAGCTGCTCTAATTTTGCACATTACAGCATCCTGGAAATTCAGATAAGAATGCTGATCTCTCCAGCTAATAGGATTTCTAAATATATCATCCAAAAGAAGCAGGAGAACTGTAATTTTGTGTGTGTGTGTGTGTGTGTTCAGACTTAATGTTTTGTTTAAGAATTGCACACTCAGAAAATCTGCTTTTCTGTTAACTTGTTACCAACTGGGGATAAAATAGTATTTGACCTCTGCTGCTGGCAAGGGGAGACCTGATCCTTTCCCATGGAATTCACTGTGGAAATTCTCACTAGCTTTTGTGTAGAGCAGTGACCAACTTTTTTCCCCTGAGGATGCTGGTACCCAGCAGGTGACCCAAATTGTCAGTTTTTCCATAAAGCAGCATTAAACAAAGTATCTGTAGAGACAGAGGGGACAGGGTCACAAGATGGCCTATCAAGATTACAGATTTTGGCTGGGTTTGATAGCTTTGTTATTTGTTTTCCTCATTTAAGGGAAATTCTGAACAGTAAAAGTCAAAATAGACCTATTGTGAAATGTAACTATAGAAATACATCATTGCTTAAAAGAGGGTGTTGCAAGTCTCTCTAGGCAGCTTGTTTTCAAAACACATGGATGGGTATGGTGGCTGAAAACCATGGGGTTTGCTCTCAATAAAGCAATTGCACCTAGATTGTTTTAATTTTGGAGAACTTTTGCCACTGCCCATCGTACTTTTCTGTGTCGGGACAAAACCAGTGGTCATGGTCCCTCTTTGAATGGAAGGTACAGGCTTTATTCTGTGGGCTTATGGATTAGGTTCACTGAAGCCCTTGTCATTATAGGCTTGATTTCATTATGGGCAGGTAGAAGAAACATGAGTTGTTTGGCAGTCCTGTGCTCCTGTGTCACCACGTTGGGCCTTGTGTAACACAGAAATACTTAACAGCAGACACATCTGAGCCAGCTTGTTAATGTGTGTAATAGTTGTCTATAACTGCCTGCATAAAAATAATAATTAATAAAATTCATTGCATAGTCTGTCCTCCTAGTAATTAGGTTCCAGTTTGGGGTTCCTGAACTAATGAGATGTTCTCAAGGTAAAGGTAAAAGAAGGAAAGAAACTGAAGCAAGCAACAGGAGAGCTCTGAAGGCATCAGGAATACCAGGATAAAAATAAAAAGGGGCAGCCCTTACCAGCAGCACTGAGAGGGGATGAGGCTTTGGGACATGGTGACAGAGACATGGGAAGTAATGAGTGGAGTGAAAGCAAGACAAGTTCTGGGTGATGGATGAGGGGAGGGAAATGTGATGGCAGAGAGGCCTCCTTCCAGTGAAATAAGTACAAAGGAGGGGTGATAAGAAAGGGGATCACACCTCTGATGTCTTTGACCTTGAGTGATCCTTGCATAGTTGTGAAAATAAATATTTAACAATCTTCTAAAGCTTGTTTAAAAGAGGAAATGATTAGGTTGGCTCTCTGCTTAATTCAGAAGTGTTATCTCTGCATCTGATTTTTGGTGCTTATGTCAGCAAGACCAGTGTTAGGACTGGGTGGTATTTTGACCTTATGGAGCTCATATATGGCAAACACTGGCTAAATAAAAAACAGTGGGGTGCAGCTGGTCATTGTGTAGCACATACTTGCTTTTGTCAGAGGATATGGTGGATGTGGTGTGGGGTGTGGAGGACACGCTTCCCCTTCCTTCCATGCGTGCCCATCCCCCTTAAGAAAAGAAAAAAAAGAAAACAAAAAAGTGTTATCTGATGCTTTGTTTAAATAAATCCTGGTAGCAAACATGATCAATTATGGTTGATGTCTTTGATCTGGTCACTGAAAAATATTCCTGGTTGCAGCCATCACTAATGTTTTCTGCATTTTAATACTTTAGAAGTCAATTAGAAAATTAAATGCTCTTCTTCATTTAAATAATTTTGAAGATTGAGTATTTGCATTTTAATGCAGTAAGAATGATGTCTTAGAAGACAAATTAATATTATTAAATACTTTAATTAAGATCAGTAATGCAAAATAGGGTGAATAAAAACCAGTGCATTGAGACCTATATGGATTTCTATGCTTGCTCTCTGCAAATATTATTTTAGCTCAAGGTCTTCTAATACTGTGTCCACTTTCATTGTATTCTTAAGTCTTATGCAGCTTGGGTTTTTTTACCTTGTGTTTTTTTGATGTTATAAGAACAAAGTGAAGGTATATCAGAGAAACAAGATTTGGAAAAATGAGATTAATTCTTGTACTTGGCCTGTCCTCATATATCAAAAGTGCTCTTGTTAATGATTTCTTACATCCTAATAAAGTATAAGCATTTTTAAAATTAGTAAAAGTACCTCTCAAGAGCTCTCTTATTTTTCAGATGTTTGTCTCTAGGATTCTGTTTGTGTGACATAGTCTTCATACTCAAACTTCATATTGGAAATGCTTTTCCATGAAAGAGTGTTAGCATTTTGTGATCTCATGCCAAGTAAAACTATGAGCTGAGCCTTTTCTAACCTTTTCACCGTTAGCCTATCTTTATGGCAGATCTGTGTCCTTCCTTGAAGGCAAGAGCAAATGTCTTTTAGGTTTAACTGCTGGACTGGCTGAGTATTGTGGTAAGTACTAATGATGTAATACTTGATCACATGGTGGTGTATCTGCTGTTCTCCCCTGTTTGAGAGAGAGAGAATAATCTTTCCATCTTAACCAGTCTCTACTGTTTGGAAAAATAGGAGCCTTAAATGTACCCAAAACAACCAAAACCTTGATTTCTTCCAGAGCTTTCCTTTTGAAGCCAAATGTTCCCCTTGCCTTCTTTATTTTGACTTGCTAATTGGAAATAAGATAATGTGTGCTTTGATGCTTGTTTATTGTGTATTTTATTTAGATTATATCCTTTAAACACTTGACAATAAAACATAAATTGCAGAAATATCATCTTTAGATCAGTTGTAAACGAATCATTTAAGTTTTCAACATCCTTCCAGTTTGGGAGAAACACAGTAGACTCGGTGATGTTTTGACTGTATGTGTTGGTAAAGTGCTGTGAGATTTGCTAATCAGTATTTTTAACTGGAGATATGTAAGTGTTTGTTCATTGAAAGAGCAGCTTGTCTGCCAAAAATAAAGTCTTAGCTTATGCCTCGACAGGGAGCAGAAATCAGGGTGCTCTTGAGATATCTTTTGTGTTGGTAAGCAGGGAGGGATGGTGAACAATGTATTTTATGTTGCCATATATGAACTACTCATTTTGAAAGAGAGGAAGTATATAGATTGAAAAAAAAAATCCTTTTAATGTGGACAAAAAAATATATCTAACTTAAGCAATAATCCTTTTAGTATGAAGAGAAACCTGTGCATTAAAAATGCACATCCAGCAACGTGATGAACTAACCGAAGTGTGAAAGTCTTTATTACATAAAAAGCCAGATCTCCAAACATTGCTTCTGTCTTATTGTCAGGAGATTTTCTCACTTTATCTGTTTTACAATATTTTTCCTTCTATAATTGATGCTTTCAACTTTTTATTGTGTGTGTAGAGAGCCTTTTGGCCTTCTGTTTTGCAAGGGGAAAAAGAGTTGTTATTTCAGGTACTGTAATGTGCAGCAAAATCCTAGGACAGACAAAGAGCTGGTGAATCACGTAAGACTGCAGAAAATTTGAGAGGTTACCTAAACTTAGTATTTTCTGAGAAAGCACCACTGTGTTCTTGTATTGCAGAAATTTTCTCCTCTTCAAGCTAACTTGCATTAAATTTTTTTCCCCCCTTTCCTAATGAAGCTGTGACTTCAGAGTAATAAAGTTCTGCCTTCTTGGCTTCAAATTGTGAAATGATTTTCTGTGACTTTTCCTGTTGGGCAAAAGAGCTGGACTGCCTGAATTGAGAATATTTCTTTATAAGTTTGCCATTGAAATTACCAGTGGGCCATCCTTGATCTCCAGAGAAATGAGGAAAGAAGCTTTAAATAATTGTAAATCATTACCGAAAAAGTCTTCTTTTAAAGAAACATCTGGAGGTTTCTGCTGCCGTGTCTCTGATACCTGAAATCAGAGAATGCTCTATTCTGTACATATCTGGAGTTGAAAGTTTGTTTTTCCCACATGAGTACTGTTAACTTCTGCAGAATCTAGGTTGACTTTTCTGTGTGAAAATTTCTGGTACTTAAAGAATCAGTCTGTTTAGAAAATGCAGCAGATGGACAGCATGTGGTGCTGTCTCTAAGGGACTCCCAAATCACTGCATTCTTGTCACATCTGGAGGACTCAGTTCACTGCCAATAATTATTTCCAGCACATATTCAGATCATAGTTTTTTCAGTTGAAAAATATTTTTGTATTTGTTATCTTCTACCTAGATACTAAGCTCTGACTATGGCAGAGGAAACCAACTCAAGTATTGGTTGTTGCTGTACTCATTCCTCAGTTTTTCAACTAGTGGCTTCAGTGTCTCAGCTGTTTCTCATAGTAACTCAATGATGAAACTAGAGAGTGCTCCAGTTTTGGGGTTTTGCTGATAATGTTGGCAGCCCTCCAAGCAGAGCTGTAAACTGGTCACTGTCCTCCTCTTGCAACTGGAGAAGTTGGAAGCACCATCAGGAGCCAGAAATATTGGCTGAGAGATAGTATCCAAAACACGAGAACAGCATAAAAAAAGAAGCTGCAAAAAACAGTAGCTTGAGAGAAGTGTTTCATCATAATGGTCCTTCCCACTGACAGGTTCTAGGATGAGAGGAAAGAGAATACAGAGCATTTCCACCAGCTCTCCAGCAGTCAGAAGGTGTGATATACACAGAGAAATATTTAAACAGGAAATGTATCTGAAGGTGATGAAATATGAAGGAGACAATCCAGAAGGCCTGTGTCCTGTGTAGGATTGTAGAATAATTTAGATTGGAAGCGGCCTCTGGAAACCAGCTTTATAGTTCTCCTCCCATGTCCTCAGTAGATATCTTGCTGATATCCTCATCTGATATCCTGCTCTGGTTGAGTGTTGGTTGTCTCCAGCAATGAACAGTCATAATCTCTCTGGATTTTATTACCTTCATGGCAAAGATATTTTGTTTTCCTAATACCTAGTCAGATTTTCTCTTGCTGCAACTTGTGTCTGGTGCCTTTTGTTCTGTCTGTGTGTCTGGGAAGAATTTGGCTTCAGATTGTCTATACCTACTCATTAGATGGTTAAGACAGCATTAGATATTCCCTAAAGCCTTCTCCAAGCTGAGTGAGCTCCAAGCTCTCAGCTTTTCTTCATAAATTACATGTTCCAGCCTCTCAGAGTGCCTTCAGTGTAGTTGCTCCAGAGTATTTGAAGTTGTATTTCAGAACCTAGACGTGAACATAGCTCACCAATACCTACCAGACTGCACATGAATAGGGCTGCACCTTTGCCCATACAGCTCTGTATGTGTTCAGCCTTTCTTGATGCAAGAGCATGCTGCTGGCTGCTGCTCAACTCATCCTTGGGGATCTCCAGCTCCTTTTGTGCAAACTGTTCCTTAGCTAATCAGTCCCATCCTGTACTGTAGCTGTATATATTATATAGTCCCACCTTGCACTATAACAAGGGCTTATTCCATCTCAGGTGTGAGACTCTTCAAGAAGTTCAGAGACACATGCAGCTCCTCTCAGCCCAGTTTTCCAGCTTGATAAGATCCCTCTGAATGGCAGCCCCACCTTCTGATGTCTTGACTGCTCCCCTGGCTTGGTATCATCTGCATACTTGCCTAGGGTGCCTTCTGCCTTGCTGTCTCTCTGCTAATTGAGACAGCGTTGCCCCTGAGGGATCCCTGTAGTACCTGTCTGCTACTTGCACTTTGTACTATTAATCACTGCCCTTCAAACTTGGCAGTCCAGCCAATTTATGCTTACCTTCTAGGCAAGCTAGCTGAACCATGATGTTTCAACACTTTGGCTTTGAGAACACCAGGGCAGACCATTCCTTCAGCTTTGCTTGTCACAGTGAGCATCATCCCCCAAGCCTGTGTTGGTTCAGGTGCCATGTAAAACTGATGGGGAGGTGACATTTTGGCCAAAGGTGCAACTGAATTGTGTTTTGACTTGGCAGTTTAAGTGTTTAGATAAGGGTCTGTACAGGTGATTTCTCTTTTCTCAAAGTCCAGAGTGATCTATCTTCCAATGAATGACACAGTGACAGGTGCTCATTGATTATTTTATTATTTTTAGTGCTGGTCCCTAAAGCCTCTTCCTGACTTTCAGAAAACCCAGATTCACTTCTCTAAGGAGAGTTAAAAGCCAAGAGGGCAGTCAGGGCTGAACCTGGCCTATGATCCTTTTGAAGCTGTTGTTGCTGTGCAATCTGAAACTCAAGAATTACAGGGCCAGGAGAAGAGCAAACACATGGAGGGTTTTGTAGGTGAATGGCCAGGCTTTGAGAGGAAGTATACCTAGTTTAGCTTCTTTCTCTCAGGTTATTTCTATGTGTTTCCTTATTTTTTTTTCCTGATGTATTTATTATATGCTATAATGCTTTAATATGTAAACAGTTCTAGTAGCAGGACTGTACCTCCCTTTTGCTTCTTCATCACTGAGGGTCCTAGTGATGGAAGTGTAGAATTACAGTGTTTTATGGAGAAGGTAAATATTTCAATCCCTATCTTCTGGTTGGTGAAACTGAAGAACAGAAAGGAAGCAAAATGCTCATCCAAGCACTAATATGATGCAGATATATTTGTGTCCCATGTGCATCTATGCCTCATACAGTCATATGATGACTCCCACAATGTAAGAGGCCTGTTCTGCAAATCAGTTATTTGACCCTGGAATACACTTTTCCAAGTATATTGGCTAAAACATGTGGAATTTTTAGCTAAAATTGTGAAGAATAACAAGTTCAGCAAGCTTACTAACTCTGGTGCTGTACTGAACTTCTTATCAAAATCCTAGGCTGAATTTGTAAGTCTCATTGGTGGGGTAAAAAAAGTTATTTTTTTAAAGCTTAGCAAATATGACACAATCAGTGAGCAGCTGTAAACATGAGACCCACAATAGAAATCTCTGTTGTTGTTCAGAGCAGAGATGTATTTTAGGATCTTGCAGTCAGCACACTGTAAAATGGTATTTGAAATTATGCTGCTTGGTTACAATAAAACTGCTGCAAGACTGTGTGAAAGGAGTCTAAACAGATCTTTCCTAGCATATCACTGGCAGTTTTGACTTTCCCAGAGGCAGATGATATGTACATCATTACTGATTTTTTTTTTCTCCCATGGAGGATTCCAGCAGCTGAGATAAGTTTACAGTCTCTTAAAACTGATAATGAAAGAGCAGTCTCTGCTGTAAGAGAGACACAAGATAAGTACTTGCCATTGCTACAGCATTCAAAAGAAGATAACACAGAAAAAAAAGTTTAGAATTACATTTCAGAAAAATATTCCTCATTTTCCTTCTTGATTAAATCCATTTAATGAAGGTTGTTAACTTTTAAGAACATGAGAAATGCCATTTGCAAGTAAAGTGACTTCAGTGTGTTCAGTAACTGATGCTGTGCAATGTTGTCTTGCAATGCTTTGGGAATTCCCAATTAAGTGAAGTAAATATTGAGAATAGTGCCAACAGAACTGCAGTATCTGTGACAAGTGCAAAATTACAACAGATTGCTTACTGAAGACCTGAGTTTTCAGTGGGCTGTCAGTATGTGTATTCTGGCCCCTTCATACCCTCATTGCCCCCCACAAACCTTGCCTCAATAAAGGGTTTTCCTTTTGCTCCTTAAGGATCCTGTCATAAAGATGAATAACCAGTAAACAAGGAGTTGACACTTGCTTTATCATTTTAAACACTGAGAATTGATATGTATATTTATGAAGTTATTTTAGAGCAAACTGATGCAAAATTGAATTAAATATAAAACTGAATAAAGGAATGCTAAGTTATTCTAGGAAATTCTTAGTGTTGTGTTTCGATTAACAGAAGTGTGAAAATTAGGACTGGCATATTTGAAAAAAGTGGCTCAATCTGCAATATAAATGGTGTCTGTTTTCATTGTCAGGTGCTCAGGATGTCACTTGGCTCTTAAGCCCTTTTTGCCTGTTTTGGGCAGGTGGGCAAACTTCTTTGTTGATTTGCAAATCATAACCACTAATTATATCAGGACATTGCATTAAGACAGGATGTAGCTGGAGTCTTTCAAAGGCAGGGACATGATCTGAAAAATAGCTATTGACCATATAGTAAATTACAGGAATATTATAGCAGAAGCACATCTAAAAGCTTGTTTCTCTGATCTTTTGGAGGGACTAGGGCAACATCTGGAGGGAGCCAGAGTCAAAATGTGTGTTATTATTGTAAGATAATCAAAAGATTTCAGAGCATTTTACCAAGGAAGGGGCAATTGTTGTCTTCATTATAAAGATATGTAGGATGAAGTGTTTCTTGCAGGGCAGAGGCAAAGATAGTAACAGAAGCCCAGTGTACTGAAGCCCTCGTGTTTGTTTTCTGGGGGAAAACTGATTTCAAAGGAGAAGCACTTATTTCTCACCTTTTCACTCAGGTGAAATAAAAGGGTATCAAATGTTCATGACTGTATTTCCCCAACTCAATAGATGACCTGTAGGATTTATTCCAGTAATTGAACTCTCCAAAAAGTTAGCCATCTTAAAATCTCAGATATCATTCTTCCCTGCCATGAGAGCTCCTCCCTCCATCTGCTGTTTTACACTTGTTCAAGGACCAAATTTAATCTTTTTCTACAGGCAAGTTTTCAAGACATAAATTTGTTTTAAATTGAAAATCCAGTATATTATGTCCTTGAAAGGGAATGTGTTGAGAATTGTATCCATTTCAAAAGATGATGCATCACCTATGTCTAGTGTTGAAAGGTATTTAAGATGGATATTTTTAAAGTTAGAAAAGCTATTGAAGTTCTTTTTTTTACTGGTTACACCTAAAAGTAATCTCTTTGTTGTGCATTGCTGTGAAGTAGAAGTGAAGACATGGTTGCATATTGTGTCCTGTCCACAAGTTGGTAAATTCAGACATGTTCACTCAGTTGCTTGTGTTTGTTACCATATCCCAAAATACCTGGCTAACTGCCCAAGGAGGTAATACTCCTATACTGCTTAAATAAGACTTCCTTGAATATTCATACAGCAGCACTCTAAAGTGTAGCCTGTGCTAGATGCATTCATCTTTATTTGGTAAAATGTGTTATTAATAACTCATTTGGGATCAGCTGCTATTTTATGAACCAGAAGGCAAGCCTCCTTTAGAAAATGTAATTTGCTTTAATAAAAACCAAATTGTGTATACCTCTATGCTGTTATGACTTCTGTAGCTTTCTGGTACAGTGAACATGTAGAAATTTTTTTGTGTACTTAGTGTAGTCATTTCTTAAAGTGGAAGCAGTTGAGGATTTTTCAGCCCATCAATGCAGTGCATCAGTTTAACTCCATGATTTGCTAGTAATAAAACCAGACTCCTTTGAGGAGTTCAGCCAGTGTGAAAGTGTATTGTACTGATTTTCAAGCACTGCTGATAAACTAGTTTTCAGCTCCATGCAGTATTTCAGTTCTTTAACAAGGACAAGTGATAGGGGAAGTTACTATCCATTACAGCAATGCCTTTAATCAAACTTGCTTAGATGACTACAAGACTACTAATTAAACAGTTTGGTAGGATTTGCCAAAGTGTTGCTGAGCTGTGCCCCAGGAGAGAGCCAGAATGCTGTAGGTGTGAGGGAGGGTGGGCAAGCAGAGAGCTCTCCTGCCTACCAAGGTGAGGTTTTCTGATCATCAGGAACACACCATTAGGGGCAAAGCTATTCCTGAGGGCTCCCTTTGGTGCATGGCAAAAGTGACCAGTTCAAATAAGGAAAAAGGTTTCTACAGGCATGTGCCTACAGGCATCTGATCCAGAAGGGCTTATTCTGTTGTTGTGTTATATGACATATGCTGATATGATTCTCTTAAAAGGCCTTTGAGAAAGGGAAACTTAGCACATCCTACCACTGGACTTCTCACCAAAGGCCACTAAGGAGTCAGCAGCTTCACAATGTCAGGGATGTTTGGTTTTGAAGCTGTAAAAAGAAAAGCCCTAGTGTAAGAAACTTTCTGCTAAATGAGTGGGACTGTTTTAAGATACTGGATGATGCCTGTGCATGGATAAATCAATTTCACTGATACTGGCAGAAAGGAGCATCTGAGTTTCTGTGTCCCAGCGCTGGGTACAGCAGCTGCTGTGCTCCAGTCCCAGCAGAGATCTGCTGAGATAATTCTCTGAGGAGCACTTAATACCAGCACATTAGACTCTGTATGGGCATGAAAGCAAAGTTGTAACGCTTGGCTTCCAGCATGGAAAATGTAAAACACTCTGTATCTACAGAATTTGGTTTTGTTCTGGTTTAATTGAGCACAGTAATGCTACTTTTAGAAAAAAATATAGCTGGATGTTTACTGTGAGTAAGCCAGAACAGTGCTCTGATGAACTTTTACACAGGAACTGTGCATGTTCTCAAAACAAGGAAGGCGTTATCAGTTTTATAAGATTTTGCTCTACTATAAAGCAGTTATTCTTCAGGCTTTGGCTCCTTATTTGTTTTAAGGTTTCTCTTTCAGATAAGGTAGGGCTTTGTGTTTTGGAGCAAGCTGGGCGGAACTCTGCAAACTGTTACTTTCAAGAGAAATTTGAGACGGTGGGATGGGTGACTGGGAGATTGTCTCAGGCTTTAGTTTTGATGAATGCTTTAAGCTGCTGGGAGCTGGCACGGCTTCAGAAAAAAGTCATCTTGCTTTGCCCTTGCCTGCTCAGTCCTCCCCCAGTCCATCCCCGGTCTTCTATCAGCCCAGGTGTTTGTGCCTGTGAAATAGGGAATTAATCCAGTTGAAAATTGGGGGTAAGAAAAGAAGAAAAAATATACTTATTTTGGATGTTTCCCTAGGCGTGTTTGCCATGTTCCTGCACAAATAGCAGCCAAAGGAAGAGAGTAGAGATGGGCCAGAATCAAAATAGTTTGGGGCAGCCTGAGATTGTTCCCTTCATTCATGCTGCTGTAAAGTGCCAAGCAAACCACAGCTCTAACACATAATTTTTAAAATAGTTTTTTTTCTTCTGTATCTTTCCGAACTTCAGTCTGGAGTTTTCTGACAAGCAGAGTGGGCAGCTCATGACAGGGCTGGTTTTCCTTTACCTCTTCTGAGGAGGCAGTGATTTTTTTTCTCTGCTCCTAGGTTCTGCTGCTTCTCTGTCTGAGCCAGCTGCTCTGTGTTTCCCTGTGTGTGTGCTGCTGCTGTGCTGAATACCTCACTGTCATCTCAGAGTAATTCTTCCAAATCTGCATCTCTTGGGTTTTGTGAAACGTTTCTTTCACTGTTGGTATAAGTGTTGTAACCTTTACACATTTTGTATACAGGGAAAAGAGAGACGACTGAGCTCTAAGTCTACTTAATTTTTTCCTGTTGGTGTCCTTCCCAGCTGCTTTTTTTTAACGCCCACTTGATTATCAAAGAGTCATTCTGTGCAGATTTTTGGGCCATGAAATTTCATACCTGCTTATGTGTTTGAACTCATTTCAGATAGAATGTTTTCTTCAGTGATTCTACTATTTACTTTTGTTTCTTTTCCCCTTGCAGCCTGAGCTTTGCTCCTTTCCTGGTGCCTCTCTCCCATTCTTGTCTGCCAGCCCCACTGTTCTTTTAAGTTCTTCCTTAAACCTTGCTTCTCCTAGCAACCTCTCTTGTTTTCCCTCACCAGCACTTGTTCAATTTACTGTTCAGGGTACGGGGTCTCTCTTTCTTGTTTGGACAGTATTGTTTGACTGTATCCAACTGTTACTTATACATGGTCACTTTATCCACGTTGATGGTTAATCTTGTGTCTCTCAAAATGTTTAAATTAATGTTTACATTTTTCATTCTGTGCCTGAATTTTCTTTTCCCAAAGCAAATACACAAACTAGATTATCTTTCAGTACCTTAGTATGGATTATTTTTAATATTTTTATCTATCTGGCACGTAGAAGAATTGAGAGTTGTTTGTACGTGCACTTTGTGGCAAGAAATATTATTTTATTTATATTTATTTCGCTTTTTTCCATGTTGTGCCTCCACGTTTGTAAATTTACATGCAACTATATCCCACAAAGGAGATTATTTACTTGAAGTTAGTAACACTGGGGATGCAGCCTAACCAGAGTCCTTTGAAGACAGCCAGTACTCTCCAAAGGGGCTGCGTTTTCAAAGGTGCCGATCAGTCGCTGCGTATTCAGCGAGCCTGGCCTGCTTTTGAAAACATTCCTCTGAGTGGGAATGACTCTGAAGACAATTATTAAGAAGAGCTACAGCATTAATTTAGTAAAGACTGAACTGTATGTGCACTGGGGAGTCTGGAGGTTAATGTAGCTGGCAAGCCTTGGATCCATCCCTCTCACTGGTAGAGGCGCCAGCCAGCATCCTGCTTGCCCTAGGATTTGTTTGCAGTCGCTGGAGACAGAAGAAGTGAGAAGTAGTGTCAGAGGCTAATTCAGATCTTAGGTGAGCCAGAAAGCTCCACTGCTAACCCATTCAGTTAACACCATGAGATGAGGCAGGCTGAATGCAGCCCACAGTGCCTGTCTTGTTTTTTAATAATCTGCCTAGGTGGTTGTGCACTGCTGGATTTCTGCTGTGAACTTTGTCTTCACTGTGGAGATGGAGGTGCTGCATGTGCTGAAAGGGAGCTGCTAGAGAAACATCCTCCTGGGCCTGGGGAAGGAATACAGCACCACTGCTTTTTGCCCCTAAATCGGGGATTTTAGAATAGGGAATATAGAAAAACTCAGTTTCGTGAAGTAGAAACATGCAGCTGTCTGCAAAGAAGGAAGAAACCCCACAGACCAAGATGCACTTAATTTTTTGCTCGTGCATTATTCTACATATATAAATAAAGATGGCTTTTTATGAAAATGGCATTTTTGCTTACCAGTTTGTTTTGTTAAGTGCTGATTTTATTTGTACACTTGAGTGCAACCTGTGATATGTAGTCCTATATGCCCCAAAATTGCAAACCTCAGAAACTTGGAACTCTCTAGGATTTCAGCCTCACAGCAAAGCTTTTATTATCAAAAATGAGTTTTCTACAAAATAATTGGGTTTGGTTATTATTTTCTAATCATTTTAGTTCACTGTCATTTCAAAGAGAAATGTTTACTTTAAACAATTACTGCTGTCATTCAACTTTAATAAATTGCTAATTTAAATGGTGAAAGTTTGTAAAGCAGCAGAAATACAATAGTAAGACATAATCAGAAATCACTTGGCATATGAAAATATGGGAAAGGAAGTTTGTGAATTGGGTGTTGAACTGAAAGGTGGAAAACTGGGTTCAAGGCCAGCCAAATGATGTCACTAGTTTTTTACCCTGGTATTACTCCATCTCTATGGCCACCCTCTCTTTTTTTTTACCCCCATGTATTTTTTATTGTAAGTACTTCTGGGAAGTTCATATCTTTTATATAAGTTACATAGAACCATAACACTGAAATTGCAGATATTTCATTTAGAACTTGAGAAAAAAGTGTTTTAACATTGAGTATTTTCCTTGTTTTTCAGTAAGTCTTCTTATTAAGCTTTGCATTTTTGTTTGCAGTCAGCTAAACTGCTCTTGTTGAGTACAGAGAGGGACTTAATGTTTTATTTTTTATATATCTAAAGGTTCTGGTTTTAGGTTTTGTTAGAAACAAAGCTTCAACTTTGCTTCAACTGAAAAAAGATAAACTTTGGTTAATGGGCAGCATGACTTATGAATGGCAGATTCCTGATGAGTGTCTTGTAGTCATGATTCCTTAGCATTAGTCCTCTTTCTGTGGTATGGCTGATTTTATAGTAAGCTTGTAAAAATAAGCAAAAGAAGTTCTGGGGGTAGCTTATGAAAACTAACTGACTAAAAGAAATACTTTTTGTCTTCTCTCTGTTGTTCATATGTGCCTGTATCTCCCAGATGTCAGGCTAGTAGTGAAGAATTTTGATACAGTATAATGAAATAATCTGTTTGAAAATTTCCTGATTAATTTAGATTGTCAGACACTAAAATAAAGATTTATTAATTTTAATTTATTTTTTTAAAATTGGGGGAATAGCTGTATTGTAAATGATAGTTGTTATTTTAGAAGCATCTTAATTTTTTCCTGCATCTCTATCTATAACTTGGGCCAGTGGTGGGTTTGCCTCCTGCTACGTGTTAATATTGAAAACCAAGGAGATTTTTCTGCGTGTAAGTACTTGAAAATTGCTGGAATATGTGAAATGTAGGCCTATCTGCAGGACAAACACACGCTTGTTTTGGTATTGAGGGTTTTAGGTTTCCGGTACTACTCATTTAATCATGAACTTTTGTTTCCTCTGGTGCTGAGAATGAGATCATTATTGCTGTGATTCATGGTGCTCTCACGATATCCAGAGATTATGAGATTATAAAGGCAGAAAAGAAGAACTCTGGCCACTTGGCCTGACCTCTTGCATTATGTTGCTCAAAGGATTCTCTTGAATTAAATATGTTGAAGTAAAGCCTTTAGACTCATCCGATTTTGATTTTAAAGTTTCTGATGATAGGCAGTCAATCACATATCTTTGTGAAGTTATCGTAAAAAATAAACAGAAAAGGAGAAGTGGTTTAAACTGCCAATGTTTTGGGTTTGGTTTGGTTTGGTTTGGTTTTTTTAACCCACATCCAGTTGGGCTTATGCCCTGTTATTTTGTATGGGTATATTTACAATATCAGTAGCTTTCTATCCCTTTAGAACTTTTCCATGTGCTTGCAGTCTCTGTATGTAAAGTATCATTGTTTTCTTTCGGCTTCAAAGAAAATGTTTATCTTATGATTGTATAATTTTTGAATACATATTAAGTATTATCTGTTGTTTTCAGCTGTCGTATGTTCTCCTGAACTGTTCCAACTTTGAACAGGAGTTTGAAAACAACTGCCTGTTTTTACAACTACTTCCTGCTGATAATTGTGCTCACAATATTCCCAGTAAAGGCCAACTCACTGCTACTGCACGACTTAGATTTCCACTTTGCTTTTGCTTTGCTGTAGCAGCTACACGTCTAATCAGGGAGAGTGAGTGCTGGAGGCTACCTTAAATCAAATCCAGAAATGCCACATTTTTACTGTGACCTTTGCTTACAGTTTCAGTGGACATTTGAACTAACTGCTCTAAGGAGCAATGCGACTGTATGTTAAAGCATCTACAGAGTAGATCTAAATTACTTCAGAGTAATTTAGAGTACTTGTAGTCTGGACCCTGCAAGTGAATTTTCCATATTCTTTGCTCTAATATTTTGTTGGTACACATGCATGCAGTATTCTCTGGTTTTTTTTACTTGAACAAAAATTGGTATTTTTCTTCTTTTTCTTCTTTTTTTTTTTTTTTTTTTTTTTTTTCTTACAGTAATAGAGCCTAAGCACTTCTAATGTGCTGTTAAGTTTAGTTCTTAAAGTGTTTTTTAACAATTTGAGGTGGATGAAGAGTTGTTGGGTATACAGATATCTTTACTATAACTGTGAAATACCAAGATGAGGAAAGTTACACTGGCTCACCTGGGATCTGGGATGGTTTCTTTGTCTACTCTGTCTTCAGTGGCAGCAGGCAGACTCTGGGACCACTTGGTTGCTCACTTTGGTGCTTTGGATACTAATGAGCTGCTCTTCTTATGATTTTTTCGGCTGGTTTTGTTTGGTTTTAGTTTGTTTTTAAATTGTGATGAAATCTCTCAGAGTTGAGTTACAATTTTAGCTTATCCCATTGGTGAAGGTATCTCAGAGCATAGAATAACCAGACACTTTAAGTCAGTAATGAGCTAGGAATATTTTCAGACCTACAATGTTTCTCAACCATAAAACTGGTGTAGTGATTTCTTCCTCTCTCTGTTTGAGCTGACCCCTCTTATGATTCCTGAACAATTTCATTGTTAAAAGTCTTTCCATTTTCTCCTTTCTCACTACTTCAACCAAGAAGCTGTGTCAAATTCAGTAATGCTTTGTGTAAGTTTCTGAGCTCTATATTTTACAAATTGTTTTTGTTACCAATTTCCTTATTGTGTTAACATTCAAAATTACTTTAATGTCTTGCATAGTAGCATGCATAAGGAATTTTGGAATTTTTTTTTGAGACATTGAGTTTTCAGCTAATTAAGTATCCAGCTTTGCTGTGTTTTTCTCATGCTAAAATTAACTTTCACCAAATAATATTAACATATTATAAATTTAAATGCAAACGAAGGATAGAAAAGCTCAAGGACAAAAATTCTTGGTGAGACAAATGTTTATGTATAAACTGATTGCGTTATCTGAATTACTCTATTCCATGGCTGATAATGTTTAGAAGAAGTGTGTACTGTATTACTCTGGCATACTTTAGGACTAACTTACACTAATACTTCCCTTACCATAATGTAGTAAACTATATTGACATTGTGCCCTTTTTTTTTAAAAAAAAATAACTGAATTTCTTAATGCATTGATAAATATACAAACTGACATACACCCCCACCTGCATGCTTTCTTAGCTTCTCTCTTACCTGCTCTCACACTTCCCTTTGACACTCCTTTTAAAAACTGGAACATTTTTACAACGTGTAAGCCACACATGAGTAGCTGATAGGAGATCCAGATTGTGTTTGTTACTTTGATAGCAGTGAGAAAGCTACCTTTGCACCTGAAGCTTAATGGTGTTGTTTTGTTTAGTTTTTTTTTTCTTTTTTCTTTATTGCTATGACAATTTATGTGTGCTTACTTATGTGGAAACTTTTAGTAGTTTTGGCTTGTTTTTAGCTATGAGTTCCAGCTGTGTTTGTAATGGGTTGTAGACTGTATATTTTTGCAGCAGCATAAGATGTGATGGACTAAGAATGCAAAGGTAATGGATTTTCTTGGTCAGAGAAGAGTGCAGCCAAAGTGGCTTTCTTTTTGTAGGTCTTTGATAGGTCCTTATAAAAGAGGACACAGGAAACTTAACGCAATTTTCTTAGTTTGCTTTTCCATCTTTTTTTCTGGTATCCTGGGCCCCTAGGATGGCACAGGATACTTAAATGCTGCTTTACGTTTTTCAATAAAGTGTAATAAGAGTATTCTGTCCTGCTGGTATTGTTGCTTTTTGTTATCATTGGGTTTTTCTTGGGCTGCAGTATGTGGTGACTATTGCAAGTCACACAAGGTGTTGGCTTGTTCTTTGAGACCATCACTCCACATATGCAACTTGTGCAGTAAATGCAGTGGGTGCTGGCAGGAATTTCTGCAGAGTTTAGCTGTGGGCTGGATGCTGGCTGTTATCAGCAGTGGTGCATCCAAGTAGCTAGCTCACATTTGGTTGTTTTACAGTTAAACCTGGCTTTATTTCTTTCTTTTTATTTTGGGTTGCAAACGAAATTAAGAAATGGTGTCACATTCAACAAGCATGTATATTCCTTGACTTCTTCACAGACATGTTACTTGACCTCAGTGATCTTCTTCAGGTATAGTATCTTTGGGTTTTTTATTTGAAACTTTTTGGATAATTGTTAAAGATTAATTTGAAACAAAGAGCTGTCACTGTGGGCTGCTTGGGATGGTTTCATTTCTCTCAAAAAATTGTGAATTGGAAAAATCACTGGACTTGTAAATCTGAGTAATTGTTCAGTAAGATTAAATACAAAATATTTTTGCTTTTAACACTGCAAATATACCAAGGGTTAGTATGATCTCCTTTCATCAGGATTTAGAGTCACTGCAATGACACAGGGTCAGATGTTACACATTTTTAAAACAACGATTGTTGAAGACAGAGGTAACATTTTTGGTAGGTAATACTGTGTAAATGGATTAGTGCACTACAGAGATGTGGTTTTTTTAATAAAATATATTTTGAGAGAAATACATACTTGCTTTGTACATAGAAATGTAAAGATTTACTGACATATGCTCTCTTACCCTCATTCTCCATGTTACAACTGTTTTACATACAATGTGAGTAGGTTAGTTGCATCTATTTTTGTCCTCCCAGCTGTCTTGGTAAATGGCATCCTCTGAAGACTATTTATTGCTTGAAGCAATCTGCTGGAATTGCAATAATCAAATGAATGTTTAGTTCTTAAAATTAGTAACTTTTTTCTCTTTTTCTAAACTCATACTGAATTATTTTGATTACTTATAATCAAATTCTTCATGTGTAGAATGGGATGTGTATTTCTTTCTAAACACAGGTGATTTTCGTTAAGGTTTTTATGAGCTAGAAAGATTATAGTGTTGTGGTTTAGTCCTGGATAGCAACTATTAACTCTGTCCCAGCTGAAACCAGGACATACTGTAAGAAGAACAGTCACACAATGTGAAAAGGAAGAGGTATTGTTTCTATAAAAGAAAAAAGGTATTGGCAGCAGGAACAGTCAAGAAAGACTGAATTATTTTTTCCCTTCTGTACATTACAGCCAGAAAAGGTGTTGAGATGAGGCATATGAGGATTAAAAGATTAAAGAGGGGTAACTGAAGAGATGGGAGAGCCAGAAATAGATTAGTAGCGGGGAAATAATAAACCCCACAAGAACAAAAAATGCAAAATTTTAGTCTCATGCTCTGTATTTATGTATTTAACTGTGTGGAGACTTCTGGTGTGCTCTACTTCATAGCTTCTTTAAGGTGAATATGAGTAAATGGGAATCTTAAAGGTTATTCTTAACAGTAGTTTGCCAGAAGGTCTTGTTAAAGGACTTAAAAATGAGGTTTTTTGGTCCTAGCTTGATTCTTCTCTCACTCTGAGTTGTTTTTTGTTGTTGTTTTTTTTTTTTTTAATGCAACCAAAAGAAAGAAACAAACAAAAAATCTTGATGGCAAAACATTTATGGCTCAGGCAGAAAAATTCAGCACAATCTGCATTAGATCAGCCTTTACCCACAGTTTGGTGTGATTGTGTGCCTAAGAAAGAAAAGCAATTAGCTCATTAGATGGTACTACAATACCTTGAAGTGCCTTTTTTTTTTCCAAGTACAGCTCTCCCATCCTGAACTTGGGATATGAGCATCATTAAAGAAAGGTTGATAACAGTAGTAGTAATGGCAGTGGTTTGGGTTTTTTTCCCAAAATATTCAACTTGTTCAACCTTATCTGTGCAAAATAGGTCACACTGATTTAGGTAATTGCTTTTCTTGGTAAAATGAGAAACGTGTCAATTTTATATCAGAAAAAAATCACATCTGAAAATCTAAGAAACAAAATACCGCAGAGCTTTCCCAACTCTAGTTTAGATGCTTCTGTCAAATGTTGAGGGTTTTTCTTCAACTTTTTCTATTTGATGCAGCTTAGTTGCTGCAAGAAATGAAGTGACCTGCAGAGCTGCTAATCATCTGACTGCAGGAATTTTTTCAAGAAAATTGCTGAAAGAAACATCCTTAGGGAGTATCTTCATGGAAACTACTGCCTGAAATGCAGAACACCTTGAAATAGATTTCAGTGGATTTGAGGGGAAAAAAAAAAAAAAAGAATAACATCCCGTTGTGTATTGCTTCATTGAAAACCAAAACAAAGAGTAAGTTTTAACTCCATCTACGACTAAAAAAGATAAATGAAAGCCTGTGAAAAAAGTCATCCATTGCTTCCTTTTGCTATCTTGGAAACAATACTACCTATGCCATTCTGCATGCCACTTATGGAACCCTTCACAGCAATGACTTTCAACCAGTGTGTTGCAAGTGCTGGAACAGCCAAAACCTCTTCAGCTTGCAACATAAGAAAGGTGGTAGCTAAAAATAAGATTAAGGAGATTTGAATCTGCTTTACCTGCAACTCAGTATTTGTTTAATTACCTCTCACATTTGTGTTTTTTCACTGTTGTTGTTTTAACTTTAAAAAAAGAAAAAAGGGAAGGGAAACTGTATATCCTCCTAGGCTCTGGTCTGTATTTCTTGTACAACCTTTTCTTTGAGTTGCTTTACAATTTGGACCCATTCTCCATAAAAATAAAATCAAAAAAACCCCTGTCCCCTATAGTGTAATACGCTTTTAGAATAGTATTATGCAGCTGAAACTTCCCAGCAGAGGAGGATACGTTTCACAGTTGATGACAATCTGTTTAAGAATTCTTATCAGTTTCCCTCTTATGCTGATGATTGAGATGAGTTTATTTTGTCCCACTGGTGAGCTGCTATGTTTCATAATGGGCTTTGGATTTTCAGAATTGCTATCATCTTAGAAAAAGCCAAAGTGTTGAGTGTGGGGGGTTTTGTGTGTTTTTTTGTTTTGTTTTGTTTTTATATGGTTGGTTTTCTTGTGGTTGGTTGCTTTTTTGTTTTGTTTTGGTTGGTTGGTTGGTTGTTTTTTTAACTTTTTTTTTTTTGTGTGTGTGTGTATTTAATCAAAAGGCAATTTCTCTAGGTTTTTTTTTTCTCATTTTAACTTGAGGTGGAAATATGCCCTATGTCTCAGAAACCTGCTCTTGAAAGTGTTGTCAGAATCAATATGCTTCTGGTACATTTAGACTTTAAAGCATTACCTGAAATAAACTGAAAATGTCCAGACCACTGCTACAAATCAGGCTCCTTCCTTGTGCAGAGCAGAGCCATGCTGCATGTTGATTGAGTTGGGAGGTAGATCAGTCATCAGGCTGTGACAGGGAAAGTATTTGCTTATATTTTCAGATACTGCATTTTACTTGCAAATATCATCTTTGGAGAGGTCTGTAATCAGGCCTTTTGTTTGCCTTTTTGTTAGTCCAATCTAAGCGACAGACCTCACTTATATGGGAGAGTTGTGAAGCCTGTCTAGCCTTGGCCCAACTTTTGAACAGTTTAATTTGCTCATCTGTTTCAGAGCAGGTCAGTCCTTCCACCTGGAGAACTAATTGGCTGAAGTTTTGATTTCAGTGTGGTGAAACTCTGCCTTTCTCATCCTGGGAAAGGGCAGTTTCTTTTTTAGCCTCTTGTAATTTCCAGTCTCAGGGTCTTCATGAGGTGGTCATAAAAGACTTTGGAAAGAGGTGTTGGTGGTGCTTTGATCTCCAGTTTTAGCCTAGTAAAACATAATTTTTAGTGTGCCTTGTGGTGTGTCCTTCTGTTAAGCAAGGATAATTCTTACTGAGAAGATGTTAGACAGAGCCGGCATCTGATAGAGCGTGGCAGGAGGATTTGCAGCAATGGGCACAATTAAAAGGAGATGTTTTGACTTGGTATCAAGAAGAGGTTTTTCACAGTCAAACTTTGGAATAGGTTGCTTAGAGAAGTTTTGAAGTCTGTGTCCATGGAGTTTTCCAGACACTGAGCAGCCTGGTCTTTCTTGTAGCTCACCCTGCTTTGAGCAGGAGGTTGGGCTGGAGACCTGGTGAGATCCATTCTAACCTGAACTGTACTGATTCTAGATAAGGGAAGGGGATGTGCAAGAAGTGAAAATTGGTAACTGATGCCTGCTTGATCTAGTCCTAATCTCTCTTCAACTTCTGTCACAACTCTCATCCTCTGTTTCATCTCTTCAGTTAATCTTGACAAGTAACAATACTCTCTTGTCCAGGAGGATTTTTATTGTCAGTTATTTTCATCCAGTTTTTGGTTTTACTTGTTTTTTTGAAGGATAGCATTGGCCTTCTCCTCCTCTATGCTTGGTGCAAATGACTTTTTGACTTTCTTGCATAATTGGTATGATAATGTTCATTGTACAGCTGTGGTGCTGAAGGAACAATGCTAGGTTTACTGCATATGTGATTAGCAAAAGTTGACTCTCCCTTCAGAGTCCCCAGAACTTGAAGGCAATGCTTTCAAGTGTAGCATGAGAGGAAGCTGCTTGATTTGGATTTGTGTCTCTGGTTGAACTGCAGCCAGACTAGCTGGGTTTGGAACATGTTTGTAGTTTTGTGTGTTGTCTTTTGAAGTTAAATGTAATGTTCTGGTTGCAGTATGCATCAAAAAACTAAGATGAAACTTCTTATTGTGTAGAGAAGAGTAAAACAGTCTTTCTTAAAGACGGTACTCATTTGCTTCAGTTTTTAATACTCTTTCTTCATTTAAAGTTAATATCATGTTGACTGCATTTGCCTTTATTGCCCCTATGCAAATTGCTATGTTGATTGAGTTAATTTAAACAACCTGGTTGGGACCTTCGGGCATTACTATACTAGAAATGTTAATAATGAATCAAATAACCACAGGTGCCTCTTTCCCCAGCAACAGACACTCTCCTTAAAAACTCATTTGCTTTTCATGCTTGCTTAATTATTTAGGCAAGCAGCCATGGATATTTCACAGTGTGAATTCTCATCGTGTTCCAACTGCCCGGTCTTTGTCTTTCTAAAAGACAGAAGACCTTAAACACTGTCACCATTTGTAATTTTTTTTCCAGAATGCCACACCATGATCTTTGGAAATTGCTCACAGTGATAGAATATTGATTTATAAATATATGGAAATTGTGCTCAAGCAAAAGCATTCATTGAATGATTGCAGCTTTAATTTTTGTCACTGCCCAGAAGGTAAAGTGACCTGCTAACTGTATGAATGGGAGATGCTTTGTTTCCCAAAGAGAGTTTAAAATTCTGGAAGGTGTTAAACTAATGAAGAGCTGAATTCCTGTGTCACTGGAAAGGAGGTGTTTGTTGTTCTTTCTAAAAGCACCAGTATATTGGTATTTGTGACCACATCAAGCATGATGTGAAAGCAAGATGAATTTCTGAAAGGATAAGAGTCCCTATGGACGTGTCCCTTTGAAATCAGCATTTGATGACTGACAGATGTGAAATGAAAAGCCTGTCTCCAAAAAATACTGTGAAGGGCAAAGAGTGAAAGGATCTTTATAGAAAGATTTAACTGAATAATTAGAAGCCTCTTCAAATGCCCCTTTTAACTAATAAAAAGTCTTATGTAACCAGGGCAGAAATTAACTATTGGTAAAGGACATCTTACAGTATGTTAAGTTCTCTCTAAAACCTTAGGGGTAAAAACATTGGGGTTTTTTTATTTTCATTTTGGTTTTGGGGTTTTTTCAGTGCCTTGGTGAACACATACATTTTGTCTGAAAGATGTCCTCCTACTGAAGAATCTTGTTGTTGTTTTTTTTTAAATGTATAAAGCCAGAAGAAAACACAAACCAACCAACCAAACACACAAAAACAACAACAAAACCCCAAATCACTGTCAGGTCCCCATATATTTGTAAATTTATTCTGTTAAATGTAAACTGATTGTGAAATATGGTAAAAACTATTGGGGTATGCAGATATTAAAATATCCTCTCTGACAGAGATTGACAGCCCTCTGTACTAGATACTGATGTTCAAACCTAGTGATTGCCTCAAGTTTAGAAAATGTTAATATATGATCAAAATACATGAGAGAGCACAAGTCTCATGAAAGTCTATAGTAAAATTGTTACACTGGGGACAATTTGGGGCAAATACTGTTTTTCAGTATGATCCTTTTAAATTAAGGAGGGGGAAAAGAGACCAAAGTTGATATGGGAAGCTTTAAAGCTGTATCAATTCCAGTTCAAGCCAGAGACATCCTTCTAAAAGGGCATTTTTGTTTATTCACCATTCTAAGGACTCATAAAATTAGATTTTATGAATGCAAATGTCATATGGTTCTAAATTTGGAGTGTTAAGCTTTTGATGGATTGGAGTATATGAATTTTTATAAGAAGTTCTTAATGAAGAAAGAGCTAGAAATTAAAGTAGGCCTCTAAATTAATTCTCTTAATTTTCTAAGCTTAATGGAGTGTGAAAAAAAATACAAATTAAGAGAGTAAAGAAAGACTTTATCTATATGCCTGTTATATATCATATCTCATCGGTCACAGAATGTGTGTGTAATAGTTAAAATTAGAGACAGTGGCATAAAATTTTAGTGAAAGCGCCTCCCTCTAAAATCAGAAGTTCTTAAATATGTTTCAGCAGTTCAGTGCTTTGACAGATTTCTGGGTGAGCTTTATGCCATCCTTAATTTGCCATTTATGAGAAGTGTATTGTTTGAGAGGGGCTAAGTCTCTTTTCCTACTGATTTGTCAGGAAAACTGGAAGGAATTAAATATTCCTGATTTGTTTTGTGACTTTACCCTGGCATTAAAAACATGTGGGCTTCATGAGGAAAACAATATAGAGCATGTAATCCACTGTATATTGTGCTTTCTTTCTAAATAGGGAGTAACCAGAAACTGCACAGAAATGCACTTGTGATCAAAAGAAAGGAATTCCCTGATGTATCATTTCTATTTGAATTTATTATTTTGTGTAAATACGCTGCCTGCACCTTGAAGTTGCTCATGAAACACTGATGATGTGGGTGAAGTGGAAAAGCAGGTTAGATTTAAGTACCTTAGTTCTCAAGTAGACCATGGATCCAGAGACTTTTAGTTAGGCCAAGGAAAGGAAGATAAAAAACAGTCACTGAGCAATTTTATTCTTCATTTGCCTTTGCTTTACATTTAATTTGGCACCCACTTTGATTGTTAAGACTTCACTAAAAATTCACTGCTTATTTATGCCTCTTCATATTTATTTGTTCTTTGATGACTGCATTTATGGAAAGTTTGCTTGGGAGGAGTTTCTTAGAGAGTGACATGGTTTGATGGGGACTAACATGAAGTATTTGGATGTCGTTAGGAAAAAAGCCAGAAGGAGAAGCACTTGTCTGAATCTGAGGGGTTTTTTTGTAGTCTAAAATGAAAGAACTAGATGAGTTTGTGAAGTCTCTGATGGAAACATCATATGTACTTGGCTCCATTGAAGTAACTTTATTGATTAGTGCAGAGAAATCATCCTTGCAGAACCAGATCTAAGTGATGAGGTTTAAGATTTATAGCAACTTAGTCAGCCAAGTTAGAGGGCTGAAGCCACAGCCAAACCCCCACCCTTTATGTTAATATTTCTTAGACAAAAGGTCTGAGCAGGCCATTCCAAACTTACAGTGAATGTAGAACATCTAAAGCCAACTGAAACACTGCAGATACTTTGCTGTAGTATGTCTGCTCTTTCTCTGTGGCTCGTGGAAAGTCACATGCTCTCAAATTCCTGTATAAATTGCCAGATTCGGTGGTGCTTATATTTCTGTATAACATTTGGTGACTTATTTCCTAAGAAATATTTGTTTTTCAGCATATTTTGTTCACATAGTTCCCATGCAATAGTAGTTCTCTGTTGCCTGGTATTTCAGAAAAAAAAGGATGGTTAATTTAAGACTATACTTTTGTACCCTCCTGACCAGTCCAACCATTCATCAGGCAAAGCATGGAAGATATTAAGTACTTTCCAGTAAATATGGAATGAATTAACATCATAACATGTACACTTGATTGGGCAGTCACTATCAGGTTACATGATAATTCTGAGGATTTCTTTGAACTTCTATTTTTTAAACTTTATAAATTTGGGGAAAAATCATATGGGAACATTTTCCCATAAAGAAGGTTTTGAAGTGTTAGGTGAAAATGTGTCAGGTTTGTTTGTTGATGTGTATATATATATATATATATTTGCTACATAGGTAGCAATAAACTCGAGAAAAAAGCTTGCTTCTAAAATAATGTTGGTAAAGCTGATTTGTGAAACTGAAAGAGAATACACTTAGTAACATATTTTATTTCCATAGGCTTGTACCATAATCAACAACTCAGCTGTGTAATTGTCTGCTCAGTAAACACTTCCAGTACCCTGGTGTAGGAAAGAGAGTGGCAGTTCTGTTACACAAGAGCAATAGAGTATATGCTACCCTAAAAATATATTTTTTTAAAAATTGCTTTCAGTGTAGCAGGATTAAGATTTTTTTCTACTAACTTTGACCTTTATATGTGCTTTGGGGGGGAGCAAGGTGTTCTTAGAACTTCGTGGGAATGTTTGGAGCTGATTAGGAACTAGAGTATATCCTGTCTTTCTTGATGACCACAAAACACATCTGAAGATAGTGAAAGAAAACTTCCTCAGACTTTTAAAATACAAATGTAGTCACCCATGCAATAAATTGCAAATCAGAGTATGAAGAGTAACTCCTCCCCTCAGTTTACACCCTCCTTAGTGCAGCAATGAAGAAGGGGATGGGAGCAGGCTCTGGCTCGGGCTCCTTAGCAGGCTTGGTAGGGTTTTTCTGAAGTTATTAATATTTTTTTTTAAGTAGGGTGATTTGGGGCAATGTCCAAACAGTAAGACGTGACAAATAACCCTTGGGGCATGTAGCACCACTCCTTGTTTTGGTGGAAAAGTTTGGCATGTGCTTGTGTAATACTTAATTATCTCACTTCACATGATCATGCAGAGCTGAAATTTGCACTAACTTGTGAGTATTTGCACAGTTTGGTTACATTACAAGATGAATGACACTTTATATATACTGATATTAAAGTCAACAATGTTTCAAGATGTTAGATGTAAACCAAAAACTTGTCAAAGTACTACTACAGAGCAACACTGAGCTGACTGAAGAGCATAATAAACAACTTTTTGTAACTTTATAAGTATAAACTTATTGATTTACAGTGATAGTTTGTGCAGTTTTTGATACGCACCAAGTATTACTCTATACTTATGTGTATCAGTTGCCTTGCTTAAGATTAATTTAAAGCAGTTTAAGATTTTTTAAGTTGGGACTATTTTTTTCCTTTCTGTATAATTGTTCTATTAAAAATATTTGTGGCACAGGATTTAAATAATGGTGTTTTTTGTTTTTTAACAGGTGAATGTCTATGTGCTGGGAAAAACTTTCCTTCTGTTGGCCAGAGAACTCTGCATAAATGCTCCAGCCATAGGTATTTTTTTGAGTTGACTTTTTCAGATTTTGGGTGCATTTTCTGCATGTTTACTTGACAAGAATATGTAGGTATGTGTGTATATAAACACAGTACTGTGTGCTAAATACCAAAGTGGTAACTTAAAAATTAACTGGGAATCAGTCCTGGCAGAAGAGTATTGCTGACTGTGAAAGCCTGTTTATCTGAAGTTTTTGGAGCTAGATACTATTTGCTTTTACAAATAACTTTGTTGCTGCTTTTGAGTGTTTAGACCATACCAGGACAATGGGCTTGAATGTGTAATGAATTTATGTGGGTATACAAGCTTGCACAGGCCTGTCCCACTTCAGTCAAACAGAGATGCTAAATATTTGCCAAATTTACTATCTGTCCATCACCTGTAGCTGAGGTGTTTGGTGCTTGAAATACAAATGGCTTGGTGGAAAAGGAGGAGCAACTTTTTCCAAGCATGTGACTTAGTAAGTCATCACCAAAATCAGTACCAAGTCATAGGAAGGTGGGTTAAAGCGTCAAAGCAATTGTCTAGGCTGTAGCTTGTAAGCTGAGGGAATTCATGCCAATTCCAATTAAGAGTGCACTTACAGAGAGGTCTTGTGACTCTTACCCACCTCTATGCTGAAATTATCTTCCTGTATCTTTACCCACACTCACTCCCACTGTTCTTAATCTGTACTGAGAGAATCAGATGCCTTTGTGTTCAGGAACACCACACATGCACACCCCTTCAGATGTGCTGGGCACCTAACTGGCTGCTTTTCAGCAAGAGAACCAGCAGCTCACATATCAAGCATCCTTGGGTGGGCATCCAGATAGCATGTGGCAATGCACAGCTATCAGCCATCCTGGTGTGCTGGCTTCATTAGCATAACTTGATGTCTTGTCAAAAGTTCTTGTCTTCAGTAATTCACTTGCTTTCTTATTTTTCATTACTTTTTTTTAAAAGAGAGAACAGGCAGAATTTGTATTGCAGCTTAGTTTCAAGGTGCAAATTAATGCAGCTTAGGAAAAGGCAAGTGGAAAACCTTTCCAAATTAAATTTACAGGTGCTTGTTAGACATGGAATAGATCATAAAATGGTTTGGGTTGGAAGGGACTTTAGAAATCATCTAGTTCCAAGATCCCAGCGTAGGCAGGGACACCCAACTACAAGACCAGGTTGCTCAAGGCCCCATCCATCCAGTCCTTGAACACTTCCAGGGAGGGGGCATCCACAGTTTCCCTGGGCAACTGATTAGATTGGTCTTGGAATGATTTTGAGAACAAGGATTTGTTAAAAACAGTATTTCTCGTTGGCTTATCTGTAACAATTTTCAGACACAAGGAAATCATCTATTTTTTTCACTCCTGAGAAAACTGAAGGCTACTAATTATAAAATGACAGCTGATAGTGAATGGAAGGGACTGTTTTTAAAACAGAAGGGGAAAGAAAGATCCAACAGCTTTTGTTTAAGGTGGCTTATTTATAATATTGACTCAAAAAACATTGCAAGTATTTCTCTAATGTGTGAAGATGGGATATGGCTGCCAATACTACAGCTCTGGGCTAAATCCATGATAAAGCCTGTGCCTGCATTAAGCTTCATTGGTATGTCTTGGCTCTGGCCTTTCAAGTGGGGTGCAGTTTGACAGGTGCAAGTGTCAGTGTTGCTGATGTTTGGGCAGGCTGGAGGCATTAGAAGCCTTCAAATATAACCACAGGACGATTTTCATCATCTTTGATTACACTCATGGTTTGTCCCACTTCACAAAAAAACCCCAAACAACACAAACCCTGAGTTTCCACACATAAGCTCCCTTTTTTTGTGCAGGAAAATAAAGGCTGCTGTCTCAGTTACCAGGCAAGGGAACTGCTGTATTTGCAGTGATAGCTGATGCTCTGTGCTGAGGCACACAGGGGACAGACTACAGTATCATCACCCGTTAATTGTCCTGTAGATGAACTAACAGACACGAGCCATAAGATCAGCAATGATCAAGTACACAGGATTTAGGACAAGTAAAAACATTTTATATTTAACAGATTCGTAAACTGCTCTAGTTTAGAACATTCTGTTTGAGTCAGCTGCGGTCTGCAAGTTAGTTATCTATATACAAAATAAATGCACAGTACGTGCGAAATTTAACATTTTTCTGCTTGGTGCAGTCTTAATAATTACGTCAAATAGCTTATGAATAAATAAAATAAGATTAAATTCAAGAGCATTCCTTCACTTATTTGTATAGGCTGATGTAGCAGATAGGTAAGTAGCATAACATTCCATACTGCTGCAGAGTTCTTAGTAAAATTTAGAAATCCCTTTATGTGCATCACTGCAGTACTGGAATACCATCAAGGTGAAATGCATCATGCATAGAAAATGAGCTCAGGTATCTGTCCGCCTTGTACTCCAGTTCCATTAGTACTGTCCGAGGAGCACTGGAACTGGAACGTCACTTTCCCGCACTGCACTTCAGTCATTCCCTCTTGCCCAAAGTAACTGAGTTCGTTGCCATCGAGAATAGCACTTACATTGTAAAACGTGTCCTGCTCAACCTGCACGGGGTGTTCAAACCACACAGAGAAAGTGTTACTGGAGCCGTCGGAGGTAAACTTTGTCAGGTTTTGAGCAAGGACAACTCCTAAGCGTTTCAGTTCGATTTTGACGCTGTACTCGGCTTTGCCGCAGCTCGACCCATACAGCCCCAGTCCTGCTATAAATATCCGTTTGTCTACGGCAAACTGAATGCTGTCACAGCGCCCTCGGTACCGCCACTGATTGCTGCGGTACGCAGAGGACTGGAACCGATGGCACCGCTGAGGTACGAGTCCTTTTCTTTTTGTCAGCGGGAACTCGAGTTTGGGTTTATTGGCCGCCGTGTACCATAGGAATATGTTGTGAGTTTCCTCAAGGGTGAGGATGTCAGACTGGGCGGCTCCGTTGGCAAACTCTTCCAAAGTCATGGTCGGAATCCGCACCAAGTACAAAGCTTTTCCTAACACGTTCCTCTTGTTGCGTGGTGTAACTGGCAGCCCTTGCCTTTTGCATTCGGCCTCTGCCCAGTTGAGAACAGCCTCGAAAACTACCACTTCCTTGGTGTTGAGTGCCTCCCGGGTGACAATGATCTCCAGTGTCTGTTGATCTATCTCACAGAAGCCCTCTGACTTCAGTGCCATTTCTGCTTGAGCATCAATCACTTCCCAGCAGCGCTGCGTCAGCTCTGGCTCCTCAAAGAGCCTGCTCTGAGACAGCAGGACACAAGCGTTCTTCGCTTCTAAACTGGTCTCCAGAAAATTGACGCAAGCCTTTGCTAGGGCCGGCACAATGTACTTCTTGGCAGCATACAGTGTAGCCAGAACCGTGTCAGCTTCCAGGTCTATTTCATCACTATACATGTATCTAGATAGGGTGAGGAAAAAAAAAAAAAGTAGTTTCTTAGGGGAAAAAAATAGAGGTTGTGAAAGACTGATCTATAGTAATCCTTGCTGGCAGTCAATCTGACATTCAGTATTTGTCAGCACATTAAGTAAACAGTAATAGATGCATATTGCACAATGCCATTTAGGAGATGTATATGCTATAAGCTACTTTGATTCTGTCCGTGTAATTAGTAGAGTTGTAGTGGCCACTTACTTTAATAGGATTAGAAAGGCTGCAGGTTCCACATCTGGTATATGGATTTCAGATTTGACCTCTGCAAGATCACCATAAAACATGGCATAGAAGACAGAGCTACCCACTGCCAAAACATACTGGAAAATAAAGAGAAAGAAGCCTCAGTAATACATATTGGTAATAGCTGAGCGTGCTGGCTTTTGATAAGAGCTACGCTTAGGGAAAGTTAAAAGCTGCAGTGGAGGGAGAAGGCTGCTGCAAGACTGCTGCCTTAAATTGCAGCGTATGTGGATTACTTCTGGGATTAGACGAGAGCAGTGATTAGAAAAAAAATAAAAGCGGGACCTAGTTTTAAGTCAGGGGGAGAAGGCGATATGCGCAGCAGCATTAAAAAGCCTAAAATTATCTGCACAAACCTTATGGGCAGGAACTTTCTTCGATGCCCCCGGCGGCCCCACGATGAAGTGAACGTCAGCCATGAGTTCGTTATTGAACATCAGCGCGTTCCTGCAAGCGAGGGGAGGAGGGAGAAGCCCGGTTAGCGGCGGGCAGCCCCTCACCGGCTCTCCCAGCCCCGCTGAGCCTCCCGGTGACTCCATCCCATCCCGGGCCGGCCCAGCCCTGAGGCCTGGCCTCGGCGCAGGTGCACGGGGCCGGGCAGCTCTTTTGTCCCGCCCGCCCGGGGAGGGTGACGGCGTCCGGCGGGGCCTGGCCCTTACCTCTCCCGCAGCGTGGGGTGGAAGGACTGCCAGTTGGCACTCTCCAAGTTGTTGTTGTTGAGGTTTTGGAGCTGTGGCGGCGGGGGCGGCTGGGCGGTCTGCTGGAGCTGCAGGGCGTTCTTCTTGGTGTTGGCAGCGGTGGCTGTGGCGGCGGCGTTACTGTTTGCGATATTGGTGTTGGTGCTGGCAGGGTAAAGTTCTGCAGCCATCTTCTTCTTCAGGGACAGGGGCACTATCTCATAGCATCCTGGCACCTTGCCGTTTGACCTCACACTCTTTTTGGACTTCTTTAAGGTCTCTGGAAGCAGAAGAAAAAAAGTCAAACACTTCATGATCCTGCCATTGAGGCAACCATGGGGCAGTGGCATGAGCAAGAGAACTAACAAATCCCAAATGCGAGTCTCACTATCAGGATATTTGGTGTGCTTCTAGATGCAGGGTGGTTTGGTTGGTTGGTTGTTTTGGTTTGGTTTTTTGTTTTTTTTTTTTTTGGTGTGTGCGCGTTCTTTGGTTACAAGCCCGATGCTCCTTTCCGGGGGGAAAGGGATGATGCTGTATCGGATCAGTGCCAGCGCTCACCTTGGCTCGAAGGGGGGTCCCAGCCTCCACAGCACTGCCACGACTGCAGTGGGAGCCCGAGCAGGGCTGGCAGACAGTTCCTTCCCCCGAGAAAGGAGGAGAAAGAAAAAAAAAAAAAAAAAAAAAAAAACAGAAAAAAGAAAAAGCAAAGAGGAAAAAAAAAAAAAAAAAAAAAAAGCCCAAATCCAGCAACAAAACCCCACAAATCCAATCCAGCCGAGGCGGTGCGTCAGGAGCGAGAGTCAATCCACAAATCCTCTGAGTGCAGCAGCCTGGCGAGGGTGAAGCGCAGCCAGCCGCCCGATCCCCGCTGCCAGCGCCGGCGCTCCGCTCCGTCCTTCCCCGCCCGGCGGGGGCACATCCGCGGCGGCCGGGCCCAGGCGAGGCGGCGGCTCTCCGCAGTCCCTCTCCCGGGCGGCCCCACCGCCGCTCGCACTAACTTTCCTCCTTTCCCTGCGGCGGTCGCCGCTACACGACGCTGCTCGTCCGCGCTGCTGCTCCTGCTCCTCCCGCCCTCCTCGGGGGCGTTGCTGACGGCGGGGCGCCCCGGCTCCTCTGCGGCGGGCGGGCTGGCGGCGCTGCCCGGGGCGCTCCCCTCACGGCGGCGGGACTCGGCGCTGCGCGGCCGTGCTCGGCGCGGCTCTGCCGGGCCCAACCTCCGCCTCCCGCACTAATAGGCAGCCGCCGCGCCGCGCGTCACGGCCTCCCGCACCAATGGGAAGCGGCGGGGGGAACCGCCCCCCCCTTCCCCGCCCCGCCGTGTGTCAGTCCCGCCGCGCACCCCTCCCCGCGCCCGCCCGAGGGCGCTGCGCTTGCGGCTCCGGGCACCGGATCGGGCTGCGTGTACGTGCGCAAGACCCGGACGGTGGCGAAGGGCGGGGGGGAACGGAGAGCATCTATAGCTCCGCGTCCCGCTCTCAGCCGAACTGAGTGCGGGGACCACCGGACCCGCCGTGCGGCCCAGGGGCTCCTGGAGCGGGGCGGACGGTCCTGGGCGCACACCGCCTTCCCAGGGCGGCCCGGGCGGGGGCGCCGCCGCGCCGCTCACTGCCACGCTCCGCGGGGAGGGCCGGGCCGCCGCGCAGCCCCGCCGGGGTCAGCTGCGGGAGGTTATGGACATGGCTGGAGCGGAATGGATTAAAAAAAGTTGTCAGATATTTCCCCCCCGTTTTCGCAGCCCAGAGGCCACCGTGCCCCGGTGGTACGGGCCCTCCCGGCCTGGGTTCCCGCCCGCCTTCGGCAGTGTTTCAGCAGCCACGGTGACCCCGCGGCTGCCTCGCCGTGCCCGTTCCCGTGGGGGGTGGGTGGAGGGCAGGGCAAGGCTGCGGCCCCTCGGTCCGGCACAGGCGTCCCGGTTACCTGTTCTGGCGGGGAAATCTCTATTTTAAACACTTTCCGATTAATTTTTTTCTCTATTATTTCTGATAGTGACTATGTGGCACGGAGGTAGTTCCTAAAAGTCCAAGTCACAAGTGAGATAGAGAAGGGAAAGCCTTCAGAAAACAAAAATAAAAACATTCTTTCTTAAATAACGTGTTTCTATCTATCTGTTTCACAGCACCCTTGGTCCTCCAGCCGCAGGGTCTCTGTGGGCAAACAGAACGCTCTGGGGAGCAGGAGCAATAGTGGGTTCTTTAATACCTAATGGGAGAATCGAAGTGTTTGAGCTTTACAACTTTTAAACAGCTTCTTTACAACTTCTAAACAGCTTCTTTACAACTTCTACAATTTTTAAGAAACTGTTTACATCCACGTGGGATGTTTATCTTACCCTTGGCCCTGCATTTTGTATCCACTCGTGGCCTCTTTAAGGCTTTTCACTTAAAAGCCACCCGCATATTCATTTTCTCACTGTTTGGTAGTTTCAGAATTTTAAATTAACGATGTGCAGTGTTTTGTCAAATGACCTGCGGGCGTGAATGCCAGCAGAAATGTCTGAGCAGCTACAAAGCAAATGTGTAAATGCTCCCAAAACTCGGAAGAGAAAAAGCTGTGAGCTGCCTCGATCAGCTCAGCGGGCCGAAGGAGCTGGGATTGGGTCCTCTCGGGATCAGATAGGGTGGAAAAGCATCCCGGGCATTACTTTGCATCATCGCATACAGTTCTGTTGTGTGGAAAGAAAAATTTAAGTGTCTGTTGAACCCTAGGCTATCACTCTGGGAAGGTTTTTTCTTTGTTGTTATTGTATGTTGGAATTGGTAATTTTTGTTGAGTAGAGAATCATATTTGGAAATACAGAATCACTGCCCGTGATAATCATGGGTGTCACGGTTTAACCCTGGCCCGGCAGATAAACAGATTTAAACCGAGTAACAGATTTATATATTAATCTCTCTCTCCTCTGAAAAAGGAAAGAGAGAGAGAATAAGAGAGAGAGACTTATGCGTTGGAAACTAAACTACAGAACTTTAATGAAACAGTAATGATAAATAGGAAACAGTACTAAATATATACAAATATACAGGAAAATTGATACCACGTTCCTCCCTCCTTTCCCCAATAACTCTCACGTCACCACCGAGGCTGCAGGGCAGCCCTGGGAAAGTCCAGGCTGGAATCCTGGAGTCAGCAGCAGTCGGGAGCTGGAAGCAGGAACACACAGATTCAGGCTGGCACGGATCAGGACCACAGGCAGAGGAATGGATGGAATCCTCCCAGGATGCTGAAGGAAGCAGGGAGGGCAGGAAGGAGTAGAGGTGTTTGACCCTTGTGATCCCTCAAATTTATACCGAGTATGACGTGTATGGGATGGAATACTCTGTTTGGTCAATTCTGACATCTATCTTGTCCGGTCCTCCCCAGAGGAGGGGTTCAGGTGGGACCTTGTTGCTCCTTCTGGAAGGCAAAATGTTCCTGAGAGCTGAGCAGTGTTCTTGGCTCTGCACACCAGTCTCTGTCTGTAACTATAAACATGGAGTATTATCAGTCCTAGAAGCAGGCAGTGTCTGAGAAACTTGCTATTAATTTCAGCAAGTGCAACTACTTACAAGAGACCCAGCTGAAAGCAAAAGTACAAAACAGAAAATCACCCTTATCCTGGCCCAAACCAGGACAATGGGGATCGGCTAAATCTTTCCCAAACATTTGATTTTTAGGGTCATGTTTAGGAGGTGACTGCGCTTGGGCATTTCTTCAGTTTTGAGGGAGATGTGTTTGGAAGTTCTTGCTTGATGAATGCTTTCATTTGAATGCTTCTGCAGGGCTGACAGGCATAATCACCTACAGTGCTATCTTGGTAATTATGGATTGCAACAGGGCATCATTGTTAGAACTTGGTGCTAAATGAAACTGCTTTGATTAATTGTAAATCCGTAAGATTGTTCCAGTGTTTCGAGCTGAATTTTCATCTTTATCGGTTTAAGTGCCCACACAGGGAATCAGCTAAGGAAATTGAGTTGAGACTAATAGTTAACAATTTACCGTACATCATGGATTTTCGGTCAAGTGATAAAAGGCTGGCAGGAAATGAGAAATTGATACCTCAAATAAGAGTAAACATGTGTTAAGTGTAGCTTTTACAAGATTGTTTGATAAATTATAAATTGGTTTAGGCAAAGCACAATCCATGCTGACATATTTCAGTTAGTTTGAAGCTGATAACACTTGAAATAAGTTTTTACATCTGGAGGCAGATCCGTGGCCAATGTAAATTGTCATAGTGCTGTTGATGTTAACTGTGTTCCAGCAATTTATGCCGAGGGAGACTAAGCTTCAGTATTTGTAATAAACAGGGTTTTGTGTTGGTGGAATATGAGTCTTGAGAAGGAGCTGGAATTAACTTTGAAAGTGTAAGCAGACTTTTGTTAGGGACATGGGATTTTATGCAAACGATTTTTTTCAAAGCTTAGTTTGTGGGTATTGAGACATGCAAAGTATCTCATTTGTTATTTTGCAGGAGATGTTAAAAGTTTTGGGCTTAATATACATCCTCCTTCTGCAAAAGCCTTTGCAAAGTCTTTGCTTTGGGTATAATTTCACTGATACCAGTAAGACTGCCCACATGTCGGAGTCAGCCAGGGGCTGTGACAGACATGTAGGAAAAACTTTGTGCAGTGCCTCAAAGTCTCTTGTCTATAAGGCAAGAAAGGATTTTGTTTTAACTAAAAAAGTGCTTCTAAAGCTTAGTGATCAGAGGACCTGGCCCAGCAGCACAGTCCATGTTGTTTGCTGAGGTATGAAGCAAGCCATCCACAACAGCCCTGCAGTGCCGCTGCTCAAGTACTGCGATTTCGGTCACAAAAGTTAGAGTTAGAAATAACTATTGCTTTCTGTTGCAGATCCGTGTTTGTATATTCCTCGTTTTGCTCACATGCTTGAGTTTGGGGATAAGAACCACGAGGTGTCCATGACAGCTCTGCGGCTGTTGCAGAGGATGAAGCGGGACTGGATGCACACCGGCCGCCGGCCCTCCGGGCTCTGTGGAGCAGGTATGTCAGAGGATGGGTGGATTGCCTCTTGGGAAAGGAGGAAGAGTTTCTTCTTTTCTTACTGGTGCCATGTTCTCTGGGTTTTGTGCCATCAGGCACCCACAGATTATGTAGGTCTTTATCAAAATAGTTTCTGAAACTCAAACTTAATATTTGCCCTTGCTGCTACGTTACTCGCTCAGAGCCTTTGTACCTTATGTTTTGGGTTTTTTAACCTCCTTTCTGGTGCTCTTCTCGGCCCTACTCTCTGCAGGCTCTATCTGCTAAAAGGTTTTTTTGTCAGCTAAAATGACACCATTAGTGCAAGCACTTTGATTTGTGTCTTTACTCAGAGTCTTATGCAAGAAATGCCCTCTCTGACCTGTTCTGTGAAATAATTCTCCTCTCTTTTTCATCTTTTCCAAGATCCATCACTGTCATGATGCTTACAAAAAACCTACTAGTTTGGGAGGGCTGGGTTAAAAGGTACTCAGTACCAGCCAGTGAAGGCAGGGTAACAAAGGGTGTACATAGTCACAGAGTTCACGTCTGTACTTTATTTTATTAGATCTTGCATGTGCATGCTGGAATGAGAAACAGCACTCAGACCTTAGGGAGCCCAGGACTATACAATCTTCTTGAAATTTCTAGCCACTAATTGTTAGGAGTACTTGCTTATTGCCCAGTGTGAAAAATTTGAATATTGCCTCTATGGGAGACCAGACTGGTCTTTAATTCAGCACATAGACTATATCCAGATGAGCAAGTAATTTAGTCAACAGACATGGGTCAACAGATTGAAGCAGATAGTGCTAAGTCCCCTACATCCATCCATGCAATATGCAGATCATGTGGTATACCATAGACTGGGTTTACTTTGGTTCCCTGGCCACGTGTTGTTTGACAGACCAGTTGTTAGTTCAGCCTCTGATGTTCCCATTAGGAACAGGAGCACTTAAAACACATACCTGAAATGGTATGCTGTATTCCCAAAGGCTAAAGCATAACATTTTTTGAGCTGTAATTTGTAATCAAGTTTATTGGGTAGGGAGCAAAGTTTGTAAAGTCAAGTCAGTCACTTGTATTCAGGGACACAGCTCAGCACAAGCATTTACAGCTTGTAGCTGAAGGCGGGGACAGAGAGGGGGACACTTATCTGACTGGTTTTTGCTCCAGGATTTTTTCCTTTTTTTGACTTTGACTTTCTCTGCTTATTCTCTAGCTCTGCTAGTGGCAGCAAGAATGCATGATTTCCGACGTACCGTTAAAGAGGTCATCAGGGTGGTCAAGGTTTGTGAGTCTACATTAAGGAAAAGGTCAGTGCAGTTTTACTGCTTTTATCTTTCGTTTACAGTACTGAAAGGTGGTGGAGTCTAAAATGAATGTATATCAGAGAAAACCAGGCTCTTTTCCTTTTCAGAAGTGCCAAGAAAAAAATAAGTACAGCATGTTTTAGCTGGTCATTTTTAAGCACTAACACCTGCCTCTTACGTAAGGTCTCAAAAGCTTAGAAAAGCTGGTGAGGAGCACTGTGCCCATTTAACAGGTGAAGAATTGAAGGCAAAAAAATGTTGGGTCAGCAGTATTTAACAGTGGTGTCATGTCCTAAGAAGAAATAATTGATTGATATATTCTCAAGCTTCATCAAGCTGCTATTTTGATGAAGTAAGCACTCATCCAGTTTCCCTCAGTTATGAAAAGTTACAAAATTTTACTTCCTCATAGTTCAGTAAAAAAATGACCTAATTGTGGCACACTGTGCTTTCTGTTGTCTTTAGCTGGAAATTTTTGTACCACTAGTAAAATCTGAAGTCATTCTGCCAAGGTTTCTCTTTACAAATCTCCTCTGGTGTCTCTCTTCCTATGCACTTTCCTGAGACCATCTTAAGCACATCCAGACAAGTCTAATTCTTGTTAATAATATTAATTTCTTCATTGTATAATATATTTTTGCCCCACATCTTCATTACTGGAACAGGAATGATACTACTTCCCTACCATCCATGAATGGTATAGGGATAAATTTGAAGTGTTTGAAATATCTTAAGGTTATCAGGATGGAGCAGTACAAATGCAACTCTTTTTCTCAGGTGAACAGGTCATGTGTTTTAATATGCATTTTCTATGATTAATGATTTGTGCACCCACAATCTTACTTCAAGATGCCTTTTTTTAATAGTTCATTTTTATTAAGAAAATTAGCATAATAAATTAGAGTTGGAAGGAAATTTAATTTGAGCAATTGTTTCAAGCGAGGAAATCTTACTTCAAAATTCATGCTTTGAAATGTTTACTCAAGTCATGCATATCAACTAAAATGACAGCATTATTTACTTTGACAGGGTAAACGTGACAGCTGAATTATTTTCATGGAGCTATAATTACAACGGTACTTATCACGAATCTATAAATTTGATTGATGTTTTTCAAATAAGAGCATGTTATATAGTATTTATCGAAGGCAAATAAAAAAATACCTTTGTATAAGTTCTTCTGTACTCCAGTTTTTTGCCTTTTTGTTCAAAAATACCTCTAAAAATGCCAGCAAGTAGAAGTTGTCTAAGTTAATAAGCACTTGCTTCTTTTTCTTTAAAATTTCTTTGCTTCTCAGTGTGATGTACAGTTTTATTTCCTTTTAATTATTGCTATAGTTACTCTGGTTTGTAAAGAGCTGCTGCTGCTTTGTGCATTCTGAAGTTGTTGAGTGTAGTTGAGTGAATGCTCATTAATGGATGGCGTTGGATGCTGCACTCGCCGATGATGACTTTGCCCTGACAGCTCTTGAAGTGAAACCAAACAGGAATCCTGTTCCTGCTGAAACATCCAGCCTGCAGGTTTTGCTGTATGGTTTGATTTAGTTTCCAGCTGGCTGTGTGGCTCATGAGGAGGCACAGGCCATTGGAAGTTGGATTTGGTTTGGGTAATGATGGATTTCCGTGGCAGAAATCTTCAAGGGAAGGAGTGGCAATGAAATCAGGTGCCTTCTCCCATGCCCTGTAGAGGCATCCCAGCAGCTCAGGAGGTGGGGGGACAGGGCTGTGCTGGTAGTGGCTTGACTGAGGTTGTGGGAGAAGTACTTTGTAAGAAGGCCCTGCTGGGCTTCTTTTTTGGGGAAGACCCTCAGCAGGGAATGTCCTTCCTTCCCTTCTGATCCTGTGCAATGCAGCTGATGCAGCTGTGTAAAAGGGAGTTGGTTCACCCTGTTGTTCACCAGCTGGAGAGCACCAAGCCCTAGGTCCCTGTATTCTTTTTCCTGTTTCACCACTGTGTAGTGGAGGAGTAGCTCTTAGGAGGTGGTTCACAAAAATATGACGTTGCTTCAGGTCATAAAAATGGATGATCTGATTATAAAGAGTATGTGTTTTGGAAGGAAGGAAGAAGCAACGAAGTCTGGCCTGTGGACCCTGTCACTCATCCTCTAAACAAGATTTCTTAATTTAACCACCTGTTTGGTTGAAAAACAGTGTGTGTTTATTTTTAATATGTGTGGGGTTTACACAGGATCTTGGTAAGAAAACTTTGTAGTTACCTCACAGGGCCTTCTAGCTTTGTGTTTTGAAGCACCCAATTAAAATGTAAAGCTTGTTGCTGTTGTTGAAAGCAAATGTATTAAATATTAATAAATGCACTGATAATTCTATCTCATTTCCAGTGTAATTGAAATTGTATTAACTTATATATCACTTTATATATTCAAAGTACTGTACAAATATTAACTAATTAGTCAAATTGTTATTTTCTTTGTAATCATCTATAGAGATAGCAGGAATTAACTTTTAATAAGCCCAACCCTTTTATTTAGTTTATTGTTCACATTTGTGCTGTTGTCCAATGCACCTGTCTTCTGCTGCATTTTAATCTTTACATACTTTGCCCCTTCATCTGTTTATTCGCCTATTGCATACTCTCTCTGCATACTAAATTCTTTCTTATCTGCAGTGAGAATAATTTTTGTGATACTTGTCCATTATGCATTATCTAATACTGCGTAGCCCTCATGCCTGTTTGAAGATCTTATGCATGTCTTTAATAGAAATAAAAAAAAATCATTTTATCTTTGTTAACACTTGGATTTAACTTCTTTGGCTTACTTTCTTTATCTTAAAATAGAGCTGCTTTTTACACAAAAAATATTTCTTCTCGGTTAAAAAACCTATTTCTGACAGACTTCAGAAATAAAGCTTAATTTAGAAAGAACTCAAATAAAAGGATAGGATGGATTTAAAGTGATCATTTTGGAGGTGAATGTTTTTCCTTACAAAAAAATAGCATTTGGGGGGAAGGAAGACAAGATCTGTCACAAAGGAACTCCATTTACTAGTTGGAGATATGGCAGGGACATTGTAAATAGGGTTCTTTGCTCCCATCCTGAGGGCCCAGCTACAGCTCTTTCAATGACCGCATTGGTAATTTTCTGGGAAAATTAAAGATTCATGCATAGAGATAAATATATTGCCTGTAGCTTTTCTTACTTCCCTTTCTGCAATAGTTAGCTTACAGAAACTTCATGTCCAAGCTCCCAGTGTATTCTCAAGCCAAGTAGGCGTCTTCTATCACAAAGTGAGGTGCAGGTCAACCTGTGAGTCCGGAATCAGGGTGCTGAGAGAAGGTAATGGGGATGCAAAGTGATGTTTTCCAAAACATCAAAGCCATATCAAGGCCAGCAATTAAGGGAAGGGCACAAAGAAGTCTGTGTTCAGCCATGATCCAAGTAAAGTGATGTTAAAACCCTGTGAAAGGTATCTGCATTAAGTCAGAGTTGTTCACCTAAGGTTTTTGAGCACTGAGAAGGGTGGTGGTTGCTCCGAATGTCAGATTTGTGTAAGTGCTCTTATTTAAAGTGCAGTGTAGAGAGAAGCTTTCAGAAAGTTACTTCATCTGAAGGAGCTCATCGTGGTGTCTGCTCAGATCTTGAATCCAAGCCATGAAGCTCCTTTGCTGGGCACTGTTGTGGTAAGAAAGTAATATGAAGAATATTTTATGCCTCCAGTTAAATAATTTCAGTTGGCTTATAGATAATTTCTAGAAATCTCTACAGTACAGTGAGTGGAGTACAACTTGATCCACTCAGGTTGGTATTGCATACCTTGGTAAGTTGGATTTCCTGTTATAATGAAAAAAGGTTTTATTTTTGAAGAATCTGATATCATTATGTTCCACTTTATAAATCTGGCTTCTATACAGCTAGTAAGTTAAAACATTAATTACACTCCTAATATACTTTAGTAGTTCATACTTATTTTTAAAATGTAATTTCTAAATAATTTCTAAGTATCTGTTACTTTTGATAAAATAATTATCTTTTTAACAGTAACTCAGGCTTAGATCTCGTGGTGTTTGACTTTCCTCATCTGAATGACTGTTAGGAAATTAGGTAGCACACTTTTTTTTTTTTTTTTCCAGGAGATCATAGAGTGGTTTTGGCAGAACATAATGGAGGAACCATGCTAATGAAACAAAATTGTAAAGAATGTTAGAGCATTTTTTTTCATTATTGTGGTGTGAACACATGAACCAGGGAAAAACAAAAATAACAAAATATTCAGGTGTTTTAGAGTGGTGGACATGTGGGATGGCCAGGGACATCTGTCATTAAAAACAATTAATTTTAAAAGGTCCTTTTGTTTGGTACAATACATCTTTCAAGGTATGCATTCTTTACTACTTAGAGAAGTGCCAGAGAGTTACCATCAAATGAGCACCATAAATTATCAGTCACAACTAATTTGCAGTAAATGACTATGTGTATATTCTCTTAGTCCATTACCAGAGGTGAAATGTATCAATGTAGAACACCATGGAAGTTGTTAAAGTGAAAATATTTCTCTTTACAGTTGGATTTGGTTTAGCACAGACTGATTTAGCACATCTCAGGTGATAAGTGTTAAGTTTTACAAAACCACAATAACTGGATCACCTCTAATTTTATCCTTGCCTTTAGTAATGAGACACGCATTCCTAAAGGCTTTAAAAATACCTTTTTTACAGTGCTGCATGTATATGTAAAATTATATATATACATACAGTGATTACATAGACAGAGGTTGCACTTCTGTTTATTTACATACTAGTGGCTACTGGTAAACTTTTTAAAATGTCATTTAGGAAACATTTAATAGAACATTTCTGATACATGTTCTCTGTTAAGTATCACTTTCAGGGTACATGCTTCCCTAAACAGTTCATGCATAAGCTTTGTATGATTTGGAAATAAAATGAGGAGAGAAGGATGATGGAATAGACTGTTATATTTGGGCTGTAAAAAATAGTGATGATTTGCTACACCAGTATGAATTATGAACTTCTTTCCTATGAGCGAGTGCACAGGTTTGGAGTGGAAGGTAGTGCTGATGAATCTGAAGTTAAAGCTGTGAGGATGTGGTGCAATGTTTTGGTACTTCTCTAATATGCAAAAGTGCAAACTTCTTTTTGAGAGTTTGTAAGTGCTGGATTTGTCAAATCATCTGATCTTTTACTAGAATATTTGCAATTGATATGACAGTTAAAATTATGTAGATAATTACTTAAGGTTTTCATTGTATTGTTAATTTGGGAAAAATCAGAGGAATGTAATTACCACCACCAGCCTATCTTACAATAAATTTCTTGCATCAATTTCTTCTAACAATAGGCCAATATTCATCCTAGTGTTATGTTGTTTTTTTGACCCATTAATAAAACAGTTTAAGTACTTTATTAAAGGTTATGTGCTCACATTCATTTGCCAATGAAGTTACAATTTGTTTTCCCTGCTGTATAGGGTTCCCATACAAGATGCCTCTGCTTTATGCTGCCTGATTTCTAGAGCTAGATGCTGATTTGGCATATGTAGGAGGACACTGGAGGTTTTCCCAAATGATCTCTGCTTAGAAGTTACTCTTGGACATTAAACTGGGAATGCTTTTGTTCAAAAATTTGAGGCATTTGTGAGTTGGACTCCAGAAGATCTTGTTCTTTTAAGTGCTTTGTCGCACCTCACTGCTGCAGAATTTAAATTAAACATTAAAGCTGAGTAGCTATCTACACACAGGAGTCTTTTTTTCCTTAGCTGTAGACTGGGCTCATAAGTCTTCACTGGATGATATCCCTGAAACAAAACAAAGTGAAAAAACCGTTGCTCATAACTTCAAAATGACTGACCCATTTTCCCTTATTGGGAGCTAAATTAAGTGTGAACAGAATTGCTTTACTGTTTTTTCACAAAAGTGCTTTATCAGAAGATGAGGTGTGGTTTAGTCTGTAAACAGATGGAACAAAAGCTGTGGAAAATTATATTTGGAAAAAAAAAAAAGGTTGGGATTAGGGGCAGATGACACCAAGCTCTAGAAAAACTTTTCTCCCAAAGGAATTTGCTTGAAAGAGTTTGCTGTGAGAAACTCTTAAGAGGAGGGTTTATACTGGAAACTGAGCTGTAGTGGCTGCCTCTGCTTTGACTATAAATAGACAATACTTGTCTGCCAAATTGCAATTTTTAGAGCCCTTTTGAATTTGTGCCAAGGAAATAATATCTTAATTTGTATATCTGTTTATTTTCCTCCTCCTGTGCCTGACTTGAAATGGCAACTCTTATTAGATTTTTTTAGATTAACAAAAGTGCAAAGTGAACTTTGACATAATTTTTACGTGGAACTTAAAAAACAGCCTGTAGCTATTTTTTTTTTTTTTTTTTTTCCATGAAGGCACTCCCTTGCTGCTGAAATTATTGTGCTTATAATTAAGGTTATGTCAGTTTTTCGTATCTGCCAAACTGATGTTACCTTGTTACATGCAGTGCAGACTACTGCCTGCATCAGTTTGTTGCCTTGGTGGCATGTGTCCAAACACTGGAGAAAATTAAAGCAATGTTTAAAAATACACAGACAGGATATCAGCCAATGTACAATGTTGAGGCAGGCAACTAGTTGGCAAACGCAGGTATTTGTTTATATCAAGTTAAAGGAGAAAATGTTGAGTGAACAGCTCGCTCTCCCACAGAAATGGTGCTCAAGCTGTGATCCTGATCATCAGGGATGGTTCTTCATTTCAGGAGGGGCGGTAGAGCTTGGTGGTTGAGACCAGTGAGAAGTTAAGAAACAACAGGAAGCTGAACAGGAGCCAGCAGTGTGCCCAGGTGGCCAAGAAGGCCAATGGCATCCTGGCCTGGATCAGGAACAGCGTGGCCAGCAGGTCCAGGGAAGGGATTCTGCCCCTGTACTCAGCCCTGGTGAGGCCACAGCTCGAGTCCTGTGTCCAGTTCTGGGCCCCTCAGTTTAAGAAGGATATCGAGGTCCTGGAGCAGGTCCAAAGGAGGGCAACCAGGCTGGTGAAGGGACTCGAGCACAGACCCTATGAGGAGAGGCTGAGGGAGCTGGGGGTGTTCAGCCTGGAGAAGAGGAGGCTCAGGGGAGACCTCATCGCTCTCTACAACTCCCTGAAAGGAGGCTGGAGCCAGGGGGGGTTGGGCTCTTTTCCCAGGCAACTTTCAACAAGACAAGAGGGCATGGACTTAAGTTGTGCCAGGGGAAGTTTAGGTTGGATATTAGAAAGAATTTCTTTACGGAGAGGGTGATCAGACATTGGAATGGGCTGCCCAGGGAAGTAGTGGTTTCTCTGTCCCTGGAGATATTTAAAAAGAGCCTGGATGTGGCACTCAGTGCCATGGTCTGGTAACCACAGTGGTAGTGGTCAAGGGTTGGACATGATGATATCTGAGGTCCCTTCCAACCCAGCTGATTCTGTGATTCTATTCTATGAACACTCTGCCCCAAATTAAGGTTTGCTACCAGCCTCTGGCTACACCATCATGCTGGCAGCCCTCAGCACTGGGTGGTCAGCTGGTGTCCCAGTGGGCTTGGATCAGGATGGAGGAAGAGGAGGGCACAGGGATGGGACTGGATCCTGGTAGCTGGATTCAATGGTGGAACCATGCTGTGGGTTTGAGCTGCTGGGTATCACCACCAGCAAACATGATGTCCCTGTCCCTGTGCACATAAACCCTTGGGAGAGGCCAGTGCTGCCGTTGTGGCTCAGGGCTGTAGCTGGCACTCAAGGAGAAGCTCATGAGAGCTGCTGGCACCTTGTCTGACCCAGGGCCCAATGTCTGAGGGGTGCAGGGTACGTGATGTGAGTCACAGGACACGGGGGACAAGGAGAGGGACAGACAGAGCCTCAGGTGTCCGCAGGGAGACGTGCCATGGGCTTAAGTGTTGAAAGCCAACCGTGGTCATCTCATCCCCAATATTACTTCATGAGCAACTGGTTTTGCTGGTGGAGTTTTTTGTGTTGCTTCTCATGCCTAGAGGTGATGCTGTTTTGGCTGGGCTCTGACTGCTCATCTCAAACACAGACAAATGTGTGGGGTAAACAAACCGAGCATCTTTGCCAAAGTGTGTGTTGGCTTTTTACGGTGGGTGGAAAATAACATTTTAACTAGGTGAGGCTGGATGGGAGGAAAAGTCTTGCTGAATTGGGACTACCTGTGAGTGCATGATTCATGTGTGGAGAGATGGATGACTATAATTTAATGATGGTGGCTGGGGTGATACATGCTCCTAAAGTGATGCATGGATTTGGCATTAAATGAATCCTGAATTAAAATAATAATAACAATGCCTAGTCAGGTTTCTCCTCTAGCCTGATAGATGAGGCTCCCTCCTGCAAGATGGGTTATGAATGCTGGAAGCCCATTAATGCTGAGAAAGATTTCTAGTCTGTTAATTAAAAGCTGGGTGCTGCTGCTGCCAACAGTATCCTCCTCTCCTTTCCAATCTGATTTGAAAGAGAGGAGGAGGGAGCTGGTCCCTGGTACTCTGAGGCAAAGTTTCAGGCTGTCAGTCACTCTGAAGTACATGGCTAATTTGGGGCTTTATGGAGATGCCAGAACTCCAAAAGTGAGACTGGGTTTCAGAGGCTTTCTTTTCCTCAGCAGCACTGATCCTGGCCAGCAGAGCCATGTGTGGGCTCGGTGTGCTGCTTGCGACTGGTTTTATGTAGAGGTGCTCGGCTCTCCCTGTGCATTTCATAGCATGAGATGCCATGTGTGGCCTGGGGACCAAGCTCCAGAAGCAGGGTGTATGGGCTATCTTGTCTTGTTCCTCAATTTGTACAACAAAACTACAGGTACTGATAGGATATAGTGAGAGAGCATGGTAAGGTGCGCTTGGCTTTGACCAAGAGTTGTTTGGAAGCTGAATTTCTGTCCTAGAGAAAATTCCTTCTTTGGAAAAAGTTGTGTTGCAGTCAGAGGCAAAAGAGAAAACCGTGACTGAGTTTTGGAGAGGAGAAGTGCTGAAGGAGTGTGCTGGGAGTACTGAATCACTGTTTTTAGTCTCCTAGCTTTGCAAATGGAAGCTGTTGTCAGCTTTGCTTCCTCTGGAAGATGGGGATATTCCAGTGAAGCAGCTGCTGTTTTCCCATGGAAAATGCTGATAATATTAAAAGGGCAGTTTCTGTCAGGAAAGCATTCTGCCAGACGCTTCCTGACCTGGCTTTGTACTTAACCTTTTGTCTCTCTTTCTCTGTCTGTAGAATGGATATGCTCATTCTCAGCCACCTGTACAAAATGCAGAAAATTGTGGATGAAGTTACAACGTGGTCTCATTTAAGACTCAGTTCCTTTGAAAGATTCAGCTGTTTCATGGCAGTTCCCCAAGGAGCTAGTCCATCTCTCACACAGATACAAACTTCTAAAATGCATACATTACATAAAGTATATTGTTGTAAAATTACATCCATTTATTTATTGCATCTGTGCGTCCCTTTATTTTCCTGCTGCTTCTGTGTCCTGGAAAGATTGCTCCTTGTTGCTCTTCCAGTCTGCTGAAGATATGTTACTTAAACATTTGCTTTGCATAAATGAATCATGCTAACATATCAGGAATATTTTTGAGCATACTTCTGAACTATGGTGGCAGATATTTTAGCTTGGAAATCTGTTTTGTGTTTTTATAACAAAAGCAATGAGACATGAGGAATGAGCGGCATTTCTCATCTTGGTTTTGTCAGTCTATACTTAATTGAGTGCAGTGGCTGCGATATTTCTGTTCAGTCTCTGCTCATCAAAAAATGTGTGTGTTACATACTGTAATAACAAAAGCTAATTTGTGATATGAAAAGATACTTTCTTTGCAGCAGATGAAACAATTAGTATCACTTCAGGTTTAATGTATTCTGCAGTTGAGCCAGAGTTTCTGAATAAATATAAAAATACATGTTTATTCTGTAACAGCAATTTGACAAACTTTGTTACTTTTAAAGAAGCTCTTAAAAATGTTATGATAATGTTCTGTATGCTTTGGTAGGTTGACAGAATTTGAAGATACACCAACAAGTCAGCTAACCATAGATGAGTTTATGAAGATTGACTTGGAAGAAGAATGCGATCCTCCTTCATTTACAGCTGGTCAAAAAAAACTGAAGATACAGCAGGTGACTTCTGAATCAGATGCCCTCAGTATTTCTCTCCTCTCTCTTCTCACTTTGTATTCATTTTCAAATCAGTTAATACTAAATCCTAACTGTCCAACCTCTGATAACAGCTACATTTATTTTGAGGTTCCTGAGAGAAGTGTGAGCTCTAGTGCCTATGGTACCCATTAACTAGAGGATATTTTTTGTTTTACTGACAAAGGGTTAGCTTCCCTGTTACAAGGGGAAAAAAAAAAAAAGGGACCTTTTTCTCCGATATAATTTTTGTCTCCTCCTCCAGAGAGACATGTTCTTTCAGATATGTATGTTCAAATGTAGCTTTTAACATCCCCTGATGAGGGATCGAGTTATGTCCTAGCCAGGCGCTGCGGGAAGTACGGACTCACTGCTCTCGTTAGAGCAGATGAGGATATCTGGGTGGCTGAGTAAATGAGCACCAGCTGAGCCTCTGTATTTTGCAGGGTACCAGTGTTTGGTGCTCAGCCCACAACTGTTGTATTTTAGATGAGGGCTCAGCACACTCTATGCAGATGCTCCCTGTTTGCAAGCTGATGCAGTTCTATGAAGCACAGTTATGTCCTTTATGCTCACTTTCCTGCTGCATGTCTGTATCTCTTCTTGTGCTCTGACTTTTTAACAAAGCATCAAATTCTTTGACCTCACAAAACTGGGGACTCTCATTTGACAAGTGAAGCTGAGCTTGTGGCATGGAGGTCTAGAGTAGCTGTCCTGGTGTCAACACTTCTGTGTGCAATATGGACTCTTCCACCCTGGTTAGCAAGGATCAGGGTTTCAAAGGTGTAATGTTTGTAATTGAAGCAGAAGCCATGCACTGTTTTTAAGGTGGTACCTGTGGTCAGGAGAAGTGCCCTCACATAAAACTTTCTTTTTAAACACATATGAAAGCCAAAACCCAATTACTTTAATGAGACTGTTGGGGTTTTGTGTGGTACAGCACCTGCTTCCACAGAGATAAGTTCTCATGTGGCTTAATTTCTTTACAAAGAAACTTAAACTAAGGATGGCATAAGAGGAAAAGATTTTACCACCATCGTAACCAAATCTTATGTTACTAATTTTTCAGGGGGGTTGTTTCCCTGTTCTAAATATGCTATCATTTAAAGGGCTGTAGGTATGTTTCTCATGTTTTCAGGAGCCTACCAGGTGCTGTAGGCACCTGTGTGCCTACACTCTGCTATCACCTGTGTCTGTGTCTGGACTGGGCACTGCTTTTTTAGCACTGTCATTGTGCTTGCTCACACCTGCAGGCAGTCCTAGAATGTGGCTGCTGAAGAACAGGGCCTTTTATTTGCAGCTTGCCAGAGTGAAGGTTCCTTTTGAAGTACAGAGATGGGGCAGCTAATTTTTGGTATTGGTCAGTATTTTGAAACTTATTTGTCTCACCTGACAGAAGTAATTTGAGTTGGGTTTCAAAACCTACTTATTTCTTTTAATATACCCTATTGTTCTCTCTATATGGTTTAAAAATAGTATGAAGTAGTGGGGTTTTCAGTAATTTCATGTTTATTTTCATTTCAGCTTGAGAAGGCATTATCAAAAAAGCTGGAGGATTTTGAAGGTATGACTTGTTTTGTGTAACATACCACTCATTTGTTCAAGATTACATCAATGATTGCTGAATTTTATTTTTATTTCAACACCACAGGTGAAATATCAAGCTATCAGGATGAAATAGAGATTGAATTAGAAAACAGTAGACCAAAAGCAAAAGGCGTATTTGCAAATTTCACTAAAGATGGTAAGTCTATAGTGTTGTGACTCCTTTAATAGGAATAGATTCATACCCTGCAGGCAGTCTTAAGTGCATGAATTTTATTGTGATAAATCTGATCATATATATGCTTGCATAGTAGAAGATCTCTCTTGCTTTGGGGTTCTCTCTGCCAGTATTAGTCTTCAAAACAACGACATAGTTCATTACAATGACATTTCTTTAACAGTTTCAGTTGGTTTTCTTACCTGGTGCCAATATAACCTTGGCACTGGCACCTGAGATGTTCCTTTTCATCACTAAAAGTGCAGTAGACCAGTATGGAGACCCTCTTGTCACCAAATCCCCCTGTTGACTACATGGTATGGAAGGACTTTGTGAAGATTGAACTGCCTGGTTGTGATTTGTAATTACACCAGTAAGAGGCTGGCTTCTCTTGAAAAGCCCCTTTACTTGCCATAATTTGATAACACAGTACTTCTATATGAAATTATTTTTATATCCCCCCAAATACATTTTGATAGCCAAGGTAATGAATTTGAGGAGCACCTATAACCTCTGTGTATTCATAAAAATATTACTAATTACAAAATACCAAAATATTGTGTATTTCTTCTACAGATTTTCTCTGAACAATTTTTAATGCTTTAAGTGAGTGTCTATATTTATTTATTTTCTGTAGCAGGTGGTATGCAGTGATCTGTTGGGGCTTTTTTCCCATTACAGATTCTATAGAGGATAACTGCCTACTTGGAGAGGAGGAGGCAGAAGATGAGGAACTAGAAGCAGCTGCTAATCACTTAAACAAAGACTTTTATAATGAACTTCACGAGAATGACACAGTAAAAAAAAATGAAGATGAGGAATGCAAAAATGGAAATGAAGCTCTTGTGAGACCACCTGCACTGGAATCCTTGCTTGGCCCACTCCCCACTGCAGCTAGTCTTGGCATTACAGAGTCCATTAAAGAATGCATATACACTAAGGACCGAGAGCCTGGTGAGTAGGAGACCAGTTCAGCTTGATGGGAAAACTGGACACATACAGTCAGTTGTGGGTTTGTTGTGTAATTTCCATGTATTTTGATAGTTGCCATAGTAGCAATTCTGTGAATCATTCTTAACATTGAGGCACAAGAACTGTGAGGCTGGATGGGACCAGTGGTCTTGGTTGTCGATGTTTGCTGGCATCTGCTCCTCAGGGAGCTGCAGGAAAATCTGGAATGCCTGATGATTTTCTGAGAACATGTATCTCTCAGTCAGATAGATTTGCAGTCAGATCATAGCTGATGGGCATATTTCAAGCCATGCAGTCTCAATTAGGAAATTAGAGGAAGTGTATTCTTGTAAGTATGACTGGAAATGAAAAGCTATGTATGAGAATTGTAGATCAAGGCTGACTTTCTCAGGAGACATTTCACTGAAGTCAAACATGATGCGGTCTGTCTCTCTGATTGAGAATCTTTGCAGATGGCAAATATTTAAAATGTTTGTAAGATTTAGTAACTGTTTGTGTGCATTTTTCTTTGGTACACACTTTGGTGTGTGTTCTGGTGGGTTCACTCCATTTTTCTTAAAATCCTCAGATCTATCTGCATCGTATAGCTCTGGATAGTACAGTAAGAGCATGTCTGATCCACTAAGGAAGGCAGTTTTGCTAGAGCCATTAAAGCCGACAGTGCTGCAAACAGCCAGTCATCCAGGCACATGTGTTTGCTTTTTCTTATGTGTGCTTGAGCTTTATGGAGATGGCATTTTTTACAATTTCGTTTGCATCTTAATGACACTGCGAACAGAACCTATCTAAAGGGCATTTTATTGTTTTCTTCATCACAGATAATATTTCCATCATAAGACACACCTGTCTGAATCTCTTTTGTCAGCTTACTTGGGGTTCGATGCAGCAGAACATTTTGTTACCCAAACTGTTCTGATGGAAATTTTTGTTCAACAGTACTTACTTAGAATAGGTACTCCCTGCCTCTATACATGAACTGAGTGCATTCAGTTTCTTCTTGTGTTAGTGCTTCCATCCTAGAAATGTAGCAGGATGATTGCATGTGTATATTTTGAACAAACAAAATCATATAGAAACAGTTGTGTGGTTCAGTTTTGTTTTAATTACAACTAAGAAAATGGATGGCTCGTGGCTCATCGTTCTTCTGGAAATCAGCAGTTCATGTCGAAGAGAGGTCAGTAATGGCTAGAAGCTGTTGTTGTCTGGCTAGCCAATGACCTGTAAAATGAGTACCCAGTGATGGACACTGCTCAGCTGGCACAGCTATTGACCATTTTAATGGACAGGCTGAGTTTAAAGATGAAACTAAGCTGGTATAGCCAGGTATGTTGCTCTGAGTCAGGTTTCAGGCAGGTGGGCAGGAGAGTGCATGGCTGCTCATGCTACAGCTTGTCTGCTTTTGCTGTTTGTTTTCTTTCAAAACTTGAGGACGTGCCAAATGAACTGAATTTCAACACTGAATAGGTTTCACTATGTTCATTCTCTTTTGATGCATCTGAAAAATCATTGTATTTGAACAAGTACTTATTTTAATATACTGTGAAGCTCATATGCTGAAATGTTGTTTTGGTTATATTTTGATTATAGATCAATTTATTTTTATTTTTTTTTTAGTGACTTTGCTACTTTGTTTTAATAATTTGAAAGTTTACAGTCTCTGAGCCCTTGCCATGCAATGCCTGTGTGGTATGGATGTATCTTCCCCCTGAGGACCTAGTTTCTTTTGAGAAGTCATCTGGGTTCAGGAGCAGTGACAGAGCCTCAATGTGTTTTAGATGATTTGGAACCAGGTCTGGCAGATGGACTGGGAGGGTACAGCTGCTGGTTATTATGCAAAGAAAGAAAACCTCTTGTTAAGATGCTTCCCACTGGTCACCTGTGCATCTTAACTCTGAACTTTGATGAAAACCAGTGCAGAGAGATGTTTCTGTAACCTCACCAACAGTGTCTTGAATTCTGCCTCCCAGTTCTGGGAAATCTGTGAAAAATTTGTACTTGGAGGTAGTATCTTCTTCTATCAGGCCAACTGGTATAGTTGTAAAAATTAGACAATTTCCAAGTTTCTGAGCCCTTCTTCAAAGTCTGAAAAAGAAGTGGCAGTTTTCAGAATTAATTATGGGATAGGAGCAGTTGCTCAGAGCTTAATTTGTGATGGCACATTCATAGATCTTTTGAAATAAAAGTAGTTGGTACCTGAGGTAGTTTATGTTGCAACACCCAAGTCTCATGGGGAAGGAAGAGAACCAACATAGCATTGCACCCTGAAAGTGATATTTTTGTCCTTCTCTACAGCTGTGTAAGTCACAAACCAGGAACCTTTCCCTTCCCTCAGCCTTCTCCAACCTTAAATCATCTTCCACTGTGTTGACCAACTGAGTCAGGTTGGGCTGGAGCCTTTAGATGGGATGATTTTGTATCTCCTGCTGGGCTCCATGTGTTGTCAGATGGGTGCCTTATGCCTGGTTGGTGCAGTGGCTGGAAACAAGGTGCCTGGGGTTGGGTGGTGGGGGTTCCCAGCAAACCCTTGTGGTGATCCACTGCATGGCTGGGCAGGTGGCTCCTAAGTATGAGGAAACAGGTGCTGTTTGTGCAATGTTTGGCCTCCTGAAGTGCAGGGTCGCTCCTTTCTGTAATGATCTTCTTCCCTCTGCTGTAGATACCTCCTGTGAAATCTTTTCCTTTGGCTTTTGTGTCTGGTAATTCAGTTTATAATTGCCTACATCAGCTGCTTTGGGAAATCTTCCACCTTCGTGCTACAGTGGCTGTAGCAAGAGCAGAAGCACAAAACGTTTATGCAGATAGGACTGAGGTGCAGAGCCTAAGTATTAAGAAAAGTTTAATGTATTTTTCTCTGCTTAACAACTGGTATTTGAGCAGTGGGACCTTGCCTATATGAATGTTTTATAAAAAGCATAGTATTTTAGTAAATTTGCATTACAAAGAGAGCATGTAAGGTACTGGCTTAATGAGTCTGAGACAGTAAAATTCTTAGAATAAACATTTCATTTGACTTTTTTTCACACAAGCTATTAATTTACAGAGGCATTTAAGCTGAAGTTTGAGTCTTTGCAAACTGCTTCTTTCTTATTCTTCATGATATAAGTGCTCTACAGTGAGATGCCAGTTTCAAAAGTAGAGATCTGGTACATCAGTCTGTACATTTTCCTGGCTGTGCAGCATCCTAGGATCCTCTTGCACCCTCTATGTGCTCTTACTGATTCTGCAATTGCTCAGAACAGAGCACCATTTTCTCTAGGAGACTGTCACAGTCAAACACCATGAATGTCATTCTCAAGAAATACATTCTCTGGTGTAAAATTTCCCTTTGTAATTTATTTTTATGTCCCTTTTTTACCACCTGAAATAATTTATCATCTTTTATGGTGTTTCTGTCCATCAGACATTTGCTGGCTTTCACCCTGTCCTTCCCATGTCACACTGCTAAGCTGTACACCACCAGTTCATCTCTTCTTGCCACATAAATCCAAAGTGATAAACTTAATTTTTGGCAGGGGTCAAAAACTGAGGATAATAGTGGAGATAAAGGTAAAACACAGGGTGTAAGTTACCTACTGACATATTATATAATTTCCCCTTCATAATCTTGGTCGTGCTTGAGACCTGTTTTAATTTTTGTTTTGAATCAAAATTTGCATGCAGTCATTTAGGGCAGTAGTTTCAAATAGTGTGTGAAGTGGGTGGTAACGTGCTCCTGCACGTCCTCATGAAAGTGAGAGGTTTTCCTGGTGGGAAATCACCCTGCTTGTCCCATCTTGTGCTTGGTTAGGCACCCAGCTGACTGCATTCACTGCTAATTTCACAAAGAATACATGAGAAAGGTTTTGTGCTTGTTCATAATTAATAGTTTGCTCATTTATGGCTCCTTGTGTTTATGCTTCCATTACTGCTGCAGGCATAATCTGACATGGGCTGAGGTCAGAAGATGTTGCTATTGATTTCTATGGGTGTTAAAGACCCCATGCAGGCAACCTTCATTGATCAAATAGTTGTTGTCCTTGTGTACCTGGTCTTTTCAACTACTGCCTCAGGGAGGATGTGAAAAGTGGCTAAAGATGAAATCATGCAAGAGAGGGATGGGCTTATCCCCCAGGGTCTTAGTCTTTTCCTCCAGTTTTCATTCCCTTCTCCCCACCAAGCTGCCAGCTCCCACTTCATACTTTGTCCTGGCCCTTGGGTCTGCTCAGTCTCTCTGTGAGCAGACTTTGCTCCCTAAACCAACAAGGAAGAGAGCATTCCTTTTTTTTTATTATTTTTTTTTATTTTTTTGGCAGCAATAGATGATCAGTGCTGGCAGCACTGTGGGCGGGGAAGTTTGCAGAAACATGACATTTCTAGCAGGGTCAAAGCTGTCATGGAAGGATGCTTAAGGGCCAGCAAGCTGCAAATGCATGGAGAACGACTGTTGGCAGAGCATGTGCCAAAAAGGGTTGTTTGTCCCATCCAAGAGTTCCAGCCCAGATTGCTGCATGGCAGGGAGGAGGCTTACAGCTCTCACAATTGCTGCTCCATCAGCAGATGGGTGTTGACCCCCTCTGTGGGCTGGTTTCTTCTAGCATCCCTCTTTCTTCCTCAGATTTTGTCTGTGTGCACCAGTGCCAACTGTTTGAAAATATATAATTGTGTACATGGATATGAAAGTATACAAAAAAGATATAATCAGTAATTAGAGAGAACATTATGAAGCCCTATTAAATCATAATTGCCGCATCCATGAGAAGTAAAGCTGCTGAGTTTAGAGCTAATTGTCTTACATATGCAAAATGCACTTGGTCATCAGTGCAGGCTTGTGTGTCCCCATTCTGGTTGCTCTGCTGCTGCTTCTGGCTTCAAGAGTGCAGTTGCTTTTGTGGCATTAAGCCCCACCTGTGGAAATGAGCAGCGGGTGTGATCTGTTTGGTGCCACCTTCCTCGTGTGATGCCTTCTGAGCACTTTGAGGGTTTGATCATTATCTCTTTGTGTCATTTGCTCACTGGAAAATATTTTCTACAGCAGGATGAGCTCCTCCCCAATTTTGAGATCTAAGCAATAAAACCCCTGATACAAGGTAATATTTCTAATCTAGCCTCTATATGCCAATGCTTGGCAGTCCTGATAGACCATGTCCCTGATTGAGCCTTCATTATGCTGTTAATGAGATATGAAGAGCTTGTTGCAGCCAGCATGGTAATAGGAGACCACCAGCTGCTTCGAATGCTGTTTTTTGATACCTGAAATCTTGGGTATGAATTACAGGTGACATGATTTTCTTTTTACTTGACTACCTTTGTCACAGACAAGTATTGCATGTGCATGTGTTTCTCCAAAATACATGTTTTTTCATGCAGGATCTTTGCATTTCATTGAAGGATAGGAGTGCTATAAATTTGTTCCATATTCATGCTGTAAGTCGGAAGCTTAAGGGATGAAAACTAATCATATAGTTTGGCTGAAAGATTTCCAAACAAATCAAGAGAGGAGATTTGGAGAGAAACCTGCAGTTTGTAGGAACCATCAGGAAGATAAACTTGAATAAAAGCATAAGATGACTTATATGGATACATTTTCAGAATATTTGGGGTGCTTCAGAGATTTTCCAAAGGGCTGGTTTATCAGTACAAACAGTCTTTATAGGAAAATGTGTCATTTGTGTCAGAAGTCTTGGTGAAGAACTGCCCCAGAGTAATGGATGCTGTGGTTGGGAGAATACTGGAGGGTGGTGTTTGGGTTCCTGAGCTGAATGGAGCAGACTCATCTCCTAAACCTTACTTCACTGTATCCCATGTGAATGAATGCCCTTAGTACCTGGCTGACCGGTCTGGCTGTCCTGTTACCATGACTGTTTCAGGAGTAGTGAGTCTCTTTATGCCCTTCTTTTTCCTTTACCCTCTTTTTTGTTTTGTTTCGTAAAATTCTTGTCTGGAATAGGAAATGTCTTCAAATCTTAAAAAGCTTTTCTAGGCCTGAATTCCTTTTTGCCCAACTCTTGCCTCATCTTGGCTGCTGAGTGGGCAGTAGGCAGCATGTCGTTCTGTCCTGAATTTTTCCAATAAAAGCATGGTGAAAAATCTGATTTATTTTCAGTTTGAGCAGCTCAAAACCTTACATTACATCTCCCAGCTTCAGCTGGCTGCTGGCCTCAGGCTTTGGGGAGAAGGAGGTGGCAGCAGGGATGTGTGTCCAGTTCTGAGTTGTGTGGCTGGGAGAAGAGAGGGAATGTGCTAAATAGGGGCCCTGGTGTGTCCTTCTGCTTCTTGATATTCTGCTGCACCCACAGGACACTGTGATGGAGCAAAGGGAAGCAATCATCCTGACTGGGTTTTCATGCATTTTTTCTATCATGTTGAGGGAAAGTCCAAGTCTGCAGTCATCTGCTTTACCTAGGTTTAGGTTTAAGGAGGTGGAAATGTCTAGGAGAGCAGAGTCACACAAGCAGGGGGAAGAGAAGCTCAGCTGGGGCTTTAGAAATTGTCCTTTTCCTGTGCCTAAATAGCAGAATTATGAAAACAGTTGTTCCCCAGATACTAAGAGAGGGTTGTGTTTCGTGGTTTACTTCAGTGCGTCAGCATTTGTAGACATAAATGTACAATTTTCCTTCTGTTGGTGTTTCTTTTCAAGGTTTTATCCTGTCTGTAGCCACTAGCATTTGAAATGATGCTGGTTCTCAGCATGGGAGATACTTTCAAAGGCAGTTATAATTGCTCCTGCCTTTCCTAGGGCCAATTCTCAGGGAACCAGTGGAAACGTAACCCTCTCAGGGATCACTGCCCAGCTCCTAAATCTTGCTTGAAATAGGCTGCCAGTTAAAACCAGACAGGGGGACGTGGTACTGGGGGGGGAGTGTGTGTGTGTGCGATGATGCAGACACCTAGAGGCACACAGGAAACCTGGCTTAAAAAAACCTGAGTAAATCCCTGCTAGTTTGAGAATTATATATTTCCTTTCTGCACCTGCCAGAATTTGAGCCCATTAGTGCTCACGGTTATTTGGTTAGGTGACCAGTTTGGAGCAGAATGGATATTCCTGTCTTGCCCTTCTGCCAAAAAGGAAGAAAAGTCCTTCACCAAAAAAATTCATTGAAAACTGAAATTGTTCATTAGAGTGGAAAGTGCGGAAAGTGAAATGTGTGGAGGTTGTGGAGAGGACGGTAAGTTCACATGGAAAGCTGCCCACTCAGGAGGATGTTATTGGAGCAATTCATCATAGTGTCTGAAATGTCAGGAGGGGAGGCCTGAGCTCAGTTCAGGGAGGCTTCATGGTCTCGGTTGTTATTGAGAATAAATACTTATTAACGGATGTCAAAGAGCCACAGAATGTGCCCTTGGAAGAAGGAAATACAGGACAGAGAGCTTTGCAAGGCTTAGCTACTTGGGGTTTAATATGATGGGTAATAAATTCATGCACAGTGCTGTGGTGGAGGCTGACCACTTCTTGTTTGTCTTGCATATTCTGAAAAAGCTGAAATAATCTTCCATTTAGTACTCTGTTTTCTTGTAGTACAGGTTCAGCTGCTAAAGGCAATACCTGCAAACTGAAAATCCACTGGAGCAAAAAGCCTTTAAATGCAGTTTCATTTCTGCAAGGTTTTAATATTTTTCTGTAGCGGTTTGCTGTCTTGTTTTTCTTCAGTAGCTTTGAGTTTAGTTTGAAAAATGAATTCCTATGTCCTCTTAAGGATTAACTTCATCACACCCCTACACACTTCATCTCTTTTGTTTGTTTGTCTGAAATCTGTCCTCATCAAGATAAACATGTGTATGTGTGGGTTGGACTGTGACTTGAGTAGATGACCCTTGTAATTAGGGATTTCAGATATGGCACTACAGGCTGTTGATGAAAACAGTCATGAGTTTAGCCTTCTGTAATTAGAGTTTGACACTTTTGTTTTTGCTAAATGCTTTCATAACTAAAATGAATGTATTATCCAGTAGAGGAATAGTACTAATGTTGACACTGTTGGCAATTAAAAACAATTTTGGAATTTTACTACTCCTGATTGCTTTTGAAATAATTTGGTTTTCAATGTTACTTTAGTATTGGTTCATTTATTAAGTCTTTTTTTGTGTGACAATGAGATAATTGCTATTTATTTTTTCTCCTGTAAGCAATTACGAGCAAAGCAGCCAAATATAGTCTGCCCTGGCATCAGAGTGACCTGTCAACACGAGGCTACTCTGCTCTTCAGCTTTTGAATTTAATTTTTTTTTTCATATGCAGTTACTGGAATGCATTCAGTAGGGCTGAAAAAACTGCAGTTAGTTTTCAATGTTCATTAATTACAGTGGTGAAAAGCTGTTGAAACTGGCAGATAAGAACAGCTTTGGGTTGCTTATTAGTAACAAAAATTGTGATCTTTTATCTAGGATTGTGTGGACTGTGGTTGGAAGAGGAGATCCTGGCAGGCTGTGTGGGGTGGGATAGCTGCAAATTGTAAAGAGTTGACTAGGGATTTTTTGCAGTCAAGTTTTGCTAAAAGGAATCAGAAAATACTCTGTTTTAAAGTCAGTCTAAAGGTAAGGCTCAGCTTTCATATTGCACCCTATGGGTACACCTGAGATGGTAGAGTTGTTTTTTGTTACGAAATGCCTGGATGTTTACAGCTGTGGAGCAGAATAAGGGAATGAATATGAAATGGGAGAGGGTAAATAATGCTGTTAAGTAGTACCTGGAAAGAAATTTAGAGCAAGAAACAAGGCTCTTGAGATAGGCATAAATGCAGAAGTAGACAGCTGTACTGTAGGTGAAAGGATCCTATTTGTCAGCAAATTTGATACTTAAATACTGTGTTGATTTGGTTATGGTTTTCCCACTTTGTGCTCATAGATTGGAAGGAAGTAAAAGAATGCTCTGTGGCCTAATCATTAACACTTCTATAGGAACAAGGTGAATGGCTGATTTTGGAAGTTGTGCTTGCTAATGCCCTGAGAAAGGTAAAAATTGCAAATCCACATGACTGCAGGAGTTGTGTATCGAAGTGCAGCAACATCCATATCAACATGAAATTGTGTCACAAGTGAGGTATTATATTCTGTCATTGTTTTTCATTAAATAAAACATAATTTAGTGAGAAGTTGCTGTTCCATAAAATCTCTTTGCACTTAAAGTCTCAATTTTTTTCACTCAGCAGGATTCTTTCCATGCTGCTGCAGCACACAGCTCCTGTGCTAAGTTTTTCACCAAGACTAAAGATAAAATCCCAGTTTTATGGTTGGATTTGACATCCAGTGTTAGCAGGGAATAGGTGTGACAGGAAGTGATGGTGTGGGTGCTGCTGCCTGAGGTTAAGAAATATCTTGCCTTATTGGCTCATTCCCCTTGTATCTGCTGGTGTTTGTGCACATCCAGTTGCCTCCCTCACATGGGTCTGACAAAAATGTCAAAGGCTCATGCAGCAATTTTTAATAATAGTTAAATAATTTAATAATTTTTTGACAGATGTGTGTTAGGAAGTGATGCCTGGGTGGGTAAAGCAGCCAGCAGGAGTCAGTACCAAGAACGTGTATTTTGGAGACTGGGAGCGGCATTCAGGCTTGCACTGAGGTATCAGTACTGGAAAGGTTTTACAATCCACCAGTGAATGGGAATGGGTGGTTTCAGATATGCTGTTGCCCAAAATCATTTTATATCCAGGGTGTTTGTAGAGAGAGTAAGGTTGGTGCTTGAAGTTCAGCACAAGAAATGCAGCACTGAAAAATCTGCAAGCACTGAAGAAGTTTGGTTTAAGGTGGGGAGGGATTTCAACAAGGTATGCTGGATTCTCTCTTGAAAAGGCCTTCTTTTATATTCAAAATTTATTGCTTTATGTCAGCTTTCAGAAAGCTCTTACGAAACTTTCTTACCTTTGAAAGCTTGATAAAAACTCTTGAAGTACTTTGACTGAAACAGAAAATGTAATAGTGAGGCAGTTTGAACATGGAACGATGTTTGTGGGCGAGTAATTTAAAGGGGTACCAGTACGAAACAGTGTTGTACTTGAAAGGCTACAATTGGTATACACACACAAACTGGGTAGAATATCACTGGCAGCAATAAAATGTAGGAATTCTTCATACTACTTTCATTGCAAACAATTTTTATTGTAAGGCCTGTGAAGCAATTGAAATGCAGAGAGCTGGCACATCACTTGATTGATAATTCCTCTTGCTACTTACAACTTATTCTCAGTACAGATGTCCCCAATTCTTTCCTTCTATCACATTAAAGTTTCTTGCCTGCTGCAATTTCATGCCTGCCTCAAATGTAGTATTTCTTGAAATTGTCCTCCGAATTATTTTTTTTTAATCTTTAGAAGTTTGCATCAGATGAAATCTAGCTGCTTCTTTTTATCGCAAGGTTTACACTTAAACTTTTAACAAGCTTGTTTTTAAGAACAGCCTTTTCTTGAGAGAGCACTTGGCTGATCCATCAATAATTATGTAGTAATAAAGCAACTGTGTAAAAATGGCTTCTATGTGCTGAACAGATTGGTTTGCAGAGCCACTGACAAAGATGAATGTTTATTGCATTTTACTACTTTTGGTTCTGCAGATGCAATACAGCTATTTTCTTTTTGGCATAAGCTTCATGAAAAGTAATTTCCAATTGTGGAATGTTTATGGTAATAAGGATGTATAACTAGGGAGAGCCCAGACTGACTTTCAAATATGAGCATCAATTTGCAGTGCTGATAGTTCAGAAGAAAATTAATAACTTTTTTTAAATTTTATTTCTTTGCTTAACAAATTTAAGCAATCACTAGGACAGTATAGACAGGGAACCCTGCAATGTTATGTAGTTGCTTTCCTGAGTTAATTACTGCTGTATTAATTGTTGATTCACTCAAATTTGGCAAGCTTCCTTATTCTCCTTGCTGCGTCTACTTCTAATTTTACTGCAACCTGGAGAAAATTGTGGTGTTTAAAAATAACACCAAAGCCTGAAATCGTTCTTGTTTCCCTTCTTTATTTTTTTAAGTGCCAGTATAATTAAGGCTGTGATTTAGATGGCTTTGTATTGTTGAAATTTGCCTTCTTCTTTTGAGTGCAGTGTGGGATAACATAGTCTGTATGTTTTTATGGCCAGTGGAAATGCAGTCACTTTGGTCAGTCGAGCTGATTGGCAGCCGTGTCACCGCAGTGGTGAAGTGGTCTTTCAGTAGAAGGTGAGAAACACCTTGAGAATTAAAATTTTGTGATTGCAGACATTAGAATCCCTGCCCCTTCAGCCCCTGGCATCGTCTCATGGTGCTCCTACGTTGGCTTTTCCCATGGTGATGCTGGTGGATGTGGATGCCTTGGCACAGGCTTGCTGGCTGCCTGTTGGAGGTGCCCTAGCTATAAAGTGTTTCTATAAACTTGCAAACCTTTTTGGGAAAAGGTCAAAAGCCACCAAATCTCCACTGTTGCTGCCAGAAATAGTGATTTGGCCTTGTTTTGAGTCACCCAATTTAGAGTGAGGGGTTCATTTGGTCCTGCTGCCAGAAGGCCCTCAATTGGCATAGCTGCAGCTTGTTCCCTGGGGCAATGGGAGGGTTGGAGTCTATGTGCCTGGTTCATCTTGGCAGGAGAGGAGCTCTTCTGCAAACCAGTTTGCTGTCATGGCCCTAAAGTCATTGTTGCAGCTACATCAGCAAACACTTTCAACCCAGATCATTTATTTGAGTTGTCAGTCGTTGACACTAATGTTCCTTTGCTTTATTTTAGCATTTAAAGATTTTTATGTTGATTTTGATGGCATGAAGAGAATTGCATGGGAGTGTTTTTTGTCTGAACTTTAGTATTCTCGGCTTTATCTTGCTACTAAGATTAAAAATCTCACTCTTTCAGGAGAAGGCTTTTGTCTGTGCACCTTGTTAATTCTTACCTGATCTGTCCCTACTGTCATCCCATTATACTGGGCTTAATTCACTGCATAGTTAGTGATGCTTAAGTCTGCTGTGGAAAGAGTTGGCCTAGTTAAAGCTAACATCAAGAACAGCCCATCCTAGTCTTATCTAAAGAAGTAAAATAAACTAAGAAGCAACATATAAATAATCATCTATTCCATAGGAAAGTATTGTAGATCTGAATTTGAAATTATGATCCGGTAGTTTATGCTTAATTCTGTAATGAAGCAGTAAAAAGTTAACCAAAAAGTTAACTTTCAGGAGGTAACTTCATTTTAGCTAATTCAAAATAGACTTTACTGATTTCAAATAAATCAATATTGTATTTAATGCTGAACATGTTTAAATTAATTGATACATGAAATGCACATCCCTCTCTCCAAATGGTCTGCAGACACGTAGTAATGTTTTTGAGAATTGGTGCCATAATACAGTATGTATGGTGAACTGAGATTAAGCCTCTTGGGAAGACATCGTTATTTAGTTAATTAAGAAGAACAACTTTGATACTATGCCATATGCTGTAAAATAAAATGGGTGCACAACAGAAAGAACCATTGAATCCCTTTAGCATATGTAAGACTGAGCCATGATTTGTGAGTTTCTTCCTGCCTTTGTAATATTGTGTTAAATAGTGACCTAATATATTTAATTAAAGAATTAATTACATGTAATGGGATGTAGGACCTTATCTTTTCCAGTGCTCTCTTTGCAAAATGTTACCAGTCTGCCTGGTTTTTGAGACTTACTAAAATATTTCCAAACTCATCACTTCACTCTGCATCTAATCAACATTTAAGCAGGATCTTTTGTGTGCCTGTACCCCGGAGAATGGCAGATTGGTAAGAAACTGTAAGATCAGCAATGCGTAACCTAGCTAAAATGACATATTTAATATAGTCCTGTTACTATATAAACTTTATATAAAGCAGTCAGATGTTGAGATTAATCAGAATGACAGGTTGTACAAGCATATGGCTGGCCTTTCTGATAGCCATGAGCTTGAAAGGCCAGCTTTGAAACTGGCTCTGTTATTTATAGGTGAATCATGCTACTGGGCTTTCTTGGAAAAAGGTTATTTCTCCAGCTCCACCGAAACCTCCTGTGCATGGAACTGCCTTTTTCCACTGTTCCTAGAGAATAAGACAAATTATTCTCCAGGAACTTCCCCACAACTTTCTTCTTTTGGAAAGCTGTGGTGTCAGAGGGCATTCCAGGTCTGTAATGATGGATCTCAAGCATATGGAGTACACATGCTAATTATGCTGTGCTTACAGTTCAGTCTATCCAAATGCCAAGGCATTGGGGCCTCGGAGCTGCTGCAGGCAAAATGTTAAAATCCTTCACCACTGTCTACTGTGCATCTGGGAAAATGTTTGCTGCAGTCCCTATAACATCCAGGGAAGGCAGAGGAACAAATGCATGTCTTCTCAAGAAGTTTGCTGCAGTACATGTGCAGGATTGTGCTGCTGTTTGTCTGGATGCTCCACCGACACCTGAGCTGCCCTAGCAGTGCCTGTACTTTGCAGAGATCATAAGGATCTAGTTGCCCAAATAGATGCCAAAATGCCCAGGGACCCTGCAGGAGGACTCGTATGTATGTAAGCTCTGTTTGGGTCCAGAGCAAGATAGAGAAGTACTTTACCACCTACCTGTTTTTCATCCATTTGGCATGGTCAGAGACAAAAGCACTTCATCTAGTGTGAAGCAGTGCAACCTCTGTGATTTTTATTGAAAAACTTCATCTGTGCTGGCTGTGGCCATCTGTTGCATAATGGACCAATGCTCTAAACATGGATCTGCATTTCTGTAGCCACTACCTTTTAAAAATTCAAACCCGTGTCTCCTACTTCCAGGTCTGTAAACCCTAACTGGTGGTCCTGATCACTGATCCAGAGTCAGGATCTGATGTGTGTGATGTCTCTCTGCTCCATGCCTCTGTTGCTTTCTTCTTTGGGCATAATTCCCACCTAACTTCCTATTTTACAAAAGCATTTGCTTTTTGCAGGGAAGCTTCTGGTTTTGCTGCTTATTTTACTATAGTAATAATAATTAATAAAATAATACCAATACTAATAAAACAACTTTTGCCTCTGTTTCCTCTCCCCATCACTGTAATTCCCTGCTTGCTATTTCTCATTAGCAGTGAAGGAAGGAAGAAGCTGGGTAACAAAATGAGAAATTTCTTGCTTGATAATTTTCTTTACAATTAACAGCTTCTCACCATTCTCACCCAGACAGTGCAGTAAAAGGTCAGGATAGAAATTGATTTTATTTTCCTTTAAACAAAGACTTAGATATCTAACTTCATATACTACGTAGTGGTGTTATCATACTTGCCTGATGAAGCATTTCAGTAGTCCAAGTGGCTTCTGGTGACTGATGCCAAACTTGTCTACCATGGACCATCTCTGAATCTTAGAAGGAGGCATGGGATTTAGCCCATCTTTGCTGAGAGACACAAAGGGTCATTAGTAGAAAGGTCAGCCTGTGCTTCTTTCTCCTTTATCTGGGTGAAATATTTTGCAAAACTATTTTCAACAGCAGCCTTTTGGTCTAGACCACAGTGAAGGGAGCAAGAGGAAGATTGCTTCTTTAATGGGAGAGCTGGCACAGGCCAGGTTGCCATGGATGTGAGTTTGTGGCCTTTGGATGCCCAGGACTGGCCTTTGTGCCTGTCCCAGAGGTGGGGACCTGTGGGGTGGGAGTGCAAGGGCATGTGAGGTAACTCTGGCAGAGCTGGAGATATGTTGGAGTTGGGCTGGGCTCTGGTTTGAGCTTCCTCAGGATAGTTCAACCATTTGTACTTCTACTAAAGGAAAATTACTCTAATTTTGGGGCCATTATCTCAGCTTTTCACTGATGTCCTAGCAAAATAAGCTAGCTTTGCTTTAAAGTTCCAATCAGTCAAACAAGCCTTAAAATGTTGCATCTCAAATTTTTCCTGTGTCTTTGTAGCTTAAAAGCTCTATGTGTATATGTGGCTGTATAGACTTAATTTTTTTCCTGATGGAACAGAAATTGATTTATGATTAAACAAAAATATAGATAAAAATAATTCAAGCAGAATTCTAGGGTTTGCTTTTAAGGTCTCCATAGTGTAGAACTCCCCGTCTCATTTTTTGTGGTTCGGGCAGAGCAGCACATTAGAGGAATAGACTTACTTCTCAATAAAACATATGTCCTTCTGCTGGGGTGGCTGGGCACTGGCCAGGCAAGGATCCTGGGCTTGCAGGGAGGGACAGCAGAGCATTTAGCACCCACAGCAAGACCTGGCTGCTTAGCTGGTGAGCTGCAGTTGCAGAAATGATGCTTCAGCGCTCCAAACATTAAACCAGCTGTTCCCTTTACAGCTGGCTCGGGTGTAAAGTGCTCTTGCTGTTTTTACATAGTGGCCTGGCAGTACAGAGGAAATGAGCTGGAGGTGGATCTGAGCCTGACTGCCTTTGCTGTTGGCTTTCCAGGGTGTTGGACAAGCCCTTGCCCTCTGCAAGAGATACGGCAGAGCTCAGCACTTTGCAGGGTCGGGAGAGGGGGAACTGATAAAGATGCTGGTCAGTTTTTCTCCCTGGCCTCTCCCTTTAAATAAACGGTTACTGTTGGATACCCCTGCAGAGATGAAAAAAAAAAAAAAAGAGAGAGAGAAAATACAGGCCAGAAAGTGCAAAAAAGAGGGAAGGGTGGGGCAAGGGAAAGGATAGAAAATATTCCAAGAACAGCACAAAAAGGCAAAGGTGGAAAATATAGCAGGGAACTGGTGATTGGATGGAGAAGTGCAATAAGTAGGGGAATTCTGTATTTGTTGTCTTATTATAAAAACTAAAAGTCTATTTTAAGTCCACCTAAATCCATTTAAAAGTCCAATTCTAAAAGCCCATAATGACTTGTGCAGGAGGGGGTGAAAGTATGGAAGAGATTATGAGTTGTGAGTGTGTGCCACCTTTGGCAGGAGCACTGTGATCCATCTGGGTGTTGCTGGGCAGAAATCACATGTTGGAGAAGTCTAATGATTGGGCATAGGAACTCATGCCATTTCTGGGCTCTGAAGCTGTAAAATGTAATTTGTCATAGCTAATTAGTGTGTTTTGGGATGAATATTTGTAAAGTTGATTATTGATGGTTATTGGTTTCATCAGCAAAGATGTTTTGCCAGCCATATTGTTGAGAGCAGCTACCCTCTGAACCCTTGGTCAGGGCATGTGATCTGAAAAAAGAACAATGAGTTGTCTCAAGTAGATTGCATAAAGGATGCTCTTTTTCATTCTTTTCAAAAAGTGCCAGGGGAGACACAAACATTATTCCAGAAGAGGAACATCTGCTGCTGGTTTTGAGGAGTGTCAAGGTGTTCTTCAGTTCAAATGCTTAACTTTCAGATATATTTATTTTGGGAGGGGAAAGGATTTTTCATGAGGGGTTTTTATATTGCTATGTAGTCCAGTAAGCACAAGCTTACCTTTTCAAAGAATAATCTTCAGAATCAGAAAGGCATTGTTTATTCCTGGACTATTTTTGTGTTAGCTGCTGAAAAAAGCAAATATATTGTAGGGAGGATTTCTGGAAAGAACGGAGTGATTAACCATTTTTCTGATGTATTGGTCTCTAACAAGTTTCCATGTCTGCTAGACTAGTGGCATAAGCTTTAAAATGTGTGGATGCAGTTTGGTTAGATTTTCTGTGGGCTGGAAGGTGAAACAATAGTGTTTGTTTCAGTATAGATGTTCTGCCAGAAAAGCAGCAGGGTTGGTGGGGTGGTTTTTTTCCAAAATTGAAATTGAATTTATAAAAAGATGTGTTCAGTATCTAATAATAAAGTTCTGTGAGAGATGACTGACTGTAGGAAAAGCTTTTCTCATAATTCATTCCCACATGTCATTAAGCACACAAATTTGAAATTCTGTTCCTGTGATGGGATAATTGTTCTGTGACTGCTATAGGAAGGTGGCAAATGCTGTCAGATGTCAGTCACCTGCTGCAGGACAGACATAACACCCATATCCTGAGTCTCAGTGTCAGGAAATAGAGATGCAGGCACTTAATAAAGATGAGTTTGTAATTCTGTGCTGGGTTAAGGTTGAATCTCGTAGGAAAACCTCCATCTGCCTACAGTGATGTGGATGAGCCCAGTGCAGTGACTGCAAACCCTCTGCGCCTGATCCCACCTCTTGTTCCTTTTTTCTTTGTGAAAAAGTCTTTTTTTCAACAGATAGGAGTGATGAAAGAGCTAATGATTTTGTACATCTCCACTTTTGTATAGGCTTAGCTTTCACAGCACTCCCTTGCTTGCCTCGTAGGGTATGTAGCTAATACGTGAAACTTCTTAGTTTTTATTCGAGTATTTTAAAGAGTATTTTTTTTCCTCTTTGCCTCTCATTTTCCATACCCCCTTTGGGGATTTTCCTCTACGGTTCTTACAGTCCCAGCATGAGGGGATTGGCTGTGTGTGCTGGTGCTGCTGGGCAGCTGGCACCATCCAGTGATGCCTCCCACCATTCCCCCTTGGCAGGAAGGGGCATCTCTGGGAAGAGGGAGCCTCTCTCTATGTAGCGTGGTGTGTTTGCTTTCTCTGAAGGAGCCAGCAGGCTGGAAACTTGGCTTTGGATGGAGAGGACCCCTTAACCTTGCCTTGGCAGAAGGAAATAATAAAGTGACAGTCTTCATTTATCTTTGTGCTGTATGTGTGGCCTCCTGTGCTCCATACATCATCAAACCTAAATCCTGGTGTTGAATTGGCACTGTGAAGGAGTAGGCTCTAATTTTCAAGGTGGCTTTAAGTAGAATAGAATGAAAACCATTTTCCCCTAAATATGAGGACACACATTGTGGGGTTTTGGGGTTTTGTGACCTTATTTTGTCAGCAAGTACAATTAATTTTGCAGTGTCCTTATGTCTTCTTTCCATTGTGTACTGCTGTTACGACAGCAGATGATGACATTGCCAAAGGTGACCTGGAGGAACTGGAGCCCTTAGCAGCCATGGATTGCCTGCTGTGGGATGAGGGCATGGTGGGACCAGCTGGGATTGCACAATCAGATGCCTGATACAGAGCAGTGAGACTGGCAACAGCTCAAAGCTGCCAAGAAAACCCCCAACCCTACTCCAGAGGCTCCTAGCCCCATAGTAATAAACTCACAGCGTACCCTGCTGGCACAGCCCCACAGACTCTGTGCACCCCTCATGTGCAGTGGGTTCATTTTCTCACCCATCAATCCTCCGTGCTGCACTTCATGCCATGCTGCTGCTGCTACTGCAGTGTTTTCACATCCATTTCTCTTCCCTACCTGATGGCTCCCACACTTTGTCTGCCCTGCTGCTGCCCTCCTCCCACGCTTAATGACTGCTCTCTGCACCCCCCCCCCTGGAACATCAGTTATCTTCCCTTCCAGATGGGTTCTTGTCCCCTCAGATCAGCTAATCAGTTACATTCTGGTGTGGCTGTGCAGTGCTTTCTCTGACTGTAAGCTACTGCCTTCCCTTTACACTCCTTGCAGCTCCCAAAGTGGCACTGGAGCTGCTCAATGGATTTTGCTGCAAAGATGTTTCTGCCCCATCACTCCCACTGCCTCCTATGGGCCATACATCCCAGAGAGTAACAGTCAGTCCCACTACTTGGGATACCCCAGGCTCAGATTGTTTGGTTTGTTGCTAAAGGATTTTTGCTATTGACAAAGCCTCTTCCAACTATTTTCAGATTTTGTCGTGCACTAGCCCCAGAGTATTTCTTAAATGGTGGGGGTGCTTAGTGTCTGGTGTTCTGCTGAATAGGTGGAAGGGTTCTTTGTTTAAACTTTTTTGGCTCTTTAACTGCCACAGACAGTATGGTGGAGGGTGTATTTGCTGCATGGGACCAGAGCACCAAGTGCCTTCTATTCTATCTGCTCCAGAGGATTTCCTGGGAAGTGTTCAGCCTCCATTTCTGTCTGTAAGGAAATCCTCTTATCTGGGCAGAGCAATAAATAGCACTGCCTCCTGTAATAGAAACAGAAAAACACATTCTTCATATGGCTTTTTTTTTTAAAATGTGGGGTTTAAAGTATATAGGCTGGAATGATTCTTCTGTAATAAATCCCCATAATAGCATGCTGTGTATACATTTAACTAGCCTCACAGAGGTGGGGAGAGGGGGAGACAGTGTGCTAAGAGAGGGTTTAGTGTGCATTTAGTAATGCCAAGAACAGTAAATAATCCTGCAGGTTTACAAACCTAATCCCCAGTGTCTGATTGTAGCCCTCACATCTACTAGAGTTGGATGGCAAAGACATTAAAAGGCTGTAAAGAAAAGGCTTTGGGTTTTTTTTTATTTCTAAATATTGGGGGAGCTGCTGGGTGACTTGGTTTTAGGTGGCATGAATATAGTTCCTTGGGGACCTTGATGGAAAGCTCAAGAAATGTCCATCCTTCTCTGCTTGCCATGGAGACACTTAAGAACTGGATTTTAGCAGGGGTGTGTGGGGTGTTATTGTTTTTAACACCCACCTTATTTTTTGCCTGTGCCATGCAGCCAAGTGGTTGTTTTTCTTAACAGAAGAAATCTGCAGTGTCTAAGAGCCATGCCACGTGATGTCATGGCTTTTAAATAAGCTTTTAAGAGGTTGGACCAGATGTTGGCCACATCTGTGTATTTATTTTGTTGAACATTTCATTTTGACTCTTTTATTAAAGAGAAAACAATCATTTAGAAATTGTTCTGAAAAGTTTAGCAGCTGTGAAGATCTTTCTGGCATACAATAAAGCAAAGGGTTTATTTTGTGTGCCCTGGAGTGAGCCATATAACCTTGAGTAGACAGAACTTATGGTGAGCAAGGTCTACTCATGTTGGAAACAAGTGCTGTGGAAATTTTCAGATCAAACCGGATGTATTCCATTATGAACTGGCATTCCAGAACAAAACATGTATTTTTTTTTCTTGGTAAAGGCACCATCTCTATGGAAGAGCCCCTTACATTTAATGAATGCCTCTCTCCCTGGCAGGAAAAAGGACAACTTGCAGGCAGAGGGATATCCTGCAATTACTGCCTCCACTGCTGTTATGGGGGTCTAAGAAATGCTTATTAAGTATAACTTGTGTCTGGGTTCTTCTCTGCGTTTTAGCAGTTGGATAATGAGTTTTCCATCCCTGTTGCTAATTGATTCAATGAGAAAAACTGGCACCTGGTTCAGTAACAAGTTATATTTAAAATGACATGTGAAATTGTTCGTGGTGCCTGAAATTACATCATTTTCAGTCTGGCATGATAGGGCTGTATAAAGGAACTTACTGTACTGTGACATATTAAATTTTAAACCTCTGATACAAAAATATAGAGGGGTATAGGAAGAGAAAGGTGTTTAATGATGAATAAAAGCAGTGGCAGCTTGATTTCAGTGGGATGTTTTTATTATTCCTAAGATTCTGTGGCATTGCACTGGAATTCATATCTCAGTTCCAACAGGAGGGACACATAGTGCTGTTTTCCTGGGTACCCTGGACTCGTGCAGAATTCCTCTCTGTGCTTTGCATGATTACTATTTGCTAAAAAAGAAAATTCCAGTGAGTTATATCAAAGAGGCAGTGAACTACCAGGATGCATTTTGCCATGTTGCTTTTCCTCTGTAGCCTTGAACGTGCTTTGCCATGTCCATGATGCCATCCCTACTTGCCTGGTTGGTGGGGTGCTGGCACAAGGAGCTGGTGGCCCTGGTGCAGAAAGTTCTGCTCTTAATGCACCATTGGGAGATGAGGCCACTAGAAAAGTGTGTGTACTGAACAGTTACATAGTAAGTATAAAATCTTTCATAGTTTAAAGTCTTGGGGGAAAAAAGATTGTAAAGTAAATATGGTGCCTGGACAGTTAATTTCTGAATGTAATGGCAATTGAGTATATTCCTGAAGGCCTTTTCAGTCACATTAGCATCAGATTATTTGAATTGGTAAAACTGATCCTGTTTTTCTGAGACAATCTCAGAAGAAAATGAAAGCACAGTTTTATGTGGTTCCTTCCGAACATTTTCTTTGTGATGCAACCCATTTCCTGTATGATTTCACATGGGAGGATTTTAAAAAGTTTTTTTGGTTCTTTAAGGTGCATTTTGAAAAAACAGTTTTAAGTGCTTTAAGTGGTAAATATCTGTTGAGCTGGGCAGCCAAAAGGTTTGCACCATTGTGGAAGCACAGCCTTTTTGCCTAGCCAGGTGTTTTGTCTGGATTGGTGTCCTTGTGGTTTTAGGTACTTCAGGTGGCTGGTTTAAACACCAGAGTTTTGCCAAGCAGAGCATTGTTTGTATGTTCTGGTGATGCTTATAATTCCTTCCTTTGCTTGTTTTCACCATTTGGTGCTCCTCAAGCTTGGAGGCAGGAGTAGCCATAAGCTGTCTTGGGTTCAGAGAGTTACAGCTGCCTGTCCCCTTCACTGGCCCAGTTGCTCTGGGGCTCTGCTCTGTGAGAAAGCACCCGACTGGGGAGTCAAAGCACTTAGAGGTTTTGGTGGGGAGGCACATCCCCAGGACTAGGGAGCAGGAGCTGCGAAGATGTCAAACTGTTCTGCACCATTTCAGTCTTAATTTGTTATTGTAGATTGCCGAAACTTAATTTGTTTATTTTTTCTGCTAGTTAAACTGGTTAGGTCATCTCTTGTCTAGTCTTGATTAGGTGTAATGGAGATGACCAAGAAGATTGCTTCATTCCCCAGCCTAAGTCTTTGCTGAATAATTTATTTTCTTCTGTACCTGGACTACATTAATACTGCATTACTACTATACATTAATGTGATGTGGAAAATCAGGTTTTGCTGCTCTACATTGTGCCAGTCCCAAATTAGGCCTCAGTTCTGTGCTGTTATGCTTTTTAATGGGCAGAATATAAAAAAATACAGGTTTTCAGAAGTCTTAATAAGTACAGAGCTAGGATAATTACAGTGAAATTATAATTACAGAAACTCATTATAATTTAACATTTTCCATAGCTTTGAAAAATTATTTTAAATTTTGGAAATGTAATGATTTCAGAGGGAAAATCTAGTACACATCTTTTTACAAAACTGGTATGAGTAAATGGTTCAAGTGCTAATAGATCAGAATCAAGAAGAAAGCTATGGAATGACTGTCAACATGATGTTATTCATTGGTCCAAGCTGCTTCCCTGGAAACAGAACATATTTTCTAAGTCAAAATTTATGGATGGATCATTGACCTAAAGGCTCTGACAGAGAAGTTTGTGTTATGATGAAAGAAAAATGATCGTCTTCCTAAAATGGTTTCTCCAGCTTCCTGCTGAACATTTGTGGCTGTAAATTAAAGTGAGTGGGGGAAAAAAAAAAAGGCATTTGGAAGTGCCCAGCAGATTTTTAATACTTAAGAGGACCTTACCAGTTCCTCAATTTTGGATGAATTCAGTGTGGTGAATTTGTGCATGTGTATGTCATGTCCCCATAGTGGAAGTACTCAGCAACATGTTAAATCTCCTCTGCAGAGGATGTAAAACTGAAAGGTGATTGTGAAGTGTTACTTTACCATAGAATTTGAATTGCAATTGATTTGGAACAAACATGGACCTAATTAAAGCATATTCTTTTCTGTAGGTGAGAATACAGGAGATGGTGAATTAGATCTGAGTGGGATTGACGACAGTGAAATAGATCGGGTAAGGTGGCCTCTTGTCCCAGCTCTCATTGAAAAATGTTTCTTATCTGCTTTATCTTCTTCTTCTCACAGCCTCTTCACTTGGATCTCTTGAGAGATTCAAGTGAACTCAGTAATCTGAGATCAAAACTAAGGTTGATGCAAGCCTATGAATTTGATGTTCCTTGCTCATTTTATATACATACAAGAATGTTGCTACTGCTTACTCTTCTTGTGCTGAAATAATTATGTATAATAATATCTTATATTCTAAAGAAGAACTTTTATAAGTTTGGTGGGGTTATAAATTCATTATTTCACTAGGATATATTCAACATAGGAGGCTGCCATGGAAACCAAACTGTAAAGCCAGCATGTGAAGCTTCTGCATTCTTTCAGAGATTTCTGTAACAATTTTTGAATTTATTATTATTTGTGCGTGAGCGAAAGATACACTTTGCTGTAGAGCCTGAATATGAAAAACTGACAGCTTTGGAGAACAGCTTGTTGAAGGCCACACAGCAGTTCATGTGACAGAGTCCAGCTCTCCTGACTCTGAGCCTGATGCCTTCCCCAGCTGCCACTCTACTTTAAAGTGTAATTTGAACAGATAACACCAGCACTAAAAACTCCTTTTAGGGTAAAGGATCATTGAGAGCTATGAGATTGTGTAGGGGTTGCTGATCTGCAGGATGGTTTTGGTGATGGATGAAGGAGCAGCAAAATGCTGGGTTTGCCTTCAGCTGTGAAGGGGGTTTTGTTAAGCTGGGCTTTAGCTGGGGGGAGGTCTTGTGAGTCAAGCAGACGTGGTATGGAGAGAGTGAGGAGGCTGAAGGCTTTCTGCATAGCAGGTCTGTAATTTAAACATTTCATGGAGGAAGAACGAGCACATTTTCTCCTCCTTCCAGGCTCTGTGGTGAGGTCATAACTCTGCTTTTATGACCTCATGTTCGTTTCCCTGGCAATAGACTGTACTGTTGTAAAGCCAAGATTGCAAACTCGCTAAAAGCATAGGAAGAATGCATAACTGAGCTAGGAGGGAAGTGAATTTTACTATTACAATTCACCTTTAATAGAAACAGATGAAAGAGTGAAAATATTGGTCTGATAAACCAGGACTTGCACAGCTGTTTGCTCGCCTTGTTTGCCTTTGGAGGAAGAATGCCTCTCCGCATCAGCTTCATTTGACAGGAGTTATTTTTGTCATAAAATCCTATATGTTCCCTTTACTTCAGAGAAAATCTAAAATGCTCAAATCCATAAGATGGAGAATTCCCAATTTCTTTTTCTATCACTTAAGCATTATTTTACAAGTGTTAGCTCCACTACTTAAAAATAAAGTGCCTTGTTCATGAAAGATGACCAAATTTGTTTTCAAATTGCAGAGAATTCTTCACTTCCCAAATTGCATCAGCTCTAGAAAACTTTTGTTTTGCAATTGTTTTAACTACTGGGTTTATTTTTACATTTAAGTAATAGGAGACCATCTATCTACCAACCTGCCAGCCTGCCTGGTACCTATCTACCTACCTATCTCTTTTTTTATCTGAGTAGTTCTAAGTGTGTTTTACATCTCCACAGGTACAGTGATGTTCTCAAGACTTAAGTGTAGTTAACTGAAAAAAGCCTGGGCATGGTTACTGAACCGAACTCTAAAAGCTGGAGAATTAGAACTCCAGCACTCTAAGCTGGTTTCATTCACACAGCAGTTGTGGCCATTGAACTAATAATCTCAGTAATTTTGCCTAAACTTTTGCAGAAACCTACTCAGAAGACACATGTTTCTGTTTTGGTAGCACAGGGTTCCCATTCTGTTTTGAATTACAGACCACCATCAAAATGCAGAATTACTTGCAGACAACCATGTTTTCATGGTACTCTCTCATATCAGCTGAAATAGATCATAAAACCAGGATCATGTTAGGTTAATTACAGACCATGTACATGATTGTTGGTCACCCCATCATAGTTAGGAAACCAAGCACTGTATTTTGAAAACATGGTGTTGTTTTTTGCCAGCTTTGAAGTTACAAGAAATGCTCACTGGTCGTCACATCTTAGTTATGTTTTCTTTTATTAAGGTAAAACATTTAAAAACAGAATGTGAATTTGAATTGACCTTGCCAGTGGTTTTTCAGTTCAGTTTTGCTCTGTGGTTTCCAAGTTGATTTCTGAAAGTAGATAAACTTGTTTTGTTTTTTAGTATATACTTAATGAAGCAGAAGCTCAGATAAAAGCAGAGCTGTGGATGAAAGAAAATGCAGATTATTTGAAGGAACAAAAAGGTAAATATGTAGGACTGAAATTCTCCTTTTGGCCAGTGTTGCTGAATTATGTTGTCTGTGTTATCTTCATGCTGGTTACCTTTTGTCATCTTTCAGAAAAGGAAGCAAGAATAGCAAAAGAGAAAGAACTTGGGATTTATAAGGAACACAAGGTATTAAACTGTGTGCTAATTGTGTCTGTGTGAAAATGTCCTGGAAATTCATTACATTTGCTGATCAACTCCATGTAGCATGTGTGGGCATAATGGTACAAGTCACCACTAAACCAACAAAAGCTGTTTTATCTCTACCTGTTATTGAAATACAAGGCTGTAATTTTTACAGGTGGTGAGTAAAATGCTTTCTTGCCAAAACTTATATTTTAAATTACTATTATGAGAAAATTCTGTGCATGGCAAAGTCAGAGCTGGCTCTTTGCATTTATCATTGCTGTCCTAATTGCTTGCTTATTTAAGTACAGATCTTAAGACATGTATGATTTCTTTTTTTTAATGTGTATGGGGAATTTGTTTGTACTTGCCATAACTTCAGTAACTTTCTTCTCTTACAATAATGATTTCTTTATGAAGAACTAAACAGATCCTTGTTGCAGTCAATTGAAGGAATATTTTGTTCTACCTTTGGTAAAGAATGTGACAATTATGTTAACAAATGGCATGTCCTGTCTGTGTTTAGCAGTTTAAAGCAGTCTAATTGGCCATATACTGACGATTTACAGCATCAGTATTTTGTGTAATTGAGCAAGTGACAAGTCAAATCTTCCACGTGCAACTAAAATCAATGTTAGCTTTTAGTGTGTATATCCTCCACCTTTTTTTCCGACTAACACGAAAGACAGAGTTTCCTACTTCCTTAGGTATTTCAGCAATAAAACCAAAACCAGACAATGAAACACTGTTTAATGCTTCAAAGTTTTTCATTCATCCTGCACTTACAGAGACATGGCAGTCTACCAGCAATTTCAAAATTGTATAACTCATTGGCACCACCAGGCAGCCCAAACACCCACCTTTTTGTTGGGACAACACAGGAGTTTTTCTCTAACTTTGTATTGTTTCTGACAGCTTGAGTAGAACTTGATTAATGTAGTGCTTTCTGATTTCAAGGTAGCACTTGACCCATGTAGGTAAACAGAAGGAATATTACCCATTAAAAAATAAATCTCCTGCAGAGCTCAGTGTTAAAACCTTCCTTTGAAAAGGAAAATGCTGAATGAGAAACAGAGGTGTTTTTTTTTTTCTTTTTCTTTTTTTTTTTTTTTTTTCTGTGCCTACCCAGGCACTGGTCATTGGCAGAAACATTCTCTGTTCCATTTCTCTGGTTCTGTGCAGCATCAGCCTCTGCAGCACAGTGCTGGGAAGGGCAGTTGCAGGGGATGTTGTCACTGTGCTTGTGTGTTTGCAGCCTCAGCTTCCTACCCATCAGCAGTAATGCTGGTCCACATTTAAAAAGCTGCTGCTAATATCCATGGCCTTATTCAGTGTGGAGGAGGAGTTGGGTAGATGCTCTCCCACATCTCATTAGGACTTGCTATAAAATAGCATTGCAGTTTCGATGCAGAGTTGTCAGTGCTTGGGGAAGCTGTGACCCAGCTTGACTCTAAAGGACATTTTAGCAGGGGCATTTCTTTATTTCCATGCTAGGTGATGCTATCAGGATCCCTGTTCCTGTAACAGGAGTTCACTCTGGGTTTTTTGTTTTTTGTTTTTTTTTCATGGGTGAGAAATGGCCCACATTTTTTCTCTGGCAGCATTACAAATACTAAGTAAAGAATTTGTAATAAACTGTATGGGCATTTGGCAAAAGCAAAAACTCATCTTCTGGAGAAAAGAGACCTCTGGGTCCTGTTGGGTAGCAGGAGAGGGAGTGCTGGCTTAGCCTGGCCTCATCACCTGTGTCCTTGCATCAGCAGCACCTGAGCCAGGACTGCTGAACTGGAGCTCACCCTTCTGCTTTAGGGAAACTTTGTTTGTATCTACATCACTAATTTTATATTTTAATTAAGCCAAAGAAATCTGCAAAGAAGCGGGAGCCAATTCAAGCCAGCACAGCAGGAGAGGCAATTGAAAAGATGTTAGAGCAGAAGAAAATCTCAAGTAAAATTAATTACAATGTGCTAAGGGACCTGAACAGCAAAGGAAGTAACACACCAAAGAAAGAGGATGACAGCACTGATGACAGCACCAACACCAAGAAGCTGTCAAGAAGAAAATCTATTGCCAGTAGGAATATAGCCAACCCTGTAAACAGTGTGGGAAAAAGGTACTGCAATTGTTCATTTATATCTCTGTCTGTGAGACTGTCTATGTATCTTTCTCAGCCAAACAATGTAGAGACTGAAACATTTGTTTGAGGCTAAAATAATGTCGGGGCTCTGTTTTTATTTATTTTGCCTGCAGTGTCATGGCAGCACCTTATTTATAGCTCCTGTATCAGAGGTCTGCTTTGGTGTGAGTTTATCATCCTGGAGCCCAAAAACAAAATCAATGGAAACTCACAAATGTGAATCTTTTAACTGGGACACCCTGTCGTCATATACTCCTGACATTTGCTGTCCTTCCTTTCTAAGTTGTCTGTGACACAAATTATTAGAAAGCTTTGGTTTTTCTTGATTTGAAAAATATAGTTCCCATCTGTTTTTACAGTTAAGCAGTTTGATTAGTTTTTATTTTAGTTTTATTCCAAACTTTTGTTGTTAATTGGTGGCACAAATACAAAGCTTTACAGTAGATATATTTGATGATTTTCTGGTCTGCATTTGCAAATATTTTATAGTGTGATGAAATTTATTTTAATGACTAAAATGCTGCACAGATTTGCAGTGTACTGTGAAGTGTATAAGGAGATTGATGTATCCTATCTGCAATATTCAACTAACTTACTAGTCTTCACTTTATGAAATCATGTTGGATGGTAATTTCAATCATGACTTTGTATGGTAATTTCTTGCTTAGAAGTTAGATATATTTATTTCCTGCCTAAAATACATAGGTTTTTGCTTCCAGAAGTATAGACCCAATGCCACAAGGCAATTTAGGTACTTCATTCTGAAATGTAAGATGATGTCTTTGTAGTTCAGATTTAGGCATTCCTCTTCAGTAATGGGCCTGGTTTCAAATGGCTCTAATTTTAAGGTTTTAAATGGTTATAATTTGTTCAATAGTATTTCTACGACTTCAAATTTTTTGAGAGCCCAACTACATCAAAAGTCTCTTATAGAAGCAATTGAGGGCTTTTTCTTGCCTCAGCTTTCCTAAAACAAGGATGATGACCATTGTGCATCTAAACCTGAATTTGTAGTTGCTCAACATTGTTTATTGCAGCCCTTAGCTATGTGTGGCCTGTGAGCCAGCTGTACTTCAAAGATTTCTCCCTTCAGACTCCATTCTAGGGAGCTGGACTCAATGATCCTTATGGGTCTCTCCTACCTTCAGATACTCTTCTGTTTCTCTACTTTGCACCCCAGAGAAGCTAAAGGACCAGGGAGGATGGGGGGCAGCCAGCCACAAGGTGTGAGAAGTCATCTCTTCGTGCAAGAATGGGTGATGTAGGGTGGGTGATGTAGGATACCCATGAAAACATGAAGCTGGGAGTAATAGTGAGTGCACTTCCCTCAGAAGCTAAGAAAAATAAGGATGACTAGACCCAACCCCTTATTTTGACTTAATTTGACAGTGAGATCAGAAGCGTTGGCCTTCAGTTTTGCCTGAGAACCTTGGCTTTGGCTCTGGCTTCTCAAGGAAAACTGAAGACCTCACTTCTGGCCTTGCTGTCACTGAGATACAGGGTTTTGCAGTGTACCAAATCTCTTTTTCTGCTGTACTTTCTTTATTCTGCATTTTTAAAAGTTGGCTTCATCCTCATCCACCTTCTCTCCCTTAGCAGCTTTGCTTTCCAGCTGCTGACTCACCGTGGGTTTTATTCTCCTCTTTAAGTTGCAACTTAGGGTGATGTCTGGTGTCCCAGGCACATACGTTTTCCACTAATGAAGGAAAGTGAAAATGTGTTGTGGATTAACTAACAGCATTTAGCCTACACTTTATTTGGGTTTAACAGGTATTAATAAGTCATATGTCTGGTATTTCTAGAAGGGTATGGCCAGTTCTGTTGTCTGAAATGAAGGGCTGTGATGGAAAGTAGAGGCTGCTCAAGATCCCAGTTGCTTCTGAGATCTGCAGAAATGTTGGGCATTAAGAGCTCCTGTTGAAGTCAGCATGTTAAACTCTTAACAGGTGTTAAGCTCTTTGGAAAATCATGCCATAAATATTTAATTTAACAGTGGTGCAACTTGAAAAGGTTTCTAAATAAATACAAATCAGTATTTTCCAAAAGCAGCTAATAAAACATGTTTATTTTTCCTCTTGAGAGCCTAAAGTACGTCCTTAAGATGCATAAGAGTTTCCTGATGATGATTAGCAGATCTTAGATACAATGAATATTGCAGCAGAACACTTCAGAGGAGGTTGAAGATACATGCAGATCTGTGAGTTAAGAAGATTTTACACTCCAGAAGCAGGCAGTGTTCTTTCTTAAATATTATCAAGGACCTGGCAAACCATTAGTTGGGCTTTTTTTCTTACGATTAAAGATTTATGACATACTTTTGGGTTTTTTGCTAGTGTTCTAAATGCCATGCCTTTTAAATGGCATGCATAAATTTGTGTTCTGCATTGTTCTTGTATGCCATGCACTCATTGCCTTTGTGCAGCATTGTTCCTCTGAGAGGTGAATGGCTGAATACTTTCCCAGTGATACAAAAATCATGGTAATTTATATGCAATTAATAATAATAAAAACCCTGAACATTGCTCATTAGAAATTGAATGAAACACATAATGTGTCTTTATCCAGGAGGAGTTTGCAGAGATCATGGTAACTGTTTTGTTTTGTAGTGATTTACAGTCCTGCACATTTATTTTTATATTTCTTGAATATTAAGAAAGCTGCATTTGACTGCCATAGCATCTTGCATAACCATAATTTCACCCAGTCCTTTAGTTCACCTGAGTTATTGTCAGATTTTAAAGAGCTACTGATTTGGTCCTGTTCTCAGTTAGATGGTAGGATAGTAGTTTTTTTTAATAAAGACATGAATTAATTGCTTTCCTTTTCAAGCTAAGATTTTACATACTTCATCAGGTTTGGACAGAACATGGAGCCAAATTTGCCACTGGCAAAATTAATCCCCTTCATATACAGCATGTAATGCCTTGGAAATAGGAAGCTGATCTCCATCTTTCTAACTGTCCCTTGCTATGAAATACTTTTGCTATTCTTTCTGGGAAAAGGATTTCAGATTATCTCTAAAAAAATGTTTGACCCATCCAGACATGGTGCAACCTTTGGGTCATTTTTCTTTTTTAATATGATGTAATGTATCAGTTGCACTGTTAGTGATTTCAAATTTGGATTTTTGAACAGGCTTCTTTACTGGGAATGCAGTGCAACTTTTTGAGCTTTATAAAAAGACATACTTTTCTCAGACACGTTTCTCAGAATTGTACTGGGGTTTTACTTATTGTATCTGTCAAGATGGTAGAAGACTGGTAATGACAATGTAAGTAATGTTAGAAAATTTTATGTTGTATAAATGTATTTCATTACATTTCATAATGCATTTTTGTTCCAGTGGGTATCACAATTGGTGCTTCATACACAAAAGCTTTTTCATTCTCTGTGTGTTAGAGATGTGGCATGGTGAATAGTGTAATAGATTTTACAACTTTAATTTCAATTACCAGTTGCATGGTTTATCTTCACTAATGTTTTCTGTGCATATGAAGCGTAAGAATAATATGTTAAACTCCTAGAAAAGCACATTTGGCACTTCCCCTTACTTAAAAACTAAACTCCAGTTAGAGCCGTGTTGTGCACTGGAGCTCTTCAAGTCCAGTAAAGAGGGTTTTTAGGCCTGCAAGCTTGTGGTTAGAAGGTTAATAATTTATTTTAGATTTACTTGAGCTGAATCTTACAACATCACTTGAGAAGTGAAATGTGTTGTACCAAGAAAATGTGGGAACAAGAAAGCTTTCAAGTCACTGCTTTTTTAAAATTTCAAGCCTATTTATTTCTATGTGCTTGAAATTGGTAATGATATCAGAAAAGACGGGATGTATTATCAGGGGAATAAATGTGTCAGGTTAATCTCCTGAAGAATTTGCCTTGGAAGAAATGAAGTAGGACTGTGAAGTATAGCTGAGTCTGTTGTAATGAAACAAGGTTGTTCTGAATAGAAGTGTATGAATACATAATAGAAAACAGAATCATACCTGTTATGAATATGACAAGAGCCATTGGTAGAGATCTCAGATTTTATAAGATTTGGACATTCACCTCTAAATTCTCTCCATGGACTCACCTGTATTTATTGAGCATCCTTTTTGCTCACCCACATTGGCATGGGGCTCCAAACTGTGGGATCTGGGTACTGTCAACTGTGTATTTGTAGTGCCAGGGACCTGTTCTACAGCTTGAGTTCCTGCCCTGGGATGCAAACTTTCAATTAGTGTCTGCTCAGGCTGCATTTTTCTTGGCTTATCATGACCCCAGAAAAATCCCCTTTATTATTAAGGAGTGTTTATGTAATACTTCTGTACAGCCTAGTGTTCAGCATCTCATTTAACCTGATCATTTACTTGATACTTTCTTGGCTCTAATTGGAATCACATGCCCCGAGGGGGTGTGGTAAAATATGGGCAAAAGCCTAATTTAGGTGCTTTGGAAGACCCTGATGATCCCACACTGCAGAGGAAGCCTGGGAAAGCAGAGCCAGCTCCCCACCATGAGCCCATGGGAGCACTGCCCCCAGCTCTGACCCCCATTTACACTTGTCCCTTTCTAGTGTCTGGAGATGGGAATATCATTCTGTAAGGTGGACACTTGTTTTATTCTCATTGGATTTGCCAAATTATTGTTGGTAAAGTGATGGGAGGGAGGGGACATGGTATACTATTTATTACACACAGCCTGAAAACTTTCTCCTCACTTGTTGATCCTGCAGATCTCCATCAGGATCTCTTTTCCTTCTCCAGGGGAGTAAGGAGGGAAGAAGCCCTAAAACACCTGTTACCCTCTTATCCAGGATCACTGAAAAGCCCTTTATTTGTAATTTTATAGTTTATGAGGGTGAAAGCATGGTGCTGACTGGCTGGGTGCTTCTAACTCAGCCACGAGTCTGAACATCCTGAATGCTTATTCTGCATTAGCTATGGTTCATAATTTATTTTCATAAACCCGAACCAAGAGGTTTTTTTAATGCACAATATCTTAGTTGATTTTACATTGTGAGGCTGGTATTTGTGGAAAGGAGAAGCATGAGCTCATGTTTTCCACATTACTTAGATCAATCCAAAACAGCGTGAAACAAAGCTCAGCTTGAATAATCCAAGGGATTCTGGGGTGTCTGAAGTCCTTGTGTTTGGCAGATAGGAAGCTTTTGAGATTGTTTTCCATGCTGACTTTGGTAGTATGCATTCTCTGTACAAATTGGTCCTTTGAGATGGCATTTTAAGAGTGGTTTTATATGCTTTAATTTTCCAACATATATTTTTATTTTTCAGAATTGCCTTCAGCTCTTAGTCTAATTTACCTTTGATATTTTTTCTCTCTCTGCTTTGAAGTCTGTTACATGACTTGGAATTCATGTGTATTTACTTACAGTGAGATATTAAATTTTATTTCTTGCCTTGTGCTGCTTCAGGCATTCTGTATATGTGACTTACATGCTAGCACCAATGTCCCACTTGGAATAGAACTCCTTACAGAAAACACTGGTAGTACTTGTTGAGGTGGTTGTTAGGAGTTTCTTCTATAGCTTCATTATCATTTGATTGGTATTTTTGGTGTTTCCTTTGGAAACAGTGTTGTGTTGGCTATGGGATTAATTAGACTGTGATTCCTGGGTATGAATGTGCATGTGGTAGAAGCCTTCCTCTTGAGCATGTGGAGTCAGCTCTTGGTTTGAATATTATGTACGTGGTAAGTAAATCCTCTAACCACTTAGACATAACTGTTTTCTTATGTGATCGGTGCTTTGAGAATTTTTTTGGAGTGTAATTTTATGTATGTTTGTGCTTTGCTGTGGCATATAATAATTTAAATCAAAGGCTAATCAAAATGATTAGTCATTTTGAACAGGAAAACGGTGACATTTGATAAGTACCTTCACTTAAAATAAATCTTAGCAGTATTTTCCAGTCTTGTAACTTTTAGAGGGACAAACTTATACAAATAATATATAGTATTTTACTTACAAAAAGTAAAGACAAGTAAAAAAGGATTCAAGACTTCCAAAGTTTCACTTTTCATGTCATACATCTGCTTTATTAAAGTTAGTTTTATGGGGCAGAGCTTTACAAATAACCTTGAAAGGAGCTGACACATGCACTGACTTGTTCACAGTTGATTTGAGGAGTTGATCTAGTAAAGCCTGTAGTAATGTTGTAACTGCAGGTTACTGCTGTTCGTGTGAGCTAAGAAGATGGTTGTAATAAGAAGAGAAATCAGGGGCAAGAAGTGGAAAGAAACATATTTGACCCAACATGTTTTAAAATGTGTATGGGTTTGTTTTTTTTTTAACTTCTGAATGCTAAAATTTGATGACTGCCAGCCTTTCTCTCTTTATTAAATGAGGGTGGTGGAGGAAAAATGCATTGCTTCTGTGCATAGCACCACATGTACATGGAGTTAAGTGTACGTGGAGTTAAGCAAATGCCACTGAGAGACTGGGGAGGCAGGAGGCATCACACTGTCCTGGGTCACAGTGCAGCAAGTTAAAAAAAAAAAAGTTCCTCAAACCTGTCCTTCCAGAAGCTGGCAGGTGTTTGTAAGGATTTGTTGTTTATTCTGATTACTCAGGCTATTTGGAAGCTCAGTTCCCCCTGATACCAATGACAGCATTTTTCTTTCACATCTGATGGGCTTGAAACCCCTGAAAATATAGCTGCATTAAACTCTGAAACATGCATGGATAGTGTTTCTCCTGGCTGTGCTCTGTACTCTTGAGCAAGGAGCTCCTTTCCAGCTCTCAACCAGCATAGCTCATATCCCCAGCCCATGGGCTTGGGGTCCATTTCTGCCACTGACTCCCACATCATCTCAGCAGTTACTGCTGCACCTCTGCAGTTTTCTGTTGTGCAGCATCAGTTTGTTAGGGTGAGGCTACCAAAATGTTAGGTTATTAAAATAGAATGTTTTTCCTAAGAAACACAGTTTTTAGTTTTTCAGTTTTGAGTACTGGAATTCATTTTTGAGTCCTGGAATAAAATGCCAGCATTTCAGTATGGCAACTAACCCACCTGTATTTTCACTCTTTTTAAATATAATCGGAGGAAAATGCTCCTGGAATAGCTTAATGGTAGGAGATATAATGTAAGGGAGACTTCTCAATATGAACCGTACCAATTTCTGTAAGTTTAGTGATGCTGCAAATCTACTCTAGTTGTACATCATTCATTAAGAGCATTCAAGTTTTATAGTATGGACATTTAATACTGTCAAAATTTGGTTTAGTGTAAGGATAAGAGAACACGGTCTGCTGGGACTGCAGGGGAGTGTTCCTGAGCTATCATTTATTTGGATTTATGGGAACCTTTGAGAATTGTTTTTAAATAAACCCTTCAAGATTGGGTGGGGACACATCTAAACTTGTGTGAGTGTTTCAGCAATAACAAGCATCTGTCAAATCCAGGGCTTGTTTCCACTTACCTGAAATGATTAGAGTGCCTTCAGTTTAAAACTAAGTAGGCATTGACCTGTCTCGACCTTGTGGCCCAGACCCAGGTCAAGTCTCCTGATTGTTGCAGCAGCCTACTTGTTTGTTTAATATAAATTGGATATTATTTTTCTGCCTCCCACTCAAGAAGACCGTCTCCTTGTTGGATTCCAGGGGGGGTCGGTTGGGCATCTCAAAAATGTAGAGTGGATTTTTGTATGACTGTCTGAAATAGTTTTGTCTTGTGTTCTAAGACCATATAGGAGCATTTTTAACCCAGAAAATAATTTTGTGTGACAGTAGGATTGCAAGCACCTTGTTTATCTATGTTCTCATTTTCAGGTTGGTTAAAAAAAAAAACGCTCTGCAAGCTTTCTTCTTCAAAGTTACACTGAGTGGGTCTAATGGGAGATTTAATATTCATATGTGTGTGCAGACTCTTGAACTTTATTAGTGTAGTAGCAAAAATAGTTATATGTGAAGTGTCGGGTGAAGAGAGTGGGAAGAGGCAAAGAAATCTGAAGTGTGATGGCTCTTGTTCCCACACCCTGGAGGTGCATGTCCTGCTGCCACGGCTGAGAGTGCTTTAGTGATGTGAAATGCTCATTCACAGTCTGTACATTTTTCCAATTTATTTCTTTGTGTTTTCACAGGTGGAAAATGGTTGGTTTCTGAATTGATTTTCCCTTCAGCCTAGTTCAGCAGGGTCTGCTTGTTTATCTTGACAGTATATACCTGCTTATTTTTTTAGTATAAACTGGGGGAAGTGTGTGTCTGATGTGTTTCTGATTTGCAAATGGTATTGAGCCTTCAGTGAGTATTTTTTAAATATTGAAGGAAATGGAAAAAAAAAAAAAAGATTTTCTCACTGCAGTATGGGATATAATATTTTAATAAGACTGATATCCAAACTAGTAGAGCACTCACATGCAACTTTTTTTTTCTTGATGTTAGTATGCATTTCCAGACTTAGATAGCTGGCAGTCATTAGATGGTCATGACTGCAGTTTTCACCATGTCTGGGTAAAATATTGGAGAGTTATACCAGTTTGCTGCAAAATTTGAAGTACTGTTAGTTCACATAATATTTAACATTATCAAAATAATTAGTATTAAATCAGCCAGTGTACTGTGGCTCAGTCATTTATCTAAGTGCTGTTCCATTACCCAGTGATGCTTCTGGTGTGCTGACTGATTTCAATTTTACCTTCCTGCAGTTGTTGCTAAGCATGGTATGAAACACACTGAGATAACTTCTAAATGTGGTCTTGGAAGATATATGCGGCAATTTTTTTTTTTTTTCTTCTGTTGTTGAATTTCCAATTTATTGTGAGGCAGAAATTTCTTCCCACCATTTTCCCCTTCCTCCACTGCAATGTGATAGATTGAACAACCCCATCCCTGTGCTTAGGATATGCAGGAACAAAAGCTTTCCCACCCACTCTAGAGTAGCCCCTCTCCTTCCCTTCTGTCATACAGACCCTTCCTGAGTGACCCAGAGGGAAGTAAAGGAGAAAACCACTGGCTTTTATGTGCATTTTCCTCTGCTCCCATATTTTACGATTAAAAATCATAGAATCTTAAGAATCATAGAATATGTTGAGTTGGAAGGGAGCCGTCAGGTTCATCAAGTCCAACTCCTGTCCCTGTAGGGCACCCCCAGAATCACACCATGTGGCTGAGAGTGCTTCTGGAACTCAGGCTTAGTGCTGTGACCACTTCCTTGGGGAGCCTGTTCCACTCCTCAGCTGTCTTCTGGGTGAAAATCCTTTTCCTAGTATCTAACCTAAACCTTCCCTGATTCAGCTTCCTACCATTTCCCTGAGTCCTGTCTTCGGTCCCTGAGTCCTTTCTTCACAGGAATGAAGACATCAGTACCAGTCCCATCTCTTCCCCTCATGAGGAAGCCACAGACTGCTACGGGGAGACCCCTCAGCCTCCTTTTCTCCACACTGAACAATCCAAGTGACCTTTGCCACCCCTCATAAATCATCCCTTCCAGAATCTTCATCATCCTCGTGGCTTTCCTTTGGATGCTCTCCAGTAACTTGATGTCTTTCCTGTACTGCATTGCCCAAACCTGCACACAGTGCTCCAGGTGAGGCTATACCAGTGGAGAGCAGAGCAGAGCAGGGCAGTCTCCTCCCTTGACCAGCTGGTGATGCTGTGCTTGATGCACCCCAGGACACAGTTGCCCCTCCTGACTGCCAGGGCACACTGCTGGCTCATACTCACTTTGCCATCAACCGGGACTCCCAGGTCTCTCTGACACACTTCTATGCTGCTACAGAGGCTGAACAGGAAGGTATAGAGTAGAGTATAGAATATATGGACCACAGGACCTCCACTCCATCTCCCAAGTGCACATGCAAGTGGAGAACCCCTCACCCCAAGTGCTCTTTCAAGGCATCACCTGGCTCAGCAGCTCTCAAAGCCTGCACACAGTATTTCTGTCCAAGCAGGACTGTGGTAGCTGGCAGGGAAAGGATACAGTGAGGCTATTATTGCCCTCAGCGTGACATGGGATGAGATTCGGAATCTGTATTGATACTCAGAGTTGAGTGCAACCTTGCTGAACTAGAGCACTGGAAGATGCTTGGACATTGAGAGCACTGTCAGGCCCCATACTGAATAGACATGTTGGGCATGTGTTCAAGAGTCTGTTGTCTCTTTATTCAGAAGCAGTTTTAGATGTGGTATTTATGGGGAAGAAATATATGCTACTTTACAGCATAGTGTTCTTTTAAGAAGTTATCATCCTATTTAGTCTGAGGGTTTTGAGATCTGAAGGACAGATACAAGTTTGGAAGTGGAATGATGTGGCTGGCTTATTTATTTTGTAAGGTTATCTTTAACTGTCTGGAGCAGTGATGTGGTAATTTTAATAGAAAAATGGCTTTTTACACTTCTGTATTGATTTTATCATGCAGTATTAAAGAAACAAAATCATTTGGAGGCCTAACTAAAACTTTCGTTCCTGAAGTTGATCGAGACAATTACCAGATTCAAGCTGTAGTTGAATCAATCAGTCATCTGATTAATTAATAACGGAGATGAAAGTCAACAGTGAATCAAATTATTACGAGAAGCAAGACAGAAATCAGGGTGGTTTAAAACATATGACTGGTTATTACAACATAGTAAACCTAGATACCCAGCAAACATTGCCTGCTGCCTGGCTCCTGGGGGCAAAGCTTTTATACGTGGATCTTGTATGGGTCAGATAGACTGCAACATACACTTTATGAACCTAAATACTGATTCATCAACTCTAAAAGCATAAAATGACAGTACTTCATGCTGTTCTATTAAAAAAACAAAAATAACCCAACCAAACAAAAAACCCAAGCAAAACCAACAACTTAGGGGAAGCATGAAGGGAAGAAAAGACAAAGAAAGAGCTAATTAAGCATTTAAAGCCATTGGGGTTTGGGGTTTTTTTGCAACCAGTGAACTGAATCCAATGTAGTGTGATGTGTGTAAGCCATAAGAAATCACAAAGCCTGTGTCATGCAAAATAACTCACTGTAAATGACTGACTAGCTACAGAGGCTGTGGTTGGAAGGGAAAGGTTTCTGTAAAAATTAACCTCATCTTGCTGATCTTTGCCGACCTTGGCTGCCTCTCTCTTAATCTAACCTGAAGAGATTAGAAGAACCCTTAACATCAAAAGGAGCTGTAGACACAGTAGTCTCCCAGAGTCTCATTGTATCTAGGAGTGATTTATTGGGAGGCAGCAGCCTGCTCCTGCTCTGGAGCCTTCACCCACTGGCACCCGGGATGCAGCCGTGGCTGTGATCTGACTCTGCCTTGGAAAAACAGTGCTCAGCTCCTGATGTGATGGATAGGAAACCTGGTTCTGGGGTTGAGTTGCCCAGACTTCTTTAGAAGATTTGCTGGTTTTACTGAATCAGTGTGTTTCAGGTACATTCTCTGTTTTGTCCTGGAGTGGATGGATAACTCTTATATTGTCCAACTACAGTAAACATGAATATAATCACATTGCAAGTTTGTCTTTCAACACATGTAATCTTTGATATTGGATTTCTTATATATTATATATGTATATGTTTATGTTTATACATTTGCAGATTTTACAGAAAAAGTTATTCAAATAGCTGTTGGAGGAAAATGCAGGGTTTATGCATTTATTTCTATCTCATTAGGAGAGCTGACAGAGAACATTTCTAAGATCCAGTGATTACTAGGCTGTAGTTTTCTATTAGTTTTGAGTTGCAGTGTAAAATTGCTCCTTAAAACATAAGGAGGTCTTAAATTATGAAGCAGTAGTAAATTCCAAGATCCAAGGCATTCAGTGGGATTGCATATATTCATTAGTTGGCTGCTGCTTCAGTAGGTCAAAGTTATTAAGCACAGTGCTATATTAACTTTTTTGGTGAAGACCAGCCTCCAGAAAACTCAAGTTTATGGTTCAGCATTTGCTGATAGGATTTGTAACTCTGGGAAGTCCAGATTTAAAATGGTTTTTGCAGAGTACTTGCAAGAAGCCAGCCACAGTAACAGATGCTGTTTTGTCTAAATTACTTTGCCTCTCTTTTCAATTCCAGTATCTGCTTATTTCATTTTAAAACCCATTTTAAAGCAAATTAAATAGCTAAGACTTTTTCTTTCACAGTAATCAAGACCTTTAATATCTGCTCTCTCTACAGACCACAGTTTTAAGAGATGATGTTTGTGGTGCTGTTGCCTGTGCTGGCAGGGTGCTGGGTGTACAGTGGAGGGGGGGGGAACATAATGGAGCTGGGGGTATCATTATTAGGCTCTAGTTTCAAGTATTTTTAAACATTGATGAAGATTCTCAGACTTTTATTGGAAGCTCCTCTTGTCTGTGCACCATGCTCCACATCACAGCTCCAGAGATACCTGGACAGCTTCCAGTTAAAATTCACTTAATGGGGTAAATCTGAAATGCTTTAAACATTCTCAGTTTACCACCATAACTAAAGGCTCAAAGCTAGGAACTGTAGAAGCACTAACATTCAGGAGAGTTTTTGAAGAAGAATTTAAACTTAGCTGCTTTTAAAATGTCATTAAGATGAGATAGGGGATGCATTAGGTAAATGACTACAGTCACCCGAGTCGTCTATTAATTGCTGACCTTAAGATTTTCCATACTGTAACATACCTAGAGCTGGCTGGATTTTGTCCCACTGGCCTTGGTGGACTTTGACTCACAAGGTCAAACGATGGAGCAATGTGTATTTTGGTATGTATGCAGGGACTGCAAAGAATTGTGAGACTCGGTCCCTAACAAGGAAGGTCAGTGACTGAAAGGATGTTCTCAGGCTTTGTGCTCACTTTTAGAAGGATATGGTAGAACCATCTATTTTAGAACATCTGAATTTTTGCCAATTAGTGCTACAGTTTCGCTGATAAATTGCTAAACATGCTGTCTATTGCTATTGTTGCAAATAATTTTCTTTCTTTTGTATGATAATTTTTAGGATGGACATCACTCTTGTCTTTAATGATGTTTTAATGAGCTTTTATTTAGCTCTTAACAAATGTGTTATTTACTGTCTTTCTGTCTTACTTAGGCTCTTACATACTGTTTTGACTGCAGTTGTTCTCAATATCTAGAAGAAGAACCTTTCATTTTGCATGAAAAGGAAAAAATAGCTGTGTTTACTTTCATTTAAACTTCAAAAGCATTAAAAAATATTAAATAGGAAAATGGAGAAAAAAAAATAATTCAAAAACTTAGGAAGGTGCTCACTGATAAAACTGTAGAGGACATTCACATATCTGCTGTTTGGTCTCCTGAAGATCAATACTTTGAAAATAATCTATGATACTGCAGTAGTCTATAATAGCTCTAAACGTATTATGTCTCAGAGTATTGTAACTCGAATAAAAATTGCTGGTTTTAAATTTTGAAGGTATTGGGATACTCATCCTGACATTCATTATTTCATAACAAGGATCAGCAGTACTCTCTGCACACACAGTTCAATATGCTTTCAAAATGATACGGGGGGGTAATCATGCTGTTCCAGTGATCTTGTCCAATGCAGTTACTCTTGGATGGATGCCACAAACAAACAAAAAACTCAAAACTAACCAAACAAAAAACAGGCAAAAAAGCAAGCAAAATGTGACTGCTTTGTGTCTGATGCTCAGTGTTACAAAGGTGTCATTTCTCATCTGGGTGAGGAGGAAAAGCAAAGGAGTGGCTGCATCAGCCTGATTTTGCCCAGTGAGAGTCACAAAAATGGCCTGACAGTTTTTTTGCTTTGACTTCTGGTCTTAGTAGGATTAGATACTGGGAGTTTGTAATTTGGTGAGGAGAGAGAAGCATCTTCAGTAATGTATTTATTGCTGTATTGATAGACAAGTTATAAAGTTTGGGCTACTTATAATTTCTTCTGTCTCCAGAAGTGGAGCTGAAATTACTCATTTGCTCTTGTGCTATAGTAACTTTTGCCATTTATTCTTTTTTTTTTTCTTTTAAATTGAATGCCATATTGCCTCTAAATTGTGAAAACATTAGATTTACTTACCCTAATCAGTGTCTTAGCTTTGCAATTATATTTTGAAACCCTTATGGACAATAGTGAATACAAAAAGAAAATTACGAGGCTGAATTTGGAATCCTTTGTTAAAAATATGATTATCAAGCAAGCTGTGCCATGAGCAGTGGGACTAACAAAGTCTGGTTTTCTACTGATTGCCATCTTCTTTCCTTTGGTCATTCCCTTCCTCCCATGGAGCAAGAGCCTCAGCTATCCTCTGTGAGCCTTTTCTGCAAGCAGAGATGAGTTTAGCTTTTGCCCAGCTGATACCTGCGTGGGATGTGGTCAGCTCTGTCCCCGCTGGTGGTGGAATGCTCTTGGATCTCCTCTCTCTAGTTTTGATTTTCACAAATAGCACAGGAATGTGTTTATTTTTGTGACTGCTACATCTGTTGGGTTTTGTGGTCCCCAGATGCTTCGAGTGGGCTGGCGTGGAGAGCAGAGATGGATGGACTTTCAGCCTGTTGAATAGTTACCCTTTTTTATTTGTCTTTTACATACTGTGTAGAGTGCATTTTGTGTGTATACGCAAAGATTTGAAAATAAAAAGTGAATTTCCATTATGCAGTAGGCAAATTATGAGGATTTTTGGAGTTGTGAGGGATATTTGATGTTTTGTGGTAGGTTATTTTTTCCAAATTCAGAGTTACTATCTAAATAGCTTCTAGCATTTAGAAACTGTTGTTCTTGTGAGCAATTTTTCATAGTGAATCCAAAGATATAGCATTGCTAGGGAAAGAATAATCTCTAGCCCTCAAAAATAGCTATGTTAAAGTTGCTCAGTATGGGTAATGAATATGTAGGTGTGATGAGTTTTATCAACTTTGCTTGTAGCAAAGTGAAGGGAGTTTGTCATAACAGGAGTTGCTTATTGATGACACAGTTCTCTGTGATTGATTAAAAGTGGCAGATTTATTTCAGCTTCAACTCTTTCCATTAGCATTCCTATCGACCATCTGGCAGTGGAAAACCTCACTTGTGAGATAGACTAGGATCTTGTTAAAAAAATTATAAGATTTTGGGGGGCTTTCTTTTTTTTTGTTTTTTTTTTTTGCCAGAGACCTGATGAGCCAGAAACTTGTCACTTTTAGTGACAGCTCTTATTGCCCAAAAGGGTTGTGACTGAGGCTGGGTCAGACTGTGACTTGTTTTTAATGGTTTTTAATTATTGCCTTGATTGCAATAAACATTTAGTTAATGGTTATCAAAGTGGGCCTTGTAGTGATTGGTTAGAATGAGAAGGAACATGTTGGTTTTAGGTGGGAGGAACAGAGAAAACAATGTTTTTCAAAATGGTACGTACAGAAAATTAGAACTTTCCCTGAATTACTCAATTATGAAAATGTCATTGGAATAAAAATAATTTTACCATTTTAAAGACATCCTAACCAAAATAATTTGAAAATCACACACTGAAGAGGGATGTTTAAGGGGCAAAAAAAAAGTTTTAAATTAATTGTGATGTTTCAAAATGTGAAGTTGCCTACACATCCATGAAATGATTTGTATATGCACTAATATGCTAGTGAAACATGGAGCAGGAGTACAATGAGGGATGAAACCTCAGGGCATTTAGAACTTCTGCAACAGTGCTATGAGTTACAACACATTGTGAAGTGAAGCAGCTTCTTTGGCCCCACTGTCCCCTGATCAGTAAATAGTGCATCAGGGCTATCTTTGATAAACAGCTTGATGGGGCTTTTCTGCTGCAGTGTTTGGCACTTGGAATCGTAATGCTGCCCCTGGCTTCCCACCTGCAGCATCTTCTGCTCCTCACAAATACAGTAATTCAAAACAGAGGCATGAAATCTTGTGGATAGGACTCCTTACATCTCGATTTTATAGAGGACATAGTAAAGATTAATGTTATCTGTGTGTTGCAGAGAGGTGAGTTATGGACAGAAAAAACACATTCTATATGAGTTTCCCTTTATCTGCAGCTTTTGGTTAAAACAATGCTTTTAGGTCTTTTTAAGCATATTTTTTTGAAGGAGTTTGAAAGAAGTATTTCCATTTCTCTGAGTATGATAGATTTCTGTCCAGGATCTCCACGGCTTGACCTTGGTGGCAGTAAATATTTTAAACAGTTCTGTGGGTATTTCAGGCCTGTGGTTTGTTGAGGCATAATGCACCAGGGACTTCTTCCTAAATGGACTGTTCATTGCACTTAAACTTGCACAAACATTGCAGCAAGTGAAGGTGTTAAAAAATAGCTTGAAGGTCACAGTGACAGTTCTTGTTAGGAGATTGTTGTCAATAGTTCTCTTGAAGAGTAATCTAAAAATTTATTCTCAATTTTGTATTCGATTTTGGAAATTGTGTAGAGGCAGCATTAAGATTACATAGATGGTAGTTATGTGAACAATATTTAGCATTAGAAAGGAGATGAATCCCTTCTGGTTTTATTTTTCATCATTAGTAATGTTTATGCTGGAGGAGTATGCAATTTCTTAAAATGAAACATTTTTGGACAGTTAGCAGGGATTATCTGAAACACATGCATAATGTATAGTGTAATTCATTTGAAGGTCTCCCATGTTATCCTTTTTTTTTTTTTTCTTAAATAGGATAATATTGGAGTCAAATTGGGAAGAAATTTATTCAACCACTGGAAGGCATTTTGTGGAGGTTTAAGATCTGTTTGGTTTAAAGTGTTTCTCAAAAAATGCTTCTCCTGTCCGCTATTTTAATTGTGCCATCACATCTGTGAAAGATGATTATCATATACAGGCACATGTCAAAGTGTTACTCACTTCCAACCATCCATAGACTATTTGATGCAAATGTTTCAAAAATGAAGCTGCCAGTAGACAAGGCACTATCCCCTGATGAGAAAGTTTCTCAAATTTCCTCACCTACAGGTTTATTTGTCCTACTTACTATGTTTTCTTTCAGAAACAATACCTTTTGGCAGCTCCTGTTGTATTCATACTGGGTTTTGGATAACTGGCCAGACTTACATCACCTTCTCAGTGCACTCTTCTAGATCCTTTGCCAGTTGTCTGCTTGAAGACCATCTGGTCCTGGCAGGAGTTACCTTCAAATACCTAACAAAACAGGTCATGGGAAAAAACAGAATCTTCCAGGAGCTAATGGTGCTACCATACCCTGCTTCTCTATCAACATTAGAATTTTCCTTGTAGCACTTCAGGGAACTTGGACTATTTTGGCAGATTTTCTTACCCCAAGACCTTTCCTTCTGAGGAGTGCCATGTCTGCCCAAGCAAACAGGATGGTGCTAACTTGCAAGATACTTTGTGGAAAGCTCAAACAATGTGTGAAATCCAGTCCTGCTTCATAATGAGATGGAGAACTGTACTAATGAAATCTGCAGGAGACAGTAAAGTGAGTCATACAGCAAAGAAGACTGAAGATGGCTGTGTAGAGCAGTGCTACTAAGAAAAAAAAAATGTAACTGAGAGCAGGAAATAAAAAAGAGCATCTTGGAAAAAAAACAGGCTAATGCATCCAAAGAAATATAATCTGAAATGCAGACATACATGGGAGCAGAAGCTGTAAAAGCCATAAGGCTGAAAGACATAGAGATAGTGGACTACAAATTAGATATGAGGCTCTACAAAAGGAACAATTTGGGCTGTGCATTGGAGAAGCAGCACGTGACAGATTAGGGAGGCATTAGGCCTGTCTTGAAGAACTATTTATTCCCTTCTGCAGATGAGAGAATTGGAGTCATTAGGGTGATTTTGGCAAGAAACAAAATGGTGATGGTCTGAAGGAAATGTTGAAGTGCTGTCCATAGTGTGGTGGTAGGAGCCTATGAGTACGTGAGTGTGTGAGAGTTCAGAGTGTAGATGAGGGAAGCACATGGCATGGCAGAACTAGGCTGAAACTGAAGAAAAGGAAATTTTCATTGGGACAGCAGGAGAAAAGTCTCAGTGGCAGTGAGGCTGAGTGCAGTGTTTGAAGACAGCATACAGCATAGTCAAAATACAGGTTGAGGGCCAAATGCTGAGGTGACATAAGAAGATCTTTGCCCTTTTTGGAGCTGTATCTGATTAGATTAAGTCTAAATCTGTTCCTTCAGAGACTCGAAGAAAGAGATGAATGGTGAAACTGAAGCATTTTCTCCCTCCTGGGAGCCCTTTGTAGCTGGAGGTGAACTGAAACCATGTCAAACCAGAGAGTGCTGCCCACCCCAGTCTGTGTACTGGGTGAGAGAGAAGGATGCTGGGCTAGTCCAGTTCCATCTTCCTCCCTGGGAGTCAGCACCCTCAGACCTTTATTTTCAACTAATAACACAAATAGAAGTGCAGCAGGGTTTGAATATATCTTTTAAATAGTTTGTAAATCACCAGGAGCACTTTGTTTCTCTCACGGGAGTTTAGCCATGGGATGGGGGCAGCCAACAGCTCCTGCCTATGGTTGAGGAGAGATACTGGGAACTGCAGTGGTTGTCTTGACCTCTCTACACAGTTGCTTCTGTTGACCCTGTTAAAGTGAGTTTAGTCTTGAAGAAACAGATCCTCTGCAAATTACGTCCCCATACTGTTTGCTGTTCTCATAGATGATGTTTCTATTTTAAGTAGAAACAGTTACTTTAAATATATTTATTTTTTTTTTAGTTCAGCAAGCAGAAGGGGAAACTAAAATCTGATTTAGTGTGATCCTGGATGCAGGTCTGCTGTTCATGTCAAAAAGGTTATATGAAAACAGGTTACTTGGTAATTTTGAAAATGATCCAGCCTGCTGCTTAGTAGAAATGCATTTTTCAGAGCCTGGTTATTCAAACTCCTTTTTCTAGTATTAGCATTAATTCCCTTGTAGCAGTATCATGAAGTTGCTTTTTTCTTAGGCCTTTTAAATGTGGGAGCCTGTCTGTGAGCACAGCAGACAGCTTATCAGCCCAGTAGCCATCCCTGCTTGCCAGTATCCTATGTCTGGTAAATGCTTGCGTTCAACCTTGAGAGTTTACGGACATCAGCTTGGGTTTCTTTCTCTCTGTATTTCACTGCACTGTTTAAGTTAGAAGTACTGCTAAATTTAGAGAGAGGAGAGAATCTGTAACTATACCAGCCCTGCCTCCTTCCACTAAAAATGCATCTGCTGGCCAATGAGAGCTGGAGCCAGCCAAAGGGCTCGGGATGCTGGGGGGCTCTGCAGACCCACCCCAGCAGCAGTTCTGTGGGTGCAAAGTGAGCCCAAAGGTAATTTATGACTTTGTCAGAGAAATGGAGAGGGAGTCAAAGAGCCTCCAAAACAGCACTTTTAATAGCTCAGGGTAGCTTTTTTTTCCTCCTTTCAAATGTTTTTGGTTTATTATATCTGACAGCATTCACAGAGAGAAGGAAGCTCTTTAACCTTAACGCAAATAAAACAGCAGTGCTTTAGAAAAAAATTTTGTTCACTTTATACCTCTAGGCCGATGGTTCTGACAGACCAGAGAATTTAAAAATAAAATAACTCATTAGTTGTTTTTTCCTAATATGTTTAACTGTATCAATCCATTTGAAGTCTGATTTTTTACTTAGGAGGAGTCAAAATTTACCTATACCAATAAATCTGTCTGTCATGCAGTTTATCTGTCTATCTATCCCCTAAAGACTTCAAAATGTGGGGGTTTTTATTTCTATACCATTGCTGAAAATCATTTGTGACATTTTCTGTTTCGGCTGCTAAAGCTTTTGGCAGCTAGAACATGGATTTTGTCTTCTGATGGTGAATTCAATTCAGCATTTATTACAAAGTCCTCAAGTGTTTAAACGTGTGGTGATAGACAACTAATGCTCCCGCTGTGCTGAACTCCACCAGGTCTCTTCAGTAGTTCTGCTACTCAAAAAGAATTGGGACTCGTTTCATCTGTTTTTAATAAATGTGAGGCTTGCACACTGTTTATAGCAGAACTGAAGCCAACTTTGTGTTGCGGTTTGACATGTAGAGTCTTAAGTTTTTAGCTTGTGATCTTAAAGACACCTACTCTACATGATTTTGATATATTTTTAAAAATATAAGGGGCTTGCACATCATCTTAACTAAACTGCAATGTCAACATGTGTACATGAAAGGAAAGCAAAAGCTGGTCTACAAAAGTGCTTGTTGGGTAAAGAGCACAAACCTGGACTTGCTTACTGGCCAAGGTGAGGATCACCAGTGTTTTGGAGTAAGTGGCTTTGGTTGTGTCCATCATGCTGTTGCTAAAGCTGGGGGGGGGAGTCTGATGCAGTCCTCTTTTGAATATCAGAAAATGAGAGGAAGGTGGAGCTGGTTCAGCAGTTCAAAGGGTCAGCATCAGCCTAGCATCTCCTGAATCATCTTGGAGAAACTGTTGGCCATGGGAAAGGGTTTGGTTATCCCAAGCTCCTGAGCTTACTGGGAGCTGTAACCCCTCATAGGCATGATATTGTGTCTGAGCTAACATGCATTAAGTGCTGTCAGCTGTTAATGGGGGCCATGGAGGTATCACAGGGACAAGTGTGGCAGATGAGGAAGGGCTGTTCCAATGTGGTTTTTGCCAGACTTGCTTGTTGTGCTGCCAGGACTGATGGGCCAGGAACCCAGGGCGTGACCGCTGGGACAGCACTCGCTCCATGACTTCCCCATCTTTCTTTTGTCAAGAGATGAGAGAAATCTGCTCCAGGGCTCTCTGCATGGTGCTGCCATTTGGTCAAAAATACCACATCACTTGTATGCTGTTTCTGAAGTGTATTTTTTCATTTTTGTCCTGTGACTGGATGGAGAATTTGAATGTTCAGGCTGCTTGCATGGACATCGTTATTCAGTGTGGAGATGCAGAGGCAATAAATGTTTGGTATTTGGTTGTTCAGCTTTTGCCATTATTGGTAGTTGATAGCACCTTCGTGTAAAGCAGGTCCATGGTAGAAAGATAATTTTTTTTTTTTATAAAAAATGGCAGAGGTTTATGCTGCTTCCTTGTCCAAATAAGATATTAATACTCAGAAGCCTAGAGGTAACAGGATCCTTACTGGACCTTCAACCATAATTTCTCCATTGAGGCTGGACAAAACATTACACTTCTGAACTAATGCTGTCGTGCTCGAAGAATACATGAAAGTTCATGTGCAAAGGTCATAAATGGCTACCAAAGTAATTTCCAAATGTAAGTATATGGTGCATGTGTTTAAATTTGATTCAGTTCCTTTAAAACCATTTACTCTGAAAAGCTTTTTCCATAAAAATCTGCACAGTGAACAGTGTTTACATTATGATATGGCACTTAAATTGCAGTTAAAAATACTTAATGCATCTGTTTGTTTTTTGTAACATTTTACTAACCAACTGAGCAAAGTAAGAGGGAGATGTGTGGTGTCATGCTAAAAACCCAAGTGAGAGGTTGCCAAGTGTTGATGTTCCCACGATACTTTGTAGACACATGGAAACTAAGGCAAACTGAAATGATGCTGTAGTGCTTATAAAGGAAATGCAGTGTATGGAGCATAAACAACTGAAAAGCAGACGTATTACAAGTGAATCTGTACAGACTGTTCTCACTGGGGCCAAGCACAATTTAGGCATTTGCTTCATATTTTGACAAAGTACAGAATGGAACTTAACCCATTCAAGACTAATGTTTCTTTTAAAAAGGGGAGGGGAGGTGTCACTGGTTTTGTTGGTTTGGGGTTTTTTGTTTTTTTTAAATAAGAGGGCTTATTCTTTACCAGTGTTTCAGAAATGCCTTTTTGAAGTTAGAGAGCAAAAATGAGTGTGGTGAAGAATGAGAACAAAAGCCACGTTGCTCGTTGGACTTAGTTAAAGCTAAGTTGATCATCGATACAAATTTGCATTATTTTCCCAGCATGGCATTTGGTAACAACTTTTCCTGGGTGTGCTTTTGTTTCAGTTGACATTTGCTTGAATGGCCAAGCGAGTTGGCAAATTTTGTGCTAGTGGTCTTTGAAGTTGTGACTTCAGCCCAAACAGCCTTCTCTTTGTGTACGGTGGGGAGCCCCATTGCTTTGGAGTGGGATGCAGGCAGCACAAAGCCCAGAAAGGCTCCATACATACCAAGTCTCACAATACTTCTTAGTACATAACTTTTAAGTAGCTCAGGTCTTGTAGGAATATTCGTTTATTTTCTGTGAATTTTTAATGCAAGGAGTTAAAAGTTCAAAAGTTCAAAGTTCAAAATAAAAGTAAAAGAAGATTAACCTGAAAGTACTTGGTTTTATTGATCTTTGAATATAGGTTAGTATTTAGAAGGATTTAAATTACAGTGGGAATTTACTCTCTTCTTTGTTCAATAGAATTGTTATTTCACAATGGGGTTTGAGTGCAAGCTCTCTTAGGTACAAAGAAAGAAGTAAGGATTTACTTGAGATGGATAGAGTTTCTTTCATGTTTTACTCATTCTTGCTAGAGTTTTACTAAAATCTGTTGTATGTAAAAAATTGTCTGAAAAACAGTACAATATGAAAAGGTGAATTTTGTAATCGAAAGGAGGAATTGCATACAAATAAGGCAGTGCAGAAGTATCTATTTATTGTAGTATTTACACATTTCATGGTCAGTTGAACTCCTTTTACAGTTCATAGTCTGTGCCTTAGTAATTGTGATAAGAAAGAAGCTTGCATGGCATATATGTGGCCTGATTTCATCCCTACCTGTACCTGTCTGAGGGAGCAGCATAGTGCTGAAAAGTTTTTTTGCACTTCCGTGATCACAGGGTTGATGTGCATGAGCAACTTTTGGATGGAGCCTTGTAGCCGCAGTGATTTTCTTTTTATTTTGTGTAAGTGGGGGAAAGGATGTTGTTCAGCAGTAGGAATCAGTTCCCTGCCTTTTGATTCCCTTTCTCAGAAGCTGGATTTCTGGTGGCAGAAGAACTAAGCATTGTGGGCTCTGATTTCTTGGAAAACATGAGTGAGAAAATGAGCTGGAGTAAAGATTTTTAAACAGAACATGACATAGGTTTTACTGTGTTTTGCTGTGACAGGGAGTGATTAATTCTCAGTTACAGAAGTTTTGGCTGTGTGAATGTTTAAGATTGGGATCAACCTTCTACCTGTCCAGGTGAGGGCTTGGAGGTGGTGGGAGCCATCTGGGTGGGCTGCAAGCCAAGGTCAGGGAAATGTTGTCCTAACTGAGCTCAGCTGTTTCATACCACCCCTCAGATCTGCCTGCTGAGCTGCTTCTGGCAGTGAGTGCCCTCTGCCCCATTTGGAAAACTTCAGCACTCTCCAAGGTAATAGAAAAGGTCTCTTTAGGCTGACCTGGCTTGTTTTGACAGAGCCAAATGAAGGACCAGTGGCCCAAGCAGAGCTGCCCTGTTCACTGGCCCTGTGCAGCTGGCTGTGGGCAACCTGGGCTCCACCTGGAGGGGTTTTCTGATGGGTCAGGTTAAACCAGCTCTAGAGGCTGCAAGAGGTATCTCCCCTGCAGTTTGAATGAGGTTTCTATTGGTTAATTTGTATCTGCTAACACGAGTATTAAGCTGTATTAAAGCACCACTATTAAAGAAGTCTGCTTTACATGTAGGATCTCCTACAATAGCTAACCTAACTTTGTTACAGACATGCAACATGGACCTTACACTAGACAGTGAAGAAAATGGTGCTGTGTGCTCCCCACATCAGAGGTAGTATCCTTCTTTCTTGAAAGGAGTTGCATGTACAGTATGCAGGTTTTAAAAACTTTGATTAATTTTGCTTTTGTAGCATTTGGAACTTTCTTTCCATAAGAAAATATGGCTGCATTTTTACACTCATTTATCTGTACCAAATGCATTGCTAAGGAGATAGGCTTTTTATAACATGATGGGCTTCTGCAACCTAGTTCAGTGATTCACTAGTAATGTAGTATGTTTAAGCAAGCATTCATCATGTGTAGTAATGCATCTTTTAAACTTGAGTTGTATTCAACAATCAGTAGCCATTTCCCCAGTGATTTGTGCTTATTATCCATAATGCTTATACCCGAGTAGAGATTGCCATGCAAGCAGCTTCCAAGGTTGAAATAAAAAGAGTACAGTTTACTTCCTGGATGTTTTTTTTTTGTTAGTAGAGGTTAGATCCACAGTTGTGAGAGACCTATAAGAACTTGCAGATATACAAGAACTTTGATTTGTAGCGATATTCTTCTGTCAGACTATCCTGTTGGCTTTTTGTGGTGGGATGTGACATCAGCTTCAATGTAACTTTGAAAAAGGCAGTACAGATGAATGTAGGCAAGTTCCCAGCATGTGCTGACAACTGATTGATTCATGCACCAGATGCGTGATCTTGTTGCTGAAATGGTGCCATTTTATCTCTCTCTCAGGTTCCCCGCTCCTTTTGGTACAGCATCTTCTGGTGAGGTGAGAACAGGTATCCCACAGCATAATTCTAAGGAGCAGGGAGGCCAGATGCAGGAATTCAGGGTATCACAGCATGGGTGGCAGCAAAGCCTGGTGTACCCCATGTGGCAGAGCTGGAGTAAGACCTGACAGACCAGTCCTACAGGCTGCACTGGGGAGGCCAGTTTACCCAAGACAGAAAGTGCTCGGGTGGTTACATGGCAATCACATGCCAACCTGACTTGAGTGCATGGCTATGGTTATTAGCTAATTATTTCCATAATGTGTGTCTCTACAAGTTATAATTAGAGCCAAGCCTTCCCCTAGTTAATTACAAGCTTGCTTAGAAGTGTAGTTTATATAAAACTTTTAAAACTTTATATGGGGGAGATATGCATCCACAGGCATTATAGGAATGATGCCTTATTTTCAAAATTAAATTCATAGTCTTTAGTGTCTGTTTCTCCCTCCCTTTATAGTTTTCTACAGACTGTTTTTTTGTTGCATCCTTATCCAACTTTTTTTCCCAGAAATACTATCCAAGTTTCTCCAACATCAAGCCAGTGATTTTTCTGTCTTCTGAGTGTTGCACTCACACTGCTGAGAGAGTAAGCCAGATGTTAAGATATCTTTCAGCATTGCATTTGGAGAAGATTAGTAAGTAATACTTATATCATAAAAAAGGAGTTTTGAACATGGGGGAACTTTTTGTTGAACACACCCTTACAAGTTCTACATAAGTAATGATCCATCTGTGGAGAACTGTTATGTGTTTGTGTAGACTGTGCTGCACCTGGATGTCTTCAGCTCTGTCTCTTGGGAATAAAGCAAAGCTGGCAGCATAACCCTGTTAGACCCTGCAGCAGGAATACAGGTGAGCCTTGGTGACGAGGTGGGTTGTGAATATGATGCATGATTGTGATGAGGACCAGAGTGGCTGTGGGTGTAACACAGCATTACCTGCTCCCTGGCATGGCTCTGGGTAACTATGGCAAAGGCAAGGCCAGGTGGGGCTGACAAGATCACCCCTGTCCTTCCACTTATCTTCTCTTTGGATTTTCTTATTTACTTCCTGTCCTCCATTCCTTTCTTACAAGTGCTGTTCTCTCAGTAGCAAATGTTGTCTGAAAAGGAAGGGGAGTAGAGGGGAGCCTGTGGGTTGTGTGCACTTGGGTACACCTTTGGTACCAGGATAGTCACATATCATCCATCACCACCTCTTCTTGGGAAAAAAAAGGAGAGGGGGGTCCATAACCTTCATGTATGACTAAGAAGAGGAAAGTGATGAAATAACTCTTGCAGCTGATGAATTCCCCCTTCCTTGCTTCTGTCTAGCCATTTTTGAATTTGATATTAGTTTGATTATTCAGGTCAGATCAGATTTAGGTCAGTTGTGATGGATTTTTTCCAAATCCAGTTCCCTTGATTCCTACTGTAAACGCTTACCAGATGACATGATGTGAAGCTGGAACATACTTGAGCTGCGTGATGACCGAATGAAATCTCAGTGGGAACCACTTCCACGTTCCTGAGATCAGTTTCTCATGTAATAAATTCTGTATCCAAAATTGTATCAAATACTTTTCTGACAAGAGTGAGGTTTTTTCCTAACAGCCAAATCCCAGCAGAGCTATTTATAAGAAGCCTCTCTTGTGTTTGCACTCACATGCCTGTTATTCAGACCTACACTGAAGAACAAATATAAGTAAAAACTACTCTGTGTCCCTGCCAGTGCTTTTGGACCCACCCTGTTTTGTCCTGTCTGGCATCCTTCACTACATTTCATTACTATTCTTCTGTTGGTTAGAGTTGCCATAGGAAACCACCGTTAAAGACTTCTTGCTGAAGGAATAGTCTGGATTTTTTTGGTGACACCTTTTCTTTGCAAACGGTTTCACTTCTTTGTTCTGCCTGATCCTCTCCTGGCCATGAGAGGTGAGGAGGAGTGATTGAAAAGAGTAATGTGCTAGTGCCAAGTGCCACACTATATGGATGTGCTAACACTTGCAAACCCTCCTAGGGCAGAGTAGCCCAGAGGGCATGTGCCTGGTGGTGTGTGGTGGTGTCCATCAGCTTGGAAGAAGGCCAGGCTGTATCTCAAATTCAAATCTGGAAAAGCTGCTTGGGTTGTTTGGGGTTTTTTTAAGTATTAAATTTAGAGCTGTGTCCTTTCACTGTTATTTCCTAAAATGAAATTAGAAAACATCCAGAACTTCTTACTAGACCAACCTCCAGCTGCTTCTCATGTTACAGCCTCTTCATGCATTTCCTGTGATGGTGAAGGGAAGCCTTGACAACAGAGTTCCCCAAGGTGTGTCCTGGCTCGCTTGTCACTACATGTCAATCTCTTCTGCATTCAATCAGACAGATGAGACCTGTGCTTTCAGTTTTGGGAACTCCTGGTGTACCTAGGGCACAGAGGAGAACAGCATCTTCCTCATCTGTCTCCTCAGTGGCTGCAAAAGCCTTGTTAAATCCTTCTGCCATTTGGCTGCTTGACTAGATGTTCTGTGTCTACCTCAAAATATGTGATGTTTTAAACCTAGAATTGCTATTTAAATAAGAGGTTTGCCTTAATTGGCTGTTAAAAATTACAAGCAAGAAGGAATGATTTATTGCTTATAATTAGAAATGAGTTACGAAGGGGAATGTTGGTAATCATAAAATAAAGCTTGGAATACACTGGTTTCCAGATGGCTGGCAGTGAAATTACTCTTTAACATATGATAGACCAGAGACAAGGAAAAAAAAAAATGTCATCCATTTTTATTTCTTGATGGATTACTTGTGTGAATCTGTAGTTGCTTGGATTTTGAAATATTAGTTTTGCCTTCATAATTGGATGAGAGGAACTTAATTTGCACAGTGGTCTGTGCTATCAGAGGTGATGGAAGAGGTGAGTTAGTATTTTGCCTAGTATGATTTTTGTCCTTGTAATGTCAACAAGGAAGATCTAATGATAAATATGACATTACTTTTGGGTATAATAATCTCAGTGGATTGTTCTCAGAGACTGCAGGTTACTAAGATGTTTTTCTTTTCATCTTTTGCCTCATTAGCTATTTTTATGAGGTTGAGGTTGATCAAAACACCTGTCCAAAAGCAATATGTGTAATCCTCCTTGCCTGAGTCTAGAAAAATATACTGGCACCAGAAACAGAGACAGCAATGCTGCTTCTGAGAACTTACAAATAGCATAATTTTTCTGTCCAGATCATAATGTGTCCATTTAACATTTTTAATTCCATTTCTATTACTATAGTTCCAAGTATGAATTTTAAATTATTTATATTTGTGCTATCTGCTAATAATGGTGCTTTCTGCCTTAATAGATTCATTCTGCACAGTTACCATTTGAAAGATGGTGCTACAAGATATTTAGACATATTTGGATTGTCACCACGAGTCATCTCATGCCCGTGTTTTAAAAGTGACAGTGCCACTAGACTAGCTTAACTGAGACCATAGTGATTACTCATTTACCTTCATTAAAATGCTTCATAGCTTCCTTATTTTAAGTAGCTTTTCCCAGCAAGGTGCAAATCTGCCTTGATGCCATCATTTAATCTAGAAAAATTTACATAGTGATAGGAATAGCATATTTTCAACTAATATTTTCCTGACCTGTGGAGAAATGAGCTCATCAGTGTCTTTACTGACAAACTCAGGAAGAAGGTGTGTCAACCAGAAATATTAGATCAGTCAGCCTTTCTTGTCCTGGAGCAATTGTAATTTCCCATGGTCTGCAGCAATTTCCTTTAGTAGCAAATATGTGCAGAGATTGTTTTGGATCTGCTGCAGTAGCCTCATTTCATTTGGTCACAATAAGGAGGCTGTAGATTTCATTCTTTTCAGTTTTACTGTTGAAAAGCTTTTGGCTTAGTCATTGCAAGGAACAGCAAGTTACTATTTTACAGCATCTAATTCAGGGATGAATGCTGCATCTATGCAGGAAAATATCACTCTCTCTGAGCTGGGTTGTTGAAGACATATTATGGCCTCTGCCCCTCTCAGAAAAGTGTGACATAAGTGTTTAGTTCACTATACATTAGCAAAGATCCCACTTTTCAAAGTGAATTGGTGACTGATGTAGATGCTTAGTTCCTTGCTGATAAATAATATACTTTATTGAATGACAGAGGTGCTTATTTTTTGCCAGTTCCCTCCTGTTAACTTTGGTCCCTAGGTACTTAAGCCTGGGCATTTACTAGAAGAGGCCAATCTCATTAGTGCTGAAGATGTTCTCAGCTCTGTGTTGTCTGATGCTATGCTGATGAAAGCAAAGCTCCTCTGATCCAGCATGAAAGAGGGCTGAGTGGGAATCAGAAGTAGAAACAATTTCTCATTTCGCTCTAGTTTTTGTTGTCACTTCAGCTTTACTTTTTCAATGCTTGAAATGTCTCTTTCTGTAGTATTACTTGCTTGGAAGCAGTAAGATAATGTTGGCTGGGTTGGTGGAGTTCACACACACGTGTTGGAGCAGAGGTACAAGTAGCTGGCTCAGACTCTGCTCAGCTCATCCTCATCTTGTTGCCCAGGTATCTGGTAGTATCTACCAGTTTTCAAACCTTACCTGCTGCTCCCTCAGTCACAGCTGGCAGCACTGGAATTAGCCAGCTCCAATGTGTCATATGAACTGAGCTCATGGCTAGGGTCTCTGCGACCCCGTCTCTGGGGAGAGTGATTCAGGAAAACTGTCTGGAGCTTTTACACTGCTGGTGAGCTGGGCTGCATGAGAGTCTGGTCAGCGTGACCTTCAGAAAGCCAAAACCAGGTGTCAACCTCACAGTCAGGCACACACTGATTCAAAGTGTGAGCATCAGAGGTGCTTTGTCTTTCTACAGAGTGTGATGTTGTCTGTGGTTGTATCTGGACTTCTAGTTGTGTGTCATGGTGTATCCTTACACCCTGGCCACCTGCCTCCATTTCCTCTTGAGGGGAGGGAACAGCTCTTGTGAGTACCAGCCAGAAGCAGATGTAAAAGATGGTGGGTTCCACAGCTGGATGTGCAAACCCTGAAGTGCTCTGGGGTCATCACCCTCAGGAAAAGAGCAGTGGTCCAGGTCACCTGTTTCTCCTGACCTCCTGGTAGAACAATGGGTCCTAACGCTGTTGTGTGTCTAATAAAGAGCACAAATCCTTACAGAAAGGTAATTCCCAGCTTTCCAGTAAGGTTAACACTGACAGTACCTAATTAAAGGGCACTTTTAGCTGGGGTAAACATTTGTACTAATATCCTTCTCACCAGATGTCTGGTGAACTGACCTCCTGAGGCACAGCCATCTGGCCTCAGGTGGGAGGAGGATCTCAGCCAGCATGGAGAACCTGACCAGTCTCTTACCAAATTGTTTCTCCATAGCCTTTTCTGTCACTGAAGTGGAACACATATGAAAAGCCTGTGCTATGGATATGTGGGCATTTGTCTTAGATGACCTGCATAATTGCAGGCTTGTGGCTGCAGGCTCTGTTGTATCTCTGCTTTCCATCCCATATCCTGAATTCATCCATGTATAAAATTAGGTGGCAAGCAGCAATAAGATGTTCCCTACTTGGATGGATTAAGTTAAAATTCAGTAAGAAACACAGCTTTGGGTGAGTTTCCAAATTACTTGTAGGATTGCACTGAGAAGATTGTTATGGTATTGTAAAGCTTTTTGGTGGGCGAGCAGCCTGATGCAAGTGAGATGGTGTTATTGTCTTGCAGTGCTCTTTGTATTTTATGTGCTGTGCTGTGTAAACTTTTGTTATTAAATAATAAGCAAAATAAAAACAGTTGTTTTTCTCAGCCAGCTTGTTTTTCAGAGAATTTGTGTGCTTTGAAAGTTAAGTCTGTGTGATCTCCATCCCTGTCAGGAGCTATTATATTGAATTTTTTAAAAAATTGTTAAGCTGGAGGACAAACCTGGATGTTATCATGTACATCTCAACTGAGAGCAGAGCAGATTTGGCAGGGAGCAGCCTCTGATGCCACGTACCATGCCACTAGTTTTTGTCACAAATGTGTCAAGATTATCTGCTTCCAGTGTTGCATGTGTTGGCTGACATAAGCATTTGTAGATCTGCATAATTTTTAAAGTGGTTTGAAATGTGGATGTAACACCTGGGGCTGTGTGAAATCTTTTTTTTGTTTTTTCCTTTTACAGATCCTATTGCTGTTCAGAAAGTCGCTTGTTTTGCTACTCCCTCCCACAAAGTACTGTATGAATTTGCAGAATTCATAATGCCAAACTAGAAATCACAATGAGTAGTGAACAACTCCTGAGACACTGGGAAGACCAGTAACAATATTACATTTTCAATAAAGGCTGTTGGTGCTTTAGTACAGAGGGATCATATCTCAGTACAAGATATTATTTATGAAACTTGGCAACCCTGAATTCAAACTGGACTTTGGACAGGATTTTTAAGATACAGCATGTGTGTGCATGTCTGCTTCTTGATAGCCTTTTACAAATGAGGCTGAGGTTGATGAGACTGGCTAGGATACTTTAGTTATTTTTTCAAGCTGTTTTTTTGATCATTAAATACTCAAGCCTCTTCCAGCCTTGAAAGCAGGCATGCTCTTCCATGATGACACTTTTTCCTCCCTCTGTGGTGCAGCCAGACAGCAGAAGGAGCCCATATTTGTAGCCATGGCAGCCAGTAATTTATTGCTCCATATGGCTGGTGTGGCAGCAGCTGCTCTGGTTTAAGGAGGTCAGGGCATCAGGGCATTTAAGAAACAAAACAAAACCCTACTGTAAAACCTTCTTAAATGGTTTTGTACAAGTAATAGTAGTAGCATTCGCCATAGGCATAAGGAGAGCCAAGAAAGATAAATTAACCTCTTTTTATGTCTTTATAACTTTTGCAACTTTCATATGATTTTAATCAAAGACATTATTTCTTGGGGGGAAATAATTTTTGTTTCTCTTTGTGATGGTTTTGCCTTTTTTCTGTTTTCATTGCTGGTACATGTAGGTAGCTCACAGCACCAAGGGGCAGTGAGCTGGGCTGAGCAGCCCACATGGCAAGGGACCCTCCAGCTCTGCACTGCAGCAGGTACCCAGCAGCCAGAACAGGAGCAGAATCCAACCCTCTGCTTTTGGATGCATTAGGTATTAAGCTGAGAGAGAGATTATATTGCCCAAACTGAATGGCAGAACTCTCCCTGTAGCAGTGAAGATGTGTGCTTTGTGAGCAATGGTCACAGAACAGAAATAAACACAGCTTTAATTTCAGTTTGGGTCTGAAAACCACTCACTGCTAAAAAAATGGTATAGAAAGGTTCTTGGATTTAGCTCTGAAGTTTGCAAATAGTCTTTTCATAAACGTGAATCTTTTTATTTTCATTAGGGGACCATTTTAATTAAAATGAAACTGGAATGTTTACTCTTTGCTTCCTGTAGCTGTGATTGTTTTCTTCACTATGTGAGCACATGTATAATTTGCTTGAAAAGAAATGTCAGCAGTTTCTGATTACCTTGTGAGTCTTACTCAACAGCTTGATTTTAATTGGGGGGAGGAAAGATTTCAGGGTGTTCCAGGGACGTCTGATGTCTACTGGTAGCAAGAGGAAATAGGTACTATCTTTGGTACCATGTTAATTGCAATAATCACTACTACTGGTCTTTCATTTCTTTTGTTGTTTTTTTCAGTCACATCAATGAAATACAACCTGCTTTTGGTAATTAGTATCCTTCAAACCATAACCTTTTGACATTGTTGCATTTATGTGGTTGTAAGCACTTAAACAGGGTGACTTTTGGAAAACAGTGATTGACAGTAGGTAGGTAGTCTCAAAGGTTATGAAATAAGGAAGAAATTTTCCATTATAAGAGTGGTAAAAAACTGGAACAGGTTTCCTAGAGAAATGGTAGATGCCCCATTCCTGGAAATATTCAAGGTAAGACTGGATGGATCTCTGAGCAGCCTGATATAGTTGAAGGTGTCCCTGTTCATTGTGGGTGCATTGGACTAGGTGACTGTTAAAGGTTCTTCCAACCATTCTATGATTCTGTGACAGCACTAAAATTCAGATCAGATAAAGGGAAGAGAAGGCCAAACACTTAGGGAGGAGTGCATCCATGCCTTCAGGTATATTCTCTCTAAGCCCAGAATTCCACCAGGATTTGAAAGTAAAAGATAGTTCATGTGAATTAAGAGTCTCTCTTGAAGTTTTACATTAATATGAAAAGAAGTATCTGTAGCAGAATGTGTTCTGGATCCTTCAGTGGTACAGCTCCTGAAGCATTCCCATGGCTTCTTTTTTATTAGATCTACAGTAAGGAAGAGCCTTGGACTACTCGGGTTGCAGAAATGCTTTTCGGGTCTTGCAAAAAGCATTTCAGCAATGACCAGTGTCTGAACCATTTTGGAGCTTAGCCAATATCTCCTATTATAATATTGTCATCTCCATCAGAGATAGTGATCTGAATCTCCCCTGCTCATTCTCTGGGGTTTTGTTTGCTTCTGCTGATTATTTGAAATAAATAAGTAGAAAAACAACCAGTATCTGTGTGTTAACTAACAGAGGAATAACTAATAGAAAAATGAGAAGAAAGATACTACTTATCATAAAAGACTGTATCTCTGGAGACATAAATTGGTATTCATTAAGTTGTTTCCCTAGACTTAGTTAAAATACGTACTTGAGGATCTGTCTGAGCAGTGTTTCAGTATGGAGTAAGTCATCCTCTTCGTGATGAGATACATCTAGATGAGGAGAGACCAGAAAGCAGCACTAAATGATGGATGGAGAACAGCCTTCCTGGCAGTAAGGAGACAACAGGCTATAAAATGTTTTTCAAAAAGAAATATTTAATACTTAGCTGTAGAGTAATACTGATCTATCTTTTCTGCAGGTCACTGATGCAGAACTTTTAAAAACATTTATGGTTCAATTTCTGTGTTTTTCATTGAAAGTACACAGGGTCTCCTTGCTTTTGCTAATGATTTCTATAGCTGGAAGTTAGAATTTTTCCTGTCATGATTATGATATACCTCGTGTAATCTTCCTGATATCCTCCGTATTTCATCAAATACAGGGAAATAGTTGCGGAGCGGTGCTGGATAATGCAGAATTGGCTCAGTTTTGCCACATCTGCATTCTTCAAGAAAGTCATTAGTCTTTTGACTTTTGTAATATGTGACAAAACCATCCATTTCAAAGACTTTCAGGCTGAGCTGGGGCTGCAGGTTGAGATGAGGTTTTGCTACTGTGCTTGTTGACAAGCTTTTTATTGTCCTAAATTGGGCAGATGCTTACAAGGGAATGTGTATTTTAATTATCATAGAGTCTGTGGTTTTCCACTCCTTATCTGCTATCTTTAAATAAGTAATTGCACAACATAACACTAGCAAAGTGCTTTCACTGTTTGGAGAGTGAATACTCGTATGTCAAACTCCTCTACATGGTGTAACTTTTCTGATACTCACCATTTTTTCTTCTCTCCTTTGCAGATTAAGACCCTTGATTTCAACACAGTTTGCTAAAAAGGCTGCCACTGAAGAGGTATGTAAAGTCCAGCACTTCTAGTGCAACAATTAGAGTTTGGAAATTCCCACTGTGCTTTTTTGCCCAGTTCTGATTGGGTGGTAAATACGGGCAAAAGAAACTAGAATCTCTCTCTGATCAGACCAGCATCTGGTTTCTGCCACCACTGCAAAGCTGAGGTTGCCTTTTTTCTGGCCAAAATTTGTGCTTGCTTATCCAGCAGCCCCATAAACGTGTGGTTAGATGGCAAAAATATTCCCTGCAAGCATCCAAAAAGGTACATACAAGTGGGTAGGATGGGTAGGACTGGGAAGAGCTCATGTCTGTTTCTCAGCACTTGGATCTTCCCCACGGGGAAGGGGGATGATGCAAAATGCCATCTCTGTGAGGTGTTGACCCAAGGGAAGGGCTGGGCTTCTGCAAGAGGCTGGTCAGGGAACAAAAAGTGACAGCTTATACAGTGGTTTATTCTATAATTTGTTTGTTTATTTTGAAAATGTAGCCTTGCCACAGAAACTTTAGTACTAGTAACTGGCTGCCACCAGAAACCCTCCTTGTGTAGCTTCATGCACCTGCATTTTCTGCCAAAGGGATTCTGATTGTTGTTAGAGGCACTGCAATAACTGCTTTTTTTCACTGTTATTTTCAGACTGTACTGAGATGTGCATTTTGTGTATGATAAAATAACTATCTGCTGTGTATCTAAAAATTCTGTTCCTGATGTACTGAAGGCACTTCCCTCTTAAATGTGAACAATTTACTTTGGGTAGTTTGACAATTGCCCATCCATACACAAAACTATGTGCCAAGCTCAAGTCCAGGATGTCTGGAAGTGAATTCAGGAAGTTCTATTTAGAAGTGTTGTTTGACTGCATTATTTTTAAAACTACTAAAACCCATTGATTTTCAGAAATAGTTTGATATCCTGCCTGGGGAAATACATTTCCATGTCTTATGCAATGCTCATTAGAAAACTCTGCACATTTTTGTAAGTATAGCAGTCTGGAAGTGGACATGATAATTAGAAGAAGGTCACATTTTAATTAGCATGGTGCAATTTTAAAAACTAATGACTCAATCGTAGTTCCTTTGTATTCACCCATTTTTTCAGAGCAGATGGATACTTTTAAGCATATAAATTGATATATATTATGATGCTGATTTGTCTCAAACTGTTGTGTGTATTTCTGCTTATACTGCACATCTAGATGGACTCATTTCAATGGCTCTAGAGGCAAAAGAAGTGGTAGGAAATATAAAATAAACTGGAGGGATGTTCCTCTAAATAACATGATTAATTTGGGTATTAAAAAATAATGAAAACCTGTCATTGAGTGATCCAAATTTCTAAATACTTGATTTTCTATTAAAATTAATGGGTGTCTTTTGCCCTATTAATGAGCTATTGGAGCAAACCCTTAGGTGACTTTGAAAAACTCAGGCAGATTGTTTAGGTTGACTGTCACGGTATATGACAAGTTCAGGAACAGCTTTGATGTTTGAATAATTAGGCTACCAACTTTCTGGTACAGGGATTTTGTCTTATGGTGTATATCAAAAGGGATTCTGGGAGTTACTGCATCCCAAGTAAATAAATAAATAAATAAATAAAATGACTGCTAATGGAACTGGAGAAGATGCAGCAGTACATATTTGTGAACTGTAATTTAAAATGTAACGCACTGTAGGATGTTTCTTGTAGTAGGAACCAAAGGAGCTGGTGTTTCCTGGCCTCATTTGGACCATGCATTGTTATAACCTCACCACTGGCCTTCCCAAGGAAGCTGTCCCAGTCTTTTCTGTCTTTCCTAGTAAGGGACGTGAATCTTGGTGCTGATAACTGCTGACTGTTAAATATGGCCTCCTCAAAATTGCTTACATGACAAAGAAGCCACAATGGTTAATTTTTCATGTTTTTCAAATTGTCACTAATAGGATTTTTTTGAGGGGACCACAAGCCTTAGTGTACAAACCCCAAGTAATCCAAGTGCAGCACAGAGGTGAAAAGTGTCCTGTTCCAAAGCTGGTGGAGATGAAGGTCCTGTGAGTTTTCTTCCTGGCATGGGAGAGGGAAGGGTGAACACACCATGGAAGTGAGAGAGCTCCACTGAGGCAGACACATGATTTTTCCCATTCCTAGATTTATCCTTCATGAACCAAAACCAGTATTACCTTCTCCAAATTCACCTGGGTCTCCTCGTGGTGCTGCCTTTTCCTTCCCTCCCTGCTGTGTCCTGCCTAACCTTGGAGCAGCTGGGGAGGTGAACATCCAGAACAGATCCCAGCAGTGATCGATTCCCAAGTTAGTGTTTGGGGATCATTATTCTGATGAATTAGCTAACATTACAGGTGCTGGTGTGTATTATCAACCTATTGCTCTGCCACCACATTAAGTGCTGTCTAAAGAGTGCTGCTTGTTCCACAGCTCATTGTGCTTCCCAATAAATCCAGCCAGAACCGTCAAAACTAATTCATGTCAGGTTTTTTCTGAATTGAAGGGTACATTTTTGCTATCATTAAAGTGTCAATAACAGTCTTACTGTGTAAGAGGCCTGATGTGCATCAAGCACAATGAGGGAAAGGTTGCACATTTTCCAGCAGGGCTCTGCTGAGGAACCTTCACTTCCAGGCTTCTCCTTACCTTGTGCTTTCAAGGGGTTCCTTGTTCTGCTGTCACTCTCTCTGGGTATTTCACTTACCTGGCTATGACTTATGTGAAATCTGTGGATGTTTGTGCCTGACTTGCGGTTGAGCAGCATTTCATGGAGCAACTTTCACATTTCCTGGAAGAGCTAAGCCTTGAGCACTGGGGGTGGACTTCCTATGTGGAAATTGATAATATTTTGCATAAATATTGAATGATAGGAAGGGCTGCTTTACTGTTGCCTCTTCTTTTTTGCAGGTGACCTTTCCAAATTCACAAGCAGAAGCCCCTGGTGTAGAAAAACCAGCAGCTGTGTTGGTGGAGAGTGGCCCAGTAGCTTATAACCCTGAAGAAGAGGTGGAAGAGGAAGAAGTAGAAGAAGATGATGATCACTGCATGAGTGCCTTGCAGCTGATGGGAGGAAACGGTAAGCAGGGATGCTGTGTGAATCACCATCTGCTGCTGCTGTGGGGTTTGTACTTTCAGGGCTGAGGACAGACAGGGTTCCCCTGCTTGTCCCTGTCTTCCGGCAGCAGGAGCTCCTGTTGCCTTTCCAGCACTGCTCATTCCTGTGGGAAAGCCTGGAGTCACCCATGTCCGAAAGCTGACCTCCTTAGAGACTTCTCCTGAGAAAGCTTTGCATCTCAAGCTTTGGGCTAAAAGGGCTTCTCAAGAGCCTTTTTGAGAATGAGGTTTATTAATGTGGATCTGAGGAATTATGGGGTCAGTAACCCCTCCATCAGCAGTAGTTGGGGCTCGTTGCCTCCCAAGCCAAGTGGCCCTGCTCGTCTTGCCTCAGCAGTGACATCCAAGTTGTCCCTGAGCCCTGGGGCTATGGCTGTCCAGCTCAAAAGAAAACAAATCGTTGCAGTCCATTCCTGGGTAAATTGTGAGGAGGAAAGTGTTCTTTCAGAAATTACATTGATAGCGTATGGCGTGCTGTGTGGCACACAGATGTGTGCTAATTTCTTTGGGTTACCCAGCAAAGGCAGTCATTTAATTAAGTTTCTTTGCTGGCAGGAAAAGGCAGTATCCTCTCCACTGCAATTTTTCCTAACTGGACACATCCACATTTATCCTTTATTGAAAACTTCCTCTTAGAAGTTAAGCTTTGAAAATACACAATAGTATTTTCAAAATGAGAGCTGCTAACTGTGGGTTGTGAAAAAGTAAGATGGGAGTAAGTTTTTCTACTGAAATGCTATTTACAGCAAAAATCTTTCCTGTACTATTAATACAGCTTTCATGGACAATATGTATACATTTCAAAAAAGTGTCTGGTGCTTTTAAATTGAATTCTCCACTGGAAAATAATTGCTGAACTGTAGGAAAAATCTGTTGCCTGCATTTATTATTAGAATAATGTTCCCAAGAAAAGGCACCCATGTGGGGGAGGGTGGGTCTATGTTTATTAATAACCCCCCCACAAAAATAGAATAAAGGTCACTGAGCTTTTTTTTCTTTGTAAATGTTACTATTTTTAAACCATTCTGAGAACATTCTACTACTCCCTGTCTGGTCTGGACAACAGCTGAAAAATCAAGAGTTTAAAAAAAAAAAATAGAAAGGAAAGTATTCCCAGAATTTGAACACAGGTGTGCAGAGCTGCTCAGCAGAACAAATAACCCTTTTCTAACTGCTTTCTTTATGGGTTTTAGACCTGTCTGCCTGGAATAACTGCAGGAATTACAGATGGTGAACGTCACCCATTCTACACAAATTATTATAGATTACACTTAATTCTGCTTCCGAGCATTTGCTTGACTGTTTGGATGAAATGTTGCATTGTATTGCATTTGGAATATAAAGGTTAACTTTACTGTATGCTCATATGTAATAGTTATCCTTAGGTTTGACTTTGCAGCAGAAAATAGCCATTTCACTGCATTCAGAAGCCCACAGGAGAGAAATTGGTGCATCAGAAGCATGCAGCCATGCCTTCTGACACACACATCATGCAATCGTTGCACTCAGCATTATTTAAGAAAGCAAAACTGGATAAAAAAATCTGGGGAATATTTTAAATTGTTCCTAAAAGTAAGTAGATGCAGGAGGTCTGATTCAGATGCACTGGCCAGGATTCGTTGCATGACTCCTTTGATGTTGATGGGAACTCTGAGCTGTCTCTGAACCCTTGCAGTTTCAGCTTATAAATACATGAATAATATAAACAAGTCGGCTCTTTTCTTGGTAGCTACATCTAGTGAGAACCGTGCCTGCTTGTGAATGTATGCTGCTGGTTGTCCTCCAGCCACCTTGTTCCAAATTACTTGTGGCAATCAGGCTTGGTCCACCCTAACCTCTAAATTAAGTACTTCATGAGATTCAAGTATACATATGCCAAGTATTCCTAAATGAGGGTCCAGTGAAAAGTGAGAAGAGATTGTTACACGTTCATGCTTCCAAATAATTTTATTTTGTTGAGGAAAGTACCTGCAAAAGCTTTTCATTTCGCCCTAAGAAAATACAAGATTTTTTTAAAAAGCTTACTTAAGGCAAAACTTACCATCTAGTTACACAGCAGGAGAGCAATCTGAAAGTAGCAATAATTTTGTTGTAACTTTGATCTACCTGGAATATTTGCATTTTTATATGCCTTTGTGTGTTTCAGATTATGGCTGTGATATGGATGAAGATGATGGCTATTAGTTCCAATTACTTCCAAAGAACACGGACCGTGTCTTGTTCCCAGCAAATATTCAGTCTCCCAGCTGTGTGAATAGTGAAAGAAGCTGTCTGTGGTCAGCAAATTGAACAATCTTTACTTATGTAAAGCGAATTTGAGGTTGACATTGATTCTGGTCAGTTTACATTTACCCATAACCCAGCAATAAAAGTTGGGTTTGTACTTGAATTTTTTTTTTCTTGGTGGATCATAGTTTGGGGATGACATTAATGGGAGTAATGTTTCCAGAGAACAAAAGAAAAGAGACAATATGGACTGTGTTAGTATGGCTGAAAGCAACACATCTCTTATTTATATGAGTGCTTTCAGGCATGCTGTTGAAAGGGAGCAAATAGAAAGACAGGTAAAACCAAAAAGCCTGTTTGTTGATTATTAGGGTAAAGTAGCATTAGTTGTCTCATAATGGTACAACTGAAAGAAAGAAAGCATCACCAACCCGTATTATAAGCATGACCCTGCTATTGTATGCAAGCTTCTTTACCCAAGCCTATCAAAATTTAATGACAATTTATATATTTGCAGGGCAGCATCGGTTTCTCTGAAATGAAGTAAATACTTATTTGTATTAATCAGTTCATAGGTTTCTTAAAAGATACGCCAATAGAAGGCATTGTTGGCAGCAAACAGTCTCCTCCTACTGTGAGTCCTGTGGGGTTTATGTGGAAGGAGGGAGGAGACCTGGGTGAGGCAAGAAATGTAGAGAGCAAGCAGGGGATACTGCTGTGCTCCCTTTCCTTTGCTGGGTGTCCCTGGGGACAGCCAGGTCTGGCTGTGGCTGCTGTTGCTGCACAAGAGTCACTCTGGCATCTCTACGGAGCTGCTCGTGTCTGACTGAGTTAGAGTGAAGGTCTGCTCCCCAGAGCTGCCTGCCTCTAAAACCAGTTGAAAGAAAGAGAAAGCTGAGCTTTTTAATAAATAAGCTAGCATCTGCTTTGGCTGAATTTAATTTAGTGTAATTTATTTAACTTACGATGGGTAAAATTCCAGGTCACCGTGCAGCTGTCTGACTTTCATGGCTAAAATCCCACCCTTGAACAGTCACTGCTGTGTGAATGATGGTGGAGCTCCAGCCCTGTGTGCCCCAAAAGGTCAGCAGGCAGGTCCTTCTCATCCAGATACATCAGCTCTTGCAATGCTGTGGGAGCAGGGAGGGAGCCCCTGTTGCCATATTCCACCCTCTTGCCTCTGACCTGCCTTTTCCTGGCACTGCTGTGTCCGAGTGGGCTCTCAGCTCCGTGGGAAATGTGCTGTGCTCTGGATCATGGTCTTGATGACTGCAGCAGCAAGAGCCAAGATGTTTTCATCTCTCTCCCATGTCTGGTGACAATCATGAATGCTGTAGGGCTGTAGGCTTGTCTTACACCTGCAAAGATGGTGGCTTCTGTTAAGCTGTCTCTCCTGGTCAGCTCATCCTTCTTACCCCTTTTTGGGGAGCCCATCCGTCCTCCCACTGTGGAGGGTGGATCGTGGCAGGAAAAGAAGCTGCCTTGGGAAGCTCTCTAGCTATTGCCAGCCAGAGTGATGATTGTGCTCATACCTGTGGTTGTCAGCAAAGAGGGGAAGGGACACATGGCCTTCCAAATCTCTTCTGTCCCTCTCAGTAGCATGCCTAAGAGGCAGGTGTAAGTAGAGCAAAATTGAGTGGTTTTTTTTTTGGAGCAGAATTGGTATTATTTGGCTGGTAAATGTAGTTTGTGGGGTAGGTTTTATCTGCGAAATAATTTTGAGCCCTGAAGAAGAGTATGTCTGCAATGACTTCTTAAAAGCAGATCTTGGTAACAAAAATGATGTAGTGAGGCTAATGGGAAAAAGAGCTCTTCTGAACCAGATTTTAGTCACTTAGCTTGCAGCACTTCAGCAGAAAGAAGAGATTCTCTATAATTCTTGGGGGAAAAGCTGTTATTTTCACCAGAAAAATATGGATTATTTCCTGATACTTTATAAATACTGCACAGAAAATTATATTGAGGGGATAAACTTTTCTACCTCTCTTTTATTTACACCATGAATTCAAAATCATGCTATAAGCAGACAGATTTTTTAAAAGCAGTTTGTTTTGTCAAAGTTCACGCTCAGCAAGTCTTTGAAACAGTTGAGTTTGAGCATTTGGGTTTTAATTAATCTGCCAATAGCACTATTACAGATACTCATACGCTCAGTACATTCTCAAAGCTTGGATTTTATTCCAAGGTACACATTATTCTCTATGCAGGAAATAAACATGCATAAATAAACATGCCTATGACTCATGTAGGTCGAGTGCTTTTCTCAAATGCATGATGTTGGCTCTTAAAGAAACCGCTAAGATGTGTTCTTTATTGCTGTGGGTCTTTCCTTCAGCCTTCTGTGTAGGTTCTCACTGGTCTGCTCCCCCAAAGGATGCTAAACCTGCTGCCAGTGTAGTCAGGTTACGTGCAGGAGCTGAGAGTCCACCTACATAATTACTGCTAATAAATTTGAATTTCAGTGACACATTGTGTTTCTGAGAAAATTGTTTCCTGCACTGGAAGTAGAGGAGTGCAGCTTCTGAATGCTCTCATATGATTTCATTAGGAAAGACTGTTGCATAGTCTGCTGGAAGGCACTTGGAGAGCAAAAAAGCTAAAGACCTGCAATTCCATAGCATCTCAGTATTGCTGGTGAAGTTAGCGGCATTCTTTCTGTGCAGAAGAAAGGTTGTGGTGGGCAGACTTCACCCTGAGCATTGTAAGGCTTCTTAGGCTGTAGTGGTTATGTACATTTTTAATTTATTGGTGACTTACCGGGATTTTTATAATGTTCATTCCTTCTTGATTTAACTAAGCTCAGGAAATGTAAACAGATTAGAACATGCTAGTTTCTGTTTTTATAGCTAGTCATTAAAAAGATTAACACTGCATTAACTCTGTTTACTATTGTTTATGTATCTGGACAATTTTGTTGTATATAAATGAGCCTAAATTCACTTGGAGTAATTTGGACCCTGCTTTTCTCAGGATTCTGATTATAGTGAAGAGAGCTTACAAGGCTTCAACATTTGTTGTTCTTAGATCTTCTTATTTGAATCCACACAAGCTGTGTATCATAGGTTTTGTTGCCTAAAGCATGTTTCTTGCTACAAGTCACTTTGCTTGACAGGCAAAACCCTCCAGCTGTTGCATCCAGCTTGTCTGCCATGCAGCCTTTTAACACTCCTGTGTTGTGGGAGTGCAAAAGGATAGAAATAAGGAAAATAATGAGATTCTTCACTATGGTGAGTGCGTTTTCAGTGTCTTAATCATCTGTGACATTTCTTTAAAATGACGGTGTTCCCTACAGCAATTTTTAAATGGTGCCAGACAGCCTTGTCTTGAGGGTTAGACATGTTTATCAAAAAAGCTCTTGCCATCCTGGTGGCTTGTTTGTATTCTTTGGATTGCATTGAAGCTCCAGTTGCAGATGTGTACAGTTAGTGTAGAGATTGCCTAATAAATGTTCTGTTTCTTATTTTTGTGTTGAATCCTTGTGTTTGGTTCAGTTAGTGCCAAGGAAATTAAACCTGTTTGATGTAAGTGTATGTATTATCCTTACACAACCACAGTATGAGCCCTGTTAAGCTTTTTTACTGTAATATATTTGCTGTAAATAAAATGTAAAACCCTTGCATAACCCATCTTTTACAGTGCTCTCCTGCTAATTTCTCATCTTTCTGTCTTCATACTTATGAATGTTCGGTTTTGATTGCTGCATGATTGGTTGATAGTGGCCAAAATTTGTAATTTAGAGTTTTCTTTTTGTCTCTGAATTAGAGAAGATGTAACTAATCAGGCAAGTGTTTTTTACAAGATACTGTTCCACTGATAAATGTGGATATTTTCTGTAAAATGCACAACATTAGTGAGGTTTTTCCAGTAAGCTATATAATTAACTAACTGTGGGAACAACGTATCGTGTGTATGTTTGGTGGAACTGTTCCAGTGCTTGTTTCTGGAAGCTGTATCTTGATAAATAAGGCGTGTGCTGACTCAAAAAACATGTTATTTTATCAGCATCTCGACACCACAGTTTGGAGGCCAAAATCTGCATCTACCCTTGTTCCTTTTAGTTTTGTCTGGAGCTACTACTGGATCATCAGCAGTGTCTACTGCAAAGTTTTAGCATATAGTAGGTCAGTTAACCGTAGCTTTGGGAAGGCAGTAAGTATGAGTTATTCCAACATTTCCCAGTGTTCACATGCTCTCATTTAGGTGCACTTCTGCTCTCATTTGCATCAGGATGCTTTTATCATAGTTTCTTTAGTGGTATCCATCATTGGTGCTCTCTCACTCATAAGCTGTTAAACAGTGCTGGCCACCTTGGCCTCACATTTTCTGCTCTTCCCAAACTGTACAGATTATTAGCTTTGTCCTGTAATTTGTCTCTCCCCTACCACACCAGGCTTTCATAACCAAAACCATTTGGTCCCCCCCAGCCATGCCCATCAAATACATCTCCTTTAAGGGTCTAAGAAGTTAATAAGGTTAATAAAGCTAAAATCTAGCAAAGCTTTATATTAGCTTCACTTTTCACCAGTAGCTCATAGCACACTCCTTAAGTTCACGTTTTGTAGTGTGGAAGAGGCTGCTGTTGAATTTTCTACTCCCTTGACATGTTTAAGAGGAGTTCCAGCATTTTATTCAATGTTTCTCATGCCCATCATGATACCTGGCAGTTGTCTTGTTGAGTGGTGGGGGTTTTTTTAGTGAAAAGGGTTAAGCATACAAGAAAGGAGGCTGGGTGAAAGCTCATGACTTCTAACATGTAACAAATGTACTTGATAATATCCTTCATTGTAATTGTTTTTTTCTTATGGGACTGTTATGCATTTTCATGGAAATGAGGGAGGTGCATACATTTCATAAAAATGAAAAATTGAAATTCCCATCTTGCCATGTGACTCTTGGAGCACAGGATTTAATCACTTTTAGTGTGAATCTTACCTTTGTATATGTTGTCAGTAAGTGGCACTGTACTGGACACAGGGCTGGCAGTTTTATTATGTGTTTCTATTGCAAAATTGCAACAAGAATGCTTTTATTACTGCTCTTAGTGAAGTTCCTAAATTCTTCAAACCCAGAATAATACAGCAAATTAAAGGAATCTGTACAAAAGCAGTGAAAAGAAACAGCACTAATGTGCTTATCAGGTAATTTTTCTTCAGTGTTTTTCTGTGGGAAAGGCAAAAGGTTTCATATGCAGGGACTAAGAGGAGCAAAAGCTGGATGTTGACAGGAGCAGAGAGGTGAGGCAGCACTGTCCTTTTTTTCCACAAGAATTCCTGATTCATTATGTTTCGTGGTATATCCTGCACCATCTTCATCATTTGTAGACTGGGCATTATTAAAAGCAGTAAAACACCTGACCAGGTAAGGAAGAGATAAAAGGGGATTTCAATTCACTTGAGTAAAAACAAAGGAGTTTAATTATTTAGGGTGGTTTTAAGGTGTGTGGCTTGATGTTGCAGATAAAGCTGCATTTTAAAAAAACATCAGAAAGATGAGGAAATATTTCATTGCAATGAGGTACCCACAGGCAATAAGCAAAGGAATGGGGTAGGGACAATACTCTCATCTCTGGAAACCCAGCTGCTCTCACAGCTGCATTAAAAATTCAAGTCTTTTGCTATGCCCATATTGCTGACATACATCTGTTTTTGTCAGGTGTGATTTCTAACTGCCCTCAGTAGTCAGCTGCCCCTGTGCTGCTTAATGGATGGCAGCCTTCCCCACCCATGGGCTGGCAGACAGGTTTCTGGCTTTGTGCAGATGTTTCCTGTCCCCCTCCCACAGCTGCTTATTCCCAAAGAAGGATTTTCATGGTTTTTTGGGAAAGAAAACCCACATCCTCATTTTCCAACTGCATTTTTATACCCATGACAAAAAACAGGCCAAACCCCTGAGTGCACAGCCCAAGCTGGCCCCAGTGGATGTGTTGGAGGACAGCAGTCATGGATGGTGCAGCCATCCATCCTCGAGCAGCTTGGCTGGAAGTGAAGCTGGGAAACATTCTCTGATTCCTGTCCTCCATTTTGATGAGGATCTCCTGAGTCTCCCATTCTTTCAGAAGTGCCAGTCCCAGTCCTTCTTAAATACTCTTGGGCACATAAGGATTTCTGTGCAAATGTTTTTGAGTAAAGGTCCCATGCAGAGAGTGTGATCCGTGTCCTAAGCAGATACCTGTTGGCAATGAGGGACCTCAAGTTCCTAAAAAGTAAATATGAAAATACCCATGCTATATAATCACAGTTGCTGTAAGTTGGTAGAGTTCCTGCAACTTCTCATCAGGCAGTAGAAACGTCACTGGTTTAGCTCAGCTGAGTATCTGTGCCATTAGCAGCAGTCTCTGGAGGTGGTAGCAGCAGTGAGGGAGAGGGAGGAAAGTGCACTGGGGTGAAAACAATTGGTGATACTGTGATATGTCACCCAAAGCCATTTCTTACTCCATCTGTCAAGAACAACACACTGCCTTGCCTGGCTACCCAGCACAATGGGAGTTACTTGTTCGGCTGATTTTAAAATCGGTGTGGAAAGGGAACTTCAGCAGTGGTACGGAGCAGCACGTAGTGCATCCCTCTCCAGCTCTGTGTGTGGATGGCTGCAGCTGTCACAACTTGATCTCTGTAGGTGGTCAGAGACTGCTCTGACACAGATCTGTTGTACTTCAATACTGGTTCTTCAGCATTATGTCTGGGAAACAGGCTAAATCTCTGTATTTGCTTTGATTCCTGCCCATACTCTGAGAACTCACCAAAGGAGACTCCACGCACACATGCCAGCACAGTTCCAGTAATATTCATGGGTTATCGATGGGTAAAATACAGCTAAAACAAATGGTTTCAAAATGGTTTCAGAACCCTAGCCACTGTTTTCAAGCAAACTTTCGCACTGGGAGTTTATTTGGTACTGCTGCATGCTGCATTAAATCAGTAGGACCTGCCATAAGCTCTGAGGTGTCCAGCAGCAAATCAGTGCTATGTGAGTCACCACATAGGCTTTCTGGGCCATCTGGCACCATGAGGAAGAGTCTGAGTGGATTTTGCTGCCTGTGGCAAGATAAGGGATCTTTTATCTTGTTGATCTTCACTGTGTATTTTATATTGGTCCAGAGGAGCTGACTGCACTGCATTAGTAAAATGCCATCTGAAACACTTCTAACCACTGTTTTGGCACATGTGCAAGTGCAGACTTTCTGATCTGCTGTGGCCATTTGGTAAGGAAAAGGTTTCTAGAGTTATATACAGGGTTAGTGCCAACCTTTGTAAAGTTGCCTGGAGTAGACCCCAAGTAGTGCCATTGCTTGTAGGAATAATAATGTGAAAGGGCCTGCATCTCACATGAGACATGATGGTATATAATCTATTATGTATAATCAGGAGATTATATTTGTCCCAGTTTGCTGCACACCTGAGTGGGGAGAAGCAGGTATACTACTGCCAGTACTAATCCTTCATCATCCAGAAGGACCTGGAGAAACTGGAGAGGTTGGCCCAGGTGAACCACGTGAGGTTCAAGAAGACGAAGTGCAGAGTCCAGCACCTGGGTCGGAGCAATCTGAACCATCAGTACAGGCTTGAGGATGAGTTTTTAGAAAGCAGCCCTGCAGAAAAGGACGTGGAGGTGCTGGTGGATGAAAAGCTGGACATGAGCCAGCAGTGCACAGTTGCAACCCAGAAGGCCAATTGCATCCTGGGCTGCATCAAAAGAAGCATGGGCAGCACATCAAGAGAGGTGATTCTGTCACTGTACTCTGCTCTGGTAAGACCTCACCTGGAGATTGCAACCAGCTCTGGGGCCCCCAGTACAGGAAGGACATGGAGCTGATGGAGCAGGTCCAGAGGAAGGCCACAAAAATGATCAGTGTGCTGGAACACCTCTCCTATGAAGGTAGGTTGAGGGAGCTGGGGTTGTTCAGCCTGGAGAAAAGAAAGCTCCAGGGAGACCTAATAGTGACCTTCTGGTACCTGAAGGGGCTAGAGGAAGGCTGGAGAGGGACTGCAGTGGTTGAATGAGGGTCAGTGGTTTTAAACTGGAGAAGAGCAGAGTTAGACTGGATGTTAGGAAAAAGTTCTTCACTGTGAGGGGAGTAGAAAAATGCAACAGGTTGCCAAGGAAGGTGGTTGAAGCCTCATTCCTGGAGATATTCAAGATGAGGCTTGATGAGGCTCTGAGCAACCTGATCTAGATGAGGGTGTCCCTCCTTACCACAGGGGGGTTGGGCTGGATGACCTTTAGAGTCCCTTCCAACCCAAATTATTTTATGACTCTATGAATACCGTGGTGCAGAGCAGTCCTCTTGGAGTTCCAAGTGTTGTGTTCAGCCCGTGAACCAATCCAGTCCAGTAATCCACCTTTACTACAGCATATATGATGCTCAGAATGAGATAAGCTGTTGAAGCCATCCATGACACCTCAAGTGAAGATCAGAAGTAGGAAGAATGAAGACACAGCTATAACAGGACTTGGATGAGGTTTGGAAGGAAGGCTCTGGCTCTTCCCATATCATTTAATGCCTGCATTCTCAGCCAGGTTTAGCATCAGTAAATTCTTGGGTATATTGTAGGTTGATTGGGGCATAGGGTGGCTTGCCATCCAGTAAAGTGCTTGGGGGTGGATGTGGGAGTGTCTGTATCCATATTTTTTTATTACTCCCTCTACTGCCATAAATTGCAAGGACTGTGCTGGGGATTGCAGCTTTCCTTCTATGCAGAGTTGTCAGTGCCCAGCAGCAGTAACCAATCACTGCTGAAGAGCAGAAATGTTAAATGATACGAAAAGGTGGAAAAAGCAGCCAAGATGGAGAATTGTGGTGAAACTTGGAGAATGAATGCATCAGTTGCTCCAGGTGTCAGAGCCAGCAATGTCCCACACTGGATGTGGAGGAGCAAGGAGCAAACACAGTGGAGGAGACCTGGTCTGGTAAGCAAGCTGTCACCTGAAATTCCTCCTCATTTCACCTCCTAGACTGCCTCTGTGTTTCCTAATACTTCATAGAAGCTTGATGAAATCATCTCAGATGACTCCCTATGACATCCCTTATTCTTTACCATTAACTACTCGTGTGGGCATGATGCCCAACTTGCTGTCCTTCTGCTAGTGATTAGAGCTCCCTCACTGCCAGCTCCTGCCCAGCTCTGCAGCTCAGCAGGCAAAGGGACTGCAGCATCCCAACAACATCTTCTTTTCCTGGAAAGAGAACAGTGTATGTTCACCCATGCTTTTGCTCTGAGTCTGGCTGCTTTGCTGTTGCTGATGGCCTTGCTTTTATTATTTCTTGTTTCTTGTATAATTGGTTCATAGCTTAAGAAAACAAACGTGGGAGCATAGGGAATCTGGAACCACCAAGGGCTTTTTGCAAGTTGGCAAGGGGCTGCTAAATCTCTTTTACATCTAGACAGTTAGCATCTGTGTTGCCTGCCCTTCTCTGTGACGTACCCATCAGTGGTATCTTTGGAAGAGAAGGATGTTATGTTATGTTATTCCTGGAAATGCTGCTCTCTCTCTCTTGCTGCTTGTTTGGCAGTGTGGCAAATATGATGAGATTGGTGCAGAAAGCAGCAGCATCTCATCCACAGCAGCTTCCAGGAGTGCCAAAAAAAAAAAAAAACCCACAAAGAGTCCTTGTGCCTGAGGGTGCAACATGTGAGAAAAGGCTGAACTGGGAGCATGGCACAGACAGTCTGGTTTAACTGGAAAGCAGAAGTGACAGCTAGTTCCCAGCCAAAGCCTGAGGAGAGCTTTATGGATAGGAGTGGGTCTTGCTTCTGGAAGGCAGCTCCTCAAAACTTTGGGCTGCACTGCTCAGCCTGTGCATCCATCCATGCTCAGCAAGGCTGAACCCAATGCCACACACTCAACTTTGCAGTGGGGTGGAAATCCTAACTCATGGTCACCCTGTCTAGCATCAAAAAGGCAAAATGTCTCTAGAGGAAGGAAGATTACCCACTGGAATCCATGCAATCTGTGGCAAATATTTGAAGTGTGAAAAGGTAATAAAATGGAATGGAGTTGGACATGAAAATGAAATCTGCCTTTTTAAACTTGAGAACAGTGTGATATCAGCAATGCTGCAGTATCTGGGAGCAGTCTGATGTGGATGCATTTAGGAATTATGGTATTCATACAAGAAATGTTCGAAGGGCTGAAGTCTTTGGTCTCTTCAGTCTTGGGAGTGAACATTGGTTTTCTGTGAAAGAACAGCAGATTGTTGCTGGTCTGTCTGTCCTATTTTTTCCTTAGTATATTTCGTTATAAAATACAATACTAAAGCTTAAAAAAAGTCTTTATTAGCTAGCAGATGGTTTTGCAAGCGACTTTAATGAGATGAAGGAAACTCTGAAGGCAGACATTTAAAGCTGTGCTTAGACAGAATATTGCCTTCGGAAAAATCTTGGGAATGTTTTCTCCCTGGTTTTGGTGGAGCTTGGCACCAGATTATGTACAAGGAAATAGAAGGGGATGATTTATGCCGACTGATTCCCTCCTGAGAGTGGTTTTACATCAGTGTAACATCATTGAGTTCCACAGTCACACTGTGATTTACAGAGGTGCAAAGGGAGAGAGAAATGTCATTAACTTGATGCAGTTCAGGAGAAATATTACATTTCTTGTTTACTTGGCTCATTCCATTGCTGTGGTCAAGAGATTCTTCGGGAAGTTTATAGGCAGCCCCCTTGCAGGCAGGGCAGCAGTGTGCCAGCTCCTTCTGGACACCTCTTTCTGGATCTCAGCATCAACAACATGTGGGGTTAAGAAAAAAGACATGAAAAGAAGGTAGGGACATGGTTGTCAAAAAAAAAAAAAACCTTCCACAACCTGGATGGTTCTTCCAGGCCTGTATTTCTCTCTTGGGCAATGAACACCACATTCTTTGGAGGTGCAAGCTGTATTGTAATGAATATGCTGACATCTGGAATATCCAGTTCACGACAAAGGGGGATTATATGTCTTTAAATATGCAAGTTCTTTTTTGTTTGTTTTTTGGGTTTTTTTTTTGTTTTGTTTTAATGTGAGCAGTTGCTGACTTTCAGACCTGCTTCCTCCAAGGGTTTGTTTTGGCTGTGCAGGGTCTTGGCCTCTGGGGAGCATGGAGTGAGGAGCGTGTGGTGATTCATTTGCACTGCCAGAGGATTGACTGTCCCTGCACATATTAAGAGATGAATCATGCTTCACAAAAACAATAAAAAATGCCTACTAAATGAGTAATTGCCTGGCTGCCTCCCTAGTCTGTTGAACCTTTTGTTCCTCCCATGGACTGCTGACCCTGTTACACCTGGACAAGCTTCAGCATCAGCTTTTTGCACTGTCGGAGACCTTTGTCCTTCTAGTTTTTCTAGATCTAGCTGATCTAATCTCAAAAGCTGTTTTTCAGATTTGGAAAAGTCTTGCAGCTATATGTGCTACAGAGGCCCTTAAGGAAAGCCTTGTCCTGTCTCTCCAGAGAGAGAACATGTTGGATCATCTACACGCCAGCCAGAAATACCATGCTGTCATGTATCTAGGATCTATGGTGATGGACGTGTTTGAAATGCCCACATCAATGTATAGGAGAGGTAACAGGAAAGTTTGCTGGGATGTTAAGACTCAGCAGAGGAGAAGTTCTCTACCTGTGAGCCCTGAGGATGCCAACAGTTGCTCTGGAAAGCCCTGTGAGTGCCAAAGACTTGACATGCAGAAACTCCCTTCATCTAACACTCAAGTGTTACCTGCCCCACTGCTTAGGAGGAGCCCAGGAAGGAGGCCAGGAACTGCTCTTCAGGATCCCAGTAGCAAAGGTGCCTTTGTATCAAGGGAAGTACCAGCTCTTTGTCTTCTCCCCTGCTTTGCAATGTTAATATTAAATAGCAAAGAGGTGGTTTCCATTGTCATTTTGTCACCATCCCTACAGTCATCTCTGTTAGCTCCCAGGCTACTGTTTGGTAATACAGACCCTGGCCATGTTCTGCTGTTTTCTCTGCCTGCAGATGGGTATTTCTGTGGAGGTCTGTCCTGAAAGAAAGGGCTCTTGCCATGAGAAAAACATTCCTCTGTTTGCCAGGGACAGACAAGAAGCATCTGTGCCCCCAGTGGCAGATGAACTGCATGATGAGAACATCCCTTCAGCCCTGGCATATGTCTTCTCGTGGTCATGGGGCTGATGAGTAGCAAATTGACATCCAGAGTGTTGTGACTCTTGCTGAATGAAAGTCAGCCCACTCCTGACACCTCTGCCAGGCTCGTCATTGCAGTGGTTGCAAGTACCCAACTCCTCTCAAATTGCAGTGTTGACTTGTGTGGTAGCCAAGGGAATAAATGGGCAAGATGATCCTCTGCCATTTCAGGTGGGTGAAGAAAGGCCATTGTGGTTGGGCAGATTTCCAGGACAGGTCATTCTGGGAACAGACCCATCTCTCCCCTGTCACCAAAGATGTACAGGGATCTCACCTTCTTGCTCAGTTTTGACAACACATCTGTGTGTCTATTAAGCTCACTGTCTTCCAGCTCACCACTCCATGCTCTGGGGTGTAGATGCCAGCCAAACCCCATAAATACATCTGGGCATCTACTCCATAGAGCTCTGGAGTCTCTAAGAACATTTTTTTTAATTTAAAGCCATTATCTTTGCTTGGTGACTCCCTGAGCAGGAATTTTCTCTCCACTGAATATAAAGGAGCTGCTGCTGAGTTGTTGGGACAGTCTTTGCCTTGTAGGCACCAGGAGCAAAGTGAGGTGAGGAAATCCCATTCCCATCACTTTCAGCCTTCATTTAAAGTCCTAATTGTTCTAAAGAGAATGAGGTTTGAGTGCCTCCCTTCTGCTATTAGCCAGCCCAACCATCATAAAACAAAAGAGCTTTTAATATATAGCTAGGCTGACTTGGCATCATAAAATGTTTCACCATAAATATCTTAGATTAATAATTTGTTTACTTGCCACTTCACAAAAGGCAGGGGGAGTGTTTGTGAGGCTGCTAAGCAGTGCTCACTGCAGCTAAATGTGGCATTTGAAACCTGCTAGTGTGACAGGCATTGCAAAAACTTTGTGAGGAATGAAGACAATTTAAAATGTCTGAAGCACATGCAGAATAAATTGCAGCTGGCCTATCTGCCCCACACAATACATGTGGCCGCTCGCTTCTTTCCCTGGCATTTCCCACACTGCAGTTGTGTCACGTCCTGGTGCATGTGCATATTTAATTTGGGCTCCATTAATGAAATCTGGAGTTCATGTGAGCCAAGTTAAGCCACATCCTGAATGCTGCAAACCTCCTCCTGTCCCTGCCCTGCCACTGCAGAGCCTGTGCCCATATTATGTGGCTTGGACTCAACAGAAACTGTCCAGGAACAATCCCAGTGTGCTCAGATCCCCCCAGAAGTGGCTGCTCTCACTGCCTCTGGAGGTCTCTTGACTCAGAGTCACAATGACTCTGAACTTTCTCCACCCTCTAAAACTCAAGTATGCTTTGGATTGGGTCCTGTCCAAAGAGAGAGCACATGGGTTGCAGCGTTATATGGAGCTGGGGATGAAACTCTTGCTGCCGCTGCCCGGGCAGGGATCTGTGGGATGAAGAGCTGTGCTGGATCTGGCAGCCCATGTAAAAGCCATAAAAAGCTGAAGCTGTCCTTAAAAGCTTCCTCTGATCCTCAGCACTGACATCCACCATGGGGAATCCTCAGCAGAGGAAGCACTTGGTACTTTACTGGGAGGAGGACTTGCAAGGTTGCCCTCATGCCCAGACTCCAGAGCAACATGTGTGTCCATGCAGATGTCCTTGTGTGTCAATGTCATGTGTTGGAGAAATGCTGAATGGAGAAGGTTGTGTACAAATGAAGTTTCACCTAAATAACCTCATTTTTTTCAGCCACATTGGTGAGCTGGGGAAGGGAGAAGAGAATTTTTGCCCTTTGCTGGGATCCTGAGTCATTAAGGGGCTGGGCAGATGCACGAGGTTCTAGGAGACACATCTCAGAGGGGAAGTTCTCTGTAGTTTAGTTGAGCAAAATAGCAGGCATCTCCTGGCAGCAGGAATGGTCTGAGTTTCTGGGGAAAAGTTAAAATTTTTCATGTCCCCTGGAAGGCTTCAAATGTGGGCTGTGGGAGGACATGGAGGGTGCTGCTTCTTGCCCAGGTGGTGTGCCCCAGGGGCAGCTTGAGGTGGCTCAAGGAACAGGGCAGCTGCATGGCTGGGAGTGAGGGATGCTTCCCCTGGCACCCTAGGGGTGCAAAATGGAAATATTCTTTTAATGTAACTTCTCTCTGGCTTTTACAAACACTCATGATGGTAATGCCAGTTTCATGGGGTCTAAGTAAGTGACATTTTGCCTACACCTGGCTTACATGGGATTTAAGGAACTTGTGTAGTCCCATGGCTGTGCTCTCTCAGGAGCTGGGCAAGCCCGTGAAGAGGACCCTGAGCACAAATCCCAGTGCAACATCTATCTTCCCAGTGCCTTGTGCTGGGGCCATGGAGAGACCCTGGTGGTAAGAGCAGAGCTCTTACTGCAAGCATGGGAGAGGCCACCAGCAAAGCCAAGAAAACAAAAAAAGAGTTCAGTTCCTCCTAAAACAGCTGCCTGAGTTTGAGCTGCCTCAAGTCTGTGCCTGTGGAGAGCAGATGTGGGTGTGAAATGTCCTGGGACGTGGCAGGGGGGTGCACCTGGGGGACCTCAGCCATGGATGGATGGGTGGTATCCAAGTAAACCAAGGGCAGCAGCATCCTGCCTGCTCTTCCAGCTCCCCATCAAAACCTTTTGAGTCACAGAGGAGTTGTCATCCTTTTGAGCTTTGTTTTCACAGGGCTGTTGGGTTTTGAGACATTTCTCTCTGACTGCTCAGTAATGCTCATTTTTGAAAGGGACAAGAAAGGCTCTGTTCTCTCAGGAAAGACAAGCAGCCCCACCCAAGTTGCACAGTGTGTTAATATTTCATTTAAAATTCATGTGTGCTTTTGTTTATGAAGTGAAGCAAATGTGTTAGAGCCCTGTCAAGACTGTCATCTGGGTCTCCCTTGAGATACAGACTTTGCCCCTGCAACCAGTGGTCCCATTTCCAATACCCCCGACCTCTCCCCTCCCCACACCTCCACTTAGGGAAGATTCTCATGCTTCCCTCTGGCTGTTTAAAATACAATCTACAGCAAGCCAGGATCAACTCTGGAGCTGGACACTGGTGCTGCACACCTGGGGCTGTGGATGTGGCACCACAGAAGAGCCCCAGTTTGCCAAGGCAGTGCTGGGATAGGGAGAGCAGCAGAATTCTGGGGACACATCCCATGCTGTGCTGAAAGGTGTGTTTGGTGCTCCCAGCTAGAATTGTTTGGGTAGAAACAGGCTTTATTTCTAACTGGGCAGTTTTTATCTACTCCTTCATGCTAAATACAGGGCAAAGCTGTAGTAGAAATTCCCATGGGAATTAGTGGAGAGCCAGAACAGGAGAGTCTTAAAGCTCCTTTCACTCTGTTCTGGAGCAGCACTGGAAGAAGAAGGTATGCCAGCCGTAAACTGGAATTTCCTGTAATTTATCAGTTTTCACAATTCTACAGTTATTAAAATGATAATTTTCTCTATTTTTTTTCCCTTTGCATTTGCTGGATGCCATGAATCAGAAAGTGGCTGGGACACTTATCTCGCTCCAACGTAATCTGAGTCTCTCTTCTTCCCCCTCACCCCCCTTCTGAGTATTTGATGAGAAACCTTTGTATTTTCATGCTTTAATACAATCTGGCACATAATTACAAATGACTCATAGATAATCTCGGTCATGGAACTCTCTGAAATTAGATGATAATTTAGCCTGGAATTTCTGTAGAAAGAATGAAGGAAAAGACAATTATAATTATTCTAATCAAGATATCTTTTTCTTTGCCTGGAGTATTGCTCTGTGAACTGCCAGAGGCCTGAAAGTATTTGGACCATTTCTGCCACTCTCTGTTTCCCAGGCAAACACTGCTGATCACCGTGTAGAGTCATTACTGTGAAGTTCCTGTAAGTGCTGTTGGCATAGAGGAGAAGATGAAAAATGCAGGGGCAGAACTGCAGAGCCATGTGCTGGTGGGGTGTGAGCAGAGCAGCCACCAAAATTGATGGGTTTGGGAGCTTTGTGCAGTCCCACTTCCTGTGCAGCAGCAAAAGGACCTTTTGTGACATCCATCACCAATTCCTACACAATGGATAGAGGTGTTGCAGCTGTCAGAAAGCAGGGCTGGGTGCTCCTGTTCACATCACTGGATTACAGAATCATAGAATGGTTTGGGTTGGAAGGGACCTTAAAGATCATCTCTGCATGGGCAGGGACACCTCCCACTTGACCAGGTTTCTCTAAGCCCCATCCAACCTGACCCTGAATGCTTCCAGGGATGAGGCATCCACAGCTTCCCTGGGCAACCTGTACCACTGTCTCACCACTCTCATAGGAAAGAATTTCTTTCTAATATCTAATCTAAATCTACCCTTTACAGTTTGAAATGGTTCCTCCTCATCCGGATGCTACACTCCCTTGTAAAAAGTCCCTCCCCAGCTTTTCTGTAGCCCCCTTCAGGTACTGGAAAGCCACTATAAGGTCTCCCCGGAGCCTTCTCTTCTGCAGGCTGAACAACCCCATCTCTCTCAGCCTGTTCTCATAGGAGAGGTGCTCCAGCCCTCTGATCATCTTCATGGCCTGCTCTGGACTCACTCCAAGAGCTCCATGTCCTTTCTGTGCTGGGGGCTCCAGAACTGGACACAGCACTCCAGTTGAGGTCTCACAAGAGAGCAGCAGAGGAGGAGAATCACCTTCTTTGACCTGTTGGCCACACTTCTTTTGATGCAGCCCAGGATATGGTTGTCCTTCTCTTCAGGGATGCTTACAACCTACTCTCCACCATGCCTGTATTTGTTTCTGGTTTCACCCCGACTCAGGTGCAGAACCTTGCAGTTGTGCCTTGCTGAACAACATGTGGTTTGCACAGGCCCCTCTGGATGGCATTCCAAATCTTCTGCATCTTCCCTTCCTTGGCTTTAATGCTGGTTCAGGTGCTTCCAGGCAAGTGCTGGGCTGCAGGGTGCTGGGCTGTGGGAACAGAGCCACTGCACACAACAGAAATCATGTCCTTGTCCTGACTGTCAAACCTGATGCCTGAGGACAGTTTACAGGAGGGATGCCCTGACCATTGGACACTGAGCAGGAGAGAGGTGACTCTGGGGTATGGCCCTAAAGGGGAAGGAGATGCTTGTGTGAGGCTACCCTTGGCTTGGTGCATGTGGGTACTGAATCTCCTGTCCTAGTCACTCTTGTAATGTGGATGGAAACACAAGCAGATTGGTAGGAAAACAGCACTTATCTTGTAAGAGTGTGGAATGTCTCACCCAGCAAAGGCAATGAGGGGATCTGAGTTCAATCTATAAATACTTCAAAGGGGCAAGCACTAGGGAAAAGAAAAAGCAAGGAAAACAAGGTTGCATAATAATAAATAAGAATAAATTAACCATGAAGTAATCTAGGCTGAAAACTGGAAGGTTTGCTGGTATTCTAGGGACTCTCTGTTGGCTTTATGTTCTGTTTATTCAGTCCAGTAACATAAAGTCTGCTTCTTTCATCCTAGAGGATGTGTCTGAAATGTAGTGACCAGCCAGGACCATGCCAACCTTGCTGACTGTTCTGTTGATGATTGCTTCTGACAGCAGCATAAAATTAATGTGTTTATGAATTATCCTGCAGAGGCCCTGCAGCCCTGATGGGCAGTGCCCTCCTTCCCATCCCACTTCCAGGGCTTCCTGGGCTGGCTTCTGGTGGTGTCTTGGACAGGGTCAAGCACTGGTGATGCAAAACCTCTCCTGGTTAGAAATCAAGAGCTGCTAGGCCAATAGAAAAGTCAACTAAACTAAACAGAAAAATATGAGAAAAGAGATGGTATTATGCTCATTTGCATGATCATTTTGGGCATTTAATTGAATAAAATATAATTTTAAGACTGTGGTGGGTACAGGTTACTCAGCCAGCCACCCCTGTGGGCTGCAGCATCCAGACTCCACAGGACCTGCTCCACAGTACATGCTCTAGGGGCATGGTGATAGATATTGATAAATATTTTTTATTTTATGAAAGGGGGGGATGTTGACAATTGGACACAGTGGTCTTAGAGGTCTTTCCCAACTGTGACGATTCTGTGACATGGCACACCAGGTGAGTGACATCAGAGATGGCTCCAGCCTTTGGGAGATGAAGGTTTCTGACACACAGGTCCCTTCCACTAACCCTTCCACAGGTTTTACATGAGCTTCACCTTGGTTGCCTACTTGATCAAGGGATGAGGGCTGGTGAGGTGACCTGTGAATGTGATTAGCACAGACACTGGATACCAAGGGCTGCTTACACAGATGAAGGTATGTGTTAACAACTGAAATATCATCTCTTTATTTTTTTTTTTTCCCCTTGCTTCTTCAGAGCTCCTGGCTTTTTTCCTGCCAGCTCTTTTCCCACCTACCACCACTTGCTAGCACACATCATATTGCAGCATCACACCAATCGGTGAATGAACCCACTGACTGGGACTGAGCAAAAGTCTCTTGAAAAAGAACTTACCCATTTTTCATTTAATTAAGTAAAATATCTTCCCTTCTTCCCCATTTCCAGTGCACTGTGTGCCGGGATGCCACATCAGCAGGACTGGGAAACAAAGGCAAGGTGAGATGCTACTGCAGCCAGGCAAGGATAAAATTCAGAAGTGCTGATGTACTGCAAAAGCCTCTCTGAGGCCAGGGAAGGTGATAACATTTAGTTAGTTTTCTTTGCCAAGACACCATCTGGTTTTGCAGATGTGTCCCCAGCTTTGATTCAGACCCTGCCAGCAGCTCCATCCCAGATAAAACTCTCCCTCCCTTCCCTGCTGCAGGCTCGGCCAGGGATGAGGGCAAAGGGGGTTTGCTACAATGAAACGGGAGTTTCCCAATTTGCATTACGGTCCTGCATCCGAAACGGGGTTATCTGCCTGCTTTTCCCAGGAGGGCACATCTGCAGGTTCTTGGGAATAAGCCCTCCTATCCCCAGTCTTGCTGCATTAGGGCAGCATCTTCCCCCTGTGCCAGTTCATTTTGTGCTTGAAAAAGAATTTAAGCAGGAACATTAAACGCTGCTGTAGGATTATGCAGGCAGCACAGTTGTCCTGATGGAGCTCATCCCTTCACCCCCCCCACAAAAGCAGCCAGCAGAAGCTCAGATGGCCGGGGGAAGCATTTTATCCATGTTTTGCTGAGCTGCCAGCAAGTGGGAAGCGCTGGCTTCGGGCTGGGCCAGGGCTGAGGCTAAAGGAAGCAAAACAGTGGCAGGTTTCGTGTTCCCCCCCCTGTCATTTATTAACAGCACACACAGGACAGGCTGTGAGGATGGGAGGGCAATCTACTCCTCCACACGAATGAGCTGCACCTCGGATGCTGGGAACGAGCTGGATTTCCCCCAGGATGCTGCTCTGCTATGGATGGAGTGGGCTGCAGCAGAGCTGGGAGCAGGATGGGGCAGGGAGGTGGCAGGGCTGCCAAGTGATGGTGTCCTGCACACCATGCAAAACAAACCCTTTCCCCATCCCCAAAACCAACACCTCCTTGTAGCAGGAGCAAAATGCATGAGGGCTGAGGGACTCCCTGGGGCTGTAGGTCCAGGCTCGGATCTGGTGGCCCCACAAAGCTCAAGGAGCTGGGTTTTTTAGGGGCAGCTTTCAAGAGAAGCAGGTGAGAGCACTTTGTTCCTCACCACTCAAACCCTAGACAGCAGGGGTGCTACTGATGCCACATCAGTTTTTGAGCACAGGGTTTGTGTGGAGGGGTACAGAGCCTGTGCTGGGGGTGGTGGAGCTGGCCAGGTGAAGCTAGAAACCTTGTTCTCTGTTTTACACACCTGAGCTTAGCTGAACCATGTGAGAGCAGGGATAAGAGCAAACCCTGGTGGCTCCTGCTGTCAGGGGGCTGATGTACTTGTACTTGCCTGCAAACCCTTATGATCTCAGCATTAGTGTGAAAAAACAGCTTTGCTGGAATGCAGCTTGTGAGAGGAGGGACTGCTCTGCCAGGGGTTTCTCAGGGCTGTCCTGTCTCCCAGAGCCTGTCAGAGCTGGGTTTTAAGATGCTGTAGAAGTAGCAGGAGACTAAAGTCTCCCATAGATGCAAAAATAGCAAGATCAGAGAGAAATGAGATTGGATTCAAAGCAGCTGCTGGGAAACAGACTCTCTGCAGTAAAACACAGTGTTTGTAGCACTTGATGTTTGTGCTCTACAATGAAAACATCTCCAGTGCAGTAGGCTTATTTTAACTACAGAAGACAGAACCTGTCAAATGAATGCACAGCCCCTGATGTGATCTAGTTCATTTTCATGTGTTTTTTCTGCTCTTTGGCAGCTATGTTAGGGCTTATTGAGGCTGATTTACTTGTGCTGTTTGCAAGGTGGGCTTTATGGGAAGCCACAGCCTCTGGTGCCCATGCAGAGATGCATTACTTGTGAGCTCAGACAGGACAGAATAATAAGCAGGGTGATGATGGATATTCAGATTTGCCAGATGAATTAAAACACTGGATAAGAAAGAAAGAAAAAAAAAAAGTTCTAAAAATTTTGCTTGATATTTTATTTCACGTCAGATAAACTGTATTTTGTAACATTTATCCAATCCCCACACACAAATGTAAGTTATCCTGATGGAGCAAATGTAAATTTGCTCTAAAGTTCATAATAAGGGCCTCTTTGCAAACTTGTGAAACACTGCTTTAAAAAGAAAAGTTAATATTTGAAAAGAAATAATATTGTCATCAAAATTTCTCCATCAGATAATCCTTCTGACTCTGAGTTATGAATTCACCTGATTCATCTAAATCTGCATTTTCAGCTGCATAAGCCCTAAACAAAGAGGTTTCCTCCCTGTGCTGGAGAAAGCTGCTCTGCTTCTCTGCCCCAGTACAATCATCTGCCCCTGCTCCTCACCTGCCTTCCATTCTCAGCTGGGAAGTGTTCTCATCTCTCCTTTGGTCCAGCAGCAATTTCAGAGGGTAAAATAAGAAAGTGCTGTTCTGTACGGATGTCCTTGGTGTTTTCAGGGGTGCAGATGGGGCCTTGCAGTGCTTCCTGCTCCTGGCTGTGCTCCTGTCTCTGCAGGGATAGTTTCTGACTCTCCTCCTGCTGATTTCTGAAGGAGAAAATTAATAGGCACGAAGCCAGCAGCTTTAGAGAGGTGGGACTTCATGACAGAAAGGGACTTCGGCTGTGCTGTGAAAGAAAAATTATTTCTATACAATTTAACATGAATGAATGTCTCTTGAAGATTTAAAAAAGAAAAAAAAAAAACCAACAAAAACAAATCACAAAACAACCACAGCCTGAGGAACAAAAAAGAAAATGTGTTTGCTTTTAGCACTATGGTAGTTGTGCTGCTCAGTAAGGGACACTGGAGACTGATGCCTGCTTTGTCCAGGTAGCAAGGACAGCAGGGCTGGAAGCAGCTTAGATCTTTGCTGGTGGAGCAATCTCAGCAGGAACAAAGCTATCAGGGCTCCTGTACCAATGACTGAGGTAGGTGTAAGGCCCATCCCAGACTGAGTGCCCTGTACTTGTGTAGTTCGGTTTAGAATGCTTTCTAAATCACTAAATGTCACAGAGATGTGAAAGAAATTATGGAAAAGGAGGGTAGGCAGTCATCTGATTCCTCTTCCTACTGACTCTTCTTCAGGTACCCCAAGAAACCTTGTCCCATGTCTAACTCCTTCCTCCTGAGGTGTAACACCTCAGAAAAATGTATGGAGATGTGCATCTGCTCAGCTTACCAGGAGGTCTTGGTACAGACTTAGGGGTGAACTTCAGAAGCTCATTGATAGAAAAAAAGTTTTGCAACACTCTGGATGCAAATCCATAATGTACATAATGGCAAATCCATGAGTTTTCCATATTGCTCAGCCCTTCTCACACTATCCTCAGATTGCTATAATTAGGAATTTTCCTATGAAAAGCCTACCCAGAAAGTTGCAAGCCAGTAGTAAGAAAGTGATTGCTCATCAATACATATATAAATTGCTGAATTGGTACCAACCAAATAACCAGGGTGGTTTTGACAAATGTTCCTACCTCACACAGAGGCTACAATGATTTGGTGAAAAGAATAACTCAACTGGCAAGTACACGACTGCAAATTAGTATTTTACTCTTGATTCCGTATTTATTTTGAGGCATCACCTTCACTTTACGTTCCCCTTTTATCTACCTTCACTGGGGATGATTGAGTACAGAGGAACTGATTATCCCACACTGCACAAAAATCTAACAGACCCTTCAGCACCACCCAGGGACCTTGGGAAGAGCCATGGTGGCACATGGTCCTCAAAGCCCAGGGCCACCTCCTGAGGGACAAACTTCAGAGGGAAGAGATCACGGATGGGTGGATACAGTCTGTTCATGGACAAAGATTTTTCTTTTAAATTTGATTTATGGTAAGTAGAGAAAGGGCGGGACTTCCCAAAGCAGCTAAGGGAATTAGATTCCTGATTCCCATTGATTTCCCTCTGACAGAGATTAATGTACTGTTTGCCACTTTGTGATGGGCCCAGATGCGTTGGCAGGGCAAGATAATGTATCAATCAGTGAGTGATATGTCTGCTTGCTAACTTTGATGAACAGTGGAAATTATGTTAGGCTCTGAATCAGGCTTTTGGCTGCTTATTGTATTCTGTGTTGTGTTGTGTTTTGGGGTTTTTTTGTTTGTTTGTTTGTTTGGAGTTTTTTGGTGGTTTTTTTTTTGTTTGTTTGTTTTTGTTGTTTTGGGGTTTTTGTGTTTTTTGTGATTGCAGGGATTTGTGGGATACTGCACCACCAGTGGGTAAGGCTGAACTGTGGAATGGTTTTCTTTTTTTTTCATGGGGTGAGGCAGCATCAGGCTTGAGAGAGGCAAAAACTGGTTCACTTTCATTCCCCCCCAATTCACAGGCAAACAGAGGAAGAATAATTTAACTAAATGGTATTTTCCAACCACCTTAGGCATTTTGCTGAGGCTGCATTTGCATGACAGAACTTTTTATTTTCCACCTTCTGATACTCAGCGGGAGAGGGACATTATTGTCACTAGAATATTCCCAATTCAGTGAAATTTGAGTGGGCTAATTAAATAATGTAAAAACCTTGCCAGAGACCAACAGTTTTGTGTGAAAGGAAACTGCATGGCATCCCTTCTCTTTATTTAAATGGGAGGAGAGGAAATATGTGAGTCTAATGAACTCTGTAAGTTCCTGTGGCTTGTTCTGAGCAAAGCAACCTTTACCACTATTTGCATTATTAATATCCCAGGTGGGCAAACTGGCTGATGCTTGACACCAGACAAAAATCACGTGGTAAAACTTTATTAGCTTCCTGCTGTCTTCTTGGGATTCCTCTTCAGTTTTGAGGAACAACCACCACTCTTGCAAATGTGCTGGAAATGGTAAGATCTTTCTGTCTGTATTAATTTAATAATCTGTTTATTTAAGGACTCAAATTTTGGCCTAGGAAGTCAATACCAGGTTCCCCTTCCTCACAGCTGACTTTGGATGAGGCACATGTTGCTCCAGGTCTTTTTAGAGAGAGATGTGAAATTCCATCTTGGCAGAAGGAAGGAGCCAGGCCTCCATTCCCACCAGAGAGCCACACTTTTTTAGTTTTTAGGGAAATTCTAAGTATTTGCACACTCCTCTGTGCCTCTGCTCCCTCTCCAAACCTATCCTGCTTACTGGATGCCACTGTGGGACCAGTGGTCTAACCAAGGGCTCTGGGGGCTCAGTGCTGGGTCACATCTAGATGTGACAGAAAAATGGACATGTAAGGGACAGATCACCATCCCCTTCTCTGCCCAAGTGATGGCTGAGGGTTATCTTGAGTCCCTAAATACTGAATATCCGAAATGATCCAGGTTAAAAATACCCTTTGATAGATGCCCCTTTAACAGCAGGTGAAAACCAAGTCAAAACCTGGGATGATTTTACTGCTCCTGTGGAGTCAGCTGGGAATAAGGAACCTTGGAAACTGGATTTGCCACCAAACCTGGAGGCTCCTGATTCTTCACTACTTCAGCTGTAGAAGAGATGCTTCCCTGGCAGGTCAGGTGCAGGAGGCCTGAAACACATCGTGTCCAGGGGCCGTGCTACAGTCTGTAACACAAGGATGCTGCTATTCCTCTCACCCATCATGTGACCACGTCAATAAACACAGGGGGATCAAGCAGCATTTCTGATGTGCACACTTGATGCACACTTGAGGTACCACATGAGGTGGCTACAGACTTGTCTGAAGCTGCAGGAACACTGCATTATGTCCAGGTATGAACTAGATGGGAAAACTCAAGCAAAAATCTGCAAGTGGCTAACAGGAATCCCAGGCTTTCCAGGAAGGGAGCTGTGGAGGATCACACCTCATGCTCTCTTACCTCTCAGGTAACCCTGTGGAGAAATGTGTCTTGACCTCCAGAGCTTTTGATTTAGGAGCCTGACAGTTTAGATTTGCATGGAAGATGTCTCAAGGCTTGGTGGGGTTTTTTTATTTGTTTTTTTTCTTGTATAACATCTTAGATGTGATGAGAAGAAATGCTCAAATAGTTTTATGCCCTGATTGATGTTACAAGTGAGCACCTAAGGCTAAATGTTTTTGTATGATATCACTGTCTGGTCAGGACTGTTGATTCTGCTCCATCAGGTGCTGGCAGCTTGCTGGATGTGTTAAGAATTGTTGGGCTTTTAAAATGCCTTTAATACATAGCCTGCCCCTGCTAGTGCTCTGAGAAACTTTGTAAGGTTCCCAAAAGGTCAGACAGACCTTGGAAATGCCCCAAAATGTTTGCTGGATTAAGAGATGCTCTTCTGGTTTCACTGTCCTGTGAGAAAAGGCACTGCAGCTCCCTGCCAGCCCCTCCGAGGCCTCAGCTCCAAAATTGTGTGATTTATTTTAAACAAGTGAGGGATATTGCTAAAGGCTGTAAGATCATGCATGTGCCTTGCATTTGGATTGTTGTTTCTTTCGGTTAGGGTTTGGTGATTTATCTGCTTCCCTTTGTGCTTCTGCAAACTCTTCCTTGCTCCTGTGCCTGCTCCAAGCCCCAGTCCTCAGTGTGTTGGTCTCCCTGGCCAGCTGTACATCCCTCCCTGTGCAATTCCTGCACCTTGGAACTGTCCTGGTTCCCTCTCCACCTGTCTTGTTGCAGAACTGGGTTGTGCAGCACCCAGGGAGAGCCTTACCCCTGTTGATCCCCAGCTCCACTCAGAGGCCAAAGAATGGATGATTCTGCAAATACAGTCAGGCAGGAGGCAATGAACTGAAGAGAAGTGTTATAAAAACTGCAGAGCTGCAGGTTGAGCTGTGTGTAAAAGTTTGCTGTAGTCCTGCTTCCAGCCTCCTCCTGAAATGGGCAGCAGCCCTGTGGTCTGTGTGTGAAAGCACAGCAGATGACAGGCACTCCCTGCCACTGTTGTCCCCTCATTGATGCTCACCAGGGAATTCAGAAGGAGCCTTTCTCTTGTGGCTGTGCTGGGACTGGTGTGAAACCAGACTGGTGTTTCTTCCTCCTAAGAGGAAGCCTCCTAAGATGCTGGCCTCCTTGTGTGATGGTTCAGAGACCTAATGTCTTGGTTCAATGGTCAGGAAGAACAAAAAGCAGAGAACAGAATTTCTCTCTGTGGCCCATCTCTGCTCTCCCAGAGTAAAATAAAAGGAAAATAAGGAAAAGAGACTTAAAAGATGGAAGTTAAAACTAGAACAGGTTTACTGGAAGGAGGAAGAGATTGTAACATATGGAATGAGGGACAAAGATACAAATATATACCAAACCTGATCTCAGTGATGGGTGATACATTCATCCAAAGGTCTGTTTCGGCAGAGCTGATTTGGGGAAAGGTTCCACTGCTTTTCCCAGCACCTGATGGATCCAGATCCTGCAGAGTATTTGGAAGACGAGAGATTTCTGACCCTCCTGGCTTGTATAGAATATGTCAGGAAATGTTCTGCCCCCTGGATCCCTCAGAGTCCTAAACACCCTCTTTAGATCCTCATATTGATACCATAAATTTAGCCTGAGGCCCCTCAAACCATAACACCCATGGAAATGTGGCTCCATCATGCCTTTTCCTTTCTCCTAGGGAGGAAGATCAGCACATGGCTAGTAGTACTGTGCCTGCCTGGGACTGTGCTTGTCATGTTTCTGCATCACTGTCTCTCCTTCAGAATCTCATGCAAGCCCAAATCTGCAGAACTTGAGAGACTCTGGTGCTTCTGTAGGACATGAGCCAGTGCTGTGGAGTGGCACATGGTGTACCTGAGACTAGGAAAACTTTGTGTCCTAAAGCTGCCTCCTCTTCTGGGTCTGTTCTCATTCTTCCATTATATAGGCTTTCTGCTTTCTATTTTAATCTGGTGCCCAGGTTTGCTGAGCAAAAGTGCCCTGAGTCACTCCTAATCAACTGCCTCCCCAATCACATCTGGGCAAGTAGAAGTGTAACATATGCCCCAAATGGCAGAAGAACTGAAAAACTAAAGTGACTAATCAGTGCAAAGGGTTCATCACAGCCACCAGAGCCATTTTTGCTCAGCTCAGGCTAAAAATCCCAAGGAAGAAACTATTTATGTTGCACAGCACTTCAGAGGCAGCAATACAAGAAAGCATAAAGGCAGAAATGAAGGTCAGTCCGGGCCTTTTTAAACACTACATTACTTAAATGGCTTTTCCTGCCTCAGCTGTCTTGCACTGAGATTAGCCCAACTCAATATGAGGAGGGTTTTTTTTCCCTGCCACTAAATCACATGCATATTTCTGTGCTGGTTCTGAGTCTGGAAGATAGGGAGCAATCCTACACATTTGCAAACAATTGCTTAAACTAAATGCCTTAATGGGGGATCCCTTCTAAAATAGTTAATAATTACAACATATCTCCAAACTGCCTCAAACCTTTGATCTGCTTTGTGTTTAAAAAACCCCAGCAAGTCATTTTCTAAATTGCTGTCAAGTCTTTAATTTTTCAGATACATAAAGCTGACATGTGAACACACCCATGTCTATAGCATAACTTTGGCTTCTCTGAATTTATGAGGAGCCTGGCAAAATTTGAATGATTGAGTTACTAAAATAACTTGATGTAATTAACATGCATTGCCTTCCCAGGTACCAGGGAAATTGGATAATTGAAGTTCAGGTGACGGAGGCTGCGTGGCTCTTTGTAAAAGCACAATGTCTGCTGTTACCTCTTTGAAGCAACCTCATTAAAATCAATAAAGCAGCATACTAAACCACTGTGCAGTTTACGTTATTGGGAATAGCTTCTGCTCCTCTGTCATCATCATTTTCTCACAGAATGGCTGGAAAAGTGGTCAGGTGCTCATGAATGAGGGTTAGGTTTTGGAAGCAGCAGCATTCAGTGAGCACTGGAGATGCTGCAGTTCCCGGCTGAAGTGTTCATGCCTTCCAACACTTTGCAGGGGCAAAGGCCAGACTCTGCATCATCAAAGCAAGTGTAAATCCAGATTTAGCACCCTATGGGTCACAGATTTAATCCAGTATAACAGAGAGCAGCATGTGGCCCATACTTCAGAGCTATCAGTGGTTCTCGAGTAATAAAGCAGTGGCACAGATCTGGATGCTTCAGAAACCATCTCCTGACTGCCACCCCACCCTGACAACTGTCTGCTGCAGGAATGCCTCTGCCCTGGATTAAAATTGCCTTTACCAACATAGAAGTTAACTCAGCACTTTTGTAGCGTTTGTAATTTGAGTGGCTTGTAAAGGCCTCTGTGTGCCAAAATGAGTATGTCCTTGACCCATTGCTATTTAGGTAGATTGCCAGATTATAAATTTAGTTATTTTTCCTATGCTGCTTTGAAGACCTGTAAAGCAGTGTGATGGCCCTGCAAGACATCAGGAGACCTCTGTTCCAGGCTCTCAGAAGAATCAAGAAAGCAGCTCTGTATCAGCTGCATCTGTTCTACACGTTGTAGCTTTTCTTTGGAAAAAAAATTTTGGAAGTCTTTTTTAGAAATCTGAGACACTTGCCTGTGCCAAGCTTCCATATCCTGTGAGGGCTGAAGCACCTCTTCTACAAAGACTGGCTTAGAGAGTTGAGGTTGTTCAGCCTGGAGAAGAGAAGGCTTCAGGAAGACCTTAAAGAGGCCTTCCAGTACCTGAAGGAAACTACAAGAAAACCAAGGAGGAACTTTTTATAAGTACATATAGCAATAAGATAAGAGGGAATGGCTTAAAATTGGAAAAGAGGACATTTAGGTTAAACGTCAAGAAGAAATTCTTTAGTGGTGAGACACTGGCACAGGTTGCCCAGGGAAGGTAGATATCCCTTGAAAGGCCAGGTTGGATGGGGGTTGTAGCAACCTGGTCTAGTGGGAGGTATCTTTCAGGACCTTTCCAACCCTTAAACCATTCTATAATTATATGACCCTGAGAGGAGCTGGGCCAGGTGCTTCCTTTCACCAGGTATCTGAGGAGTGAAAGATCTCTTTTGGGTCTTAGCAAGACAGAATGTCCATTTGAACACAAGGGAACTCTGTAAGTGGTGGATTTCTTCTTATGTTTATTGACCAAACTGAAAAGGAAGCTCAAGTTAAATCAGTTCAAAGCAGATTTTTTTAAAAGTATTTTTTGCAAGGTGGAATATTAAGCAAAGTGGGTTTTTTTAATCAAGAACATCAAGTCTAACTGCTCTGATACTTAACTTTGTTATTTTTTCATTATGAACTTTGAAATAAAGCCACATATTTCTTGCCTGAATTTCCAAGAATTCCACTGCTCCCCCTTACCCCCTTTTTTTTTTTTTAATTTGGAATGTACCCAAGAAGTTCAGCCCAAGCTAATAAAGTCTGACCATCTTAAAAAGTTAACTTTTTAGTAAATTCTTGTTTCACCATGATATTTCTGTCTGGTTTTCCTACGTGAAACACCCAATCTCATGCCTCCAAGCCTTGCCATCAAGCCTCGTCTGAAAGCTCTGGGTGAAGAACTGACATTTGTGTTGTTGAGTGTGACTTCAGCTTGAAGCACAGTGGGTACTTCAGGACTGTGACACATCCAGTGACAACTCAGGGCAGCTTCCCAGAGGTCAGGAGCTTTCTGAACAACAGAGGGACTAAAAAATGTTGGGAGGGACAAACTTTTGGGCTCTGATATACATAACCATCATAGTGAAAAGTCTGTGTGTTGCATGGTATGCAAGCTATAGAAAGGCATCTTGTTTTGCAAGCTATGATATCAGATCCAATTTAAAATAAGAAAATAAAAATAAAAAAAGAGCTTAAGCCCTGGTTTAGAAAACAGTTACAAAGTTGATTCAACTCAGCCCTAGCTGGGACACGACTTAAATGTGTTTCTGGACTGATGTACTAAAACTTTACTTAAACTAGACCTTAAAAATACATAAGTACTTCCCAGAGCTCAGTTCATTGCTGTCCAAAAGGTCCGTATAGAAGCTGTTGCTTCTTTGGAGAGAATGAGCCTAGTGCACTGTATCCAGAAATGTAAAAACTATAATTAAATAAAATGTCAATAATTGGATTTATCTCATCCACGGGTTTTTTTTGGTGTGAAATCTGTCTGCATGTGAGTGAAAGGATTTCTTTCATCTTTGAAAAAAACCTAAGAAGTTAAAATAGTGAGAAGCTATAAACACATCCTTCAGCTGCAAGTGTAGTACTGAATTGGCAATTCTTCTGCAGCTGAAGTGAAAAGATGTTGAATATTACTATATTGTAGTGTACACATTAGTAGAATATTACACAAAAGCAGTGTTCACTGTTCTCCATTAAGGAGAGGTATATATGCATTTAAACAGGCACATCATGACATGGTTTTATTGCACCAATATTTTATTTATTTATCACAAGCTTATTTTTACTGCTGACAAATATTTTCTGTGTAGTTTGAAATTCAAAAGAAATAGTCACAAACAGTCATTAATGTTTAAAGTCACAGGTTATTATTTAGTGTAGTGCTAGTTATATTATACATTATGCATTAAATACTTTTTGGTGGTACACTTATTAAATACAAATCGAGGCAAAGCAATCCCTCAGTGGGAACAGACCTGCCAAATAGCTATTTTCTTTATACTTTCAATCTGACACACAAATGAAGAACTTTTGGATTTCAAAGCTGGTTTTCCCCCCTCTGCTCTCTTTTCAGTGTGGATTTCCAGGGCTATGGGGACTTGTTAAGGAAAGATCAAACATAATATATATATGTATTAATGCATGAAACAGATATACTTACCTCATAGGGGCATTGAGAATTAATTAGTCGCTGATTAGAAAGCAGTGGAAAATGAAAACCACTATCTAAGCACTCAATGCTATTTTTCCTTTAAATTCACAGCTGAAAAGCAGTCAGAGCCAGCATCATGGGACACGTCTGCTCTGCTCACAGTCTGGGCTGAGCCTTGGTGCAGTGCCAGTGCCCGCCTGGGTGTGCTCCACACGGGTTATCTGATGAATTTATGAAGTAGCTTGCTTAGGTGAATACATCTAGTGAAGTCTGTCCAGGTTGTGAGCCTCTGGCGATGTCATGGGTGTCCCCAGGTGAGCCTGCTGATGAATTGTCTTCTTCAAGTCAAGTCCAGGGAGTCACTTGGTTTGGCTGAGATCAGCAACAGCCCAGGCACCCTGCAAGTTGCTGCTGTTCCTCCATCCTGGGGACATCCATTCCTTCCCTCCAGCATCCACAGGTGCTGAGGGAAGGGGGTAGGAGCAGAGCAAACATGGGAGAATGGTTTCCCTCAACAACCCCCCATCCCATCCCAACCCATCCCATCCCATCTCAGTTTTCAGCTCAGGCAAGCCTGATGCTGTGTCTGTACTCTTCATCATCCTCAGAAGATTTATTTTCTGTGGATGGGTTTATTCTTTCCTGGAAGCCGGGTAAGCCCTCAGCAGGCCAATGCTACAAGGGGCTTTCAGAGGTTTATTGTGAGAAAACCCTCTTTTTCATTTGTTTTTAAGCCACCACCCACTAGCTTGATGTCTCTTCATTCTTGTATTGTGGGAGGCAGTGAGACACCATTCCCTGCTCACCTCTCCATGTTATTCCTGAGTTTATGGACCTTTATCACACCTCCCCTCAATCATTTATCTCTCCACTGTGAGAAGCAAGTTAAAATCTGTTCAGCTGTTTCTTGTGTGGGTTAATTTTCCTGAACCCTCCTCTAAGGACAAGGCCCATTATGCCAGTGCCAGAGGATGGAGATCTTGGTAAAACTGAAATTGCAAACCTTGAATTTTTCTGCAATGCCTCTGGGAGGGGGGGGGAGCTCTCATCACCCAGGGAGGGACAGGGGAGGCACCAGGAGATGGGCTTTGGAGATTTTTGTGGCTAGCTCAGTGTGTTGAATTACTGCTCCTCTGTAAATTTTTGTTTCTGAGTGCTGTGACAAGTATTAATCTATTGGGATTGTAATTAGGGGGCTGGACAACCAGAAGCTTTATGTAAATGTCTTCTTTTATGTAAATCTTCTGTGTAGCCAAAGCAAGCCATGAACTGTCTGTGCTGGCTGTCCAGCTCTCCTCTAACCCCACTGAAAACCATAAAGATCTTGGAGACTGAGTCTGGTCTTCACCTGTCACAGCCCCTGATGCAGCAGTCATCTGAGGCTGGATTTGGGATTTTGTGTGGGTTAGAGGACAGGGGTATGATGGGTGGGGGTCTCAGTGCATCCCCCACAGGCACAGGCAATGTGTCTCAGACCATCTCTTCTAGAGAGCACAGAAGGCTGCAAAAGCTGCAAAGATTAAAGGAAATTAAGCAGAACACTTAAAGAAGGGAAAAGAACAGATTGGGATGGTTTTGTGGAATTAGAAACCACAGCTTTTAATCATTTAATTTACTGCCAGTGCCTGTAGAGAGCATACTTTTATGTGAGTCTGAGCTGGGCTTTCAGAAATATGGCACAAGGGGGGTGCCTTGTGGTCCCTCCCCACCTGTAAGCCTTCAGCTGAAACCCAGGGATGTGGCACCCTCCATCAGTGCCTTGGAGCAGCTGTAGCTGAGCACAACTTTCAGTCCTTGCAGAAGCAGCCATGTCCTGCAGTGCTGGCCATGCCTGGCTGCAGCTTTGTATCTTCTTGCCCACATGCTGAAAACACAGAAAACTAAAAAGAAATTTTGCAGAGCCATGTCGAGGTGTGCTCTGAACTCCACCAGAGTTACCTGAAATGACATTTTCCCTTCCCTTGGGGACAAATAAGAGCATCCATCCACTCCTGCCACTTGTGCTAAGGATCGCTGTGAAAGAGCACGTACAAGTGTGCAGCTCCAGGCTGGGCTGTCAGGGTGCTCACATGCTGTCCTTTGCACTGGACTTTGTAAATTTTAGCTAAGACCCTTTAGATACATATCCAGCAGCATCTCCCAATATTGGTCTTTCTGCCTCAACAGTAGAAAGACTGAGCAGTGACTAATGACTATTTTTCTTGCAAGCAGACTGAGGCCCAGCACCTGAATCCCTCATTAAACAAGCAGAATTACTGCCTTCTACTTTCATACATTGGCCTCAGCCTCTTGTCTGCTGTGCCTCCCACCCTGTCAGCTCCATGTCTGGGCAGCAAACAGCAGCTGATGCTGTGATTTTCTGGGCATGATGCCTGCTGCTTGCCAGGCCAGCACTTGTGTGTCTCTTGCCACCCACACCTGCCTATAACCATAAGTCTGAGGCTGGGTCATACCAACATTTTACTTACTGTAAGGCATAGTGTTAGGTGTTATGCTTGCTTTACCCAAATCTTTTGGGGGCTTAATGTCTTTGGATGCATCTAATTAAAGAGTCATGAGAGAGGATCAGTCAAGTCAGTGGACAGGGAGCAGCAGTGACCAATGGGGTGACTACTGAGACAACCAAGATGAAAACAGAAAAAATAGGAAATAATGCTGAAAACAGCTCCAATTTTTTGAGCCTTAGGTACTTCTGTAGGCTCTGGAGGGCCTTATAGGGAGAGCCATAAAAAAAAGGCACTATTGTAGTTTTACTTGCCACCTCAGCGCCCCCCAGTTCAATTGGGAAGGGGCTGGATGGTGAATGGCTTCTGCCAGGTGGTACGATGAGGTGAAGGGACAGAGCCCAGGATAGGTGGGTTTGCTCACAATTAAAACATCATTGCTCATCACTCCAGCATTGGTGGGAGCAGCATCACCCCCAGCTGCCCATGAGAGACTGGGTGATGGGGAAGTGAAGGCTGATGCCAGCTTCTCTCCTGGGAGAAGTCTTGGCAGGGTATGGATGGGGTGGTGGCTTCTCTCTGCTGCCCTGGCAGCTGCTTTCTCTACCTATGGCCCTGTTTGACCCAGAAAGTGAGAGCCAAGATCTGGTCTCTGGTTGTCAGTCAGGAAGAACCCATGAGAAAATAGCCATGTCATGAGTTAGAAAAGAGCCTGTTTACATCTTTGGTAGAGTGGATGAAAGCATCCAACCAACCCTGTTTATTTTAGCAAATGTTTTATGGATCATCAGGAATTTTCATTAAAATGGTATTTTTAATTTTTCTTTAGTCCTTCTGAATCAGAGGAGAGTGCAAAGCCAAGGACACCCTCCCAGGGCCCAGTGCAGAGTGCCTGACAAAATAATTAGTCCACGTTTTCTAAGAAATTCTCCTTCAAGTCTCACAACTTCAAAGAAAAAAAACCCACAGTACCTCAGGCTGCCGGGTGTCCATATGTTGCTGTATGACATCTGATGCAAAGGGGATTCATTCTCCCACATCCAAGCTGAAATTCCCCAGGTACTAATCAGCAATTTCACATGTTCAGCTTGAAATGATTTGTGTGAAAGCCATTAGATCCTAGGAAGCATGGTCTGTGAGAGATGCTCTCACTCAGTCTTTCCAGAGAAGAAATAATGTTTTTTATTTGTGTTGCTTGACTGGTGACATTTAAGATGTTTGGTCCCAAATGTTAGGATGTGGGAGGAACTGGATCACCCTGTGCTTCAGCACTGGTACATACAAAAATCTGGCTGTTGAGTACTTGTGTGTTGTCTTAAAAGTGAGCTTCCTTGCTGAGATATCTTCTTTAGTGGAAATTAAATAACATACAGTTGCCCCTTTCTACAAGGCTCATTACTGTCTGTCAGTTCTGACCATTATATCCACTTAAAATACCACAGGGAGAGCTTATTGGGATTCTTCTGATATACTATTCCTCCAAAAGTCAATCAAAACCCAATCTAGTGCACTTAAGGCTTTTAATGCTTGCTACAGACAATCTTGCAGTATCGGCTGATCTGCACAGTCTGCTCCGATAGCACAACGATCTTTAAGGGCATGTGAGAAGAGATTACCTACCTGTTTGTAAATGAGAATAATGCCTCACTTTCAGTGCCTTGTGGGTGTATGATCAGAGGTGACAAATGCCATTATTCCTCCTTCTCTGACCGGAGAGAAGGAAAAAAAAAACCAGAACAAATCCCAACAGCCAAACAACCCAAGTGCGACGGACGTGGTTGTTTGGCCGGTGTCATAAAATCAGCGGAGAGCTGCTTGTTGGGAGGAAATTGTCAGTGGGATCATTGATCAGGGAGGTGAACGGCAGGCACTGGAGCTGAGTTATTTCCCCGAGGTGGTGGTATGAGAAGCAGACTCCAGCGTGGGAGGGGAAAGGTTTGTTTTCTGAGGAGGTAAAAGTCCCAAAGGGCACTTGGGGCCCTGCACATCGCTTTGTTCTGCAGTACAGACAGGGCAGTGGGGAAACAGAGGCACAGCTGTGCTGCAGGGCTTGTGGAGAGCTGCAGCCTGCAAGAGCTGAGGGGCAGGGACAACCCCCCCCCAGCAGACTGTGTGCAATGCTTCCTGCAGATGGAGGGATGGATGGACAGACAGGCAGGCACAGCACTGTCCAGTTAGATTGTGAGAAGTGTTAAGAAAACACTGTGTCCTTGAAGAGTGTCTGGGGGCACTCCTCAGGAATGGAGCAGCATCCTCCCCACCACAGAAGTGGGAAAATTGAGGCACAAAGCTCTTGATAGTTTACAGCAAACGAAGGAAGAGATCAGAGGTATCCTTGCTCCCCTGTCCTGCTTTAATGAAAGAGGTGTCTCTTTGCTCCTCTGATTTAAGTTTAATTTTTGCACTTTTTCAATGCAGTGTCTCTGAGGGTGGCTGTCCTGGAAGTCAGTGTCAGTCTGGCTTCCAGATGACACAGAAGGCATCTTGCGTATCCTCCCACCACCCAAAACCCTACTGGGCTCACTGCCTTTGAGAAGAGGCAGCCCACATACTGTGCCCTTTCCCTTCTTGCCTTCTTGAAAAGCCAGGGTCCTCCTTCAGTGCCAAACCTCCCAACTCAAATGTATAGTTCAGGCGTTTTTCATGTATAGCTGATGTGTCCTCTGCACAATGGTACTGAGCATCTGAACAGAGAGGTAGGTTGCCCCTACCAGGATAGCTCAATCTCAGGCAGAGAAGTGCAGTGGTGGAACTTAGGACAACCTAAGCATCTCTCTTCTATGGGTATAGCCATAGTGTATTGTCCTTTGCTCATTAGAAAGCACTAGTGGCCTTCACAAACTCCTTGCTGTTCAGGTATGCTCTTCCCTTCTGTACTCCATTCCAGATAGTTTTTCTGATCAGGCTGGACAAGGAAATTCACATCTTCCTTTCCTGAACCCTGTTATGACACTTTTCTTGCCAAGTTGTGCATTTGTTCTGTTAACATATTGAGTGCACTTTGAATGTCCCAGGGTTTTTCTGTTAGGGAGCTGGACACTTGCTATGATGTTCCAGGACCTATTTTTAATACCCAGGGCTTCATCTCCCAGTTTCTGTTTCCCTTTCCTGTAGGTGAATCTGGAGTCACCAAGTTTTCTTGCTTAGGGGGTGTACCTAGGGGAGGGGAAGACAGAACAAATGCCATGCCTTCTGAAGCTAAAATACTCCAGACTTGCCTGTGCCCTCCTTCAGAGTCCTTCCTTCGTGGCTTGCAAAGATGGGATGCAAGAAGCCACTCAGTTCTCTGGAACCAGAGAGGGATTGGCTCACCTTATCCACTCCTTGTTTCCCCAGAAGCTTGTTGAGTAATATTTCTTTTTTATGCTTTTACCATCTGAATATTAGGCTACTTGTTTCTCTGATTCCACTCTGGACACACTCCTGAAAAACCTCATAAATGATATTACACAGATACTAAATGCACAGTCGTTTCTAATCTTTAAGTTTAATACTACTCTGGAAGCACAAGAAAGGGGTCATTGTACCACAGATGGTTAAATGAGTAATGTGGTTCCTGATCTGAATAACATCTTTCAGCCCTTGTAGAGATTTGCACTTGCAGGGCGTGCTCTGGGATGCACTATCACCATTGCAGCAATCCTGGCAGCAATTGTGGGTGAAGAGACAGAGTCCAGGCTGCACTTGTAGTTCATTGCTGGGTCTCAGGTGCCTTCAGTGGTGATGACAGAGCAGCCATGCTGCCTCCCTTCCTCCCCAGCCTGGAGGGAAGAGTCTGGTTCTGAAGCTAGCAAAGGGGGAGACGTAATCACTCCTGTCCTGCTGATTATTCAAAAGCAGGGGCTGACTTTCTAAGCTTGTGATTTTGCATGTCCCCGCACAGACACAGCATCTGACAGCATGGCAGAGCTTGATGTGTTTATCCTCAGCTCCCTGGGATGCAGAGGGGTATGTTCTGCTCTTCTACTGTTTTAGGGATAAGGAATGCAGCAGAGATGCTAAAGCTCAGCCTGACTGCCTTGCCCACAACCATCAAAGAAGTTCATAGAAAAGAAAGGAGTCTGTCACCAAGTATTTCTCTTCCACACAGAGGGGCTCTCTGGCATTGGCCAACAGAGCCAGTGCAAGCACCAGGGAGGCCCTGACTGGGTCTGAGGAAGCATCCTCTTGCCTGGGCAGCAGATCTCCCCATCCAAGCTGCTCCACAGCCATGCTCAGAGGTCATCTGCCTGGAGTTCATGTCCCTGTTGCTCCAGTCCTGGTCCCTCCATACAGGAGAGATAAGGACCTCATTACCTCCTTTTTACCATCTTAAGCACATGCTGCAGAATATCCAGCTGCTCTGTGCACAATGTCACAAAGCCCAGATGCTGTAAATGCTTAACAAGGTTTAACTGGGTTGCTACATGTCAGGTCTGAACTGCTAAAGCCTGCATTTGCAGTTGAAAACTCAAATAGTGTAAAAATTGTAAAGTGGTTCATAAAATGACTAACATGACACCTAAGCAGACATTCTCTACCCTTTTCAGTCCAATTGCAGATTAATTCATCAGTGTGATAAAAAAAAGTAATTAATATATTTCCGTCATGTATCTCCTTGCAGTCAGAATGATAAAATATTCAAACGAGAGGTGGCTTGGAAACATGAATTTTATGAAGACGATTTAAAAAGGAAGAAACTTTAATTAAAGTCTAGAAAGGTCATTGAGTCTTACCATCAGATAATGGTGAAATTATAAAACAGATGGCAAATGTCCCCAAGAAGAAGAGAAGCAGTGAACTGGAAAAAAAGGAAGAGATACTGTTAGCAAAGTAAATCTCCATTTAGCAGAGGCATTGCTCTAACATCCTGGAAAGCAAAGAGAAGTGGTCAGAGAATTTGGCCTTGCAGAAGTAGACTTTTTGACTACTCATTAAAAAATTGCACCTTTGGAGGAAGACATTGTATTTAGGTTTGTTTCAGTCATTTCAGTGATTTATTTTTTCAGGTATGCTGTGGTGGAGGAAGATGCTCTGGTGTCTCCAGAGAGAGTAAAGCTGAGTTGATTTCAACCTCTTGTTCTTGTTCTTGAGGCAAGCTAAAGGTGAGAACCAAGTGACTCTGCTGACCCTGGGTTACTGTTCAGAGCTGAAAGGAGGCAAAGGATGATGTTGGCAACAGACATCTCTGTGTCTTAATCTCAGTGGCTGAGTTGTGTGTTCTTGGGAAGGATTGTGGTTTAAATTGTGGTATGGTCATCCTAGGGTTAGAGCTCCATTGTATTAGAAGCTGTAGACACACAGAGGACACTTCTGCACCCTTGCTATTTTCATCCCACCCAGCTACAGCTGGAAATGCAAATTGTAAAGAGGCAGAAGTTTTAAATCCACCTTGCAATCTGGCTGCATATTTTAGTGGACCTGCCCTATTTCCTGGCCCATCCTGCCGTGTCATTGCTGATAGGAAAGAGAATAAAAATCAATCACATCATTCTGTAGTGGTGTCAGTGCATGCAGCAATAACCAAACCCACCCAAAAAAAGACCCACAGATCTAGAAGAACTGCAGATATGCAGGAAGGTTTGGAGTGGCTTCCTTGAATGCTACCCTTGCCAGAGAGGGTTATTACTTTGGGTGAGGGTCTGTCCTCCAAGGATGGGACAGAGGGCTCACAGCATCAAGAGCTGATGAATAAGGAATAATTAATAATTCAGTCACTTTTTTTCTCTCTAATTCTATAGAATTCTATATTCTAATTCTATATTCTTCTCTTGGAAGAGAGTCCACTGGGATTTATTAACATCAGATGCTGGTTTTGGCTCAAGAAATCTTCAAATTGCAGATTTTTGGAGCTAGGAGAGCTTTCTGAGGAGATATTACTGTATACTTCTTTCATCTTTCTGTTCTTCCTTAGGTGTTGACTTATTTTGGAGAAGGAACATCAGATGAGATAGTCATGGTTTCACCCAATAAGGCTGTTCTCATAATCCTATTGTTATGTTTTCATCTAGGTTAAAGCTACCCATATCCCCACTTCTGTAATTCCTCTCTGACCCCAAGGCCTTAATGGTGGCCACAAGACATAGCAGTGAAGACCAGAAGGAATTGCAGGAGCTCACCTCTCCTCTCTCTTAGCCCTTGGCAAGGTCACCCTGGCCTAACTTGTTCCTGGCAGATGTGTCTGTTTGTCCTGAGAAATCAGGACCATCTCTCCAAGGGCTGTCATCAGTGCTTTGTTGAACTGAGCATTAGTAACTGTTTCATACTGTCAGAACTAAAGACATAATCTAGAGTCTTAATTTATTCTCTTTATTCTGTCTCCATGGGGCATGAAGACCAGGGCATGACGCTTCCAACTAAGCTTCACCCATGACCAGAAACCTTTACATTTTGGAGACCGTGGTCAGAGATAAGCATAGGAAAACCAAGCAGAAGAAGAAGTCATGAGATCATAGTGAATGAATAATTCTTTTTTTTCCAAGAAGCAGAGATGTCCAGCTCACTGCATGGTTTAGCTGTTATCTTCATGTTACAGAACTAGGTGACCTGCTGTAATGGAATATTTGTGAGGAGGAATTTGTATAGCATTGCTGTGAATGTGATGCTATGAAGGTCCTATATCCTTTCTGTCTGTTTCTTAGGAAAATAAGGAGGTTTCAATGTGATGCTATGAAGGTCATATATCCTTTCTGTCTGTTTCTTAGGAAAATAAGGAGGTTTCAAAAAAACCCTGAAAACCTGGGGTATTTTTAGTTGCCTTATCCACATTACTGTGATTACTGTCCAGTTCTGTGTGGGATGTTACATGCTTCTCCCCCAGAAATCCTACTGCTGCTCACAGAGGGTTGCTCACATCTCAGTGTTAGGGAAGGACAGGCTCAGGGGTGCTCATGCAGCCCTAACACACCATGATCTCATCTTCACTTACCCTGTCACAGGCTATTTTTTTTCCACTAAAACCTGTCTCGGGTAATGCAGTGAAGGGATGGAGCTCACTTACTGAATAGCTATTGGAGACACTTTGCTCCTTATTTGTTGTCCAATGCACAGCCCCAGGCATGAGCTATTGTGCTTGCATTGAGCTCTCTTGTGCCCTTTGCTGCCAGGTGAGTGAATGGAGGGCTGAGGAGATATTAAGAGCAAATATTTACAAGGATGCTGAGTACCTGTATGCAGTCCACCTGATCTGTCAGACTACTTCATGTTGTTCTGTGGCACCCAGGAGGGTTCAGCCCTCAGCACCAGCCAGGTATTGAGCCATGCTGAGCACACTGCAAGTGGCAGGAGAGGGAAGCAGTGGGATCACACTGTCATCCCCAGCTAGACCTAATGGATTTCTCCTCCCAGCCTTCCTGTACCTTTCTAGCCTTGCAGAGAGAAGGCAGTAAATGCTGCCAGGCATTGACTCACAGCTCAAGCACATTCATTATGGTCAGAACACTGGCTATGCAAGGAAACAGGCCAACTAAAAAATATGTATCTCAAATTACTTTCCAGGGTCTTATGCTTCACAAACCAAACAGGAGGGTACTTTGTGAAGGAATCTCATTGGTTTCAGCAGAGGATGGATTTCTCTTACAGGCTGAGTCAGCCTTGGTGTTGCTGACCATCAAACAGCATCCTTGGCATCTGGCTCAGGCTCTCAGCAGGGACATGTGTGACTTGAAGTGATGGTGTTAGACATTTAAATTGCAGATCTGTGCTCATAGATAAAAGCAAGTGAAGATAATCAAAACTAAGCTGCGATACATGCTCCCTGGCAGGGTGGGCTGAAGGAGACAAACTGGTTTCAGCTTCTGGTTATCCACACTGTTCCTCTGCCAGGTGAGACAACTCTTGGAGCTGGGCTGGCTGAACCTAGGCAGGGTGTTAGTCCCTGAGCAATCATATTTCACAGGGATTTCTTTACTACTTAAAAGCATTAACAAAGATAACAAGCAATTTTCCACGATGTCATGGTCTGCAAACATGCAGGTGAACCCTACAGCCACTGCAGGAGTCTGCTGCCTGTGGCTGGGTGGGTAGCACGAGTGGGCACGGGTACCTCCACTGCTGTAGGGAGAGGGGTCTGTGAACCTCAGCTGATGTCTGGTTCATAAACTGGTCTTCAAATGTCACCAGTTGAGCTCTGCATCCTCTGACCCAGCACCCACTCTCCTTTTCAATCATTCAACATTGCCTCTTCGTCCTACTAAACTCAAAGACCAAGCTAATCCCAATGTGAGTCTTTAATTCCTATAGCTCGCCTATGAAAGATCAAAGGTGGGCTTAGGGGTGGGGGCTGCTCTTTTCCCTACCACCTGCAGCATCCCTTTGGCTAGCTGAGATATTGGAGGCATATGACAGCAGAGACCAAACTTTCTTGGTTATCTTTTGGGTACACGTTGGATGAACTGAGGCAGACAGAAAGCAGATCTAAATTCCTCTTTCTTTTTTCTCCCTGAAAGAAAATCCAGTGCCCAGGGGACAGGATTCTACCACACCAGGGTTTGACGATTTGGTTTTGTTTGTTTTCTACAGCAATTAGTTGAGTTTCTTTAGGTTTGTCTTTTATCAGTTATCACATGTCTACAATGTTTTCCAGAAAATTTATTTGATTAACAGTACATTATGGATTCTAAAGGAAATAACTCCCTTTCCTTTTGCCTGTATAGATGGTTAATGTGTTTAAACATATTCTTCTCCTGCCAAAGGCAGTATAAAAAAAAAAAAGCCTTTGCAGTGGCATCCTCGTGGTGATTCCCTGCTTTCATGTACATACCGGAGTTTATGCAGTTTCCCTCCATGACTTATAACATTCCAGCATCAGAAATGGGGTGATTTAGGTATACTTTGCAACAAGAAAATTAAAATGCTGTCGCTCAAGGGATTCTTTCCTCATTTTTAACCCAGAGCTAATGATCTTAAAACAAAACAAATCAAAGCGAAACAAAACTTACTGCTAGATTATTGAAATCTAAAACTAAACTCTGAGTTCAGAATTGGAGCTAAGGAAAACATGCCAGAACTTTTGAGATTTTGAGGAAGAAAAATTGAAAGTGAGCACATTTTTTGCAAACTGACCCTTTTCATCTAGTGGGGAGAGTGGAAACATTGTACTTAGAATATTTTAGAACACACCAAATGGACTTAAACTTTTAAAAAGTTAAAAACAATTATAAATGAAGTGTAAATACTGTTCTATGATAGATACCCAAAGAAAATACAGGGTGACAGCATCCTGCAGGTGTTCACACCCATTTCTCAGTGGTGTTCAAGCGATTTATCTCCCATAAAGCAGGAGAATGTCACAGTAGTTCTCCCAGCTAGGACTTTGTTTGGGGTCAATTCCCCAAAGGCCATTTGCATCCTAAAGTAACTGGTTTCTGTGGGGTCTCAGTTGAGAGGCATTTGTGAGCACCCTACATTAACATATGTGCATGCCTGGAGACAGAGCTTAGCTGGGGATTTGCATGTCCCTGTGTGGAAATTCTTCACAACGAGGGCTGCAAGCACCTGCCCAGGTAGGAAAAATCAGCTTATCCTTTAGTAGTTGAATGATTTGTTAATGGCTTTCAAGCACAGGAGATGACTGCACCTGGCCCCCCAATTGCATATTTGCATTTCCAAAGAGAGGAGAGCTCTCCCCAGCCCAGAGGGAAAACTGCTGAAATTGCCTTCTGTTTGAGGAAAATCAATATATCCTTGATGCAATGACTGAAGGGAACTTTGAATTTAAGGAAGAGAGCAACTAGCTGTACCAACCTTTGTTTTTTCGTTTGTTTGTTTTGTTTCTCTGTGAATGCAGACTTAGAATGCAGAAAGGACAACCTGGGACCAAGCTCCTGGTGAGTAAATGGCTCCATATTGTTGACTTACTATGGCAGAGGAACTTTCCTGTTGCTTTTGACCTCGCAATAATCATGATAAATGCTCTTTCATTTCTGTGTGGATGTCTTTATGAACGTGGCTTGCGTTAATTGTGATTTCAAAATGATGGACTAAAAATCAGGGTATTAATTTCTGTGGTATGGTGAATTCTCATGGCATGCACCAAGCCAGTGGTCTGAACCCAATGTGTATAGACAAACATGCAGGTGAGCTTTTGGGCAGCAGGAGCAGGGTGTGCTTAGATAAATCTGTGACAGGGGTATAAACACATGCATGCAAACAGTGAAAAATCGATGAAATGTAATAATTGTCTCACATACATATAGCATAGATTGGATAAATACCGAGTAAATATACTTAAGTCCACAAACACCTCTGTTTATTGCCAAAAGAAGCAATGCATTTGTATCTGGATATATGGAATGTATAGCTATGTTGTTACAATGTACTTATACCAGCTGGATGTGATAGATAGCCATATAAGCACATCTAGTTTATTAACTCATACTTATGGTATAAGGCCATATAAACACAATGTATTCATAGCCACATAAAATCACTCCTACTTATCAGCTCATCATTTCACTTCCTATCTCAGCAGAAAATGTCTTCTCTCTTACTGAATCTGCTTGGCTCACACTTCTTGTTTAGATGGATGATTCTGCCCTTTAGCTTCCCTGATGTAATGTGGGGATAGAGCCTGTGCAAAAATGCTTGGCAGAAAACATATCGTAGAAAACAAGGCGGGCAGGGTCTTTGTGAAGTTCTGTTGTTGATTCCTTGGCTATGAGTAAGGGCAGGCAACACTTGTGTCATCCCTGTGAAAATTTCATTACTACCCTGACGGCTGCTCCATAAAAAGTGGAAGAGCAGAGCAGCCCTAGCCCAGCTCTGTCCCACCACTCCCAGAGGGGGAGTAGGGCAGGCTGACAGGGAGTAACCCCAAGCCCAGGCTAACAGGTACCTCTGTGCCTCCCCTACTATTGAAAGGTGGATAGCAGTCTATTTTTTCCTCTTTATTTTTATTTCTCCTTGCTTCTGGTAGTGCCTAGGGTGCCTAAAGGACAGCTTGTCTACACCTGTATGTGGGATGTACTGAAGTGTTATTTTTTTATTGCAATAGCGAGTCAAGAAAGTGCTAACACTGAAGGCTATGTGACAGCAGGAGATTTGATGTAGTTCACAGTAACCTTTTCTTATCAGTTTCTGTTCTGAAGCCCTTTCTTAAGGGTCTAGGCTAACACACTTATTTTTGTAAAGGGGGAGAAACTGAGGTGTGGGAGCTTGCTGGGATCTTGGACAGGTCCAGTAACAGAATTATATTTGAAGTTTCTGAGCCACTTTACTACCAAATAAACAGCATACAGAATAGCTAATTCAGATGAAAGATGCTTGTCTAGTTTATTGATTTACACAATTATCTGTGACCCTGATGCTGTAGGACAGATGATGCTATTAGTATCTCACAGTAAGAGATATTACAAAGGCTTCGTCAAGCTCGTTTTGATCTGATCCCTTACTCTGGAGCATCCAAGCCAGAAGAAATTCATAATTTGTTCCTCCTAGGTAAGTTACCATTAAAATCTTTTAATCTTGTTCCCTCCTGTGTGTTGTGAATAATGCAGTATATTTCTTAGAAAAGCTGTTCTAAACCATTTTCAGATAATTTACTTGCACCCCATATTTAACTTGGTTTAATAAAAGACCAAGGTATATACAAATGCAGGAGCCGTTCATATACAGTTTCTCCATCTTCTTGACCTTTAATAAGGTTGAGCCCTTCAGTTGAGTCCAACTGTGGCTGACAGAGGGATAGAGATCTCTAAGATTCTTGAGACTTCTGAGAAGCTGGCAACAGGAGGAAGCCCTGGGGGGCCACCACCAGAGACTCCCCAGGTATGGACAGAGCTGGGTGGTAGGTAGGGAGCTGCTGAAGGGGATCACAGGAGAGGAAGGGCATGTGGGCTGTTTCAATAGGATGTACCAAAATCCAGGGTGCACAAGAAAACTAATCGGCAGGAGCTGTCTCTCTTGGACTATTTTTTTCCCCTCTCTGAACTCTCCTCTGATACCTTTTGTGGAACTGTGAAATCTGGTTGTCTGAGGAAGGGGGTGGATAATGCCAGACAAACCAGAACCTCCTCTAAGTTGCCTGCCAACTTATTGAGACTTTGCTGTGCCATACTGGGGGGATGTTCACATTAAAACCTGCATGCTCTGGGAACTCATGAATTTGCCTCCCAGGGATGTCATGGCTCACTAGAATTTTGCTGGCTTCAGTAGTGCCATGCCAGCTTCCTCTTGGTGAGGATGCCTTCCTACTTCAGCCCAGAGGGAGGGGTGATACAGGCTCTTAATTCTCTCAGTGGTCCAGGACTGATTTGAGCTCCTGGGAAGGGGCCAGCTGGAGCAGTGAGATAACAAAGCACATGCAGCCCAGCTACATGGGGCCCAAACGAGATGCTCTGGTATGCAAATGTCTATCTCATCCCACCTTATGTTCATCCCCATGCTTTCCCACGAGATGCTGAAGTGTAGCTAACCCTTGGCACATGCAATTTATTCTCTCCTGGATGGGGGTGGACAGCTGCTTGTGGCTTGCACAGTCATTTTGGTTTAATAATAGGAGAAGCATCAGGGAAAGTCTGTCAGGTGCTATGCAGTTCCTGGTGCAGTGTAAGAAAGCAGCTGTATGTCATTAATGAAAGCCCTGGGCAAGTCTGGAAAGAGGATGGTGCAGCTAAGATGACCTGTGCTCACAAAAAATTGGGGGGGGGAGCTTCCAACCTCACCCCTGTGGTTCACTACTCAGGGTTGAGAAGATGATGCACCTGGAGAGAAGCTGATGTCTGCTGAGCAAAGCTGTAGTGCTCTTAGATGGCTGGTAAAGCAGTGAGGAGCTGCCTGAATTACATTGTCTCAGCCTCCCAATTTTGCACCCCAACCCCCTTTTTTTTTTTTTTTTTTTTTTTAAACTCAATGCACTTCCATGACATGAAAGCCCAGTGACACTCAGCTGCTATCAACTCTGTTTTATTATGGCCTTTTCTGAGGGGGGAAGAAAAAAAAAAAAAAAAAAAAAAAGAGTTTCTTCCAAGGTCATTAGCTGACAATTGCAGCCTGTTTGAAAATTGCTTGCACTCTCTGCTAATTGGTCTACCAGACCTGTTCATTTGTTAATTTGATGCCATTAGGTAACTGGCACATCTTTGCTGCAGACAGAACAAGGCAGGGGCTGAGGATGCTGTTCTGGTCTGTGTGCTTTGAGAGGACCTGACACAGAGCACGTCCGGCCTGTGTCTGTCCAAGGGGGACCATGCTCAGGGGTGGTAGGACACTGTACAGAGACCCTGGGCTGGGTGTCACCCCTTCTGGGTGGGATAAAACCTGGGCTCTGGTGTGAAGGGCATAGGCTGAATGAATAAATTGCTTTAGGTTGAGTGAACAGCTCAACCTTAAACCAATTACTTCAATTACTTAGATCGGCCACAAATTGACTGGGTTTGGATTTGCAAAGTGAAAGAAAAAAAGGTGTTTCAGGGTTAAAGGAATGCTTCATTTGACCTAAAATGGGTCCTGTAAATAAGAGTGAAAGGTTGGACCCACACAACTTGCACCAATACCTGCCTCCTATCTGCTAAGAGACCCCAGTCTGGGATGAAGACTTGGGCCTCGGTCATGGACCTTCCAGGAGGGTGCCTTGGGCATGGGCAGCTCTCCATCTCTCCTGCAGTTTGTGTGAGACAAATGGAAGGAGGGAAGAAGAGGCAGATTGGCTCTGCTCTCCATCTGGTGAGGCCAAGCCTCAGGATGGAAACACAGACATGTGGAGATAACCTGCCATGCCCACCGCTGGGTATGCTTTATACTTAGGCTGTTTTTGCAGTAGAAAGACCTTGAATTCAACAGGGATGGGTTCTGAACTGAGAGTAATACCTGAGATGCTGCAACAGAAGAGACATCAGCTGTGTCTCAGTCTGTGAAAGGTGCCAATTGCCCTGAAACTATTTATACATTTAAGAGTACTCAGTGAGTGCAATCCACACTGTTTCAGGTTGGCTGAAACAGGATCTTTTAGTAGTTCCACTGTATGCTTTTAAAAAATTGCTCTTCCCTGTATCAGAACTGCCTCCTCCAACCTGTTGCACAGCTGTGCCAAGCAGAAATGCAGCCATCTGCAAACTGGTGTGTTACTGGTTGATGGTTTACTGTAAGGACCTGCTCCTGCTTTTTTTTTTTTTGTTTGTTTGTTTGTCTTTTCAAACGGCAGCCTGTATCGTATCTTGAGTCTTGGAAAGATCAGAACATCTCAGACTCAAAACTTACTGCCTTCAAAGCACCTGCTGTTTTCCAAAAAGTGAGTTTGAACCCTGCAGTTTGACACCACACACATGAACTGATGCTGCTCATGCCTCAATGCAATGGCAGCACAGTATGAGATGAAGGGTTGCACCCAGGTGTGGGAGTGCAAACCTCTCTCCCTTCTCCTCTGTGAAGGGCCCTACTGATGGCAGCAAGAGCAGAAAAGGGTGTCTTGGCACCATAAGCAATGGTAATAACTTAAAAATCCAACTTGAGAGCAGTTTTGCTGCTTTTAAAGTAGGTAGAAAAACTATCCTTGCTGTTACGTATCATTCTCTTTCCTGGATCTCACTGGATGAACTTTGCTGCCTAATACTGGTGCTTTTTTTAATCCCATGCACCTAAGAAAACATTACTTTTGTGTGTGACCTAGCTGCTGGGCACAGTTATTGGAGCAGATCCTAGGAGCCTCAGACCAGAGTGAGAAGTGAAGAGAACACTGGATCATACCTTGGACCTGCCCTTGTGTCAGGGCTAAGCCAAGGTCTGTGTTTGGAAACCTGTTGAGCACATCCAGGGAGGACCTGGTTCTGAGTGGGTAACCTGTGTTTTGCTGATGTTGAAGTAAAACAAGCAAAACCCCATGCAATTCTCTCTAGGCTGAGGCTCTTGCCAGCCCAGCTATGTTAGTCCCAAATCACACCTCATTGTGCCCGACAGTCTCAGCTAGGCTGGAAAAACCTTGTCATCTTCAGCTGGCACCAGGAGCTGGAAGATTTAGCAGGCTCTTCCTTGCTGTATTTTGAGAATATCTTAAGAAAACACTTTCCGTCCATGGGTGATTTCACAAGTCGGGAGAAAAGCAGCTGTTGGTGGTTCACAGCTCAGATTTCCCTGAGAAGTGTAAAGTCTCAGCTGGACACCACGGTGATAGATTTTTATAGGTTTCCCCCTGCTCCCTCCACATCCACCAGGCAGCTAAACCCAACAGTAAGCTACAGGGTGTTTCTCTGTGTTTAACTTCTCCTTGAGATAATCCATTTGCCTCTGTTCTTTGAAAACTTACTGAATAAGCCACTTGTTTCACACTGGTGGGGAAATAACACTTTGGGGGCCCCTTTTGTGCCTGTCTTATGTATAACAGAAGCATGGAGCTTTATAAAGTCTCATAAATACCCAGCTCTGCCAGATGTTAACTTTCCTTTTTTTTTCCCCTTCCTTTTTTTTTTCCCCTTCCTTTTTTTTTTCCCCTTCCTTTTTTTTTTCCCTTCCTTTTTTTTTTTCCCTTCCCTTCCTTTTCTTTTCCCCTTCCTTTTCTTTTCCCCTTCCTTTTCTTTTTCCCCTTCCTTTTCTTTTTCCCCTTCCTTTTCTTTTTCCCCTTCCTTTTCTTTTTCCCCTTCCTTTTCTTTTTCCCCTTCCTTTTCTTTTTCCCCTTCCTTTTCTTTTTCCCCTTCCTTTTCTTTTTCCCCTTCCTTTTCTTTTTCCCCTTCCTTTTCTTTTTCCCCTTCCTTTTCTTTTTCCCCTTCCTTTTCTTTTTCCCCTTCCTTTTCTTTTTCCCCTTCCTTTTCTTTTTCCCCTTCCTTTTCTTTTTCCTCTTTCTTTCTTTCTTTTTTTCTTACTAGAAAGGAGGTCAGAATTTGAGTCCCAGACTTTAGCTCACTGCAAATAAACTGGGACTGTTTCAAAGAGACATGTTGTGACAGTGTAAATTATCACATTTTTGATGGTGTTAAATATAGAAATGCCACTTAGGAGATACATTTTGTTTGGTGTCTGATGTTTGTCTCATCAATACATCCTCAGGAGACGGTGTCTGTTTATTATCCTTCCACCTTTTTACTTCTTTATTCTGCTGACAGCAGCTAATGAAGGAGTTGTAGCCTTTTCTGTGCTTCATGGTACTTGAGAGGTGAGGGATCATTATAGAGCCCATGGGGGCTGACTCCAAATTTTTGTGTGGTGGAGGAATTCCCACTTGCAAGGTCTTCCCCTTTTTCCCCCGGAGAGTCCTCTGAGTTAAATGCAGGGAGTGGGCAGAGGTGAAAGGTGCCAGGAGGCCATGTCATTACCCAGCTTCATGGATGGGTAGAGCTGGGGCAGAGGGACTGGGGGGTCCTCAGGAGGCAGGCAGGGAGGGTGGAGAGGTGGACCCAGCATGGAGATGTGATACAGACCAAGTCAGGAAAGCCAGGGTGAGGAAGAAAAAAAGAGTTCCCTTAGGCTACAATAGGCAAAATTCACTGGAATGGGTAGTTTTGAAGTTTATTCAGCTATTTTGGCTACATCTAGCTCATTGATGGCTCTATTTTCTTCTCTCATTGGAAAAACATGTGTTTGGTCTCGTTTGTAAAATTAAAAAGTGCCATTTTCTTTATGGTGTATGCTTTCTGCTGCTCCTCAAGAGTGGTAATTGCATGGAAACTTGCATGGTTTATGCCTAAAGGAATCTGAATTTTAATACATACAAAATTACACCTATTTAAGCCTCATTTAGTTAGAAGCAGTGAGTTTTCCATCAAACACCTTTCCAAAAAGAAGCTGGTTTTGCACTTAAAGAGGATTCTCAGCTGTAACTTATCTTCTCCACCTTGGTCTCAGCTCCATTAAACTTAATCACCATCATATACTATTACCCGTTCAGTTAATGAAAAATAGTTTTCTACAAAGATAAAGTGTTATAATTAAGGGCTCTATGCAGCCACAATAGCTTTTGTGCCTTCAGCCTTTTTTCTTTCTTAAAATTGGTTCATTCTGTACAGAGAAGGGCAGAGATGCTTATGAAACAAAATAACTCTGCTCCAAGGATGAGAAAAATAATCACCTAGGATTACATGGAGACACAGAATTTTGCAACTGGTTCTTGTCCCTACCATAGATCATCAGACAGATCTGATAAAACTCCTTAGTAGGCTGGTGTTGCCCAATAAATGAATAGCAGCATTGGTTTTATTCAGAAAGATACTAAACTGCTTTTGAAGCAGTAATGAGACTTACACTTGGTGGTATATGTGGTCTGGCCAGGAGGCCTGGCTGGTGAAGAAGAATAGGTCCATCCCTCTATGCCAGCAGTTGAGAGAGGTGATGGTTCAGGCCCAGCTGAGATAGTGAAATTATTTGTTTGAATATTCACAATATCAAACTGTCTGCGGTTGGTTATTTGTTTTCTTTCTTTTTGCTTGTGCACTAAATTAATTTTTCATTCTCTTCCTCCTCCCCTAAATTAAAAAAGTCCTGCATGGAAGATTCCTGTTCTGTGCTAATAGAAATCTTGTGTGTGTTCTTATGATGCGCTTCTAGCTATATAAATATAGATTATTTGTATCTGTACACAAATAAAGCGGGATTTTCAAAAGCAGTCTAACTACTCCCAGCCTGAACTATTTGGAGTAAAAGCAGGGAGAGTTCATAATTAAATTTACTGGGAGCTGTGCTAGTCCCCTGCTGAGTGCTTTCAAACATTCTCCTCCTTAGACTCTACTGGGAGAGAAGTATACTGTATTTATAGCCATCTTGTTTCAATATAAACATGTCAAACTGTAAATCTCAGAGATGGGATCAAGCTGAAAAATTCAGATCCAGATTTCTGATGTTCTCTATTTCAGATCATCTCCCTTGTGGGCTTTGGGTTTGAGGATCTGGGGCTGGTTTCTCATTTAGGTCCAGCTTCTCCCTTTGCATTTGAAGAGGGCTGGTTCTTGGACTCCATGTCCTGATGAAGTCTGGTGACACTGGGTGTACTGAATTAGCTCCTGATTTCTCCTGACTCCGAGGTGATTTCCCGGAGTGAAAAAGCCCTTTGTGCTTCAGCAAGTCTGTCCCTTATAACCTTGCTCCTTTTCAGGAGATGATTACGCTTTTCCTTTCTAATGGGAGCAACGTGTACCTGTCTTTGGGTTCACTTTTTTGTTCTTCATGTCCCGGTGTCTTTCCTTCCATGCCCCGTGCTGGGAAGAGCCTAATAATACATCAGCAACAACAGAAATAGCATCGTGGTTTTTATTAGTGTGGGACAGGTTTTTTTTGCCAGGAAAGAGTGGGTCTGTGAAATGGGCCCAGTGCCACAGGACAGGGCACTTCTCCTGCCTCCTCTGCTCCTCTGATATGAGGGGCAGGGTCTGCAGAAAATATAAACCAAAACCCAGCAAACTTTGGCTAATTTGGGAAATGACAGCAGCGATTGGTGTGTTGACAATCCAAAGCAGTACATCCCAGGGAGGAAGAGGTGGGGGCAGGGGGAAGAAAATGTTTCCATGATAACAGGCACAGGAACACTGTTAACATTCCTGCTGTATGCTCATGGCACATGCATCTCCTAACAAGGTGTGCATATTCTGCAGATGTTTTCTCAGAGTGGGAGATGTCCTAATAAGCAGGTACATTGTTCCACATATTTAATCATGAACAGCAGTGAATGGCTGCTTCAATTGTCCCGACCCTTTTTTTTCTTTCCTCTTGACCTTTCTTTTTCCTAGCCTGTCACAAATGAAGGATGATTATTAACAGAAATAAAAAAAAGAAAAGAAAAGAAAAAAAAAAAGTAAGATTATACTTGAGGGAGAAGAGGGGCTTGGGATCATAAAGGAGGGTGGAAGTGTGTTATGTAGCATTTGTTTTCTCTGCTGCCATTTTATTGCTTTTCTGGGAGCCTTGCCAGAAAAATGGTGAGTAGCACTTTAATTAAAGAAGGCTCTGTGTGCACTCCAGCTGTTCCTCATGTGACCGGCCTGTTTACGGGTAAAGCAAAGGATGCTCCCACCAGCTCACCCAAATCAATGCTAACCTAATTCCTGACCACATGCTGTCAAGCCTTCGTGCAAACCTGCAGCATTTAGGGCACTGCCTGCAAGCCAGACGCTCAGCTCTGCCTCCTGCTCCTGCTCTCCTCACCGAGCTAAAGGCAGAATCTGGCAGTGGGGTTGCTGGGGGTGCACACAGGCATGGAAGGGCTTCACTTAAAACATTTTTTTTTTCTTTCTGCCTACAGCAATATGCGTTACCCATAAACAGATAAGTTCACCTGGAAGGAAGGAAGGGTGTTTTGGGGTTGGTGGAGGAAGATTGGGCCCCTACTGAAGTTTCTAGCAGAAATTGGTTGTGGATGACTAAATTAACCTAGTAACCTTGACCTGAGATGCACTAGGCTCAATGAAGACCAGTGCATTGTTTCTTGGTTTTGGTGTTTTTTGCTTTTGTCTTCCTCTCCCTTCCCTCTCCCTTTCCTCTCCCTTTCCTCTCCCTTTCCTCTCCCTTTCCTCTCCCTTCCCTCTCCCTTTCCTCTCCCTTTCCTCTCCCTTCCCTCTCCCTTCCCTCTCCCTTCCCTCTCCCTTCCCTCTCCCTTCCCTCTCCCTTCCCTCTCCCTTCCCTCTCCCTTCCCTCTCCCTTCCCTCTCCCTCTGTGGTTCTGTTTTTTTTGTTTGTTTGTTTGTTGTGATTTTTTTTCCTGTTTTTGGAAAAACAAAATCAGGTGGAAGAATTCATCTATGCCCATACACCTAAGCTGAAAATCCAGCTGCCCTTCTTTAAGAGGGTGTATGAATTCAACAGCAATGTTAAGAAAATACTAATAAAGCAAAGCAGCATAACAGGATGGAAATTTTAGTCATAGCCCTGTGAGAAAACTGATGTAGGATCTTACAGCTTATGCATATTAAAATTGTGTTTCTTGTGAAATGGTCCTCTGAACCTATTTCCATGTGGAAGAAAATGTTTACTGAACTGATGTAGGGTACATAGTCCCTTAAGACAATAGGTTGGACCAAGTTCTTGTTTATGTTACAGGGCCCCTTTGCAGCTCTCTGCCAGTGAGGGCTATGAATATGAATGTGATGTTGTTTGTACCCACTCGGGCCATTCTCCACTGCCAGGCAGAGGCAAAGGGGCCTCTCTGTAAGGGAGAACGTAATAAAACCCTGTGCTTTTGTTACAGCAGCTCGGTGGCAGTACTGCCACCAGGAACATCGCTCCTGACGTGCTAGTTTAGGTGCCACATGAACCGACCAAGTGTAACCTAAAGTGTCCCACAGCTGAAGCGTTTCATTGTGCTTTCACACACCTCACCTTTTAGTAAGTAACATGAAGCTGCTTCCTCCCACAGCAGTAGAGAGCTGAGCCTCCTCTGCTGACCTGTGTGAGACCTTTTTTTGGATGCTTTCCAACACTTTTCCTTTCATAGCATGAGAATCATTCCTTCTGTTTGTCTCCCTACACACCTAGGTCTGTTCACATGGTTTACTTCAGTGGAGATGAATTGATTTAATACATTGAGGAGATTCAAGACCCAGCTATTGTATTTCCGAAAGTCAGCTTTGGATTAGTGGGAACAGGCTGGCCTTCCTTCTCCTTCAGCAAAAACAAGAGATGGAGGCAAAACCTGATAAAGGGGAGATGTTATGTGGATGTGGCAGAAGCTCAGAGGTTTGGATAGTCTTGGTGTGCAGATAGGAGGTTAGAGATCTACCTTGCATGCTTTTACCCCACCTTAACGTGTTTGCAGAAGGCTTCATGGTAGCTGAAAAGCTGTCAGTGCATATTGATTACATATAGAAAAGGGTCAACTCAGTCCCTTCTGGTAGAGAAACCATGTTGCCAGCTGTGGATCTTTTCTGAGCAGTAGCTGGGGGTTCTGGAGGCTTTAGTGCAATGTTTTCTTTGTGCAGCCCAGGTGATGCTATGGGCCCCCTCTTTGCATGCCCACCAAACTGTCACCATCAAATTTTGGGTTTCATAAAATATAGCAGTGTGTTTTCCTCAGTTATGGAAATATGTGTGTGCTGCATGTTTGTGGCCCAGAGTCTGGCCATGGTCATCTCTGTGAGCTGGCTTCACACTCTCCTCGTGGCTGGAAATACAAGCAGTAAGGGCCCTTTTTCTTTTACATTCAAATGCTGATTGCATTTCAGTGACACTAACTGTTCATTTGCACCCCAGCTCATTCCTCTGAAGTGATTTATCTGTTTTCTGCAGTCCAGTTTCTCTTTGGGTGATGCCGTCATGGGAGTCTTTAATTTCTCTGGTGCTTTCAGCTCAAAACCAGATTATTTCCTCCATCCGTGCAAGTTTCTTTTACAAGAAAAGTCATAAATTATTTTCCTTTCCCTAGACTTTATTTTTTCTTCACATACATCTGAGTGAACTTTGTCCTAGCTGCTTTGAAGTACAGGTTCAGAAGCAGAAACCACGTCATGAGCTAAAGATGGTTTGGGCTCATATAGGAGGCCCTGTGCTGTTCTGTGCACCAGGTGCTGGGGGATAACATGACAGACTCTTTTCTTGTACAACGATACGGGTTCCTTATGAACAGAATTATTTTCAAAAGGTACCCAGAGGTGGCATTTGTACTGCTCTGGTTTACTTCTGATGCCTCTCAACTTTTTTCCCACTCGGATACCTCTCTCCCAGTTACAGGCAGGCTACTGTGTATTTTGCTAATATTTATTTATGTATTTATTTTTGGTACAAGTGTTTGTTGATTGGCTGGAGGTAGTGCTTACCAGCACACTGGCCACCTCCAGGGTATAGCCTTACTGTCATTCTGTTGTGGTCTGGCAGGTACCCTCATCCTTCAGGTTTGCTGGGCTTTGAATCAGGGTCAGCTTTGCATAATCGAGACCTGCTCCAGGCTGACTGCTGCTGTTGGGTGAGGTTATCTCTTGTCCTCCTTTGGCTCCTTGAGATCTAGATGTGATCAGCTGAGGGATTTTCTTGGTACAAGCCTGGCTGCTGCTGCCACCCTTGTGGTCTTAGCTCAGTGCTCTGCAGTTACTGACAGCCCCATCTCCATTCTGTCCTGAGCTGTACCTAAGTCATGCGATGTGAGGTTCCCACCACAAACTGGGTTGCTATATTTTGTCATTTCTTCATGGAGCATTTGTTGACCAGATGCAGTCATGCCCATCTAAGCACAGCAGTCTCTGGCCTGTGGTGTTTATTATAGCTGGCTGCTCTGCTTGGCACTCTCTTAACTCTGTTTCCTTAATCTTCCATTGGGCTAAGGTAAACTACTCCCCTGCACAGGAAACACAAATTTGCTTTTTGGACCTGTAAATAAATTTTCCATGCCTGCATGTTTTTTCCAATGGAAACATGGGTATTGTAAGAAGTTGAATAAATAGGCTTAATTCCAACACAAGGTCAGGATGCAGCCAAGCTAATTACCTATCCTAGCAGCTCCAGCACCGCTCATCTTACTCAAATATAACTATAGTTTCTTCACTTTGTGCCTCTCTAGGCTGACTGTGGCCATCATATTTCATGTGCCTCGTGAAGAATGACAGTATGAAAGGATTTAGGTCTGTAAATCTGGAGTAGTTTAGCATTGACAAATGTAGAAATGCTGCAGATTCAGACATCCAAGATGTCTCCAAGATGTTAGGCATCTTGGAGACATCAGGGCTGGACTCAGAGGAGATTTCAGAACTGGATAAGGTCATGCTACATGGTGAATGACACATTGCAGGCAGGAGAGGGGACGTCTGTGGGAGGCTGAAGTGTCCCAAATTCAACTCTGCTTGTCTGGCTAATAACATTTTAAAACCCTTTCAGACAGGATCATGGCTGTATCTGGTTGAGGACATTCATTCAATGACTGGAACTCCCCAGGTGCCTCTGAGCTGTCTGGCAGGGTTGTCCAGCACAGGGCTGCACAGACACACCAGCCTGGTCCTGTCAGTGAGGTAGCTGGGTCCCTCTGAAGCAGGGGAAATGTCCTGCCTGGCACAGCTCTGTGCTGCTGAGCAGATAGCTGCTGCTAAGAGGAGCAGGGGTCTTGGCATCGAGCTGCAAAGCACTGCCTAACACCCACCCCATCAATCCTTCAGACAAGCTCCTACTACTGTGGGCCCAACAGAGACCAAACTGGCAATGTCTGATGATGAATATATGGAGCAGGAACCCATCTGGGCTGACTATGTAAAACAGAATGAACATCTACCTTCTGTCTTCGTGGGTCCAAAATGAGATACCCACTGGCTAGCCATGGCCTTGAACAGCCTGGCAAAAGGAAAATCAAATCTAGTGCCAGTACTAAACAAGATCACTTTAGAGCTTGGCCTCTGCTCAATTCATTGTGCACTGAAACATGCCTGACTTTATGGTAGCAATGCACTGTACATCATAAATCCTAGTAGCACAGCTTTGGACACAGCCTAAAGCAGCTGCCAATGACTTCCTGCTCAGGAAGGGTGATGCTGCAAGCTCAGTGAGGTGGCTCATTAAACCCCATGTGCAGCACACTATCAAAGTCCTTAAAACATTACTTTAGCTGTAGGACAGTAACACCTTCCTCAAGCAGCATAAGGCAGCTGGCTGGATTCTCATGTAGAAACTGTCTCAGATACTTGGGAAGTGCTAGTGGGATACAGCATCTTTGCCTGCCAGTGCTTTAAATGCAGTGCAGGTGGGTATGGCCACACTTTCTGCCGTGGTACCAGTGCTGATGCTGGTAGACCTGGGGGATCTGCACTGACAAGGACAATAAAGAACCATGGTACATTCAGGCTGAAGTGCTTCAGGGGAGGAATGGAGCAGAAAAAATACAAGGTGCTTTAAAGTATTTTTAAAACTGCATTAAGTCCACTAGTTGTGAGAGAGGTAGTATGATGACTACCCTTGTCAGTCTTGTAACAGAGTCAGGGCTTGGTATTGAAAGGTCTCTACAAACAAAAAGCAAAACCCAGGGCCTGCCTGACAGTTTGCTGTCTAAATACTGCAACAGCAATAGCACCAGAAGGCAGGCATGGACAGATGGGGCAGCACAAGGAAGCAGTGCTCTGATGCCAACCACCAGAGTAGGCTGTGGTGGCACCTCAGCAGCAGCTTATGAAGGATCCAGGGTTTTGGAGGTGTCTGGGTAAAAGAGAACCTGAAGGACCAGCTCAGTTCACAGAGCTAGACAGAAAAAGCTTCAGAGTGCCTGTCTGAAAACGTGGCTGTGGAAAACTGCATTGTAAGCTGAGGTCTCAGGGGTGGGCTGGGGGGAGCTTTGGAAGTCATGTAGAGGTTCAAATTGTGGATGGTGGGTCTCTGCAGCAACAGAGTGGCTCTGGAAGGGTAAGGACTGAATTTGTGATGGCAGAAGAGGTGATCCTGAAGGAATCGACATGCTGAGAATTTGGCTTTTGGCTGTGCAGAATGACAGGAAAACCCACATCTGAGTGGCATCACTTGGACTGAACCTGGAAACTTTAGTTTGGAGGTGCTAAACCTGAGGAAGGCTATTTCTGGAAATGTCTCCTGGAAGGGTGATCTTGCTGGGCTCTGGCATGGAAAGAAGAGGGAGGTTAGAGTCTGTCTCAGGGACTTGGTCTAGGCTAACACTTCAGTACAGAACAAGGCTTTGTTGAGCAAGTCTGGAGTCAGGATTGGGCCAGGAGCCACCCACATGGAAGGAATGGCTGAACTTGTGTCTGAGATGAGGGTGGTCTTGGAGGCAAGTTGCAGTGGGAGAAGGCAGCACTGAGAGCAGAACTCAGCAAGGTCCTCTTGTCAGGGGACAAGGGAGGTGAGGAGGATCTTCAGAAAGATTGGGAGAGAGGTATGACTAGAAATAGGACAAAAAAGTGTCATGGAAGCCAAAGGAAAATATAGCCTCAGGAAGGTGAATGAAGGCTGGGGTGAATGCAAGGAGGCTGGAGCTAGAAAGCTGTATCTGAGATCATGAACACAGTTGTCTGGAGACGAGGCAGTCTGGTTGGCCCGAAATTCTGGTTTCTGTATGTCTGCTTTTGATCTCATTATGAACATAAGTAAAATATTTCAATTTTTCTGGCAAAGTGGATGTCCCTAGACCATGCAGCTGCTCAGTGAAAGCAGCTTTGTTATCAGGATGGTGGCCAACATTGCAACAACATTATACAGCTGTTTGGGGCCCTGCAGTCTTGTCTGCGTTCATCACCTGCCTTCGGACTGGCCCCAGCTCTCATTGCTGACCCACTGGAAACCTCTGCCTTGCACCAAGCTATTGTTTATCAGACTTGAGAGGCTTTGAATAAAATAATTCCTGTTCCAGGGGACTTGGTTGTTTTGACAAAACTTTGGAGATTGCAGGATGAGACCATAGATACCTTTGACGTCTGTGATCTGAGCTGAGCACAAGGAGAAAATGCAACATTTCTGTAGTTGGTGCCAGGCTATTGTGATGGCTGATGCAATGTTTTGGCAGCTAAGCCATAGCAATGAAAACTTGTGTTGTAGGACCCAGTTCTAGCAGGAGTTTAAGGCCTTAATCTAGGGTTTTGGTTTTTTTTTTTAAAAAAAAGCCTTACTGAATTGGCCAACAGCCAAACCATAGTGCATAACCTCTGAGCACTCCAGGATTTTTTTCCTAGCAGCTGGATGAGGAATGAGTTGATAGAGACAGAGCAGAGGGAGTTCAAAGTGCAAGCCCTGCTGCTGATTTTTCACAGTGCTGGGTTGTCCCTTCAGTCCCTGGGCCAGAAACCCAAACCATGCTGCACGCCCTCTCCTTGGCCACCTCCACGGCAGAGCTGAAGGTCTCCGTGTGCTGGGGCTGTGGGGTGTGAGGGAGAGGTGTTTCTGCTTTCCATCCTGTGGGAAAGCAAGGAGACTGACCACAGACACTTCAGGTTGTAATATGATAACAGGTTTGCCCCCATCATTCGCTTCTGCTGCTACTTTTAAGAGCAGGGCAGGGAAATTCCTCAGGTATGTGGAATCTCAGCTGTGGAAGAAACCACAATCCTGGTCTTCCCCACTGCTTTGTCTGAATAAGGGGCTGAACAGCTGCTCTTCATGCAGACTAATGCTATGAAGCTAACATAGAAAATAGAAAGGGTACACTGAATGGATCAGATTCAGGATTCCCATGGAGGTGAGGAAGAGAGGTTTCATCTCTCCAGTAGCACTGCCTGGTCTTGCTCCATGGCCTGGGACAGGAGGGCAGCAGGAACCAAATCCCCATCCCTGGCAGAGCCTCACGTCCCCAGCAGATAACCAGAAATCCCAGAAATTACCACCTAAATGCAAGGTGCACAGGACATAGTGAGTGAACTTACTGGTCTAATTTTTTGGCAGTCAAGAAATTTACTTTCATGGTTTTCAGATTTGGGAGGACAGGCAGAGAGGTGGGCTGCATGGTGGGATTGGATGTGTGTTAACTTCCTCCTCATTTAACCCACTGGCAGATGAATTTCCTGAACCAGTAAATTAATGTGGGCACCTGTCTTTCTTTACAGATGGCACAACTGGTTTTTGTTCCAGTGAGGACTGAAGGCCTCAGTGGAGGTTGGGTTGAGCTTCCAGCAGGACACTGTACACACACAGCCCTGCTACATTGGGCTGGGTTGGAGGAGACTGGGAATAGGAGGGACTTCTGACAAGTTGTTTGGCACATTAGTGATGGAGCTGTGGCAGAATGTAGTTGTCTTCAAGTGCCTCTGCGTCCACTACTCACCCATGGCATGTCCTGTGCCTGACTTTGACAGATGGAGATCTTCCAGTTGTGTTCTAATTTGTCATCCAAAAGCTTTGAAATTTTCTTGCTCCTCTGAGGTCAGCAAGCATGGGAAGGAGCTGAAGGCTGTCCTTTTGCTGGCCATTTTGGCCATGTGAAGTTACATGGGAGGGTCTCTCCTTGCTGTTAAAAAAACTAATTAGTTCCCCTTGGCCTTTGCTGCTTTTTGGTCTTGTTGACACACACAGAGGACTACTTAATGTGGGAAGATGGTACTGTTCTGGAAAGGTGAACCAGGAGATGCTGTCTGTCATGGGGAGAGAAACTGCTTTTTTGGCAAGCCCCACTTTCACATGCATTTGGGGTTCCATGAAGCTCCCCAGAGCAGACCATGCTGGGAGGGTGAGATACCCCTCTGTGGAACTTCTGTCTGCAGCACCCCAAGTAGCAGCAATGAATAACTGTACATTTCATGGTGTGCATCCACTTTAATCACTTTTAAAATATCCATCTTCTCTCCTTCCTAGCAAAGTACTGTAAGAGAGTAAAGGGGTTGCCCTCAATTCCCCTTTTGCTCCTGCAAAACCTGCTCGTACACTCCTGATGCCTGAGAAACTACTGCAGAAGAGACTTTCCATCTCTCTCTCTTCTTTGTCATGTTATAATGAGAAGAACATTGTTAAATTTTAAAAATAATTCTCTTCAGTCAGAATTCAGCTCCTACATCAAACAGTCCTGGTTGGACTCTGTACCAGAAAACTGTGTCAGGGAGGTGATGCGTGTCCGCCCTCCCATTGCTTTTCCTCTTGGTTTCCCAGGAACTGCTGCAAAGCCAATCCCCACCACTGTGGTCAGCAGGGCAAGGTAAAGTTTGCCTCGAAGGCCTTTGAATGGTGTGCAGTCCTCAGATTGCAGAGGATTTTGGACAAAGCTTTAAAGGAAAAGGCTCAGGAGGGATTTTTAGGGCAGAGTCTGCTGCCAAGGGGAGCGGCAACAGCCCGAAGCTGGAGTTGTCCCCCAGCCCTTTGTTCCTCTGGGTGGTCGGCTTCCTCCACCCGGTGTGGCACAAAGAGCCTTTGGGAGTGGGTCCAAAACTGAGGAGTGGCAAAATGCAGTTAGTTCCCCTGCTTTTGTAAAATGCATGTCAGGCTGCCAAGGGAAGTTTCCGTATCCTGCTGCCTTCTGTTTGCTGGGATTCAGCTGGGACCTCCTGTGCTCCTAAGTCCTCAGGCTGTGACTGGAGTCTGGGAGCTTTGCTCCTTCCTTTGTACACGGGTGGAGAAAATGGTCAAGTGTTTTGTTTTCTTTTTTTTTTTTTTTTTTTTTTTTTTTTTTAAGTTTTTCAGCCATTACAAAGCTGTCTGCCTGGGCCAGTTTCCTGACATGGCTTGGGTGTCCTGGGGACATTTGCTTTGCTTCTGCCAGAGATGAGTTTGTCTGGTTGGAAACTTGAGGAAGATGCTGAAAAGATGGCTGAGGGCTTGAGGGTGCACTCTGAGAAAGTCCCAGCCCTGAGCAGGGAAAGTGTGAGCTGCTTCACTGGGGAAGCAAATGTAGTGTGGGCAAAAGGCCACCACCTAAAGACACCAGAGAAACTCCTTGGTGCACTCTGGCTTGAATGAATTATAAAGATTGTCAATAAATAAACTTTTTTATCAGGTGTAATGGGTTCTTTGGTCCAGATCCTTTTCTTGTGGTTAATCTTGTGGTGAAGAGGGAGTTCTGCCAACATGCAGGGAGCAGTATTGGGATAATTGATAGCACAGGCTTTGTAAAAGAGAACTGAAGAAGACTTGAGATCAAATCACTGTGTTTGCTGAGAATTACTGTGATGTGGAGAAACTTTGCACTGATTGGTGCAATTAGCTGATATCAGGATATTGTTTAAACTGTCAAAAGCATCCATAATGGTACACTGGGCAGAGGATTGCAAGGATGGAAGCAAGCTGTAATTAAAATGAAGATGCAGTTACAGGAGATATTTTATTTTGAATTTATACAGTGTGACAACTCGGAGAGAAAATCTTCCTACTTTGGGAAAATATGGAGCTTTTCCTTTTGTTAATTTTCAGATTAGGACAGGGCTTTTGATGTAAGTTCATGCACTGCAGCATTATAGCTGTCTTCTACAACCTCAGGCCTCAGAGCCAGGGATTGGGTCCATTGGATCGGAGAAGTTGCAGGCAGCTATCATACTGGATCAGCCAAAGATAGCTCAACCATACTTAATCTTGCATGCATGTGTAATATGAAAATAGGAATAAGTGAAAATCTGCCATAGGTTTGACAAGAGCACCCTGCAGTCTGTGTAGTGCTTTGCTCAATGGCCATGTTTCCTGCAGAAGAGAAGCCAGTGCATGCAGAGGAACTCTGAAATGTGTTATGTATTTGATATGAAAAGCATGCAAGGCTTTTTCCAGTTTCTGGAGGGAATTAATATTATAGAGCTGTCATCTTTCATCAGTCAAATTTGGTGGCAGCTCAGATCACGGGGTGGTAGCGGAGAGGAGGGCGTGAGAAAGGTGGGGAGAGAGCTTGATTTGCAGTGTGTGGGGGAAAGGATTTTTCTCTGCATCCTGAGAAGTGAAGGGCTGTTCTTTGGGGTGTGCTTTTGTCAGAGATCCTGACAGATTTGGGGCTGGGCTGAGCCTGCTAGAGTGGGCATAGAAAGCACCTGGGTGTGAAGCAGAAGTGGGGTGTTTTGTTTTGTTTTTTTGTGGTGTGTGTTGTTTTTTTTTTGTTTTGTTTTGTTTTAAAGACTTTCAGGGTTATTTAGAGGTAGGTTGTGCTGCTGTTTCCTCTGCAGTGAGGAATACCTCCCTCTGAAGTCTTCAAGGAGGATAAACTACACTGCCAAGTAGGAAGGAAACGTCCCTGCTGGAACTTGCGTCTGAGTGTGTCCAAAACACGGTGAAGCTGATACAGTTCAGCAATTTAAAGGGCACTCTAGTGCAGAATTTGGTATTCGCTATATTGTATGTCTTCTATAAAATCTTAACCTATATATTCAGAATTTTTTATTAAATATGTATATGTACAGTGTCAAACATATTAACATTTGCTTTCACTTGCTGCAGAGTCGTAATTTTGCTAGATGCTCCATGCCCTGCTCCTGGTAGCCCAAGTCTTGGCCTTACCAGTATACAAGGACCTCCTGGGCAGGCAAGAATACCGTGAAGTCTCAAAAAGGGAAGTAGAAGAAAAAGACTCAACAGCTCACCAGAGATTATACATCAGGTCCTGACCATGGCACTGCTTGGCAGTTCCAGCAAAGCATTTGGAGGGGTTGTGCAGGGGATTTTTGGGTTTGGTCCCTGCCCTACTTGCCCCTGCAGAGCTGATGGCACTAGAGCTGCTCCTCTGAGATATATTTCTCTTAGGCAAATTTTATATTGGTTCAGTCTTGGCATCTCTGAGGGTCCTGAGGTGGAACTGCTACAGCTTGCTGCAGGCATAAATCTGCATCTAATCACTGCTCCCAAGGTTTTCATCTCTGTTTGGCAATGTGGAAACTGCCTGCACCTTTTTGTGCTTTCACAGTAGCCTCTCCTACCCGTGCAGCAACAGAGCTGAGTGACCTCAGAAGAGCATGTGACTGATAGGAATTAACAAGAAAGTGGAGGGAGTGTGTTTTTGTGTTTTTTGTTTGTTTTTTGGGTTTTTTTGGTAATATCTGAAATAATGGGGCATTCATCCAGTGACTGATACAATAAATAGGAAGGGAGCTTGGCTCTCCTTATCAATGTATGCCATGAGAAGAAGGAACTGTAAACGATCCTTTTAAAGCCACAGAGCTGCAGGTAGGACTTAAGGCAGAGAACTGGATTTGCATGCTCATAGGTGGGTGCCACAGCTTCTTGTGACCCGTGGAACACATCCTGAGGTCCTTAGGTTTTTTCTAGAAAGCATTTACCTATGTCAAGCCTCGGGAGTTTTACAGGAAGAATTGGAATGAAATTTTGGTGCAGACCTGGGGATCAGTTTTCTCTCTTCCAAGCATCTTGAGTAATGTGATGGGTGAAGAATCTGTGTCAGCTTTAGGGCAGGCTCATTGGTTCCACCCAGCATGTTGGGCTGAAGAAGGGAAAAAGGTGTGGGGAGATAAAGGTTTTGGTGTGGGGGTGGCCAGGTGGGTCATTTGAACACTCTGAAAGTTGCTTTGGGATATGGGTTGGTTTTATGTATAATCTGTATCTATGCAGCTGCACAGTGCCCAACACAGAAGGGTTCTGGTCTCGACTGGAGACCCTGGGTCCTCAGGCTGGGTGTCCAACATGTTCTCCTTTGGGGTCCAGACTCTCATAGCAACAGGGACCACATGTGATGATTTTGCATTATCTGCAAAGTAGTGAGCACTACAGTGACCTAACTTCCCACCTCTAAAACAACCAGTTTTGACTGGGCATTTGCTTGGCACTCAAACATTGAGCAAGAAAATACCATGTTTTGGAAGCTATTTTTTTGAGTAAACTGCCTTGTAAGCTAGGGGCAGATGCTGGGTCTGAGGTAGCCGCTTTGAATTCTGGTGGAAAATCTCCTTGCTTCAGTGAAAAACATAAAATATGGGGATCTTTATATTTGAAGCATATCACCATCCCATCCTTCCACTCCCTGCAATCTCCAGCTGAGATCACCAAAGTCTCTGGAGTGTATTGTGTTCACAGTGACCTTCAGTAAACTCACATTGTGACCTTAGCACCGTGCCTGCAGCAGATCTCTCTGCACCTGCCAATATAACAAGGAGTCTGATATGTGGAGCAGAAGGTGCTGCTTCTTGGTGGACTGGCAATTGGCTTGAAACCTCCTGTTCAGTTTGAATTTCAATCTGGCACTAAATGTATTTTTTTTGTCTGGTTTCTTAATGGATAACGTGCTTCAGTTTCTTATTTGGTCCAGTAGGTGTTTTTATACAGCATAATGTTTGGCTTTCTTACAGATTGGTCTTATCTTGCTATCTGATAACCACAGTTACTGCAGGCCTAGGAGGCATTTTTTTCTTGGTGACTGCATTTAAAAATGTAGGTTGTTCAGGACAGGACACTGGCAGAACTTGTGATGTGATCTGTAAGGTTAAAATGAAGCATTTGATGATCTCTTAATTACTTAACCTGAAGAAGATGTCAAGCTTTCCGCCTGACATTGCACATGATGTAAGTGAAAAACTGGGGAAAATCAGCTATAGATCCCCTCTTCTGCAGGCAGATAATGTACATTTACAAAAGGACTTTATGTATTTGCATAAATAAAGCAAAAACAGCATTACTGTTAGGTAGTACCTGGCTGGCATTTACATCTGTCAAGTGAAAATGAGAGCAGAGTGTTTATGAAGTGGAATGATTTAACATGTCAGTCTTCTTTCAGCTGTCATCTATTTCAGGAATTTCAAATCTTTCTAAATTAAGCTTATTTTTCCTTCTTGCCTGGCTCCAGAGTGGGAAAAACTTTACTGGAATAAACAAATAATTCATTTAAGTTAAATCATAGTGGAGGGGGGGGGGGAGGTGAAGACAGAACAGACTGACTACTTTAACTCAATACAATATTAACATTGATAAGTGAAAGAAGAAATAAAAAAGAGGCAGAACATGTGATTATCCAGCATCCCAAATGTGCAGGGTTGCAGGGTAAACAAAACTTTTGTGGTGAGGGAAGGCTAGAGATCACTGGGCATGTTAGGGTGGAGAGGAATTGCTCAGTCTGCTGGGAAGCCTCATTGCTCAGGTGATGGAGCAAGTATTCTGTATTTATGCAACAGCTTTTCTGTGAGCCAAGAAATTGGGTTCTGGTGTCAGCCTTGGACAGGGAGGCTGGCAAGTTCTCTCTCCTAATCCTCAAAGAGTTTCTTCTAACAGGTGATCCTGCGTGGGGGAAGCCAGGGTGAGTCCTGCCCTGGCACTCAGTTACTTTATCGTGTGCTCCTCAGGGAGGAATTGCAACTCCCAGACAGTTGGAAGAATCCTTTCATGACTATCCCACATTTTCCTCTCTCACATCTAGCTTTTATCAGTTCCCACTACTCTCCACTTGTATTCTCCTTGTGTTCCTTCCCTTCTCTGTCTTATCATGGATTGGATCTTCCTCCAGCTCACACTGGACTGGTTCTGGCACAGATTCTTTCTCCATGCAAGCTGGATGCACCTGGTAGGAGAAATCCTGCTGCTAAAAATTGTGGACAGCAAATATGAAGCAGCAACTAGTGTGACCTGAGCTCTTTGCAGTGGTGCAATTCCAGGAAACCCGATAGCGTGCAGTTCCCGGTGGTGGCTTTAGCCAAGTCACTTGGTGTGGTCGACATGAGGATGAAGAGTGAGCTGTTGGTGACTAATTATAGTTCCTCAAGGGCCTGGGGTTTTCTTGGAGGTCTTTTTCAATGCTAGGCTTCCCCAAGGAACTCCTGATAGTTTCTTGTCAGCTCACCTGTCTGGTTTCTTATCAGCCTGCTGAGCTGTGAATCCCAGATGGGCATTAAAGCACCAGGGACACCCAGCAAGGCTCTGACCCATTGCACCAAAGTCCACAAGAACCGTGGATTGTGTTGTGTTTCTCTGAGGTGCAGGCCTTTGAAGCAGCAGCAACAATGGATTTAAAACTTATTTCAAGGAATAGGTGAGAGAAAAAACCATGCCAGTTTTAATCTGAAGCAGCTACGGTTCCACTGCTGTGTGCCAGACAAGACAGCTGGAGAGTGCTGGGGAGCATGTTGTGCTTTGATGTTTCCAAAATGCAGTCCTGGGGGATTTCAGTGTAACCAAAAATGTTTGAAGTGCTGGCCTCTTGCCACAATTTGGGATGAAGTATGTTTCTGAAAGCCTTCACAGTTTGGTATGGAACAGGAACGTGTTTTTCCCATGCAGCCCTAGGCAGGACTGAGACGGATGTGCTGTGGAATTGTCTTATGGCATCTCTAAATCATAACCCCAGGGAAACAGCAAAATACTGAGGAACAGATTTTCAGACCTAACTTTAACTGAAGAACTCGTTATCTTGGAGAAAAGGAACAGCCAGTAGTTCACATTTCTTAAGTGCCACGCGATTTCTGTTCCTTAGGTTTTTGTAAAGTGGAAGAGTGATATGCATTTGGTTTGTGGTTACACGGCTCTGCTTCTATGCATGCAAAGAGCCCTGTGAAAAGCAATGTTTGTTGTTTCTTTCTTTAGTAACACAGTAATGTCTGTCCTCAGTTGAAGTGGCTGTAAAAGGTAAAAACCAGAATGCGAGCCATTAGATTAATCATATTTAATTGTCGCCTGAAATGAATTAGTGTCACAGCTGAGGGAAAATAACTGCTTTTTTGTTCTTATTCAGTGAAGATTCAAATATAAATATACTGGTTTGTTGTTCTTACTGTTCTTCAGTGAAGATTCAAATATAAATTATTCACCTCTCCAGTAATAAAAAGTGAGTTCTGGAATTTGTAAAATATTAGCAGGGAAGGGACTTTGTCATCCATTGGTCTTAGTGGGCTTTAATCAGCGTGGATTGCCAGGATCTTATTGATGTATCTTGTAGAGAAGCTTTGTGAAAGGAAGGCTTTCTCTTCACTCTCCTCACAGTTTCCTTACCATACTTTTCCTTCTCACCTCCCTTCTAGGTCTATGCCTGCATTTGATTTGCTGTGCTCTTATACAGCCACTGAGTAGCTTTCAGAAAGGGGTTAAAAAGTCAGCCTTACAGTAGACAATTAGTCTTTTCAAGCAGGATCCTAATTAATCCTGTTATTAGGCTTTGCCACTAATTGCTATAGGTGAGGTCTGACCCTAATAAAAGCCACCCCCTTTGGCACGATGCCCCTGCTGTGCCACAACCTGGGTGACTTGAGCAGCAGACACTCTGGATGGAATTACTTGAGCAGGAATGTGTCTCAGTACCACTTCATGGGCCACCACTGCAGATGGCACCCTGCAAGGAGTAATATCACATGAAACTTTCCTGCACATCTGGGCAATTTGATTGTGGGGCTGGTACTGCCCTATGTTGGCTCAGTGGGGCATCCCATAGTCTTCAGATACATGATGTGACACCGCAGCCTGCTGTCAATAAAAGGCTTTAAATTAAAAGCCTTGATCACCTCCTGTTAATGCTTCACACCAAGGGTGCTTTTAAAAGGCTGTCTCGATGATAAAATGAGTGACCTTCACATCCCAGAGTTTCAGAAGTGCCAGCTATGGCCTCCCAGTAGTTTATTATTACTGGTTATAATGTCATGCTATAAATTGTGTAAAGACATAGCACTGAGACAGGGCTATCTGTCCTCCCCAGTCTCCATCTCACTGGGAGGATGTTTCTCTTGGAGCTCACTGAACAACTGTTCGTACCTTCCAAGTTTCCTGTGCTTCACCCTGAATTTTGTCATTTTTTTAAGCTGGGTAGAGTGCTTCATCCTCCAAAGCCGCTTCAATTTTCATGATAAAGCAACTGCTAGCCCTGTGTAGGTGGTCAGGTGCTGCTGGCCCATCAGCCAGATGTAGAGCGTTTTCCCTGATGCTGCAAAAATTGAGAGAACATTCTCTAAACAAGGGTGGAGGGGAGGGAAGAGGAAAACCTCGGAACAAGTGACTTGGAACAGTGCTTTTGTATTTCAAAGGGCTCTTTGCATGCCAAACAGGAACCTCTTGTTTTTCAGGCACTGCATGCCCTTGAATAGGCTGATGCTCACCTCTCTTGCTGAGTCCTTAAAGCCTCTTCCTGCTGAATCACCCAACCTCATCTCTCTGTGCCTGGGCGAATAACACAGCAGGGAGGGACAGTGCTGGGATCATAAAAGGCTTTGAAACTGTAATAAAACACCTCAGAACCAAGCACTGTTTGTATGCCGGGCAAGTTTGAAACCCCTTTTTGCTCCTGATGTTATGGGCACATTATGAAAGAACTGCCTGGATTTCTGTCCTGGGTGATCATTAATTTTTCCTTCCCTGACTGTTCTGTACAGGCTTCCAAGTGTTTCTGCTGCTGTTCAGTTGGCTGTCAGTCTGCTTCTGCAGCCCTTCCTTGGGTGGGTACATCTGATTTGGTGGATGCTGCAGCAAGCAATAGGGACTGGTGGCAGTGGTTGTGCTCAGGTTACTCATCTGAATCCCTGCACCTGAAGCCTTCCATGCTTCTCTGGCTATATGTATCAGACTCTGGTTTGCTGGGTGCCTTGGAAGCAGTCACAAACTGTACATTTTCAGCAGGCTCAGGGGTTGCTCAGTATCTCTCAGAAACCATGCGTGTTGGGCAATCTCATTACTCCACTCCTGCTACCAGTGTTGGATGGAACTAAGCAAGACTTTCCTTTTCTTCAGGAATAGCATCCCAAATGGCTGTAGCAGGAAAAGGAAATCCTGTGCTAGGTGCAGCTGGCAGTTTTATAGCCCAGGATTTGCCTTAACCATAGTATTAACAGCAGAGGTTAATCCTGTCGTCCTCATTCCATGCCAGGTGAATCCTTGGGTATGATGAAAAATAAGATGCCTACAAGGAATCTTCTGACCTTGCCAGAAATTTACTCCTTTAAACACAAGGCAGGTGCCTGTGGACATTACTCAGAGGGTAAAAATCCTCTCAGGAATGGCTTTTCAGCCAAAAGGCATGACTCTTCCGCTCCTACTCACTGAATTATAGCACTGTGTTGGTGGGGAACCTGCTGTGGGATTGCCCATGAGATAAGGCTAGCAGGGTTTGATCCAAATTCTGTTTCCCATCTTTCTGCTGGCCTTTGCAAGCTTACCTTTCTGGCCACATTTAAGACTTGGGTTTATGGGTTTTCAGAATGAGCACTTTCTGATCAATAGGCAGTAGCTGTCCCTCTCTGGAGGGCATCTGCTGACATGATATTACTCTGCTATTCGTTTTCTTCTCAGTTTATAGCTCTCCTTAATATTTAAATGGGTTTCTTGCTGCAGTGCTTGTGCCCCATTTACCCAAATAATCTATAACTCAATGACCTCTAGATCCACTTCACAGGTAGTTATATTCATTATAAATGAATTGTGCAACCTGCATTACAAGTAGATATTCTCATCTGGAGGTTTGTGCAGAGATCCAGCATGAGCAGCAAATGTATTATACACATAAACCCCCCAAGACATACCATACCATACAAAATGAACTCTAACTACATGCTTTATTCCTCCTTATCACTAACATTCACCAGCCATTCAATGAAAATATGCTACGTGCACACCAAGCAGCTGTTCATGCAGCCACAGCACCTCGTACAGCTTCTACTAAGGTTTTGCAAGTGGCTGGCACTCCCAGCAAGGCTCTATGGAGGTTGCAGGGCTCTGCAATTAGCAGTGTAAAACTAATTGATTATTCAGGAAGGGCCCAAAACAGCATTGTTCTGGGACTGCAGCACCAGAGGAACCAACATCCTGTGTTCAGCTTCAAGCCTGTGACTGGTCTTACTGGTTTTGGCAGCACCAGGCTCACTGGCTGCTTTCTTTGAAGTTGAAGATGCAGCTTGGCGTGGAATGGCCAAGGATTCAGACTTGCCTCTGTGTCTTTGGGAGATTTTTTGTTGCAACACTCAGCTTCATCTGCCTAAAGGCTTTGTCTGGTGGGATTTTAGGTACTTTTTAATCTCAAATCCCAGCTGATTGCTGTGTTAAAGCCAGCTTCACAACTGCTTCACGCCCCAAACACCATGTATCTGAAAATCCTGTATAGACATTGCTCTTGAGATTTAACTTCCTTTTTAATTCTCCTTTTTGTGGGTTTTTTTTTTCGTTTTTTTTGTTTTGTTTTGCTTTGTTTTTGTTTGGTTTGGTGTTTGTTTTGTTTTTTTTTTCATCTCTGTGGAGTAGTGTCTTTAAAAGGGATTGGAAAAAAAGAAATCTGGAGCTTGGAAGAGACTCCATACTCTATTCTGACAATGAATAGAGGAGAAATAGTAGAACTTGGCAATGTTCCTTTGCTTGTAAAATTTGATAGATTGAGATTTGACTGGCTTGCCTTGTATTGAGTAGAAATGTTATTAGTGCATGAAATTCAATGAGCTCTAATGCTATTTAAAAGCCCTAATGAGAAGGGTGCTTTTGTGTCAAATTCTATTGTTTTTTTGATTCCTTTTCTACTTTCTGTATTTGAAGAGTTCTAAAAATATTTTTAATACCTAAGGAGGGGAATAAACTTTTGTCTGAAGGACCTGGGGGAGGAGGGGAGTCTGGGAGGAGGAAAGTGAGTTGATTTGGTTGGTAGCTTTACTGTATTTATGTATTCTCCTGTGAACCATTAAACTAGGAAGATCACTTGGGTTACAGCTGGTGCTAATTGTGATCTGAGTTTACTGACTGACCTCCTTGTCTTTCCAATCAAGTCATTGTCTTTCCTGTCAGGATTTTTATGTGATTTACTGGAAAGCAACAGCTTAAAGGACAAAGAATTAAGATTATCAGTTTTTGAAGTGTGTTTTGTTTTGTTTTTTTTTTTTTAAATGATCTTATGATTAAGTGCAATATTCCTGTCCATAAGACATGGTAAGGAATTTTATGTTTTGTTTGGCTTTGGTGGGATACACAGTTTCTATAAAGTTTAGAGTAAGGAAACCTTTCCTTATTTTTTTTAAAAATACATGAGGTGAAAACCAATCTAAACCAGCATTTTTTGATCTGAATAAAAATATTTAGTTTTTGAATGAAACAGAAGCATCATGTTTTGAATCAGCTCATCATTATATTGAGCCTGTCCATGTCTTAAAAGTGTTACCTGCTGCACAGACCTGGCTCCTTGACTATTATTTTTGCTTTGATTTGGTTTTGTGCATCATGGAAGTTGTTCCTACAGAGGAATTATAGAAGGTATATTCTGGGTATGAAGCCCAACCCACATAAGAGCAATCTACTCACAAACACCCACTTACAGTAGGCACCCAGGACCATAAACTGATGCAGTTACTGCCAAATAGCCTTGAAGCAAGCTGTTTATAACAGTATATTAAAATAAGATCTTTCATGGTTTTAAAAAACTTTGAACTTAAAATCTGAAAAGGACTTTGATATTTCAGGGTTTTTTTCCTAGCTTGAGGGGGTAAATTATTAGAATTTATGGTGGCATATTAAATATTATTTTTAAATTTTGTTGCGAAGCTACACACGCAAGCAAAATTGGTCAAAACCTACATCTTCAAATTTGTGAATTACAGTATTTTATGCTATGTTAAAACAAATATATCTTAAAGCATTTCAGTTCCAAAAGCTTGACAGGTCTCTGCACAGACAGCCCTAGGACAAGCAACCCCAAGTATACTTTTCCCTTCTTTCTCACTGGCCTCTCAGACTACATACATTATGTCAACAGACAGAACAGCCTTTTTCTAACTGTAGTAAATCTGATGATAATTTGCTTTATGTGAAGATTTACGTAATGGCCTGTTTATCTTCTGGGTAGAACTTCTTTTTGACTTCTGACTTATCTGAAAGTACTTAATTGAAAGTTACTCCTGCAGCAGGGACTGCTGCCTCTTCTGCAACCCTTGTGCTATCACGTCTTGCTTCTGCTGCACTGCATGCATGAGAGAGAACACTGGTTTTCCAAAACTCATGAGTCGGCCAAAAGCTGGGGTTTAGGGTGGATTTTGCTTGCCAGATCAGGTGTGTATTTTAAGCTGAACCACCCAGAAGCCTGGAAGTATTCCAGTCTGCACCTTCACAAGGGCTGTCTGGGCTGTGTCCCAGGGCAAGGAGATGAGCTGCTCCAGTGTGCAGCTGGAAACTGTCTTCATCTTCATAGAACCCTAGAATGTCAGGCTGGAAGGGACCTCGAGGATCCTCTGGTCCTACCCTTCTAATATTATTGTTTAGATGGTATGTCTCAGCACCCTGAGACTTAAAAAATTCCCAAATGGGGGAATCCGCCAATTCCCCTGGGACACCATTCCCATGTCTGATAGTTTTTGGAGTGAAAAATTTTCCTCTCGTGCTAAAATGGAATCTCAGCAGGGCAACTTGTGCCCAAACCTTGTGGCCCTGGAGCTGTTTGCTCAGATAAGTCTTTCCTAGAATAAAGTAAAAATGCATCCAGGTCATCAAGCTGGTGCAGCAAAGTGCTGGCAGGGGTCCTGCCCTCTTATCTCCAAAAGAAGTGAAGGAAGCTCAGCATCTTGTAGGATGCAACCATTATAAAATCTCCTGTGGCATTGCTCATGGCATGGTGCAAATTGTCAGAGCTCAGCAAATAATTATCACTAATTGTGTCCAATACGGGTTTCAAATGTGTTGCTTATTTTCTGTTTTCAGATGTTCTGCTCTGGTTGTCCAAAGCAGAAGTCATAAAGCACCTTGCAAAAGGCAGCTTTTGCAATATAGTTTCTTCTTCTCTTTGAAAAGGATAGAATCCTGTAAATCATGCACAAGAGCCTTATCTTGATTATCTTTTAGTCCAGACTGCAGACCTAAGAGAGAAAAAAATAATCAGCTCAGTCTGTGGATGCCTCATCCCCAGAATTAATTGTTCAGGTTTTCATCATTATCACTTGGCTCTTTTGCATATATTTTTCCAAGTTGTTTTAAGAGAAAGCTAAAAAAGAAGCCTTCATCACAGTATCAAAAATCTTTCTGTACACATTTAAAAACCCCACCTCTTTATATAGTTCAAGGATCTATTATTGTTCTATTAACCATGTGACATCCACATATTGGCACAGGGTTTCATGCCGTGGTTGTTCTCCAGGGACTCTACCCTACCACTGTTATGTTGCTGGCACAGCCATTTTTCCAGGGTAACTAGTGCACAAGGGCAGTGCTATATTAAGTGCAACATATGCTAGAAATCAGAAATGGAAATGCCTCATCATTGCAGTAAGAGCACTAAGCCAAGGCTTAGTTAGCAGCTGGGACACAATATAAAAATAGTAAACCTGGGTGAGAAGGGCTCATATAAGAAAAATGCAATAAAAGAAGCAGAAAGTTCTAATTTTCATTTTCAAAACTGACTGGGGAAAATATTCTTGCACAGATTTTTTCATCAGCTTAGAAACAATGGACCCCCCAGCTGAGTCTGTTGAAATAATCAGTGAAAAATCCCAAAGGTTTTGGCTGAATATTCTTGTTCTCTCTGAAGTGGTTGTTCTTTTTCAGTTAAAAATGGAAAACTTCAAGGAAAGAAGACGATTCTTTTTAAAATACGCCTTTCATCAAAACCTCAAGTATAAGCTAAGAAGGGAAAACGGAGATAAAACTTCTAACATTTTCAAGTTTTTTTTACATTTATTTACAGACGTTATTACTAATACTTTAGACTTTTTCTGGATGAAAAGAGTAATTATATTCCAGAAGAATACCTTGGTATGAATCTCAGTGTCTCATCACAAAGCAAAATGTCTCCACTGTCCATGAAATACTTGTAGACACTCAGGGAACCTAGAGGTATGGACCAAACCTCACTCCCACTAGTCTGGATGGGGAATAGAGGACCAGTGCCTTGGGGTCTCTGGGACAGCGCAAGTGTGGCATTAGTCTCCTTTGCTATGAAGTGATGAACCCAACTTCATAATGTCTGGACTCCATAATCTTAAAGGTCTTTTCCAGCCTAAATGATGCTCTACACCCAAATGATTCTATCACCAATGGTGCCGTGCTGCTCCATGTGTGGGCCCTTTCTGTAGCTGAGATGGGTGCTCTGATAATTGTGGTTAAAAAAACCCAAACCAGCTGTAGGCTAAACCTGGTGTGGCTCTTTTGTAGTAGCCAGTGGGGCAGACTGAATGAGATTCTGACCTTAAAGTCTTGGAAGAACAATGATGAGCCTATTGGGACTGTATGGAGTAGGCTGCAGATTGACAAGGGTGAAGGTATCTAGAAGGGAATAACCAGTGGGCAAGCAATCACAGAGCCTGGGAAAAAAAAAGTCTTCAGGTTGGGAAGAAATTTTTCCATCCAAGAGGGAGGTTTGTGGTTAGGGGAAGCACAGCAACTTCTGAGCAGCTGAGCTGTCTGCTGGTTATATGCCTGTGCTGACCCCAAAGACTTTGTGCATCCCCATATGTGATCAATGGGCAACACCTGGGGCTTGGCACACCAGGCACTGGTTTAGACTCTGGAGATTCAGCTGATCAGGAGGTTGTTGTTGAACTGTTATGTTCAATTTAACATTATGGCATGTAGCTCCTCAGGATTCTTCATGCCTCATTGGCTTTTGCAGCACCTGACACCAAAGTGCTTCCTGCAGCTTCTTAGAGCCAGCTCCTGCTTACAGAACACCCAGCTCTCTCCCGTCCCCTGCAACCAGCCCCACACCACAGCTGGGTGCCCCTCTGGAACAGTGAACTGGTGCCAATTTAAAATCCTTCCTCTCCTCTTCTTTCTTGGCAGGGTTGTTTGTATGCATGATCATTCCTTGGTGACTGCAGAGCCCTTCTGTGGGCACAGCTGAGATGTGACCCTTGCTGGGGGGTGGCAGGGTCTGTGCAGCCACTTCACTGCTCATACTGGGAGGCTGCAGGCCTAAAAGATATTTATATTATTCTCTAAAGTGCTGTGGGTGACAAGAACTTGCAAAATAGCTGTGCCTCTTGTTTCTATCCAGCACTTTCCTGTGAAATGTTGTGAACTATCCAGAAATAGAGTCAGTATGGGCAACTTCTCTTAAGGCCACTGGGTATCTTTCTTTGGAAGTTGGTTATGTGAGTGGCTCAGCAAGAAATGCTCTTGAAGCAGTACCAGGAATTTCTAAATCTTTAATAAGCATTTCTAAAACCACTTTTGCAGAACACTGTGGGGTTTTGTTAAACTGTTTGCTTAAAGAACCAAACCAGGGTGATTTCTCTTTGCTTGAGTTTTAGGTGTTCCTTGTGCCCCCATTCTTCTGTGTTTCTCAGATGTGCTCCTTTCTTTCCAACAGCACTTCAAGCTTCTCACTCACCCTTTCCCAGAGCTTTGATGCTTTGTGGGTAATGCAACACATTCAAGGATCTGGCATTATGAATAAGTGAATCAAAATAAGGAACTAGAGTTCCTATCAGGTTTGACAGCATCTATTTTGTGGTTAAAACACTATTTTTCTTCAAAGCTTTTAGGGGAAAGAAAAAAGACATTCACAGTAAAATTTCAATGAGTGGTAGGGTGATAATGCTGCTGGCTGTTTCCACTTGAAATTTTGTTCCTTTTTTATTCTTTCAGTTTACTGGTTCTCTGTTGCATCACATTGTAAAAGAACATGTCATGGCTGGTGAGCAAACTCAGAAACCTGATTCTAAGGCTGGCCCTTTTTGTTAGTGTCAGGAGATGCTGGTGTTTTCTTGTAGGATGTTCAGCTGTTTACTCACTCTCAAGCTTTCAAGTCTGATCAACAGGTGCAACTTTCCTATTGGATTTGGAATTGATGCTTCACTGTGGCATCAGCTTGGCATCAGAGATGTTATTGTTATAGCTGTTCTTACAGAAAGTGAACGGGCTGATGATGTTATTTGGTTTCTTTTCTTCCCTTGTATCTTCAGCAGTGACTCTTTTTCACAGCAGTAGTGACTCTTCCAACACATTACACATATTTCACAAAAGACTTGCTGAATCTGACCAGAATCATGTGGACAGGGCTTACCTGGTCCCTGCCAACCCTATCACTGGCACTGTAAGAAACCTGGTGAGTAAGTAGGAAAATCTTTCCTATGCAAGCTGGAAAAGCTGCCTTGACAGGTCTCTTGTCAGAAATGCTGTTGGGAGCAGTGATTTAATGTTCTAGGTGATACCTGCAGCCCACACACCTAACCTGAAACCTTGTAAGCCAGGTCTGTCCTAAGTGTCACATGGGGCCAGTGACCTGAGAAAGGCTGAAAGCCCAAGTAGTCCTTCATGCTACCTGTGCTTGGCCTCCCAGAGAGAGGCACTGCTGCAACATTGGCTTCTGCTAATGGGGGATCTGCCATAGAGATGCACTGGTCATGAAAGCATGATCATTTTTACATGTCACATTGCTGTGTGTATCATATAAAAGTGTTCCTTGAGGAAGCACTTGAAGCAGCAGAGGATAGTAACATTGTGAATTAGTTCAAGGATGCCCTGAAAAACCCTTCCATCCATGGCATCATCCTGCTGTGTGGTATCAGCAGAAAGAACAGTCAATGCTCTACCTTGCTCCACACTGAATTTACAGACAACTAAGTTTCATCAGACTGTCTCTGCCAGTCCTTTGAAAACACCAGTGTGGAAGGGAGGGAAATGAGGCACACAAACACAGTTCTATTGTAGAAAAGTCCTGACCTTACTAACCTCTGGCCTCGTATTCATTCAGACAATGCTGTGACTAAATAAAGCTACTGCCTTCAACAGATGGAGAGTCAATACAACATTGCTGAAGGATAATTTATTAATTTAATTTACACAGCTAAGAAAATCTAGAATTTACCAGTTATAGTGAACATGTTTTGACCTCCTAGAAAATTTTAACAGTTATAAAAAGTGAGAGAGAAACAGTAGATGCTCACCAAATTAGGAGAAGAAATTGCCTGAAAACAGCATTTGAGAGATGATGTTAGACAATTTTTAAATAATAGACTTGGAAACACAATGAGACTAGCCCTATCAAAACAGAATATATATGACAGAATTCTTACAAAGCTTAACAGTCTTCTGCAAATATAATATGCAAGCTGGGAATATTGGATTCATAATAATAAAAATCTCCCAGTGAAGTTCTATTCTCATTGCAAGGAGCTGTAGTGGCTTTGGGCAGATGTTAAGACTTTGCAAGCAAGTGCTTAAACAGTCTTACATGAGAGATAAATATGATGGATCCACATGCAGTAGAAGCACTTCTTAGGATAAAAAGAATCTCCAGAAAATCACAGTAGAGGCAAAGCTGGAAGCTGTGATGGATTCATCTGAGGCTACTGTATGAACTGTAACATAAAAGACCAATTAATCTCAGGCTATACAGTGAGTAGATTATAGGATCTAGGACTTTTTGCATTTGGAAACCAAATGCAAGGTTAGAACAGAAAAGACTGGGAAGCAAGAAAGTTCCTTGGAGGCAGTAGCCTGTGGGTATTGTTGTAAGCCACTTTCCCCACCTGTACCCATGATTTTATTGTGTGCTGAAAAAGTGTTTGTAGATGCAGTGCTACCAAAAGGTGAGAGAATGCTGCACAGAGCAGGCTTGATTCTCATCTTAGCAATACATGTAAAAGTTGCACTGTATGGGTGTACATCCAAACGGAGGTCTGGATTGCTACATTAGGCACAGTTCACTGCAAGGAGGGCTTTAGGCAGTGTGCAGCTCTAAAAACAGCTGTCTGGGGTGTATGCATGCATTCACACAGAAACACACACACACACACATTCCTATGATGAATAAAGATGTACACAGGCTGCCTCTCCCAGCCCCTGGCCTGACTGCATAGTTACACATTTCAAGACTGACACGACATGAGATGCATCCTTCTTTTTCCTAGAATACTTCCCAAAAATAAAATAGAAAGTTTAATCCTGTCTCCTCCCCACAACCTGTTCTTTAAACCTCCTTAAATGGTGTTTCTTTGTGCTACAATTTAGGATCTGTATAAATATATTCTGCTGCAAAGGGTGATAATTACCACACCCACACAATTTTATAATGAACATGTCTAATTGTAGTACAGTTATTTGTGGCAGTCAAGCACTGAAAATATACTTTTATTGTATGCCTCTAAGCAATGATAAAGAAGTCTTTTTATTGCTACCTGAATATATCCTTTCAGGGCATTTTTATTTTACCTAACTAATCTGCTTTTAGATTTTTCTCTTTGTGTGGCTTTCAAAATTCCACTTCTGCAATTAAAAATATGGATAATTAGTAGGGACACGAAAAGAGTCTGGGAATGTCCTGTCAGTGCATCACAGTGTCCTGTGGTGATGCCCAGGCTGGATCCAAAAAAGGTGAATGCCCTTCCCATTGTTACAGCAAAAAGAAATTCTGAAATTGCCATTTCTTGTGTGTCAATCTGGTCAGGGCAGAACCTTGACCAAGGCAAGGGGGATAGTGAAGGTCTATTTTTAATTCTTTGATGTATGTTTTGCTGAAGGAAAAGCCAAGTCCTGCACTCCCTTTCTTTCCTTAGAAGCATCAGCCTTTTTTCCACAATTAACCCCTACTCCCAGAGGTTTTACCTGCCCAGTCCAAGAAACTGGTGCCATTGTTTGCTCCCACATCCTGGTCCCTTGATTGCCAGCACTCCACTCTGGGCTGAAAAGCCTCTCAGAGGCAATCAGCTGAATTTAAATCCCAGCATTGTTCTGGGAATGGATTGCCCCAGGGGCTGTTTCCTGTAGGCAGTCCCATAAGTATCCCTATAGGCTGTTCCCTTGTCTCCTCTGAGATAAAGACTTGATCTACGAAGCCTCTTTGCTTGCCTTGGGGGGGCAGTTCATTCCTAAATTGCTTCCCTTGAAACCAGTATTTATCAGAACTTGTTTCAGGATTTGCTGGAGAGTGAAGCCTCTGATCCTGAAACTCTTATTCCCTTATGTAGTCATAATTCCCAAGATTCAAGAGGTCTCAAAGGATTAGATGCTGTACCATAGGCCTTCACTACCTGAACAGACTGTGGTTTGCTTGCTGTTTGTCTTTTGCAAGAGGGAGGTCCACATCCATTGAAGTCAGAGGGAGAGGGTTCTGATTTTGACTGGGTGGCTCTGGTCTTTTTTTAACTTGAGGGAAAAAAAATCCCCTTGGGCAGAAAACTTTATTTAACAAAGCCCTTACTGAGTCAGGAAGGAGACAGAACAAAATGGCTGTGACACCCCAGAGTGAGACATCTGAGGGACATGTCCTCCTGCACAGGACATCGGAGGATGCTGCTGGCTGAGTTCTGCTGCTTTTTAGCAGGCGCTGTGCACTGCTTGCAGAGATTCACCCTCTTGAGGTTAAGCTGCTGCAGCTTTGATTGTGGAGGGGAATAAACCCCCAAACAGTTTAAAGGCAGAGTTTCAAAGTCCAGCTCACAAGTGGGATTACAGCAGAAAGCTTGGGGCTGGAAGAAGTGGGCACAGAGAGAGCTGAAATTTTGCATGACAGCCGCAGCAGCACATCCTGCACCTGGTGCTGGGACCTCAGAGCATGCTTAGAGCCCTGTCTGAGGATCTCCACATTTCAGCTTTAGGGGTTAGAGCAGGTCTTTGCTTGTCTGCAGCTCCTTCTGTACTCGGGGTGTTTCCCTTCACCCCGTGGAAAGACCTCAAAGGGTTTCAAGGCACACTACTACCTTTGACAGGGCACCCATGTTCTTACACCCTCTGGCAGCGCAGAAACCTGCCCTGGGGGTGCTGTGGGACCTGCAGGACCTCTGGAGGTTTCCAGCATGGTGACAGTGTCAGGACCCCACCATCATGCTGCCCCTTACAGGGCACCCTGCACCTCTTCTATGGCTAAAGCAGGGGCAGGACAAATCTGCCAAGTCTCCAAGGGCACAGCTGCAGCCCAGATGCCTCCTGTCACAGCTTGTTGCCAGGAGACAATCTAATTAATCTAATTACTTAATTTGAAGGACCAGGTGGATAAGCCCTTTGGAACCTGCCCCCCTCTCCTGGCTCTGTCCCTCTTTGGGCAGTCTAAGTTTCACCCTGGATTGTCCATGTCCTTCTGTCCCTGTTTCTCCTCTTACCCACTCCTAATGTCTCCCTGGGATTCCAGCATGGGTCCCAGCATCAGCCCCTCCAGGCCCTTCACCTCCCTGTTCTTCCAGCACTTTCTGAAACCAGTTTTCAAACCTAGGAAATATTTTCTTTCAGGACTCGTCTCTATCATAGTTATCTCATGATTGCCATCATTATTGGTTTATGAAGGTGTCACTGAAGCACAGCCCCAAGGACTTTTGTTGCACAGTGACAGAGCAAGCTTGGAGAACATCAGCCTGACCCAGTGAGCATCCCCCCCCCACTTTCTGATTTGATGACAGTAAAAACTTTGTTGGTAGTCTAGCTGTCTCCATTGATTAATTTTCATTATTTTTGAACAGGCTTGCTCAGCACATTTATAATGCCCTGTCTAATATTGATTAGAAAATCTTGAAAACATTAGCTCACTGGAGGTAAACAAATATGATAAAAGTGTTGAAGATAGATATGTCAGGTGTGCCACCAAAAGATAGGTCAAGTATTGATTTTTATCTGCCTCCAAGCCAAGGTGAGCCGGGCTACACTGCATAAACAGTTGGAGACATGAGGAGACTGCAGAAAGTTACTATTTTAGGGGCTTTGCACTTGACTCCAGCTAGAAGCATCTCTGTACCACCTGCATCAGCAGCGTGTTGTGAGGTCCAAGACACCATGGCCACTGCTCAGTGAGAAAAGTGGCACATCCCTTGGGAAATACAGGTCAGTGTCTACCAAAGCCCTTTCTGACAGAGCTTAACTGGAGGTTTTTGTTGTTGTTGGTTTTTTGTTTGTTTTTTGGTTATGTGGGTTTTTTTTTTGTTTTTTTTTTTTTTTTTTAATCTTTGAAGAGAAGATGCTTTTGCTCCCTCTGTGGTGTGGGGGTTTGACCTGATGGATGAGGTTGGGGAATGCCAGTTACCTTTGCAGGCAGGATAGGTATCATGTTCCCCAGATCCCAGATCCTGGTGTGGTGCAGGCACGGGGCTACCCAGTGCTGTGGGGCTTTAACCTCAGCAAGGGTAAGTCTGAAGCAGAATGGGAAACATTTCCAGGCCAGGTTCATTTGGAGCTTTATTGCTCTACTCCAAGACACAGGAGCCAGGTGTCCCAGCTTTTGTGTCTGCTCTGCAGTCTTTATAAGTTACTGAGTGACTGGGAATTGAGAATATACCTGTGAATATTCAGATTTGACAAGTACATGCACAGATAATAACAGAAAGTTTTTATTATGGAAATAGAGATCAAGTTTAAAAACCAAGAGCCCTGTTTATTAAAGCTTTGGTTGCACTGTAATATGCCACATCTGGTGACTCACCCTGGGAGTCATTGGGATGTGAATGCTAATGCTGGGGTGCAGTAGGCTGGGTAATGAAGACTGAAAGATCATTCCAGTAAGGAAGATGACCAAAACAGCTCTGCTCATCCACTACCTGCATCTCTGTCACAGCTAATGAGCAGGGCACCTTATCTATATCCCTAATCTGGTTAAATGCATGACTCACACAGCAGGTCCATGCCAGAAAGATGACTGCAAGGGATCTGAATGCTGGGGCTGACAAGGCCCCATCTGAATCTGCTTCCCATCAGCCAGGGGACTGAGTGAGCAGTGTCCCTGAGTCCTGGGACTGCACCTTGGAGCTGTTGGATGCTGCTGCACTCACTCCAAGTGCTCTGGGTATTGCTGCTGGCAGGGCAGGGCAGTCCTGCAGGGGAAATCACTGCCTTGTGCCAGTGCTCTGGTCCTGGCATGTGATGGATGTTGGGGAGGCTTGAAACTTGGTGGGAGCATCTCATCTGAGAGTAGAATTTTGTTTTGAAAACACAACCATGTTAAGAGCCTGTGATAGGCTGATAGATCCCACCTAAAGACAAAGTTTTGTTTAATTGAGGGGGCTGGTCCTACCATCTGACAGGCACCTGCTTAATGCAATCTATATGAGTGCCATTTACATGCCTACAGCCTAGACTGGCTCATGCTTCCCTATTGCAAATTGTGAGGATTTGCTCTCCATCACCTTCAGAAATGGGGTATTGCTGGAACCCTCCTTTGATTCCTTTTCAAATACTTTAAACCTGCCAAGGCCCTAGGAAAGCCTAGAACGGCTGAGCTCCCTTAAGAAATAAAATTATCACAAGTTCCTGGAGTTAGATGAAAAAAACAAAGCTATCCCTAACAGGGGGTTGTTGGGGTCCTTCACTCAGACAGCTGCAGTGCCAGGGCTAACAGAATGAGGGAGGCAAGTGGATTCATGGACTGGGACCTGCTACTGAACTGCTGTAAGACCACAGAAATATACTCACACCCATCCTCAGGTGATTCAGCCTCACTGTGGAGTATCTTAGTTTCCACCCTTGTTACTGCTGCCGTTTTTAACTCTGAAGTTTACTTGGCTGAGGGATGTCTGTGTGCATCAGTGATGGGGGATGCTGATGGAGTGTTGCAATATCTTTCCCACCGAGTGACAGGCAGCATATGAATCATCAGCTGGTAGTGAACCAGGGGGGCTGCCATCTCTTTTAGTTTCATTTCCCCTTTGACAGGGCTCCCCAGGGCTTGTCACAGGAGAGGCTTGTATAGTCAAGGCCTGACTCTCTGTTTTATCCTGGGAACAGTAATTGAGTAATTGCTGGGATAGGAAGGGGTTGATAAACATCTTGATAGCTCTTAGGAAAAGACCCAGAGAGGATGAGCTCCTAAAAGCCAGGTATCAAAGCATCAAAGTACTAGGAGCCTGGCCTCAAAGCTGCAATTCAGCATTTAGTGTGAGCAGGCTGTGGGGCTGGAGGAGGCTCAGCCCTAAAGCAACACCCAAACCCTTAGCAGGGGCAGCCCCCAGCCTGCAGGCAGAGCCTGAGGCTCCTACAGCCAGGTGAGAGAGAAACTGCTGAGAGTTTCAGTGACTGAGGAGTTTCCGGCTTATGCCTCTTGGCAAAACTCATGCTCACTTTAGAGCAGCTGGGAATTTATCTGTGCTCTTCATTGGCTTCCATTCTGGGATCCTGCCTTCACCCTGCAATGGGCAGAGGCAGCCAGGAGAAACAGAGGAACTGTATCCTTCTGGACCAAGAGTTTGTAGGAGTCTCTCAATAAACAACTTACTCCTTACATGCTATTCAGACCTTCCAGCAATGCTGCCCTAGAGACATCTTTAGAGGCACAGATATTTACAGGGGCATTGTGCCTCTGGTCTAGAAATTCCCCAGGAGCTGCTGTACCCCAGGCTGCTTCAGCTGCTCCTGTGGCATGAGACCAAAGAGCTTGACTGCTATTGCCTGGGCAGAAATGGTAAATAACCAGCTCTTTCCCACTTCTCTTTGGTGACTGATCCTCTTCCCCCACCCTGAAGGGGATGGGCAGAGCAGGGTTGAAAGCGCTGCTGCTGGAAACCTTGTCCCTTGCTTATTCCTCAAATAAACCCTTCCATTTATCATCTGACATTTGAGCCAAGATGTTTTTCCTTGGGGGTTGGCAGGAACTGAGCTAGAAACTTGCACAACTTGGTGGAAGGGCTCTGCACTAGGATAAATCCAGCAATTCTGAAGGGTGCTGGGGGCTGACAGCTCTCTTGTGTAGGCAAGGGAAGCCTCACAGCACATCAATCTGATCCTAACAGTTTGTTACCTCCCGATGTTCATCTACTTAGACTTCAGCCTCTTCACTGGGCAAATGGGAGTAATTTAGTCATTATTTCCAGCAGCAAATTGGCTCCATTAGAGTTCAGCTGCCCGATGCTCCAGCTGCTAAAGGGGTGGGAGTGGTGTGTCTGGCTGCTACAAATTAGACATCTCGGTTCCTGGTTTGCCTTTACTGCTCTGCTTTCCTTTTCTGCCTCCCTTCCAACTCAGTCCTTGGTCTGATGCTTTTTTAAGCTTTCCTCAAAGCTCAGGTCTCCTTTTCATTCCCATGCACAATGCAACACTGGCAGCTTTGTCGACTTTGCCATCTTGTCCTGTGTTCCCTCTCTATCTGAGGTGTTCTGTTCAGGCAGCACGTAGCACGGTTCTGCAGACATCAGAGAATCATAGATTCATAGAAAGTTAGGGGTTGGAAGGGACCTCAAAAGATCATCTAGTACAATCCCTCCCTGCCAAAGCAGGGTCACCTATAGCAGTTCACACAGGAATGTGTCCAGGTGGTTTTTGAATGTCTGCAGGGAAGAAGACTGGGCAGCCTGTGCCATTGCTATGTCACCCTCACACTGAAAAAATTATTCCCTACATATATATGGAACCACTTGTGTTCCAGTTTATAACCACTGCCCCATGTCTTATTATTAGACACCCCTGAGAAAAGCTTGACTCCATCCTCCTGGCACTCACTCCTTACATATTTATAAACACTGATGTGGTCACCCTTCATTCTCCTCTTCTCCAAGCTGAAGAGACCCAGCTCCCTCAGTCTTTCCTCACAAGAGAGATGTTCCACTCCCTTAATCATCTTGGTGATACCATGACCTAGCCCCCCTTTGACTTGTACCATGCAATTCCCCTTTCCCACCATCCACCTTTGGTTCACAGCAAGCGGTGTGAACCTGAGGGAGGAGGCAAAACCTTTCCCCCCTTTATGACAAAATTCATGGATGGGAAGAGCTACCACTAGGGCTTTGTGTCCAGGAACAGAAACCTTAGTGCCCCTTTTGTGTTATTTTGACATTTGTGAAATTTTTAAAGTCCATCTGTTCAGGTTGAAATCCTTTTAACGACCAGATGTGAACACTTTAGTGATGGTTTTTCAGGAGAAGATTGGCTTGGTTTGAACCTCAGTGCCCACAGCTCCAGCTGGTAAAGCAGGAACATGGGTTTAGCAATGTGAACATAGTTTTGCTAAGGATCATTAAGGGCTGGTGCCCAGCCCTATCAGGAAAGGACAACAAATGTGATTTTCTTATCTGAGGCATCCCAAGGCTCTCCCTCCTCACATTTCCTCTCTGTGAGCTGGGAGAGATGCTGTTTGCTCTGCTGATTGTTCATTAGGAGATTACAATTCTGTTGTTGAACACTGGTATTTTTCCATTCCCTCTCCTAATGCTGATGTTCATACATGTTTACTCTTCTGGCTCTGGCAAGTTTTTTCCAGCCATTTGAATCTAAACTACTGTCCCTCTCTAGCATATGTTGATGCCCCAAAGGTTTAGAGTCACAGGGAACAGCATCTTTGAGATGAAATGTTTTAAATCAGCTGCTCTCAAATGCCTTGGCTCTGAGTGAATTCTGAAGAAAGTGTGGGTCCAGAAGTTTAAAAAAAAAAAATAAATTAATACAGGGACCAGGAAATTATGCTGAATGAAAAACTCAAAGTCCTGCTAGGGCTAAACATTTTTATGTGTCTGTTTGGGAGAAAAAAGACCTCAACATTTTACTCTGTATCTGCAAGGTTCAAGTGCCAGCAAACAGGAACGTGGCAGAAGGTGACCTGATTTTGATAATAGCTTTTTCTGAAACAGGTGATGTTTTCACTTGTTTTTTTTTTTTTCTGTAATTCAGGAGGGCAAAGATCAAAATTTGAAATTTGAGAACAGAGTTTATGTCAGATCTGGTACTTATCTGGGACTGAACTGGTTTAATGGAAGTATTAGGTGTCAGATCCTCACTTTATTTATGACTGAGACATAAGGCAAAAATAACTTAAAAAGAATTCAACTATCAAAATTAGCATTTGACAAGCAAAGGAAGTTATCAAACCTGAACTGAAATATATAAAGCACACAGAAATGCAGAATGCTATAGAAAAGGGGATCTAGAAAGGGATGTTCATAGTGATGTACCACAAAAAGTGTCACACCAAGCTGAATGTGCTGCAGATTGATAACACTGTCCTACTAGGAGAGCAGCAAAGCCTGAGATGAGACCTGTCACATCTGTTTTCGGTAGATATATGAGCTCTGACAGTGATCCAGAGTTTTGTGGCATAAATTTAAGTAGTTTACAGTGGGTGCATATTGCTGCTAATTCCAATTATCTGTAATTCAATGGTCTGAAGGGAATCAATATCAGTCTTGTAAATTACCTGTTAAGAAGGGGTACAGGATGAGTCCCTAGCCCGGCTGTAGTTTGGTGAAGGAACACTGGTGCTGCTGTTGGCAGCTGGAAACAAGATTGTCAGGTACTGAAAATCAGTGGCAAGTCATGTCTGTATAAAGTGGCAGGCAGAGCTTCACATTGCCCTCAGTGTGGTGTAGAGCCATGGACATGGCCAGTGTGAGAATGATGCTTGGAGTATCTGAAGTAGGAAACAAAGCTGCAAAAAGCAGCAGTGTTATGAAAGCTGTCCCTAAGGCTGGGTGGTACTGTCATTTAGAAAGACACACATTCAGAGTAATGGGAAACATCTCCAAATCCCAGGAAAAGTGGTGAAAAAAGGGCACTGAGAAAATGTCAAATACAACAGCCATAGCAGGCTGAAATGGCTGAAGCCCAGGCATGATATGGGCAGAACTGATGGATTTACTGCCGGGAAACACTTGTGCTGATATTTCAGGGTGATCCATGGGTACATACTAGAGATGCCAAGGTCACTGATTTAATGTTGGCTGAGGAAAGCAGTGTTAGAGGTGTATTTCTGAGTCTCTCTGCCCTCCAGAGCCATTTACAAGCCTGAATTGTACTCAGCCTTTTGCTAGGCAGAGCTGGTGGGTCTGTGACACTGAGGATGCCACAGTCAGCAGCTGGCACAGCTCTGGGTGATACTGACTCCCTCTTCTGTGCTGGGTCACTTCCTATCAGTAGTACAGACACCACCATTTGAGAAATTACCTCAGAAACAGCATCTGGGGGAAGAGTTTTAACTTCTAGTGATGTCAGATCTCCTATGTCTGTCTCTGGTAGGTCAGTTGCTTTTATAATGACCAGCAGTACCAAAGGACTAATCAGGGCTTTTTTCGGACAGAATTTGTCTGTCCCCTCCTCCTCCCCACTGGATCGTGTTGTAATCCAGTCAGGTGGATGAAGAGGGGCCTATATCACATGAACGTGATAAGGTATTTGAAAAGAAGACTTCAGCTGGGTCCTGCATCTGCACTGCAACTCGCAATTTGGATGCACCTGGCAATGAGGATGGCAACTGGCAATTTGGGATGGGACAAGGTTTTTCTCAAGCTTGTTTTAAAGGAAGTAGTTCAGGTTTTAGCCTCCTTGTCTGGAAAGCTGGGTTCACGTTCCACCTCTCCTTTCAATGCAACCCTGGGAGGGAAATAGCAGCTTCTCTGTTTCTCCTTTACAGTCAATGTCAGCTGTTTTGGGCTCTGAACTGCCAGCAAAAGGAGTGGTAACACGTGTGGATTTGCAGGTTGCTAGGCATTTCAACAGGCCCTTGACGCATGTTTGAGAAGAGTGTACAGCATCTGGGGCACTTGGGGGTTATCCCTGGGGAAGGAGGGTCTGGGAAAACCTGAAATGGAAGCTACTCCATAGGTCAGAAAGCCTTGCCTGTGATTTGCTGCTGACCAGTAATTCCTGATGTTTACAGGATGGGTTTAATGCCATGAAAAAAAGGCCCTCACAATCAGTTCTGTATTGAGAATCCCCCTGCACCTTTCTGCTGTATTTCTTCAGTCTTCATTAAGGAAACCAAATATCCAGTATTTATATGAACTGACACCTTTTCATTATTGTTGGAGAGGATGAAATGCAATAATTTGCTGCAATTCATGCTTGTTTTATAACATAAAAAAAAAAAAAAAAGGCTTGGAGCACTTGTATTTCCTTGCCACCTTCTGCTTAGCAGCCCTGGCAGGACAGATGGGGAACACCTTGGCTCTGGCTCTTCTTGTCCTTGGGTTGCTGTTCCTCTCCCTGTGTGTGCACTTATACACATGCACACATGTGCTCCCTACGGTTCAAGAGCTTGCTGGCAGATAATTTGGCTATGCACTTGGAGAAAACCCTCTACTTTAGAACCTTTTATATATATGTGATTTAGAGGATGTTTTTTCAAATCGGAGCAGTCTGCTTATTCAGCTCTCTTCTTTTTCATCTCTGAGCACTAACTAAGTAATGGATGGACCATCACAACAGCTAAATCCTTAGCTTTGGGTTGTTCAGACCTCAAGTTCCAGTGCCTGCACATATTCACTTAACTGGTCACTGATCTTTAGAAATTAATAATGTGTGGCTGAAGGGAGAACAGGAGGAAATGAATGCTGGGATTCTGGGTCTGGGGAAGGAATGGGGATATGGGATAAGGGTTAAGGTCGACCAATGATGTTGTTTTTAAAGCGGGATGTTATTAGCACAGATTAGGTGAAGGAATGTTAACAGCTCAGGAAAAAGCTAATTTTTTTTTTCCAGAAGTCAGTGACATTAATCATGTGTATTGGCTAAAAAGCAATAATGGTTTCTGACCAGATTTGGGGGGTGGGGGGGTGGGGGCATTCTATAGCCACCTATTTGTTAATTCTTTTAATATATATGTGGTAATACATACACAAGCTCAACAAGGAAGATACTTGATGAAAAAGAAGGGGGCTGTGAAAGAATGCCTCTTTCCTCACTATCTCCTGTATCCCATAAATTCTTATGCCTCTTTTGAGCACCTCAGTATCCTCTGTTCAGCCACAGCCACTTCTCTCAAGCTGAAGTCCCTTCCCTGTTGCAAACATTGCTGTCATCTTGCAGTTGCTAGTCCAGAGGAAAGTGGTTACCCCTGCTTTCTCTGCTCCTGGCCTGCGGCAGCTCTTCCTCACTTTACTTTCAGGATTTGCTCGTGTTTCAAATGTAAAACCTATGTTTTTCTAGTGTGGACACTGGCAAAGCTAGACACATCAATTTTGTCTTTATTTACAGGTCAGGTACAGGACAGGCAACAGCAATATGAGATTTCCTATGCTGCTTTATACAGCACTGACTTCTGCAATGACACAAAATTTTATGGAGGGTAAGAGGTAGTTCAAACTCTGCATCAGCTCATCCCATAGAATGTCATGGAGGATGGCTCAAATATGCCAAATTGTGTGTTGTGATTAAGTGGAATGGTCCATGATCTATTAAGAACGGAGCAAATTACAGCCACATTAATTAAACATAGGCTCTCTGGTTGAGCCTAAGCCACAGATGGCATCCCACAGATGGAATGCCACTCTTGATATTCATGGAGCCACTCAGCCCTTTAACTTCAGCTTGTGCTGATTAGCAGAGCAATTTATTTTAGGTGCAGCTATTGGTCTCTGCTGAGGAGAGTGCTCTTAAATGGATATCACTGACAAGGGCCCAGTATACAGAAAGAGGCACAGTGGGGAGCAGGGATAATGGAAGCTCCAAAAGTTATCAGCTGTTCTTCCATCCCAGCCTTTCAAAGCAGCAGGAAGGGAATTGGGCACTGAGTTCCCACTGATGTTCAACAGCATTTGGCTGTTTTACTACTTTAGGTGCTCTTTTTTGATTGATTGTAGCTGTGATCTATTGGAGGATGTTATGATTATATCTTTTAATACTGAATGTGGAGCTCTTTTATAATGGAAACAGCCTTTGAAGCTGAGTCCTAAAATCATCCTCGTTGCTTCCTCCAGAAGGCTCAGGTTATGGCTCATCAGTTTTTGTGTTGTCTTTTGGCAGTGCTTGTGGGAAAGATGCATGGTAGCATAGCAGGGTTTATTTAGCAGGAATGGCTACTGGTGATAACCTGGAGTGGGGCTGCATTCTGTTAAGCCCTATGCATCCTCTGTGCCAAAGAAGGGAAGGATTATATGAAATAAATTTCTTACACATGGAAACTGATGCATGATTATGAAGTGACTTTTCCAAGGTCATACAAAAAAATCTGTGGCAAAGCTAACACCTAGCACAAGACAGCCTGAGTTCTAGGCCAGCACAACAATGTCAATTATAATTATTAATGTCAAAGGAGGAGGAGGGAAGAACAGAGAAATTACATTTCTGCAAGGAAGAGGATGGCAGGGAATTATTTAACATTTTAAGGCATCCTGACACTGTGTGTAAAGATAAGTGTGGGATTCTAAAAGCAAAATAGCTTTCTTTTAAAATACACCATCTCATTTCTAACATTAATTTTTAGTTAGAGAGGTGGGAGGGAATTTGCTATTACTGTCTTTGAAAGAAGGCAGCCTGTTTCATCAGTAATTAAGAGTGGTGCTGGAAAGGGCTTGCATGCTTTGCCTTCATCTGCTTCAGGGCCTCTCTTTTAGCTGTAAGTGGCCAGGCTTTCCTGCATATGCAGTTGTCCTGATAAAAGTTCATCTTCAGAAATAAGTTGAAACTAGTTTGGAGGTTCTGGTGTGGGTGCTGGCCTGCTGGCTCTTGGATCAGAGCTGGCTTGTGAATTTCAGCCTCTGTTGCTAATGGCAACACTGGCCAACAACCACCACAGAATGGCACAGCTCATGGAAGAGTGGGGAGCAAGTCAGTGCAAAGCTCGGGAAGCTAGAAACTCACTTTTTTGATGAGCAAGGAGAGGAGCAACCCAAAGCTCTGGCAGGTCTGATGTGGATGTATCTATCTCCGTGTAGCCAGACGTGAGGCACGCCTGCATCTCATGAAAGAGACATGAACTTAATGTTTGGGGCAGGGCATGGACTCCAAAGGTTGTAGGGCAGAGCTGGATGGGCAGTGTTCCCCACTGGTACCTTCTCTCAGCTGACATCTCTAGCAGACCATCTGCACTGTGTTATAGTAAGTTAAGAACCCACCAGTTCAGAGCTGTGATGAACCAAGAGCAATTAGTTTTGCACCATCATTCTCTTCAGCTGAAGGTTATTTAAGTTCTTTCATGTGGGTAGTGGTTTTTCTAGGAGTGCTTTCTTCTGCAGACAGCTGTGGGGAGCTTTCTTTAGTGCAACATCTGCAGTTGCTCCTCACTTGGCCAGTAATAGAAGGCTGTGGCTGTGCTTTTGATTGTCACCACAGGAACTGGCTCCATGCCTAAACCTTTGGTCAGGACCACTCACACTTTGCTCCTCCTTTGTGCACTTGAATCCTTGTGTTGAATCCTTTGTGTTTAAATAACTCTATAGCTAGGGGAAAATAAGGTTTTGATGGAACATCCAGGTGCTGTAACCACATTTTCTAAGATTTTTTGATGGGGGTATGTGCTGGAGTAGGATAATTTCCATCACTAGGCACTTTTCTCATTTTTATGAGAAGTATAGGGGTTAGGGAAACTTCTGTTGTCCTGATAAGCCTCTTGCACACTTAGTATTTCAATAGACTTGACTGAAAAATAGAGAAAGTTTTCTGGGGCAGTGGCTTCACATGTAGGCAGTGGGAGGTTTCTCTAGAGCAATAGTACCAGTGTGCATAGCTGCCTTCTGGCCAGTGGCTGGAAGGTTGAGTTGGAGTGAGTCTCCAGTTTTGTGATGGGAGCTGTCTTGATACCAGATGATAATTTAGCTCTCTTTCAATTTTGTGGCTGCTTCAAAGATTCATGGAGTTACGGCTACAAATCTATGCATCTTGTTTGGAGAAAAAAATTGGAAAAATTGGTTTCAGAAGAAAATAATTAAAATCTTGTCCTACCTACTGGAAAGTGAGATTTTAACTTTTCACTCACACTCTGAATAAAAACTGTGAAATGTTTTAATTTTAAATAGTAGTGAAATACTAAGTTATGACCAGTTACAAGTGGTTGCACTACATTTTTCTTTTCCACTTTGGCCTTGTCTTTTTAGTTAACTTTCACCTGCAATTTTTTAGGTTGGAGCTAGTGAGCAGGACTGGGTGGTTTTCCCTGCTCTCCTAGATGTATGCAGGCTTCTGGGAATCCATTAATTTCATGTCTGTTGAAAGATCTGTTTTCTGTCAGTAATTTTCTTCACTCTATTAAGCTGTTGGGGTGCTCTGCTGACTTTAATATTCTCTGATAATAAGTCTTTGATCTTGGTCAATCTGAATTTCTACCAGGAAAGTCAAGTTATCTAGATTCTGTTAGCTAGCTACTTAAGTTTTTCTCTGAGACATACACAAGTCTGGAAGGTTTCTCCTGGTTTTATTTGCTGTAGAATTAGTACTAACTTCATTATTTTCAAAATATGGAGCAATATCTGATTTTTTTTTCTTTTTTGCCCCTGCAATAGTTTTACTGTAAGGGGTATTTTATATGAATTCTCACAATGCATATGGCAATATAAGACTTTACCTTTTTTCCCTTTGGATTTTCCTGTTCTTTCTTTCCCAGCTTCATAATATCAGGTGATCTGTCCCTTCCCAAAAGTGTGCTGTTGGTACAGCTGGCTGTTACTGACAATTGTAGCCTTTCACAAATCAGTGGTCTCCTTTGGGCTGTACTCTACAAGAATGACCGCTGATTCTGTGGATAGGGAGTGGTGAAACTGAGAATACTGAAAATTTTCCTTCAAAACTACTTTGGAAGTTGTTATTATCAGCTTTCTTGTTATGATGAAGACCAATGGGAAGAAGCCAAGTTTATTCAGAAGGAGATAGTGATACGAAAGGGGGATTAGTCCTTTCAGTGTCTCATCAGAAAACTGGAAACTGGGTGAAGCCAAATCCTGCTCATAAAATCCACCCAGTCTTGTCCCAGCTCAGTTGATAGCACAGCTTATTGATTATTTCTCTGTATTCATGGTGCCCTTCCTGACCCTATTTAATTTGGATCCCATGCGGGCACTTATCTTTGTGGTCACTGTGGTTTAACATTAGTGACTGAAAAATGATACACAGCTCCTGGAGTCGCCTTCGAGGGCTCAGCCACAGAAGCTGTTAGGCCCTATCACCTTTGTGTGCCATCTCTTCTTTCCTGTCTCGGGGATGATAAGCATCCTACCAGTATGATACCCAGCAGCACATCATTATGTCATTGGAAAGAGGCTTCCCATCATTTCTTATCCAGCTTTTTAAATTATTATGCTTTTGTGTGATGAAAGGCAGGGGTCCTTCATTGCTGGAGCCTCACAGCTAATTTCTGTGGGGTGTTTTTCTCTTCTTCCATCATACTGCTGCAGGGGCCCTGTTTACTTTGTAGGACCGTGGTGAGTAAGCTCAGCTCCACACACAAAAGTCCTATGCATCCAGCTCCTGGCTGGAGGGGGATAAAGCTCTGAATTGTGCTATCCCTGCTCTGGAGCAGAGCTGGGAGTCCAGGGGAGCTGAGGATTTGTTTAACAGCAGTGAATTTGGCTGAGCTGCAGGCTGCCCGTGTGGGATGCAGTGCCGAGGAGAACAAGGAGGACATTATGAATGCCGGGTTCATCAGGGTGAAGGGAGAGACTTGAGAGAGGACCTTGTTTCACTGGAGAAGCAAGCCCATGGCAATGAGCCTCGGGAGGCTGAATATGCCATCACTAAAGATGGAATAAGGAAAGCTACTGAGCAAAATGACTTTGAGGCCCCGCAGTTATTGGTTTGGATGTATGGCCTCCAACGCAGGTCTCCCGAGGAGCACGTGTGTGGAGGACTACACAGCCCCCAGCAGTACCTTAGCTGGATGCTGTTAAATGAAGTTTTTAAAATCAGAAGACAAAGCATTAAATACTGTGGGGGGGGATGTGTGGGTGGGACTGTGAAGTAGCTGCAGCAAAGGGCTCTTTCTTCCCCTGTCTGCAGGCTGCAGAACGCAGCAGGGGCCCTGGTCTGTCATTAAAGCTTACTCAGCACTAGCTCAGTCCAAATCACCAATGTGATGGTTGACTGGCAGGAGCTTTGGAGGGGAAAAATAGCAATTACAGACTAAATGGGAGAGGGGAAAATAATGGAAAAATGGAAGTTATTGAACAGAACTGACCACAGAATGGAAAGGGACTTTCTGGAAACTTAATAAAGCATCATTACCTTTGCTAGAAGTACATGGAGAACTGCAGTGGTGGGATATGAATTGGAAAAAGTGATGTCTGCCCAATGCTGGCCATAGCTCTTTAATCAGACTGTGCTGGTCTTTTCTATCAGCCTTTTCTACGTTTTTTCAAAAAACAAAAACCAAAAGTTGTGACACGGAGGGGATCATGCTGCTGTTCCTGTGTTCTGCCAATTCCTCTTCTTCCACCTGGTAACAGCAGCATGCAAATATACCTAATTTGAGTTTTCTACCATTTCCTGAAGAAAGGCAGTCTCTACCTACTTGGAATCCCCTGGAGTGTCAAAGGGGGTTGGGGATGAAATCAATAGAAAGCTTTTTATTTCATCTTTCCTTAGGGGTATGTATTCAGTGACACTTCTTGCTTTTCTTCCTGAGATCTTAGCTTGTAGCAGTTCAACATAGTTTTCTATTGCTATTTTACCAATCCATAAGAACAAGAGATTAAAATAAATCTACTTTAGACTACTTCATCTCTAAGAATACATAGAAAACCTTATTTACTGTGAAATTAAACAAGGATAGATACCTGTTTACATTCCCTGGAGTGAAGCCAACAAACGTGTTTCGTTACTATGGCTAGAGAGAAAAACTTCCTCCATGGAAAATTTTTTGAGTTAAGTGAAAGAATTCAAAGAACTGGAATCACTTTACACCTTATAGTAGATTAACAGAAACAGGCAAACCAGGATGATTTGGTTAATAAAATAATCCTGGATCGTATTAATAAAAAAACTTCAACAAACAACTAACTTGTCCCATGTATCCACATTTTTACTGAGTATTTGCGAAGAAAAGCTTGAAATGCCAACAATCCTTTTAAAGAAGCAAAAAGAAAGAAAGAAGAAAAAAGAAATCCATTAGCTAACTGCTGTGTGTCAGCTGGTGAGTTTGATCAGCAGTGCATTCTGGAGGGTTGTGCACTGTCATTATGATAGCTGATTGCCCCTCAAAAATAAAATATTAGCATGCATCTGATTACAGAAGTTCAATAATAATAGCAGACAGTGGTAATACATTGCAACCAAGGACCGTGAGGGAGCAGTCAGCAGCAGTAGCAAAGTACTACCTAATTGTCTGTCTAGGGCCCATCTTGTCTCTCTTAATTTATCCATCTGCCAAGAATTGCTTTTATATTCTGTTCCAGATACTGGATTTGGATGGCTCCTTTGACTTTCTCCACTCTCTGCCCATGTCTCCCTTAGCAGAGATAATCATGACTTTGAGTTCTTCCCAAGGAAGTCTTGCCTACTATACAAACTGCTTATTCAAAGGCAATTGGTAAGCCAAGGATCTTACTTTTTACGTGGATGCCCATGCTAAACAAACTTAAAAATAAATAAACTTAAATAAATAAATAAGCTAAATAAACTTAATAAAAAATCACACTTTTAATCTAGGATCCTGCTTACTGGGATGACCTTCTACCTCAGCCTACACTGTGAACTCAGAGCAGAAACTGGTTTGGTTGTGTTTGTATGGGCTGGGATGTGAGATTCCTATAGGGCAACAAAACTTGATGACCAGTGATAACGCTGGGAAATGATTAGACTCCTGAGATGTGAACTCTGCCTTTCTGACAGGACTCCTGCTTACCTTTCCTTCTACCTGCCCATAAAGCCTGGGCCTACCCAGCCTCTGGCCCTAGAATTTTCTGTTTCAGTCTTTTTGGGGCTGGCAGCATGGCTGGGTGCAGGGATGCAGGGATGCCGGATCGCTCTGCCCCACTCTGAGCCAGGCAGGCATCAGCTCACTCCTGTTCAAAACCCTGTAAGGGGGTGAGCCCTGATGAGAGAGAGGACTCATTAGCACAGGCACAGTGTGTGCTAATGAGCTGAAATAGCTTCTGGAGGAAGCTCATGGCTTTCCAGCACACAGAGAGGGTGTACCTGACAGTATCAGCATCTCCTTCACTGGGTCTGGTTTGCTGAAGCACATGTTTCAGTGGAAAAGAGAAGAAAAATGGATAGACTTCTAATTTCTCACCCATTTCTTCCACAAACAACTCTTCCCTGGAGCCTGCAGATTTATCACAAGCAAGAGGGAATTCTGTGGCAGCTTCTTATTAAAATATTGGCAGCCTATTACTGTTCCTTACAAATGATGCAGATGGATCACCATCTAAAACACTGCTGAAAAGCAGCTCTGTCTGAGGTGAAACACTTTTTTGCCCATCACTGCTACCTGCGCTTTCCCTCACTGGAAAACAGAATTTTTGTTTTTTAATTACTATTATATTTTTAATATATTTTTATATATAAAATATATATAAGCTCAAGATCCTGAAAGTTATTTCAGAGGCTCTTTTATCTTTTAACAAATATCTATGGTCTGTAGCTGTCCTGACCTTGAATTGGTTACCCGTGCATTTCTCACATCAAGATTAGATTATTGTAACTCCCTCCTGACAGCCTGGCCTGATAAGACCCTGTACAATTTCCAGCTGGTGCTGACTGCTGCTGCCGGGCTCTTGTAATAGAGAGATGATCTCCACATTTCACCTCTGTCCAAAGCGCTGTCTTATTTGCCAGTTAAGCAATCTATCGACTCTAAGAGTTCCCTGTTAAAGATGAACTGCTCTTTTTATCCACACTCAAGCCTCTGTGTGTTTCGAGAGGTGAGATGAAAGCACAGGCAGGTGCTGAGGGGAAGGGCACTTGGCATCTCACCTGCATTACTGACAGGTTATTTGCAGCTCACCTCTGAGCAGAATGCCATGAGTCCACTTTATTTTTTCCCTGTAGCTTTTTTAATTTCCTCACCTAACAGTAAAACCCTGAATTGGTTTCAGCTATGTAAGGTCCTGGCTGTCCCCTGTCCCACTGGCTGGTAACTCATTTTTTTCACAAATCTGGATGCTGCTGTCATCAGAGATGGAGGCAGGAGGTGCTCTAAGGCTGAATGCAGCAGTTCTATACCCTGCCTGACAGAGCTGAGCCTGCATGCAGCTGCTTTAGCAGATGCATGGAGATCAGGAATCATCATCACATGCCATACACCATGGTGTGGTACTGCCAGCACCATGAGGCTGCAGGAAACAACAAAGTGCCATGTGAAAAATGAGTAGCAGGAGGCCTGTACAGGAGACAGAGGTGCAGGGGATGGCTGAAATATGATACTGTGCATGATCTAATAAAAACCAAGGTGGGTGAAGGACTTCTTTACTTATTAGCATTTAGATGGGTTTTCTTTTCTTTATTTAAAATTATATTCAGCATCTGTGATTGTCTGGAAAAAGGAGACATTGTTTTGGTAAGGAAGCTGTTCTTGATTTTTCCTTTATTCTCTTTAGAACTATAAATTGTTGCATCCTTGATACTTGGGGCATACTGAGCAAGAGGAGGAACTACATGCTTTAGAAAAAATGATCCTCCTCCAGGCAGACCTGTCTCCTTCCTGGTCCAGTTGGGCTAAATGAGGAACTTCACTCCATCAGAGGGATTAACCCCTCCTCCAGTCTGCCAAGGGGCTGGTGGGGCTTCCGTCACCAGAAATTTTCAGATCTTTTTCTTAAAAGACATGATTTAGTTTAGATTAAATAAATGTTGGTGGGAGTTTTTTAGTATGGGGTGTTTTGTTTGTTTTTGGGATTATTTTTTTTGTTTTTTGTTGTTATTGCTGCTTGTTTGTTTTCCCAAACAATAATATGACGTTAAAGCAAATTTGAATTTTTTGTAACTCTAAAATACCCCTGATTGAGACACGGTGGATACTTCTTTTCTGTGCCTCACTGGCTCCACGGGACACCCAGCCTTGACAGCACTGAGCTAGTAGAGGTTGTGTTAGATTGTTAGATGGAGCTAGAGTGTGAATTCACCAAAACTACATTTTTCTCTCATGCCCCAGAGGGGATTTATACTGTTACCTAATTTTATGTTAACTAGAAACTTTTCTCCTGCCATTAGCTGCAAATGTAAAAGTGAAATACCAAAGTACTTCATGGAGTCACCTCTCTCTCTTCAAGGTCATAATTCTGCAAGGGAGGGAGGATTTTGTGTTGCCTTTGCTGTTTGAACTGGGGTGGTCAGTGTCATACAGCTGTTTGTTTCTGGTGATACTCTCTTTCCCTTAGGACTACATCAGAGATTCCACAATGTGGAAGAGAGAAGTTAGTAGGAATTATGTGGATTCACATTAACTTCCTTAGCTCATCCTTTGCTAGGTTTTGTTATTTCAAAATTCACAGACTTCTAAATACTAAAAAAAAAAAATCAAAACAAAAAAAGAAATGTGTCTAAAAAGATGAGCTCAATCTGTTTCAAGAAATATCATGTTCTCAGAGCATATGCACAGTTCTCAAAACCGCTAATATCTTTTTAGCAATGATAGCTCTAGAATGCCCTTGACCTTCCAAAGAGGAGAGACTTCTATTACTGCAGTATATAGGATTTTAATATTAAAAGAGGTTAAATAGCAGAAAGCGAAAAGCTCTTTGCTTCCTCTTTGGTAAGAAGTGAGCTAATGCCAGAAATTTCCATGGCAACTGCAAACAGACCATCCTGTTCACTTCCATGTTATAAATAAAACAAAAATATTCTCCAAATTACATGCTGTGCCTACATGTATTTGCTATCACCATGTTCAGCAGACACTGGGAAATACGTCTGTACATGGTTTGTTAGAAAAGATTATAAGGTTTATGCAAACTAAATAGTCTTGGTGGGCTATGTTCCTTTTAGGAAGTAATAAAAATAATCTCAAAACAATGCTGTCCTTTTCACTGCTGATATTCCCTGAGTTTTGCAAATAATTATTAGCCCCACACTGGTAACTTACCAGCAGATGGTGTAAACAATAATAAACTTGCAGTAATATAATTTTAAAAAGGAACAAAATAATTTTAAAAAGGATGGGCGATGTTTGGGAATTTTGCCTTTATATTTCTGATGGGACACTTACAATGATTGGAAAGACAGTTGGTTTGTGTCTTATTTTTTTCAACAGATTACAGTAGACCAGACCTACTTGCTGTATTCTCACTGTATCTCATGATTGTTCTAAATCTAAAAGATAAGCTATTCGAGTTCACAGAAATTCTTCAGTCATGGCCAAGTTTTCATCCTGCTCTTCTTTAGGTCCATGAAGTGATCTTTGCTATGTGTGCTCTAGAAGTGGAGGTCTGTATTTTGAGCATGGGGTGGCATCCCATATGATACTTCCCAGACAGAAGAGGAGGACTGGGACATGTGAGATGAGTTTTCTGAGACAGCTGCTTCTGTTCGCTGTTCTTTGAGGCTGAAGTGACCTTGAAGGAATAATCAGTACCGCTAAAAGATGCATTAGGCTGAAGCTGTTGCTCTCTGTAGGTTTTTTGCTGGATCTGTCCTGTTCATTTGCAGGTTGCTCAAATTCAGCAGCACAATTGCTTGCCATTACCATCCTATTTTGCTTACTCAGCATCCTGTCTCCTGGCTGAGCTTGGATGCCCAGACCACTTGGCATCACTGTTTTTTTAAAGCACTTATGAGTTCTGGCCTTGCCTCTTTTCACACCCAGGTTCTCAGGCTGTGTTGGATCAGCAAGTATGTGTGCTATGCGTGCTGACTTACTGGGAGATGTAAATGTTGCAAAGGAGACTCCTGTTTCCACAATTACCATAGAATTATCTATCTCCTAGCTTAAAATTTTTGGCCTGTCCCGTTGCTTTCAGACAGAAATTTCTAAAAGTGGATTACCTTTTCTCTGTACGTGAATGTTTCCTGTTTTTTCAATCTCTTTATTACAAGAAGGTGTTAAGTCAGGTTGGGCTGCTAAGGTTGCAATTTACTGTGTGAAGAAGGGCACAAGTACATATAGATTTATTTTTGTATCATGTATTTTTATTCCAGGTAAGCCTTTCGAAGGTTGAACAGAAGCTTGTAAATACTGCATAATAAACACCTTGGCACAGCTGTGAAGATTTAATAGATTCTGTTTGTTAGAGATGAAATCAAAATTGCAGGCAATGTTTCTAATTACAGCACAGATTATTTCAAAATTATTTAAAAATCTTTGTAGTGGACAGTGCTGCACTTGAATCAGAGATGGGAATCTAGCCAGAAACTCTACCCACTTGATCCCTTCATTCAGATTTTTAAAAGTGCAATTGAGGGTGAGGTGGAGGAGGAAATGTCTCAATTTTCTGTTACTGATCATTGAATCCTGCCTTATCCCAGGCTTGGCTCAGTCAGCTCAGGTTGGCTCACCAGCCACCTCACCATCCCCTTATTTACACTGGAGATCCCTGCTATTTACACTAAAGATCTCTGTAATGCTCTTCAAATTATGCTGTCAAATTTAACTGCTTTTGTAGTGTCAGATGCACCCTGTGCTAGCATATGAGCTTAAACTGATTTTTAACTTTAGAGGAATAGTGGGAGGGCTGAGGAACTCTGGTACTGCTCCACTTCAGTAGGGAAGGGCCTTTCCATGTTGCTTACCCGTTCAACATGGTAAAGATGCTCGGTGCTTGACAAAGCTGGGGTCAGTTTTGAGCCTCCCTTAGGGATTCTAGTCCTGCACCTCTGTGCAGAAGATGCTCTGTCATACCAGTGTTGGTGGTTTGTGTGAAATGGGTGTTCTTCCTGATGTTCCAAGCTCCCTGTGAAGGAAGAGGGGAAAATATGGCCTGGATGCTGCTGCAGGGTGTTATCCAGCAGAGCAATAGGGGTGGCATGGGGGAGGAAATTTCAGATATGACCCATATCCGATTCCACTGCTTCCAAACTATCGTCAGGCCTCTGAGGGAATTAATAGTCCTTAATGGCTTTGATTATATTCTCCTGGGACCCATACCCCTGCTATTTAAGCTCAAGCTCTAGGCTTTCAGTCTCTTCTTGAACTGTGCTGTAGCTAAACCTACCTTCTGGGTGGCCCTTGGTGCTAGGTTGTAGGTATCTGGTCTCATGGTTGGACATGCTAAATGTGTGTTGTAGATTGTCTCTGGGCCTGTGTTTGGCCATGACTGCTGGATGACCTTTGGATTCATGTTGTAGCCTTGTTTTCAGCCCTGCCTGTGGCCATGTCTCCATTGGTTATTGATGAGACTCTGCTTTCCCCCCAGATCTGGTCTTGGGCTATTGATGGGCGCTTCTACCAGCATCTGCCTCTGCCCACTGTATTCAGACTCTGTGGGACTGTGCTCAAATCCTTCAAGCTTCTCAAGTTGCTAAGAGACAGATGCTTTAACTTTGAAAGCTTCCATGCGTGCAGAGGAGATTATCCTGGCAAATTGAACTTTCAAATCTGGAAGCAAGGGTAAAAAGGTGATGCCCAAAAATAGAGGGCATTTAGGTGAATTGATTTTGGAGACATCTGTCCTTCCTCACTAGGAGGCCAAGGGGCTCCTCCAGTTAGTGAACATATGTGGCCATAATGATGTGTAGTAAGTTTACTTGTGAGCATTTTGTTCCTGTGCTCACAGCTTGGCCAGGTGACCCCCTTTCTCTCCCTCTTTCCATCCCGCTTAATTTGTAACTCAGTTTTTGTGTACAAAGCTTGATTGTGTAGTCTGGCCACTCAGCACTTGCTTTGAAGTTTGGAACAGGTTTGCCTGCAGATGGATGCATGATCAAGTAGGAGTTTCAAGTTTTATACCCACGGGACCTGCAAGCCTCCCTTGCCTTCTACCGGCTGGTGCAGGAGATGGAAGCACAGAACCTGCTCATCTATAGCATTTGTGCTCTGAGTAGCAGCTGCCTCCCTTGGTGCCTTTGCCTCCTTTGATGCCTTTGCCTCCTTTGGTGCCTTTGCTGTAGCTTCTCTGGTGTTTAACTTCGTCAAAAGCATCACTCTTGATTGCCCACCAAGCAAGGCTTTAGGAAGGATGCTGGAAAGGCAATGGCCTCTTTTTTTCTTTTCTATGTTTAGACTTTCTGTATCACACAGTGGCAGGGGAGTAAATGCTTAATGCTGTTGCATTTCTCCTATCATCATCTCTGGGATAACTGTAGCAAAGGAGTCCAAAGCAAACCCTGGAGCTCCCTGTGTTCTCCTTGGCCACTAAAATGGGCTGGGAGGTGGGTGTGTGCTCTGGGCTGGTAGAGAGGAGCCATGGTGCTCTGGTTGCCATTTCTGTGCTGCAGGATGTCCTTCTTGCACCTTGCTTTGTTGTCATGCCCCCATCCATACCTGACCATGCCGTGCTTGCATGACCTTATTGCAAGACTTGGACTTTCAGGGCAATGAAGAGGGGGGGTGGGGATCCGGGGCTGCTCAGTTCTGCTTCTCCTGAGGTCAAGGTTTTGCTTGCCCTGGGGCTTTTGTGTGCTCTGACAAACAATGCACTTTCAGAGAGAAACTCCTAGAGCCTTAGCTGCTAGTGCTTGGGCACAAAGTGTTGGCAGTACTTGCTGCTTAGTGGGCAAATGGTGGTTTCAGTCTCAGCCATGGTTCACTGATGGGTGCTCTTGCATGTGGTGTGCTTAATTTGAAAGTATGGAAAGGACCCAGAGTCTCAGAGGTGAATTCTGTCACTTGTGCAATATTTAACACATACCTCAGTACAGGCTTTGAATGTAAAGACTTTACCTCCTGGCTTCTGTCTCAAATAGTCACCTTCAGTCTTTTTCTTAAAGGCATAGGAAAAGACAAAACCAAATATATTTGCAGCATAAAATATGAAGAATATAAAAATATGATATTGTAACAGTACCTGTTCCTTGTGATTACATTATTTAATTACTGAATTAAGAAACCCCACTGCCTTGTTTACATTCCTTTTTGAAAGCAATAAAGAAGGTAACAGTGGTATTTTGGAGGAGAAGGTTAGGTGAGATTGACTAGGGCTGCTCTGGCTCTGAGACTGATCCTACTTTCTTCCAGAATAATATGCCAAAAGGAAAGGGGAAAAAAAGATGCCTATGAGGAGTCTTTTTTTCTCCTTTTCTTTTACCAGCTGCAAATGGACCTCACTTTTAGGTCTGCCTGGCATCAGTAGTCAGGGCTGTAGTTTCTTACTGTCCATCTTGCTTTTGGGCAAGCACAAATCAGATCTAGTCCAGGCATCACATCAGAGAGAGCTCTTGAGGTTGAGAGCTCTTGAAGGTAAGTGCAGGCCTTCTCTTAGGCTTCAGCCTCTTAGTGCTTCAGCCAGAAGTAGAGCAATTGTTAATTTTACCATTACTAAATTTTTAATATATTTTCTTTATGCATCTCAGAAGCTCAGAGTAGCTTTGGAGAATGACCAGTATTTGCCATATAAACTAGATGCTTTCTATTTTATTTGCTACACAGAACATAAAAGGTAGAAAATACATTCAAAGTTAAAAGGAGAAGGTGCATGAAAGAGGGAATAGGAAGGGAGGTTTTGAACTTTAGCCAGTGTTTGTGATTAAAGCTGAAGCTGAGAGATAATGGCAGAGGCCCTTCCCAAGCTGATTTCCTTTCAAGATCAGGACAAAGGGTCAACCATGTCATGGTGGGCCACAGAATAAAGGAGGAGATGAATATCATAGGCTATGAGGTAGAATTCATGCTTTTTGGGTCCCCTGTCCTCATGGGACTACTGTCAGATAAGGTACTCTACAAAGTGGTGACAGACTCATCCGGTTACTATTTTGCTCATAGATTTCCAGCATACCCAGTTTGGGCTTGTCACTCTGGTCCCTGCCCTTCCTGTTTACCAGGTGTGATCTAAACTCAGCCTTCTCCAAGCAGAGTCCCTGACCTTCCTGTTTAGATAAACTGAATCAGTAAAATAAATTTCTTTAGCTTTTCTGTGCAAAATCATACAAGAGGATGATTTTCATTTCTGTTGGACAATAGCTCATGGCCACATACTCAGTCTCACTCCTGGTGATGTCCTTACTGCTCAAAGAGCTCTGTATTTTCACCTGCAGAAGAACCAGCCCAAAACATTCCAGTTTTCCAAGAAATAAAGACTCAGAGACAAACTTTTCAATGCAGTCCCTTTTCCAGATTTCTTTTTTTTTTTTTCTTTCCGCTGCTGCCTAATTGGAATCTCCTGTCAGTGTGCATTCCTAATAGACTTTTCTGAACACAGTTCCTGAACCCTCCATGGTAATGTAAAACCATTGCTCTGTGCTGTCTGTAACAGATGGGAAATGTAATCTTCTGGGTCCTGTGACAGGGTCTGCTCATTATGATATAAGCAATGAGAGAAGAAACGTGAAAGGTGCAACGTACATTTATTTCCTACAACCTTGTTTAAAAGGCAATGAACCTGATTTTTACTCAGTGCAAGAGTTTCTGGGAGCACTTTGGTGTGTGACACCTCTAACATGGAAGGAGAATTGCCACAAAGGCTTTTTTTTTTTTTTTTTTTTTTTTTTTTTTTTTTTTTTTTAAATACTCTTTAAATTTCTCTCACCTTAGGCCTCTTAATCTAGCTTGTCATCCAGGCAGCTCTGAGTACTGGAAGGAGTTTACCAGAGAGTGTGTGACAAGGTGATTCCCACAACTAAGTGAATCTCAGGACATCTGTTCTCAGAATCTCTTTAGCCTGAAGTTTTTGCTTCTGTTTCAGACATGAGGAAGAGCTTCAGGGCTTTCCATAGCTGCATCTCTCTCTGTGTTAGATTTATTTATTTAAATATATTTTTCAAAGACTCTTTCTGCAAACCTCCCTCCTTCTCACACCTTTGAGGCTGTACCAGGAGAAGACCTATAATGGATACTTTTACTAGGGGAAACAACTTCATTCTTCACCTTTTGGCTGAGAGTCTGAAACCTATTGGGATGCAAACAATCTTCTTATTCTTCTGATGAGAGTGGATGGTGTATTTCCTCCTTGAGACATTCTGTGTATAGTTATCAGGTCTATGATGATAATCTGGTGATTTGGACCAGCAAGACTTACTAAACAGCAAGCAAAGAAACCTTAGCAAGAACTAAACAGACCAGACAACTAAAACACTGCTAGCACTTTTTTTTTTTTTTTTTTTTTAATGGCATTCTGCAGTATTCCATATACTAAAGTAGCTTGAATGACAATTGAAATAACCCAAGTAATGGATTCTCCTGCTGGACAATGCCTTCTCTCTTCTCCTTCACTGTATTCGTTTTTTTGCCTCTGCCTGTCTGCTGGCAGCAGGCCATGTATAGTCCCTGGTATCAGATCTTCTGCTATCCTCTTACCTTCCCTGCCTCTGTCATGCAGATCATTGTGCTATCTGACCCTGTTTGAAGTTCCAGTGTGATGGACTCCCTTTCCCTATCAGACCTTCCAGTCTAGCTGGTTTTCTGCATTTCAGCAATCTTCTGTGTGGGTTGGTGCATTACCTGTAAGGAGTGCAGTTTCAGGCTGGAGCTATTATACTCTACTTATTCTTAATCCCTCTCCACCATCAGCACCTTTGCCAATGGGAGTTGGGCTTTGCAAGCACTGCTTTGATCTTGCCTGCACCTTAGGTAACATCTGTAGCAGTATTTGCATATTGATTCCTGGTGGAGGGGTTCACAAACCAGATTTCTTTCAAACAGCAAGAGCTGTTTTCCAATAATAATTCCTTTGTCCATAAATATATACACAGACACTGACACACACACACACACACTTGGCTTTTGGACATGCTTACAGCATTTCCGTACAATCCTGCCCTTGTTTTATGAGAAAATAAATGACAATGGATTTGATCACAAGAAGGGAATTAATCTCCATTTTATTTGAAGGTCTTTTAAAAACAAATATGTCTAATTTGGAAGACCAAGGCTTTCAGTTACCAAGTGTTTGACTTATTATATTTCTTAGTCTTAGCCAAAGTCCACATAATAAATTTGCTCTGTAGGTATTGGCCTTTCCCACTGCAACTCACTATTTTGCCTAGGATGAAGCCACAAATATTTTTCTCTCTGTTTGCAGACGGAGGTAACATCTGTTGTGAAAACTGCTCTTTGAAGGCAGTGCTGGCTGGAGCCAGATGTGTATTACAGTGCCACCACGTTGTGCTGTGGCGTGTCACATCATACTGGTAATTAAAGAGTAGCTGTTAGGTCACCTTGATGCACTGAGCCACTTAATAAGTTTTCCTTGAAATGGTTTGGTAGCTACCAGCCCTTATATATATGAATCTGAAGATTATTCTTTTTCCCTCCATTTCCTCATCTTACCAGGTGTTTATTTCTAGATATTAACATATCTAGATGTCATGTTGGGGAGGAGGAGAGGGAGAACAGCATCAAACCCTAGGTGTTTGTATTTCATAGATCTACTGGCTGTATCTTGACATGGAAATGTATACTGGCACGTGAATGTATATTAGAATTAGGCAAATACAGCACACATACATTTGTGCATGTCCTTGCAAATGAGCCAAACCAACTGAAGTTTCAATGATTGATTTTGTAAGGTGTGCATTTGCAGCCTGGCTCATTGGTTTATTTGTGAGCAGCTAGGTGAGGCTGTATCTCTCCATAAGCAGAAATTGTAGCAAATATATAGTAAATAATTATCCATGAAAGTGTTTGTACAGAAATGATGCTATGGCCTTTCTGCAATTTACTTGTAATATAGAGAGTTTGTAAGGGAAGAGTGAGAGCACTGATCTGCCCATGGGTAGTGGCAGAGTTGGGAACATGCACTGTTCTTCTCCTTTGACAGTGTATTATTTCTACTGCTGTGAAAGGAAAAAATATCCTTTTCCATTCAAGAGTCTCAGATATTCCCTAAAACTATTTTAGGCCTTACTGTTCTCAACCCTTTTGGATGGTGGGTATAATGAAAGTCAGAGTCTTTTTATGTAATGTGAAGTGGAGCTGAGAAACTTCTTGCTGCAGGATGTTCTACTTGCTGGAAGTTCATATGAGTTTATGAGGAGACTGGGCAAGTTCATGGAAAAGAAAACCATGCAATTTTTAAAGACCAGTGAAGCCCCTCTGTCTCTGAAAGTCTGAGACTCCAGCTGCTGGTGATTGGGAGGATGTTCTTGAAATTTTACAATGCTCTGTATTTTAATTTTCCGTATGTATCTGCTCTAGGGCTCTGATGGAGACAGGTTACCTCTCTTCCCTGTACAGCCTTTCCATCTTTGGGGGAAAGGATGTACCCCCCCCAGCTCTGTGGGGGAGCTGTGAGGTGCGTTATTGGAGCTGGGATGAGTGAGCTGGTGTGTTTTTTAGTTTAAATCTTGTGTAGTCCCTTCTGGGGACAGGTTTAAGTTCTCTGTTGGATCAAGACAGACACAAACAGACTCTTTGTGAGTTACAAAATACAGCTTGCATTCCTAAACTGATGCATTGCATGCTTAAGAAAAATAAAATAAAAGTGATGAAAATCACTGCCCTGGATGGTAATTTGTGGTCAGACAAAATGGTTAAGATCTTGGAATGATGACTTGTTCATCCAGCTGCAGTGCATATGCAGACAGACATAAAACATGTCAATGGATATTTTATTCATATTGAGATATCAACAAACTCCATGTGTTGCACAGATAAAAGGAAGGACCAATGTGCAGAACACAGATGCCTTTTTGTATCTCTTTAGGTTTGATTCCACCCTATTTGAGTCAGTAAGAAATTTGCTACTGAATTTGGCAGAACCAGGATTTTCATCCTGAATTATCAAACTGTGGGAAAGCAAACACCTACCTCTACATGGTCTAGATTGGAAACAAAAGATTTATTTTAGTGATATACAGAGGCAATGCATTCCTAATGTCTCATCAGCTTAAATTTCCCCTCACGTATTCTAACAGCAGGAAAAAAAAAAAGAACAATGGAGCAAAAGTAGTATGTTGAATTAATAATATAATTTATACGGTAAAGGAATTAAAAAAATATCTTTCCATAGAAATTACTTCAGAAATACATCAGAGGCACAAATTAGGCCCTCTGAGGTATGAGTAAATGTGAGGATGTAACACATGGTAGTCGAATAATGTCATTTCATAGACATGGAGGTGATCAAAGCATTAATAAAAACTGCAAGGTCACCTTGAACTGAGGATTCAGTTTTAAGTGTTAAATGTTTCTTTCAAACACATATCTTTGGCTTGTGAGATTTGCAATGACTTGAGAAAATTATGTCCCTGTGCATGAATCACTATTACTTCAGAGAAAAATAATGCTGAGTATGTGCCTGTGCATCCCACTTGATGGAGCTGACCTCACCTCATGGGGCTCTGAGCAGCTCCAGCTGAAAGGATGCTGAAAGGTGCAGCAAAGGGATGGGTCAAGCTGATCCTGCAGGATTCTCAGCCCAATACTTTTCCTGCATCAGGTATAGACTATTGTGAATACAGCCAGCTAAACCCCCAGGGTTTCCAGGGGGCAGAAAACTGTGTGGGTTTGCCACTGGTGCAGCCCCCCACCTCTGTGTTCTGTCAGTCTAAACCATCCTTCCTCTTTACTTCATGTCAACCAAAAAAGAAGAGTGCCCAGCTGGTTGGGAGTGGTGATTCTGCCCCCTTACTCTGCTCTTGTGAGATCCCACCTGGAGGACTGTGTCCAGTTCTGGAGTCTCCAGGATAAGAAGGACATGGAATGTATGCAGGCTGGAGCACCATCCCTGTGAAGGTAGGCTGAGGAAGTTGGGATTGTTCAACCTGGAGAACAGGAGACTCCAAGATGACCATATAGTGGCTTTCCAGTACCTGAAGGGGGCCTACAGGGAAGCTGGGGTAGGACTTTTTGCACAAGTGTGTAGTGAGAGGACAAGGGCCAATGGATTAAGATTTGAAGAGAGTAGATTTAGATTAGATATTAGGAGGAAATTCTTTACTATGAGGGTGATGAGACACTGGCACAGGCTGCCCAGGGAAGTTGTGGATGCTCCATCTCTGGAAATTTTCAAGGCCAGGTTGGATGAGGCTTTGAACAGCCTGGTCTGGTGGGAGGTGTCCCTATCCATGGCAAGGGGATTGGCACTAGCTGATCTTTAATGTCCCTTCTAACCCAAACCATTCTGTGATTCACTGAAAACCTCAGGGAGTCTGTTTCAGACACATCATGGTGTTTTCAAAGTGAATATGCTCCCCAAATGCTGCAGCTTCCTAGAGAAATTGATGATCTTGTCAGTTCTGCCACTGGTAGCAGCTGCTCGTGTCTGAGGGTTTGTGGCTGGGCTGGAGCCAGTGCTGTCCTGGCTTTCAGAGTCCCAGCTTTCCATCAGAGATCAGTCCTGGGCTTGGGCTGCTGGCCTGGCCCACAGCTTCAGGCTTTGGTGTCTCAGAATCATCACTTTTAGGACAGCCCTGCAGGGGCAACCTAGCCCAGGGCTGGGCCAGCAGCTGGTGAGACCATTTGAAACCTCTGACTCTGAAAGCTCCAAGCCTCATTCCATGCTCAAGACCTGGAAAATGTTCTTCTGCCCTTCAGTAATGTGCTTGATGTCATGCCCCAGAGCTGGGGCCTCAAGAAACCTTATCTCCTTCATCCTTCCTGACACAACCAATCTCGTGAGTCATTCCTGAATCTGGAACGACACACTGGATGCAGCCCCCCACTTCAGGTGGATTTGCCCAGTTCTGGGCCCACAGGGTTTTCATAGCATGGGGTTCCTTAGTTTCTGCAATGCCATGGGTTGTTGAGACATAGGTATTTTTTACAAAATGACATGAGAGGGCTCCATCAGATGTAATCACATCATTTTGGATGTGATGTTGTTCCTGATTTACCATAGGGTAGAGTGAGACAAGCCAAGACTCTGTGCTGCCCTGAAAATTCTTGACTAGAACTAGTCAAGAAATGCTTTGTTTTCATGTTGCAAAATTTGAAGAACTTAGTGAAGAACTTTTTTTCTGTGAAACTGTGATTTTTTTAAATTTATTTTTTAATTTTTGAAGCTTTGTTGTTTTTGAGGAGAACCTCATGAAAATGTTGAACTAAAATCTGCTCTGGGAAAACTAATTTCAAATCAGAAGATTTTCTGAAGTAATCTATTTTCCTTGAAGTGGTTTTAAGCTTAATACAAAATCCAGTTTCCTGTTGAGAGAAATATATTATCAATTGTTCTGGATTTTGGGGCAGCTCTTCAGTTCCCCTGGTGTGGAATATTACAAAGTTATCTTACTGGCTGCCTGAAAATTGAACTGAGAATCTTTCCAGGACTAGGAGGTCACCTGGCCAGAAAACCAAGGAGAGAAGGATAGAGCAGGAGACTGATGATTCCTGTATGGGAAGATGGAGTCTGAAAGGCTGGTTTTGTAGGACATTGTTACACTCAGTGTGGCAAAACTCCACAGTGATGAATTGCAACCTAAATATGCCCCTAGTGGATCATTACTAAGTGTGGAAACATTATTTATATTTTCCAAATAATTTCAAACAAAACAACCCCTGGCTAATGGAAAAGAAAAATTCATCACCAGATCCCCATAGTCCTGTTAAGTGTTTCTGCTCGAGGAATATCATGAGATTCACAAGGACATGGTCCTTGCAAGCAAGAGAATAAAGTGTCTGCATGCTGCTGGTCACCTCAGTGGGAATTGTTTTGTTGCTGGAGAAATATTGGTCTGTGTCTATGGGGGAGGCTGTTATGTGTCCAGCCTGCTCTTCTGACACAGTACTAATGGTTGTTTGTAAACACTTCCAGCCTTGGTGGAATAAAGAATGCAGAATCATGTCAGATATTAATTACACTGTGAATAAATAGGGAGATAGAAGCTCTATTTTTATCAGTAGCTAGGTAGTATATCTTTACTCTGCTTTTCTCAGTACTGCTTTTCATCTTGGTTTCAGTGCATCAATAAGTGCATTCATTAAGTCATTTTGCAGACTTCTTGCAAGCTGATTTCTCTCCTAAGATGCAGATACTGATGTAGCTTATAAAGTAAGTATATAAAGTCATTTATTCTCCACAGAAGAACATTTGGGGCATTTTTGCATGTCCAAGGACTTTCCAGAATTAATCTTTGCCTTCACACGAAGGGTGTGGATGAAATTAAACATGATTATATACTATTGCACATACAGCATGCATATTCACACCTACTTTATGCTCTAGATTTTTATAGCTGTTAAATTTCATTTTCATTATATTTGATTTGCTAAGATGAAGGCTTGTTTTACCAAAACTAATTACATGGTATGTATTTAATGTTCTGTCCCTAAGGTTTTCATAGTAATAAAATTGATTGTTACTGATTAAAATGGTTCTATTACATCAGCATAATGTCACTTGAGGTGAATTTAGTATTAGAAAAATGGCCATTAAAAATGTTGAATAGGAAACACACAAAGATTAAATAATAGGAAAAGATTTTATGAGTGGACGCTTTTTTAAAAAAAATTGATTATGCTCTAGCATTTTAAAACATTTTATTTGGCAGAGAGAGGTATCTGAGTTCTATACAGAATCTTATTGTTACTGCTTTAATGCAACTCATTGGATTACTCTCCAGCTCTCGGGTAAGTGTACAATTATGTAACTTTAAGAAACAAACTTTGACTTAGTTGCTTTTGTCATTGTGGAGTATAGAAAAAAAAACCAGCCAAATGTGAACAGTCCTCCCATGCAAAGGTAAAACTATCCATAGGGTGGCAAAAATGAAGCCTTATTTGAAACAAATCTGCCTAATGATGAGGGTCCTCTACTCTCTGTCAATGTAAACACAGCAGGAAATTAAGGTTTATTATGGGGATAAGGAACACCCACAGCAGTGGTTGGAGAGGTCTGGCAGGGCCAGCAGGAGCCATGGGTGGCTACTGGGGCTGGGACAGGGGCAAAGAGGGTGGGTGCAGGGAGAGTATCACATCTGAATTTGGAGAGAGGCCACTGAGAAAGAGGAAGAAATAGAAATTAAGAAAGGAGGAGTAAAAAGAGGGGAGGTACAAATCCAACAAAAGTAGAAGTCAGTATAATCTATGCATAAGGGGAAAAGTCAACTTCCAGGGATTTCTCAGCTGCTTTTTAGGTTAGAAAGTACAGAGTGTAACAATTCTCTATGTTTTGCTTCTATTGTAGTGCAGCTCTTTCAGAGCTGTGCGTGGCTGCACTTTCACTTAGTCAGTATCCTCATGATTTGTCAAAACATTTAGTATTTTTTCATTAATTCCAACTCCCTGGAGTCACATGGCCAGATAACTGAGTTGTCTCTCTCTGTCAAAACCTGGAAATGTGACTAGTGTTTAGCTGCTCAAAAGACAAGTAAGAAGAATTAGAAAGGTGCCATTTAAAAAAAATTGTGTTATTTTTAAGCTGCTCCCACAGGTTGGTCTCTCACTGCAGAGCAATGGCTCATAACTTTCCCCATCCTCTCCCATGATGGAATTTTCAGTAAATTGAGAACTACCTGACCGTCACCCATGCCTCCCCTCTACTGAGTCTCTGACAACTTTACCAATGATTCCATATTATTTTTTCCTGAGACTGACTGTTAGTACTTGATATCATTTGCAGCTGTCTTTTGAAAGGACTAAGTGTCCCACTTCACTTTGTCTTAAACCAAACACCTTCAGAAGAGCTGAATTCAGTTTTATGGTTAAAATTGAATTTTGCAGAAGAGGACCAAGTTTTTCTTTAGAAACACAGCAGAGTTGGAATGTGTCTAGTAAACCATGCCTGGGAAGTAGCACGATGCAATACCAGAGGAAAAATGCAGGAGGTCTGTTGGAGGAGGAGGGGAGGAGAAAAAGTACTGAAAACTGGAAGCTTTCAGGGGAAATCCATAAATATATAGTAACAATGAAACAACCAAAGTGGGCATTGTGTCCTTGAGGTTTCAATGACATGTTTCTAGGAATAGTAAGTTACTCCAACCATAAACTACTTAGGAAACACTCTTGACAAAAGTTACTCTTGTCATAAAAAGGCATTTTCTTGGGCTTAATAAATAGGAGGTGATGAAGAAGGACTGGGGAGTCAGAGTCTTAACCTCAATACAATGACAAATGCTGTACAATATACACAAAGAAGGAATAACTTCATCCAAAGAAATATGAATCTTTTCCTATAGAGGTATGCTTTTCAAAACTTTCAAATGTTGCGTTCACTTTTATTTCCTTCCACAGTCAGATTAAACTTATTCTTGACATTCCATAAAGTTGACAATATTTTTTAATTACCAGAATGGAGAGTTTTGTATCCATGGAGAGAATGATTCTTGTTATTTGCCAAGAATGAGAGGGTATTAGGCCTTTCAGGGTAGGTAAACAGAATAGGAAACAAGTAAACAGGAGAACCTGAGAGATCCTAGCTTGTAAAGTGTGTATGTAAAGAAAAAATTACTGCAACTTTCCTGTGGATGAATTATAGCCAGTCCTAGTAAATTAGGCTTCTAAAATTCTATAATTTACATGTAACTTTCTGTTCTGTACTTAGATCAGTCATGAATTTTAAAAGGCTACAAAGTGGTGATGGCACAGGCTTTTCAGCATTCTCTGTGTTGAAACAACCTTTCTTCTGAAGAACACACATTTGTCTGTGTCCTAGAGGAGCTTTGATCTTCAAAGTAGTCCTTAGAAGACCAGGAGTTGGTAGGAAACCTCCTATGTTTGTCCACAACTTAAGGATGATGTGTCTGGTACCCAAATTAGAATGGGATTTTTTTTTAGTTAAACATACCTTTTATTTACTGAAAAATGATTTTTTGAGGAAACTAGAAGTGCTTGTCAATCAGCACTGGATTTAGTCTCTTACACCTTCAGATTAAAAAGAAATCAGGACAACTCTTTTTAAGTTAAAATGTTTTATTTTAAACCTTTGATCACTGTGATTTGCAGTGGTAACTTGTGGTGAACTGTAGCAAACTTAAATTTAGAATGACACAGGAAAGAAATTCTTTTTTTCAGGTTGAAAGAAATATTTGAAATAGCTTACTTCACTGAATATGCAAACACTTTCAGATCAGTCTGAAACCACTGCAATTTGACCAGGACATGTGAAGTCAGTCATTTACATAATTCTACACAAAACACAGCTTCGGGACTGGACAGCAGGATCTGATGCTCAACAGCTGCATAAATCTCAAGGTTTTAACATTTTAAGAGAAGCCTGGGCCAGGCAAGCTTCCTGTCTTTGTCTGATTCATGTTGTCAGATGCCAAAAGGCTCAGGAGGGAAAAGAAGACATATAGGTATGTGGAGAATATTCATACCATCTTCAGGCTTCTAATGAAGGTACCTAGTCTATGAGCCTTAGACAGGTTATGTATTCCATGGGGAGAGGTAAACTCCTAGTTCAGCTCTTAAATTGATTCTGAAATCTCCACTGACTGTAAAGCAGCCTGAGCAGAGCACTCAGATTTGGTACTCAGAAGTAGGAGGTATTAGATGTCTTCCTCATATTCCTCAAATGATATTAGGATGTTTTTGATAATATTTCCCCTAACAGTGAGCAGTGGCTCAACTAAAACCCAGGAGAAACTGGCATGCTGCTCTCCAAAAACATCTGGCAATACAACCCGTGGGAGGACTGCATGTTTCACACTGTACTGAATTTAAGCATCTCGATGAAGTCAAACCTGGGATACACATATAAAATCCAGTGAAACGTCTTTAATTGTTCTCATCTTTACAGAAGAAGGGAAAACAGACTTGAAGGGAGAGCTGGGAAGTGGGAAGGCAGGCTGCTAGCAGCAATTGCCAGCTGTGCTTATGCAGGAAAGGGCAAGAACCTTGTTGTGCCTTTATGAAAACCTGCGTTTAGAGCTGTTTAGTAAGGGGAGAGGCAGGAAGTGGAAGGAGTGGCTCCAGCAATTCTTAGCTGGATGTTTATAGCAAAGAAAGGGTAATTGTAACCATAGATTGAACTGCAGCTAAACGGAGCTAATTATAGTTGGCTGCCAGGCTATCTCTTGCACTTGTGATACACCCATTACAGGAGGTAACTGGAGCCTTAGGAGCAGAGCATATCTCCTTTTCTTTACACAGAATTTCCACTAATGAAGAAGCGACAGAAGAGCCTGCTGAAAAGTGAAATGTTAGCTCCTCAGCTGATGTAAATCACTGTAATCCCATTGAAGTCAACACTGGAGATTTAACATCGTGCTAATTGAAGTCAATGGAGCTAGGCTGATACACACCAGCTGAGGTAAATTCCCCAGTGGGTTTTTTCTAGCTTTACCAGCCTTTGGAGCCTGCACTCTGGTTTGAGTCACAGAGAAGCCTCATCTGTGCTGTTCAAACGAGGCTCCTTATTTAGAGCTGACCTTCCCTAAATTTCAGTTAGGCTGTTGAGACTGTTGGTTTCAATCCAGGTTCATCTCTACACTTAATTTGCAGGTTTTTTCTATCTTTTTTCTGGTCTTGTGGTAGCATTCCCTTGTGCTTGCAGATCTTTGTTTCTTTGACCTATGCTATCTAATTAGGTCTGATATATTTAGCTGTCACAGACTACAACAATCTGTAGCTGAGGTTCTGTTATTATTGATGGTAATATTGTACTGATCCCCAGATGGTTTTAAACAGAGTCTTATGAGTTCCTTTTCTGGTGTGTAAAGCAAATGCTCTGCCTATGGAAGACCTGCTGCCTGATTTGGTCTCTCCATTATTCAGTGATTTTTGAGCAAAATCTGTAGCAAATCATGAGTGTTCATATCCCATTCTCTGTAGCTAATGGCAATTTGTAGTATTTTGGGGGGAAATAGAATTGAAGTTTAAGGTGGAATTCTTGTAGGAGAAACTTTAATCAAGGATACTCATTGAGGTCTCCCTTCCACGAGGCTGTTATATATCTAAATAATTAAAACAATTTAGTCTTCTGATTTTTCTGTCAATAAGACACCAGTGGTAGAGACCCTTCCTTCCTGTGTTTTGGAGAAAATACTGTTACCAGCAAGTGAAGCAAGAGCCAGATTACATATATTTTTCTCAACAAAGCCACTAAAGTAGCTGGAGCTGTACAGACAAATTTCCTTAAAACAGCAAAGCCCAGGTATAATCTGAGCATCAAAATGTTTCTTTGCAAATGGTGAATGATGATAGGGCCTCTCCTTCACAGGTCTTTTTGGTGGTTCACTGCAGGTTGGTCCTGTTTATTCTTTTTGTGAGTCCTGGCAAAATAGATAAGCTGTAGATAGCTCCATCAGGACAGAACACTAGACTAGTGAAAAGGGAAATTATTTAGAGGAAAGTAAGGAACTGAACATCAACTCTTTGGCTGCAGAGGATTTCAAACCTAGATGCTCTCTTCTGCAGTGTACAGTTTAATCAGTGGGCTTTTACTTGAAAAGCATGTGAGTTGCAATGACTGTACCCACCTTTGGCACTCTTTAAAGAATTCAATTGCAAGCAAGAGACTCCAATGAAACCTTTGGCCCAGGTAAGGAGATGCTCAGTGACTTCTGAGATAGGAGCAAAGAACACCCAAATCACAGTTTTAGACACAGAGATAACTCATCCACTTTAGCCTTAATTTAGACATCTCTGTTATATTTAGCTTTTAACCTTGGAATGTTTTGGAAATAATTGAACTTCCAACATCCTGTGCAGTGGTGTGTGCATTAAGAAGAGCTTTAGGGGTTGTGTTATATGTGCTCATGGACACATGCAAATGCTGAATGGGTAGGTTTAAATTTCTGCCTTTTTGTGCAGCAAGTGTGAATATTGCCATGGATTTTAGAGTCACATGCAGGAAGTGTTCTTTGTCACCGCTGCCTGTATTTCTTAGGTTTTCTTTAAGGACATAAATGCTAAGAAGGTCACAGCAGCTGATTCAAAGAGCCCCTGCTGTGGGGTGCCTTGCACTGCTGATGAGGGCCTGTGTGCTCTCTTGGGGACAGAGGGGCTGCCAGATGCCACTAGGAAGAGACCTAGAAAGCTGGTAAGGAACCATAAGGCATGTGAGAAGCAGTTTGCTGAGAACAGAGCCTCCACAAGAAGCTTCAGGTTTAGCAGACACTTTTTCAGATGGGCAATACTGGTGTGAGCAGCTGCAGATGATATCTTCAAAAGCCAGTATGGGAGATGAGGGGGAGGGAGGAGAAAATTCTGCAGGCTGCTAAAACAATGGGAGAAGCCAGTCGTTAAAGTCAAATATTGTCTGAAAGAATGTTGAGAGTGCTCCTCCCTAATAACAAATGTTTTCTTCTTTGCTCCTTGGGCGAATTCCTGCTCTATTGCATCTTGTTATTTCTTTGTCCTTGGGGTATGATAGGTATCCTGCAAAGACAGGATACCTCTTGCTCTTGCTGCTGCATCTAGTTCTACCACAGGACCTGATTCTGTCTGCTGAATCTGTGGGAAAACTCCTATGGCCTCCCATCAGTGTAGGACTGACTGCTGGAAATGGCATTGCAGTGTAGAATCTTGCTGGCATCTTCCTAACTAGCAAAGAATTGAGTTTTGTTAGGCTGAGCACAATTTATCTGAAAGACAAAGGATTTACATGGACTGGTTTTCCTGATTTTAGCCTTTTTTTTTTTTTTTTTTTTTATATTTCCTTGTATGTGAGAAAATTTTACTGGGTGCAAAGCTGTCTGTTCTGGGCAGAAGGGAAGAGGCAGCCATTAAAGTCTACAAAGTCCTTAAAGCCTGTAGGAAGAGAGACAGCCAGTTCTGAGGTTTAGCCAGGAGGACCAGGAGATGCTGGCTTTGTCTCACTGGCACAGCTGGTGCCTGACAAAACCGCAGGCTGGCAGGTCTAGCATCTTACAACATGAAAGTTTTCCCTGTGCTGGCCTATTTGGAGATGGTCTGGGAAGGGGGACAGCATTAAGTGTCTTCCTTTGTAACTGTGTATATTGTGGGCAAAGAGAAGTGCCTGCAAAGTCTGTTCTGTTTGCCATGGGTTTGTGCTCCCACTGTGTTGTGACAGGCTGGCTTGCAGACAGATTCTGGCTTTAGTAAGAAGAGTCTGAAGTTTTCTTTGGGATACTGGAGTCTGGTTCTATACTGAAGCAATTCAAAGCTTCCAGCTGGAAGAAATATGTCCAAGGCCGTGCTTTGCTACAGCCTTTTCTGTCTCAGTCCCTGCCTTTACAGTCCACAAATGCAGATGTGTAAGCAAGTTATGTCTGCAGTCCTAAGAGCAGTGGGGAGAGCTGTCTGACATGGCTAGCTTTGTTCCCTTCAGCAGCAACAAAATAAAATGTAAGAATGTCTGTTGCTCTGCTGTAAAATTGTTTCCAATCTTAACACCCTGTTTTAAGAATAATGCCTTGTTACAAAACACTTAATGAGTGGACATCAAGTGCCCATTACTCACCAGCCTTGAATACTCATTTCCATTCCTTCTTTAGTTGATGTAATGCTGCCTGATTTCTGGAGCAGTTGTTAGCAAAAATCAAGGTTGAAAAACCTGATGTCCAGTGTAGAGCAGGCTTCCTTACTCTTGTCCTTTTCCTCATTTGACAAGATGTGGGTTTCCTTGAATTCCTGAGCCACTCAGATAAGCAGAGAAAGGCAGTATTCCACCCAATGTGAGCCTTGTTTTCAGAACAGATTAATTTTGTGGATGGAGCTCTATTCACTTGCATCACTAGAGAAAACTCTAGCCTTTGGGACCATTTATGTCTGCTGAATCTTCTTGTTCAGGCTCTAGCAGAGTCCTGCTGAGACAAAAGCTGTGGCTCAGTGGACTCTGGTTACCATGTCCTCTTTAGTGGAGCCATAAGGTGCCTAGGATCATATGGACTCTCCTGGAGGGGCTCTGCTCATCTAGGTGAGCATGGTCATCCCCTGAAAAAACTCCCCAAAAGAGGTGGTGGAAACATTTCTCTCCAGAGATATGCCATGTTTCCATAGAGATGAAGCCATCTCAAAGTATCTATATATGTTTTCCATGCTTACTGACAATGGTGGAGTAGATACAGGTGAAAAACACTCTCAGTTCCCTCTTGTGCATTCAGTCCCATGCTCAGGCACCACTAAAATCTATGCCAAGAGGCAATTCAGGTTAGGAAAGGGATATGCCATTTTTCTCTACCTCTGCTTCTTGTCACATTTTGTTAAACGCGGTCATGTAGCATGTAATGAAGACATCTGTTCGTTTTGTAGGAAACTGTGAAAAAGCGCCTGCATTTGCCTTGTGCCATCTGTTGCCATTCTGATAAACAGTTGAAAGCTCTGGCAAACATAAACAAAAACAGTGAGCTTTGGTGAGAACTGCACCATTTTCTTTTTGGTGCTCTGTATTTGAGCCTTTCCTTTCCATGCGTTAAATATTTGAGGCTCTGATCTGCTGCAAGGAGAGCTGATGCTTGGCAAAGGCTGCAGTTCTTCTGGCCGTGTCCCTCCCCTGAACTCGAGGCAGTAAAGGAGAAGCAGGAGGTCCTGAGCTCCTGGAATGATGTGAAATGCTGCCTGTGCCACCTGGATAGCTCAACTTTCCCCTTCTAAAATGTGTGCCTCTGAGTGGAAACTTGGAATCAAGGAAATGATTTGGGAATGTACTACTGATCAGGAGGGATTTAGATATATTATGCAGGATTATTATTTTTCCAGAAGTCTCTCTTGTGAGAAAAGGTTCTATGTTATGGAATATATTGAAAATAAGTAGCTTATAATGGATTTCTGAAGACTCAATGAAGATGAAACACTATTACTGTGAGGGAAGACAAAAAAAGGTCACTATTGTGAGGCCCATGATGTCAGAGAAGCACAAGACAATGCTGGATAGGAGGAGACAGTGGCCAGTTAAAAGCAGACTGTGGAGGAAGAACATGTGCAAACTTTTGCGTGTGGCTTTCAATGCAAGAGCATAGAGCAGTTCTCAAATATTACTATATAAACATTTTTCTTTTTTTTTTAAGACCAGAAGTACTTGCACAGAACTCTTTAGCATGTGTTACTTTGCATACAGCAGACTGAATCTACAGAAATAGTTCCTATGAAGGGGAAAAAAAGACCTCTGTTGACTTCTTATGCTACATACTTACTAAATATTTTGTTTTCTAGTGACAGTGCATTTTTGCTGACATATGTAGACTGCACCAGTTAACAGCTAAATTACCTTTTGTATCTTTCTGCCTCAGTTGAATATCAAGCGGGCAATGCTGAAGGCTAAAACCAAACTGTACTGCTCTAACAATTATTAAAATTCATGTCTGATAAAATAACTTTTTGCAAAGAAGTTTCATGCATGATGTCTAAGCCTGTATCATGTTTTCCTCGGGACTGTTCTGACAAGGAAGACTATATGAGTACACAGTGGCAGAAAATACAAAGTTAGGGAAAGATCATAGGAGAAATAACACATCTTCTTTTGAGACAGGCCATGAAACTGAAATTAAAAAGTACTCTAATGCATACTGACAGGGAGTGGAGACACAACTCACATTGCAGCTACAGCTGTTCATAAACCAGCTAGTTATTTTTAGTTGTGTTTCCTTAGGAAGCCAGGATTACAAGCACAGGGGTGGGGGGTGTGTGTTTGTGTGTTTGTGTGTGCACACATGTCTCTGCCTGTGCACTGTCCTTACAGCTTCTAAATCTACTGCTCCCTTCCAGCAGTGGGGGAGTGATGCTAGTTTGCCTCCTGAGAGGTTTCCTGCGAGTGAATGGGAAGGTAAGTTTGACTGCATCCCTTGTTAGGAATGAAGGCATTTGCATGGCTAGAGACTAGAATAACACCCCAGCTACCAAAAAAAAAAAAACAAACCCAAAACAAAAACCAATCCCAAAACCAAATAAAAAACCCCAAACCAAAACAAAACAAAAAAAAAAAACGACAAAAAAACCCCACCCCAAAACCAAAACTTGGGAAGGAAGGTCTGTCATCTTGTTACACACAGGAGAATTTGGCTGCAAAGCACCAAGTTATAGGAAAACAGGTTTCAACAGTTCCACTGCTTATGGAACAACTTTTGAGGAGGTGGAACTTCTGGCAAAAACTCCTCTTTGGCAGCTTCAGTGGACTCTACTCCTCTGGGGACCAGGTGGGGAAAATGAAGCACAGACACAGCAGTTGGTTACACCAGCTCTTGGGAATGGAGCTGCCAGGGGCTGGAGTTTCCTTTTCTGAGAAGACATAACTTTTGGGGGGAAAGGGTGGCAAACAAAACAGGCAAAGGTAATGTCCTTCAGTGGTACATAGATCAGAATATCTTAATTTTTATTTTAATTTCACAGTGTTTTTTAAGTATGTGAAAAAATGTACATTCTGATAAACATTCTGAGAGTCAAAATGCCATTGGAAAGATTTGCTTCAGAAAAATTTTCAGCAAAACTGTATGTTTCTGCAAAAGGTTAATTTTTATGTAAAAATGTTTTTTTGTTTTTTTTTTGTTTTTTTTTTTTTTGGTGTTAAAAAAGAGCCTTGTCAGAAAGTGTATTCTTGGAGTCGAGCCAATTTCAGCATCAGATGATAAATCAATCTGTACAATTACAGCTCTAACAGGGATTAGGTCGCAGTAAAGCCCGTGAGTACTCAAGACTTAATTAGCTCACTGAAATCAGTGTGACTCTATATTGACTTGGTAAGTCTTGAGTCAAGCTCTGAAGGTTTGATGGGCAGAAGGACTGAGTGATGTCATACCTGAATTTTAGTGATGTCTCCCCAGATTGGGCTGCCTGTCATGACTCTCATGGAGCCTGGGAAGGGTCAGCTGCTGTTCTCACAGAAGCTGTATAATTCCTTTATTTTAAACTCCACTTGTCCCCTGTTTAATAACAGCCTTAGTGCCTGGATCTGAGATAGGATACAAAACATCCCTCTACCCAGGGGATATGGAACCCTCATTTCTCACTTGAGCCATTAGATTTGGAGATTCTTCTTGGCTCATTCTCTTAGAGCTCTTCTGTTTTGCATGGGAATAATTAAGTTGATATTGTCATAGGGGTCACTCTGGAGACTTATGGAAGGGGAATTTATAGGACTATAACCTCCTTGTAGACGATAACCTTTGTAGACTCTTTGATAAACTGAGTAGCAGTATCTATACATGAGGCAGGAGGTCCTGGCTTTGGCTGAATTCCAGCTTTGCCCTCTCTCTTCTCTCATGGTCCTAATGCAGGGACCAAGCCAAGGATATGTGAAGTTTCCATGCTTCCAACTGGATCAAAGATACTTGATTCTTTGTATTTTTTTTTCACATGGTCCACGAACAGATGGCCCAGCTGCATATCTGCACATCTTGATGAGGAGACATGAGTTCCAAGCTGTGTTACTGTATTTCTGTAAGTGATTTTGAACAGGTTTGATAAGAGACTTCAGAAGAAGCCCAGCCTGTGGGAAAGGAGGGGGAATTTGTATCCTGTCTTCCCACATTCCAGCCAAACACACTTATCACTAGGTTAGAAGTTAAACCTAGAGAGTGTGGACCTTCCAGTTTTTGGCCAGGACCCGGTACAGGTCTGTTCTTTGCTTTACATCTCAAATGCTTTCTTAATTGAAGGGTTCTTTCCTGCAATTAAAAAAAAAATTAAAAGTCACAAGTTGTTTTTTTACCCTGTTACCTAACTGGGTTATATTTGGCCCTATTTTGCTCATGTGTGGGACTCTAAGGGGGCAACCACTAAGTTGCCCAGGGAGGCTGTGGATACCCCCTCAAGTTCAAGGCCAGGTTGGATGGAGCTTTGAGCAACCTGATCTAGTGGGAGGTGTCCCTGCCCATACAGGGGGGTTGGAACTAGATGATTCTTAAGGTCCCTTCCAACCCAGACCATTCTATGATTCTATTTAATTTTGTTCTGTGAGTTTTTGAGTCCTCTCCCAGTGTGTTATGTGCTGCCATCAATCTATGGCTCTCTGGATGAGAAATATTGGGATCTGGTTTGTGTAAGGCAAATGAGATGGTGTCAATCTGCTCAACAGTATAAAGACTCGGACTGTTCTAGTAGTGTCCCAAAGAGCTGACTTTATGTCCTTAAGTTAACTTTATTAGCAGAAATACAGGCACCTTGGGACTTGAGGTGCCTGAGGGCTAGGTCACAATGCTCTGGGAGTTTCTAACATAAAGTGGTTTACAGATGAAGCAAGAACAGATAGAGGGAGTGAGGGGAAGTAATCAGTGTGTAACCTGTATCAGTGGAGGTTGGGCTCTTGAAGCCTCTGCCATGTGCTTTTTCCTGTTCTTCTTGAGTACCATTTTGCACCTGGCCCAGCTCCCGGATGTGCTGGTTAATGCTGTTTGTCTCTGGGATCAAAAGCCTATGATGGCTTTGGTAGAATGGAAAGGGGCACGTAAAGCATAATCTCTGCTGTATCTGAAAGTGAAAGCCCTTTGCAGGGGTGGTAGTAGAGGGCAGGAGGTCACAACACTGAGATCAGCAGCTCAGGCAGTTTTCACAGTCCATTTATCTAGGCTGTACTTCATCAGTTTCTCTATGAAGATCTTTATGGGAGACTGTCAAAAGCCTTAGTGAAGTCAAAATAAACCACACCACTGCTCTTCCCTCATCCACCAAGCCTGTCACCTCATTGTAGAAGGCTGTCAGATTGGACAGGTGTGATTTAGCCTCCTAAACTCTATGCTGACTACTCCCAGTCATCTTCTTGTCTTTCATATGCTTGAAAATGATTTCTGAGAGGAAGTTCTCCATCACCTTTCCAAGGTTCAGGGTAATGCTGGTCTGCCTGTAGTTCCCCACACCTTCTTCCTTGCCCTTCTTGAAGACAGGAACATCTTTTGCTTTCATCCAGTCCACAAGAAATTCCTATCTTCTCATGACTATCAAGAGTGTCCTTGTAGTGACACTGGCCACCTCCCAAGTGTCCATGGATGCATCCCTTTAGGTCCCATGGACTTTTTTGTCCAGTTTGTTTGAATGTTCTTTGAACTAATAATTCTCTACCGAGGGTAAGCTTGCTCCAAATTTTCTTACTGACCATATGGACCATGGGTACCTGAAGATCACTCTTTGCAATGAAAACCCAAGCAAAGAAGGCATCAAGTTTCCCAAGCTGGGATTCCATGTTCCCACCTATGGGAGCTCCATGTCTTTGCTGCTGACAGGAAAAAGAATGGAGGTTAGTTGTGAATCTTAAAATAAGGTGTTTAACTGAAGGAAAATAGGTCATGATCTTTTGATCATTTTTTTTTTTTTTTTTTTGGTAGATGAGAACTCTTTTATGTTGCCTCCCTGACAGCTGTGAGTGTAAGTGGCAAAAGACCAAAATGTCTATTAGCCTAGTTATGCCTTACATGCAGCAAAGCAGCTATTAACACAAAAGAGAAACCCCCTCTGGTCCATCTTTTGCATTCTGTTATTCATTCCAGTAAACAATATGGGAAAGTTTTACCAGGTAACTTTGTGTCTGAGGCAACAAATCACAGCGAACAGATTGATGGTGAGTTAGCAACTAGGAGGAAAGAAAAGGGAAAAAAACAACACCCTTCAGCTATAATGTTTCTGAAAGTTAACACGTCCCATCAGAGGTGTAAATGATATGGGGTCTGAGGGCTGCTGGGTTTCCAAATGCTTTGCTGCAATCTTGGGCTGGCAATTAATCACTTTCTGTGCCTTTTTGAGTTTTCCTCTGAACAATGTTCTTCCTCAGAAGCTCATTAGGCATCAAAACCTGTCATGTCTACACATGTTTTTCTTGCACCTCATTAAGAGTTTATTGATTGTTGGCTTCTACCCCTTTCAGAATTTGCTTTAGAAAATTAATTTCAACCATGAGTGCAGTTTAATGGAATGCTTTGTCAATGCCTGATAATGACTTGCTTAGTTAAAATCATTTAAAAGTTTTCATCATATTTATTTTGCCCCCTGCAAAACACAAATCATCTTCAGCTGAAGCAAAAACAGAGAGAAACCTCACCTTGATAAAAATGTATAATATTGTCTTAGAACAGATGAAAGCCTGAAGTAGTTTCAGAAATGCAAGAAAACTTCATAATTGCCATTGATCAATTTGTAACAAGCGTATTTTGTGGCCACCAGATTTTTCTTGCTATATGAGATTTGTCAATATAGTAATTCCATTGAGGGAGGAACAAAGGCTAAGCAATTAACTTTTTTTTTTTTTCTTTTTTTTTTTTTTTTTTTCAGATTAGCTTTGGTAATTAGGGACAATTTTTCACTGGTAGGTTATTAATTATTCAGGTCTCATGGGTTTCTTTTAATAGGAAACATTGGCAAGTTCTCTCTGCAGTCATGAACAAACTTTTCCTGTGTTACCAGCCAGTGAAGTCAGATCTACTTTTGCTCAGTAAGAAGGAAAAAGAAAAAAGGTTATTTACCCTTAGCAGTTCCTTGATGCTAACCATAACCCATTATGGTTAGTGCATATAGTGAAGGGTAGGCATGGAGGACCAGATTTGCCCAGGGTTTCTAACTGCTTTTGGAGGCTGATAATTACCTAATGAGGGTCTCAGAAGTGCCCACATAATGGAGGCATAAAGATTCTGTTGATTCCATGCTGGAATCAAATAGAAACAGAGCATCAAACCTTTTGATGTACTTTTAGCAGTGAGATTACACCATCTCCTCCTGGAGGATGTAGCCCTAAGGATCTTCTTCCCAAAAGACCCTCTCTTGACTGACAAGATAAGAGGTTTGCCTTATTTACCCACTCTCATTGCTGGCTGCTTGTTCCTGACTCCTGCTGTTATCACCAAGGTTTTGTAGACCTCTTTTGGTTGTGTCAAATTTTTTGGGGGGGACAGCAGATTATCTAGTTCAAGCCCCTGGCTTAGAGTTGAGTGAACTAGAGGAGTGATTTAAGTGCTGTGTCCAGTCAAGTTTGAGTAACTTCAGGAATGGAGACTACACAATTATTTTTATGTTTTTGTAATTTCTTTTATTTCTTTTTGTGCCTGTCACCCCTTTATCTCACTGTCATCTTTTTGTCTCCCTGTCAGACATTCATACACATTGATAAGATTCTCCTGAGTCCTTTCTTGTCTAGGCTTGGCAATCTTGGCTTTTTCAGCCTCACCTCATATGTAGGTGAAGGGTGAATTTGAATCTGGCTTCACCATCAAGAATAAGCTTGTGAAAAGCATTCTAAGGATATCTGATAGCTGGAGCTTAAGCTGCTGGTTTCCCAGAGCTCTCTGTTCAAGCCTTGGTGGTTTTTTTTTTACCTTTCATCCCCAAGGTAGAAAGACTAATAGTGAACCTGACTAGATGGGCCTTTCTGATCTTCAAAGCTTCAGATGGAGAAGTTTCCTTCTCATCTCTGATGTTGGTTGAGATATGCTGCATGCTTTATGTGGTTTTCTCCTTCCAGCCTCCCACAGGTAATGATACCCCTCCACTGTCTTGGCCCATTGGATTGACCCATCTGTCTTACTTAATTAATTAGAGATTGACTGGGTGAGATTCAGACTTTCAATTTATTTTAAATGAGGCAGGTTAACCTGCAATCTGTGATCTCCCATAGTCTACCAAAAACCAACATTTTAAGTTCCAAGTAAGCAATACAAATCCATTCAACCACCACACCAAGAAAAAAATCTACAGATACATTTGTGGTGCTAATTGTTCTGCATATCACCAGAGGAGAGATACTTAAATTGTTTTCAATTATGAGATATGTTATCTATATAGTTTTGAAACCATTTAAAATTTAAATAAACTTTAAAAAAAAAAATGTGGGCAAGTGTTTTGTTTTGTGGAACAGATAGGCCAGTTGGTCTCCTGATTTTATATTCTAACTTCTTGTGTGTTGAGCTTTCCCTGCTAATTCCTGCACACAAGTCTCTTGCCTTGTGGCTCTTTTTCAGGGATTCACAGCCCATTGCCTAATCTGATAACATTTGCCTGAGGTAGCTAATTGTCTGTCCTGGTCCTGGGGTGGTCTTTGACTTGACAGAGTCCTCTTCAAGCAGGATGAGTAGCCACCAGCTGCTCCCTCCTGTTAGTTTGGTTCTGGTTATGCTGGCTTCTGTTCAGCTCATACCAGCGTGTGTAATGAAATTACCACCTGTCACTTCTGTGTTTCTGGGCTGGACAACCCAGCATCAGACAACCAAGTTCAGTCTCAGTCTTGCTGCAGCCAGTGGCAAAGCTACCATCAACCTCAAGGAGATAAGGAGTTTTCCTTGGTATTCAGTGAGGTACTATGGAGTTATGGAGATACCTATCTACAACCCATTGTTTTTCTGGCATTAGAAACTGGGAACTGTCAGACAGGCAGCACAGGGAGCTATGTGGCCAGTCAGTCCAGTCTCTCTCTGGCCTTTATCAGGGAGAAGCTCAGGGGCCTTGATGGATGACAATGACTGGGTTGGTAATGCTACTGATTTAAGTGTAATATGTGGATAAGGGCTATGGGTGGAATCCCCCTTCTTTTTACAAGTGCCAGGCTTGCAAAAACGTTCAGGGTTCATATTTCTTATTGCAGTTGGTGGGATTCTGGTTCTATAAAGGTCTTTATAGATCAGGTCTCCTACTAGGGATCTTCTGCAGAGTAAAAGAATAAGTTTAGGGCCTGTGGGCAGGTTGGATGTAAAATACCTACTGTTATGACCATGAATAGGCATAGGCTCTGCCTTGAGAGTTATTATCATGCACAGACTGCTATGTTCCCAGGTCTCAGGCTGTTACAGGCACCACTCACTACACCTTTCATGAAAGGCAAGAGTTCTAGCTTAAAAGTAGTTTGATTTATTTAATCTGCTGTTCCCATTAGCAGGCTATTTCAGACCCTAATTGCTGTAGTGGTTAGGAACCCTCTTTTCATTTCCAACCTAAACATATTCATGGCCAATTTATATTCAATTGTTCTTGTGCCAGTATTGCCCACTAACTCAAATAGTTCTTTTGTCTTCTGGTGTTTATCCTCAGGATAGATATGTAGAGAGCAGTCTTCCACCTTTCACCAACTATTTTGCTAGTCTAAACAAGCTGAGCCTCCTTGGTGTCCTCTTGTAAAACTAGTTCTTCATCCTGACTGATCTTCATCTCTTATCCAGTTTGAAGTCAGCTGTACTCACACAGATCCAAACCCAAAACTTTTTCCTACCTCTAGTGGCTGTAGCATCTTCCTGACTTCAGGAAATGGTTCACTCTATGGACCCAGTCGCCAAGCATTACCATTATCCTCATGTGTCACTGTTCTTTGTATTTCTCTAGGCAGAAGATAGTTGAATAATCCGGTTCCATTGTTAGAAGTATTTGTGAAGAACAGCAGCCATATGTCCTGCTGTAGCAAAACTTCTGTATTTCATTTGTGTTGCACTATGGCTAATGCAGAGACTTTGCTTTAGGCTTATTTCTCTCATGTGGTGTTCTTGATCTCTGCCTCCTGTCTCCTCTCCTATTTTTTTTGGCAGTGTGAAGCCCTTGAGAGGGTAGTCAATAGGATGGTGTGTAAGAGCAATCCCTGCTTTCTTCCTGACTTTTCTTCCTGTCTGCCAGCACAGTTGTATTCAGCTGTAGGATCATATTGAATATTTCCAGCTGCTCTGACATCTCTCAGCTTTTCAGAAATCTGAATTTTCTCCTTGCTGGCAGAGATTTATATGCCTTTTGTTAGGCCTTGGTCTTCATCAAACAAAATATCAGCGCTATGTTCTGTTTTCATGATGAAGAGTGACCCTACTGGGAGAACATCAGTGAAGATCTGAGCTAAAACTGGTAAGCTTTGAGTGTTTTGTTCACTGGTCTTGGCAAGACTCTGGAACAGTTCCCTGCAGGTCTAATTATTTTTACTAGACAAACTCCTATTGCAATGAATAGGAAGTTTGGACTGTACCATGACTTCAATGGACTTTATGTTGTAAGACTGTCATGTTGGAATAATTCGTAACGCACCATGAGAAGGGACTGTGAGAGGAACGTGCTTGCTGGTGTGTTGTGTATAACCAGGGCTATCCTCTAGCAATAGTTCCAAGGTCACATTCTGACTGTATATTGTTTTAATTTGCAGTGTCTTGGCAGTGCAAACAGTCACATTTGCTAGTGTTTTAGAAGAAGAAGGGAAATTAAATATGCAAGAGTATTAGAGTACCATTTAGCATTTAACATAAAACCACAAAATTAAGGCAATCCAGACATATGCCTACTTCTCTGTCTTATGTTTGCATCAACATGCCCTTTAGTTTCAGCTCTAAGACATCTACCACTTTGAAGGGACAATTCCATGAGTTTGGGGTGATTAAGAGTAATTGAAAAGTGATTTAAGGATGGATTGTGGTGCTAGTAATATGCTCCAAACCTGTTTCTTTATTTCTTCTTTTTTCCTCTTAAATTACACCCTAACATCAGAACCATGGGTAGGACTGGCTTTACTCACAGAGCCTGATTTACAGGAGGTCCATGTGTCCGTGGGGGTCAGGGTTAATATGGTAGAGACTGGAGAGTGTTTATTTCTGGCTCTGACAATGGCTTTTCTTCATTAGTCATGAGCAAGTTATTTCTATTCCTTCAGCCTCTCTTTCTCTCCCACTTTCTTTATTCCAATTTTTTGAGACCTGGTAGGGGTGTGCAAGAGTATGAAGTTCCCAAAACATTGCCTGCCACTTGGTAACCCGTGCAACATTTGGAGTGTTTCTGTCACAAGTATTACTCTTTTCATGCATTCCTGGATCTCATCTTTGGAAAGGTCTTTTTTTCTCATCCTGCCAAAATGTAGCATAGAGACAATTAGGCTGGTTTGTATTACTGGGAGGGGAAGAGAGAATTTTCTGAGATCTGTTACAGAAATAAAGTTCAATTTCTGTGCTGTTAACTTTTCAGTGAAACCTCCTAAATTTCTGTGCTCAAAAAGAAGTTTTTTTATGAAGCAGTGGTTCAGGTCAAAATGTTTTTCACCTCAAAAACTTCTGGAAAGAGATGCTTAGCCAGCTTTCCAATATAGTAACTTGTATAGTTTATATAGTTCAGTAAAGATGTATCTGTCCATTATAATTTAGATACCAAGCTGGTAGTTCAAGCACCACATATCCTATCTCTGCTGAATGGTGAAAGCTTTATTAACAGAATAACAAAACACAAGACTCCAGACGTTGCATCAGGGGAGTACTTTAGAATAGTTAAAAGTTGCTCTATATTTCTGTTTCCATGGGCACCCCCCCAGTTACCATTACCCAACCCCAGGGATTATTGGCCCAATAATTAATTCATTATTTTACAAATAAAGGGTGTAACATATCAGGGTGCTCCTCTTATATGAGACAGTGCTACATTATAGCTTTCAGATTACTTACTTGCTGAATGTACAAAGTTAAGGTAGTTTCACTTTGGTATGTTAGTCAATAACTTCAATGAGTGGAGGATGTGGGAAGAGAAGAAAGAAAACTAAAAAACCCCTTCCTCCTGTCTGATCCTCTGCACAGGAGTTACACTGGTAAAAGCCAATGTAGAATAGTCTGTGCAGAGAAAGAGCATCTAACAAGGCTGTTGACAACCAGGATCGTGAGAAAATAGTAACGGGTTGTTTTAATCAATACAGGAGGAGGGGTAATTGATTTTAGGGATAGCAAGGGGTTGCTGAGCCAATAATTAGCCACCTTATCAAAGTTATCTGGTAAAACCATGGATTATGCTGGACTCAGAATCCTGGCTCTTTGAGGAGCGTTGATGTCTGAATTTTCCTCTCCCCCTCTGCCCCAGTTGTTGCCCTTTGTTCTTTTTCAGAGGCCAAAGGATTCACTTGTGGCAGGACAGGAGGCAGAGCCAGAGCTGTGCTGGAAATCTTTGTGCTAAGTTTCTTTTATGCTAAATTTCCCTACATTAGGAGGGGTGGGGAGGATTACAAGGTGAGTGCAAGAAGATTAGCAAATAGTTTTACGTTTTGCCATCCTTCCTGTCTTTGCCTGTCCTCCAGTGTCTCCAGTCTGTCTAGAATGCTTAAAGAATCCTTGTTAAAGGAGGTGGTACCTCTTCTCAGGGCAGGAATATTCAGTTGTGTGGTCATTACTGAGATGGCTGAAATAAATTGCTGTAGTTTGAGGAGTTCTGAAGCACTGTCTTTATCCCTCTGGCAAACTTGAGCCATTTCTGCAAACACTTGACCATCCAGCTCATAGTGCAAATTAATCTCTGGGCTAGACAGAGGACTGTATTTGGAAACAATATTTTGTGTTTTAAGATAACGAGTCCATTCCACCAGTGCTCTGAATGAGATTATTCTGTACTCTACCAGGATTACAATTTATTTGTGCTATACTATTGTGCAGGATTCTCATAAAAGACCAAAACCCTTTCAGATTTGGAGAAACCCAGATAACAAGAAAGTTCATTTCCTGTTTAGGGCTGAACATTTTTCATCAGTTTCTTTTCAGAAAAATTTTTCTTTGCTAAACTGAATACGTATGTGGAAAAATCTATTGAGAAGACAGAAAGATGCTCAGCATTTGCAAGAAAGAAAATGCATTTAATCTTGTTTTACGACTGGTAAATTCAAATATGATAGTACTGAATGAGCCAATCAATATCTTTCTGTAAGTCTGTGGCAGAGCCAGGATCTCAAGTTTACTGCTCTAAACCTTAATTCCAGAGTTTTAAACACAAGCTCATTTGTTCCTCCTTTATCCTTTTAAACATGATTGGATTTTACTATTTCCATGGACCTTACGATGGTGAAGTGGGTAAGAGTGTGGATGAACTGTGACAGCTATGTTAATTGTATCTGTATCCCTGGCTTTCCTGGTATTTATGAAGACCATTCAAACCTGGGTCTGGTTTCTTTAGCTATGATAAAGGTAGTGCTGCCACCTCAGTTTTGCTCTGTTCCAGAAGTGCTATGTGCTGTCATTTTGGTTACTGACCACTCAGGGCCAAGACCTGTGCTTGTTAATTGACACTTTTAAAAACTAAGGATTATTTGCACGTTAAAGCACTACATTTGCAGGGTCTGAGGCAATGTCATTTGTGAAAGCCTGGAGCTGGGGTAAGGTCTTGCCATAGCACGGTTTTTGCACTTTTTTTTCCTTTTTTCTTGTTTTTTTTTTCTTCTTTTTTTTCTTTTTTTCTTGTTTTTTCCTTTTTTCTTGTTTTTTCTTTTTTCTTTTTTTCTTTTTTCTTGTTTTTTATTTTTCTTGTTTTTTTTCTCTTTTTCTTTTTTCTTTTTTCTTTTTTCTTTTTTCTTTCTTCTTTCTTCTTTCTTTTTTCTTTTTTCTTTTTTCTTTTTTCTTTTTTCTTTTTTCTTTTTTCTTTTTTCTTTTTTCTTTTTTCTTTTTTCTTTTTTCTTTTTTCTTTTTTCTTTTTTCTTTTTTCTTTTTTCTTTTCTTTTTTCTTTTTTCTTCTTTCTTCTTTCTTCTTTCTTCTTTCTTTTTTCTTTTTTCTTTTTTCTTTTTTCCTTTTTCCTTTTTCCTTTTTCCTTTTTCCTTTTTCTTTTTTCTTTTTTCTTTTTTCTTTTTTCTTTTTTCCTTTTTCCTTTTTCCTTTTTCCTTTTTCTTTTTTCTTTTTCCTTTTTTCTTTTTTCTTTTTTCTTTTTTCTTTTTTCTTTTTTCTTTTTTCTTTTTTCTTTTTTCTTTTTTCTTTTTTCTTTTTTCTTTTTCCTTTTTTCTTTTTTCTTTTTTCTTTTTTCTTTTTTCTTCTTTCTTTTTTCTTTTTTCTTCTTTCTTTTTTCTTTTTTCTTCTTTCTTTTTTCTTTTTTCTTCTTTCTTTTTTCTTTTTTCTTCTTTCTTTTTTCTTCTTTCTTTTTTCTTTTTTCTTGTTTTTTTTTCTTGCCTTCAGAGAAGTTCTTTTGCAAATTGGCATGTGCTGAAGGTAGGAACAGTGGCTGTGGTGCCAATTTTAGGTTAGAGTGCTGCAATGCTGTTCACAATCCATTAACCAAACAGAGACTTAAGGAGCCTTTGGACTTCTTGACCCTAACCAATCTCTTACAAAAAATTCTCTAAGCTAATCAATGAAGCAGAAGAACTTTGAAGTCCTTCCATCTACCCACTCTTTAGTGTTTTTAATCCAACACTACAAGGAGAGTGATTTTCTCCTGCTCTTAACATAAACTCTGATAACCCTCTGAGCTGTGTTTCATGCCTCTTGCTAGGATGCTGCTCTCCCAGACATTATTTTCCAAGACTTCAGTAATACACAGTTCTGTTAGTAGACAGTGCTAGACCTGACAAACACATTCAGACATTTGGAGCTTAAAAGCACCTGACTAGCCCCGGCAGTAGGTGAGATTGTCACATGCACAGCTGTAACAATATGAAAATTCTTTGTGAGCAGTGGATTGTCTTCCTGTGGATGCAAAAGCAAAAGGGACATGAATTATGTGTAAGCACTGATAGGCTTGAAGCCCAAGAGAAGGGATGACTAAGTCGTATCTCTGCTATAGATAGACATAATGAAAAATCCCAGGTTTCCTGGGGACACAGAGAAGATCCCAGTGGTTTTGGCATTAGGAGAAGGCCCATCAAACAGCATTAGCAGACTAATTAAGTGTGCAGCTTAAACTTAATTTTCCTGCTAGCATTAAGACGGATTAAACATTATTCATTTTGTGATGTCCTTGGTTCTCAGTTAGTATTTTTCACTTCTCTTCCCACCTTGTCATTTTGTTTCAATCAGTAACATTACTGTTTTGAGTTTAGAAAATGCGCCTGGGCAGGATTTAAAAATAGGATTTTCTGAGCAAATCTTCATAACTTACATCACCTGGGTTCCTATTTCTCATAGGAAAAGCACTCCTTCTTTTAATGAAATAGGTTAATTATGCAAAGCGTGAACATAGTGGGTAAGCAGAGAAAATCTGCTAATCTGTAAATGAGGAGGAGGAAACATTTTATAAGGTGCAGTTTCTGCACTGCTCTGTCTCTTTTCCTGCCATGCAAACTGTGCTTTGGCACCAGTATGAAACTGCAGAATACCAAATACGTTGATTTGCCTTTCTGCTTTGTTTTCTGACACATATGTCCATTTGCAGTGCAAATATACAGTACGGTCTTACAGAGAATCAGGGAATGGGAGCTGCAGCCTTGTGCCCTCAATCTTAATACTTCTCCTTATAACTGAGAGACTCAGGTATTTGGAGGTAAGGAGTGAATTTTTCTTTTTTTTTTTTTTTCTTTTTTTTTTCTTTTTTCCTTTTTTCTTGTTTTTTTCTTTTTTCTTTTTTCTTGTTTTTTCCTTTTTTTCTTGTCCTTTTTTCTTTTTTTCTTCTTTTTTTTCTTTTTTCCTTTTTTCTTGTTTTTTTCTTTTTTCTTTCTTCTTTTCTTTTTTCTTCTTTCTTGTTTTTTCCTTTTTTCTTGTTCTTTTTCTTTTTTCTTCTTTTTCTTTTTTCTACTTTTTTTCCTTTTTATTTTTTCTTTTTTTCCTTTTTTCTTTTTTCTTTTTTCTTGTTTTTTCCTTTTTTCTTTTTTCTTTTCTTTTTTCTTCTTTCTTGTTTTTTCCTTTTTTCTTGTTCTTTTTCTTTTTTCTTCTTTTTCTTTTTTCTTGTTTTTTTCCTTTTTATTTTTTCTTTTTTTCCTTTTTTCTTTTTTTCTTTTTTCTTGTTTTTTCCTTTTTTCTTATTCTTTTTCTTTTTTTTCTTGTTTTTTTCCTTGTTTTTTCTTTTTTTTCTTTTTTCTTTTTTTTCTTTTTCTTTTTTTTCTTTTTTTTGGAGGTAAGGAGTTAATTTTTCTTTTTTTTTTCTTTCTTCCTTTTTTCTTGTTTTTTTTTCTTTGCTTTTTTTCTTTTTTCTTGTTTTTTTCTTTTTTCTTTTTTTCTTTCTTTTTTTCTTTTTTTTTTTTTCTTCTGAGAAGCCACCTTGGATTTTTATAATTATTTAAGTAGTCTTGAAGTGCTGAATCTTGCTCTGCCAGTAGACCCAGATCCTGCAAATAAATGCCCAGATGCTGATTGCACATGCAGTGGGAGTTTGACTGACTTGCCTAACAATAGGTTACACGGGATCTGTCCCCTGGGACTTGAACTCTGGCATTCTGTCCCAGGGGTTTGGTGGTCTCTTCAGTACACCAGGAGGTGAAACTCCTGGACATCACACTAATACTTGTGTGTTCAGTAACAGAAAGAGTGTCCTCTTCAGACTTTGACTTCTAGGCATCTGTACACTAATCTTTAATTACATGGTCATGTACTGCCTTTACACCTGAGTCTCTAGGGAGATTAGCAATTATAAAATATCTGAAAAAGAAGAAAATTCAGAATGACTTTAAACAGTTGTGATTTATTTCATTTTGTGAAGCTAATCCTCTGATAAAGGGCAAGGTAGTGGAACACCTTCAAGCTAAAGAAATGGACTGCCTTCTTGTCTCTTTTACGTGTCCTTGAAATCTGCCACTAACCTTTACTGAACCAGGAATCCCCAAGCAGATGGTTGGACTCTGTGATCTTAAAGGTCTTTTCCAGTCTAAATGATTAAATGATTCTTTGAAATTATTATAAGTGTGTAGCTCTCTGACATAATGAATAAAATTGGCAAAATTTTCTGGAGCATGATGTGTCCCAGGATATGTGGGAGGACTTCTTTCACTGATTGTTTTTTGCATGGTTGTTGTTCACTTATTTTTCCAAGTGGATACTTATTTTATTTCTAGTATCCTTCTGTAGTTATTGTCTCTGTAAGGTTATTCACCAGTTTCTGCTGTAATCACTGTGGTAATACAGAGGGAATATCTCAAGAGAAGCATCAGACAATTTTTGTGATTACAGCTGTTGCCTCATTTGCATCGAATTGCTATTTTTTATTGGGAACACTCAGTAGTGATTTGAACTTTCTAATTGTAGGAGAAGGGACAGTGCCTGGTTGAAGAAATACATAGCCTGTTGGCTGAGCCAGGAAAAAGGAGGAAACAGAAGCATTTTTCTGTCTAAATCAACAAAATTCACAAAGATCATCTGAATAAGAGGGGTTTATTCAGAGATGCTTCATCATAGAGAAGGTACAGGTTCATAGCTGAGGTCACACCAGGATGGAGTAAATTAGAGGTGGTTATCCAAAGCCTCCTCCTTTGGTTTGGTTACAGCAGCCTCTCTCCAGTCACCCTATTCAGCACATTCATTTGATATTTTGCCTTTGTAACTTGAGGGAGCATGGCTTGAGAAAAGATGAATGCCTGCAAATAGGTGGTGACAGATGCTGTTGTGTGGCTGGACTTGCACTACTCATGTGAAGCCCGTGGACTGTTTTTTACCTTAAAACCTCACTCCTGTAGTGAGAGTATGAAAAATAAAAACCTTTCTAGTATCCTTGTCTTTTAGTTTTCACAAATACTAGTCACAGATCAGAAAGTTGTAAGGTAATATGTCTGATTTCAAAGAGATGGTCAGTTTAACAGATGTATAAATTTACGGCTAATAATGCATTCTTTATTCAGGGTAATATATCCTGTATGCTCTGTGTTAGCTGGGTTTTGTTTCTGCCTTCTACCTTAGGAAGCAATGGGATGGTGTTATTAATCTTATTTCTTGCAGAAGGCTTTTGTAAAGTGTATGTTGGGCTGCTGATAGAGTGCATAATGAAGAGTTATTGCAATTTTTATTAATCTGAAGCCATTTTCTTTTTTTTTTTTTTTTTTTGTTTACAGAATGCTTGAAGAAAGAAAGCGTATGTAGTTTGGGACTGGTGAATGAATTTTCCCAACAGAATAGCTACCCAAAGAGGGAAGTTTAGGGAATAATAATGTGGTTTGAACTGACTGCTTTATTTACTGATACAAATTGTGTTGAAAACAGGATTTTGAGAAGCAAATTGTTGGTGGGTGAAATTCTTCCTCTGACCTGCTGAAGCGTAACTTGTGCATTGAGTATTCTAAGGACTCTGAAGGTATTTGACAGGTGAAAACCTCCCCAGTGTCCCATTAGAGGGCAAGGATTGTGATCCCAGCCATGCTCCATGCTACAAGAGGAGTGATCAGAGAACAGGTAAGATGTGGGGTCTGCTAGGAGTTTGTGGTTTGAATCCCTCTCCTTCAGTTTAAAGGAAAGGGGCCACAATGAAACTCATTTTCCTCACTCCAGGTTCCAAGCATGTTTGTTTGGTTTTACCTCCTCATGCATATACTTGTACTTGCATATGTTTATGTGTCAACAAAACCAAAATGCTTATTGCTAGAAGACTCTGCTCTGCCTGCTGAGAGAACAGATTATCTGCCTGACAACCACGAGTCATGCCATTTGATGTACTGCTGGAACGTGCTGGTTTCCTTCAACAAGGAGCAAGGTACAAAAGATGCGAAAATTGAAATGAAATGTCAACTTCATGTTTTGCTGCAGGCATGACTTTTAACTTCATTTTGTTTTTTAAGTTACAAAGTACTCAGACCATGATTCTCCCCCAGTATTCCTTATTCAGAACAGAATACAAACTCCTGATGGAGGACAGGTTTGAGTCTCACACAAATCTGCTTTCCTATAGCATCTTTTCTAACTTGCTGAAGAAACAAGAAGTTGTAGTATTACTATTATTACTACTATTACTTTTTACTTCATTTATTGGATTCCTGGTATCCTCCTCTTTTCAGTGCAGCCTATCTGTGTCAGCACTTTAAATTGTTACTATTGTTTATTATTTATTATGTGTTAAATGCTAACAATGTGATGCATAAAGGATGTAGACTGAAAAAGAAGCATTTATGCAGATGTGATTTATGCTTCTTTCAAGATGCTTTTGTAAGAATTCTGAGCTTTCATATTTGCAGATCTCAGGTTGGTGGGTTTTACAGGCTATTCAACTAATTCAGTCCCATCTTTCAAACATCTGTTGCCTCTGAAAAGTTCTCAGTGTAAAGAGGAAACTGTTATTTATAAGAAGAAGCTGTCAAAGATCAGCTATGCTCAACAATCTAAGCATCGCTTACGTACATCAGCACTAAACTATGCTCATTTGGATAGCATGAATGGCTAATTTTAGATTAAAATTGGAAGCAATTATGGGTTCAGGAAGAAAAGTAGGGATGTATGTCATTATTAATTGATTTCTTTTGTGGAAGAGCTTGAAATGAGCAGCTAAGAAGAAAAACACTTAACTGATGGAACCTGTGCCGTGCAATACGCAGATGTTTGCCAGGTTTGTGTGTAGGTGTCTCAGGTGGATGGACACTTCTGTTGTCATTCCCCCTCCTCCCTCTGGATTCCTAAAAACTACTTTTCCCCTGCATCTTTAACTTTTGTGAAACTCTTAAGCTGATGCTAGCTCACACTGGTAGCATTGTGCAGTTCATGTACAAGGAGGAGAGTGGTATGCCATGGTGCAGGAGGCTCTGAGTCACTTGGTAAGATGTTGTTGCTGGCTTTCAGTAATAGAAGATATTATAAATAAATAAATAATTGTCCCACCTCTGCTTTTTACAGTGAACTACAGTAGAGCAGTCTAAAAGACCAAAGATGTTCTGTGCATTGATGAGAAAAACTGATTGTGTACAACATCAATAGGGATAGAAATGACTTAATGAATATAGTCCTGTCCCTTCTTTCCTTTTCTGCTTCTTGGAACATTTTGTGATCTTTCAAGGGAGTGGTCCTTGGCAATCTAAGGACTAGCTACGGGGTAAGGAATCCTGACCTTTCTCAAATGAGTCAGGTTGAAGAAATTGCACTCAGTTTTCACTGAGCCTTGCCTTCTCGTCTACAGGGAGACACCAGAATGATGCGGGCAGCTGCTAGGACCAAGTTGTCATCCTTTTTGCTGCCAGTACTATAGTGTCCTTGTTTGGGTATTTAAAGACTACCAAAAGGAGGGAGAGTTTTCCCCACCATACTGATGATACAGAGGATAACTTCATTGACCACCTGCTCTAGGAATGCTTTGGGCTAGTAGAATAAAGCACATTTGCATCAGTGGAGCCAGGAATGATGAAATTACTATTGTGTTTGGAAACCAGAATTTCAAGAGACTCTGTTGGAGAATTTCAAGACTGTTGGATCTCATTCCTGGGAAGGGTTTTGTTTACATGGTCTTTTGCAAACAGATGTGAACTGTGAGTCTATGCTGATTAATATAAACTCAGTGTTGTGCTAATGTGATGACGTGGCTTTTGCATGAGAGCTAAATCATATCCAGTTATCTTAGCATGTGGACAGGGTGAGAGTGTATCTGTCTGCACAAGAACACATGGACCTGCTGTGGGATCCAGTTCCTCAAGCATTATGTAGTTCAGCATCATTTGAGATGTACAAGGGTATCCGAGACATCCAGCAAGATGCTGGTAGCAAGAACATAGGACTTATATGTGACCCATGCATGTCTGGAAAGGTAGCTGGCAGCCAAACAGGATTCCCAGGGCCATTTAGAAATGGGTGAGTACCTTTGTCAGACACATGCCCACTTTTTCTGTCCAGAGGATTGAGGAACAGACCTATGACATGTGCCCCCTTTTTAAAGTGACTGCCTGGGAGAGATGACCTTTTCTCATTGGCACTGAAAATAAGATTTTTTGTCCCTTTTACAAACAGAAATCCATCTAGAAAATGTTAATGTTGCATATGGCTGGTAAGCCAGAGGTGTTCTGTGCAGTACTAGTTCACAAAGATAAACACATTCAGAAAAGTTGGCTGAAAAAGAAGAATTTCCAGTTTGCTGAAGACTTTTTTTATTTGATTTGGGTTCAAAGCTGGCAGGATTGCTATTTCCATGAGCAGCTGAGGGGTGAAAAGCCTCTTACTTCAAAAGTTGGAGGATATCTGCCAAGTACATCTGCTTTGGGATTAGCACACCTTGCTAGCCAAGACGGCAGAACTGTAAGAAATTCAGGGTTCATTCAAGAGCCTTTTGTGGATTAGGTCAACATTTGTCAAGATATTTTTTTAAAACAAAGTTTTTCATTTTAGATGACCTGGTTTCAGCCAAAGATTTCCGAGAATCTCTGCTTGCAGAGTCTGAACCACACACAGGAGACATTTGGCATGAGTAGTTTCTTTCCTTAGGAGTCTTTAGGACAAGAAAAAATAAAGATTCCATTTATCTGATTTTTGAAATTCATATGTAAGATGTATGTATGCCTGTGTAGGCTGATATCCAATCACTAATCCTCGCTTTCTTAAAAGGCAGGAAAGATCTCTGCAAAATTTGTGTGGAAGAACAAAACATAGGTTTCTATCTCAGCACTCAATAGCTTTCTCTGACAATCTTAAAACTTAGCCTTAATATTCATATATATATAATTTATACAATTTGGCATCTCAAGCTCTCCTGACCTTCTGGCTAGCTGCATGGCATTTGCTCTTATTTCTGTATTGTGTAGCTTCTGACTGAACTTAATCTGCCTCAAATTTAGACTTAATTTAATAAAATAATATTTTCCCATATTAAAAAGTAATATATATGAGATGCTTAATGTATAGTAAAACCTAAAAGATTACTTCACTTACTACTGTTTTTTGCTCTTGAAACCTCATGACTCTGGGGGCCTCACACCTGAGTTATAGACATTTCTCATTTTCAGCATTGCTGAATTAAAGAAATAAAACTCCAATCCCTTTTATCCTGGTTTCCTAAGGGAATTAGGCTTAGGATCTTATTCTGCCTGCCTGCCAGTCATCCTCTTAATAACCTGAATCCATTGGCTGATTGCAGACACCTTTGACACAGGATAGCCACCTCTCAGATATTGAATTCCTACACATTTTTTTGCAAGTCAACAGCTAGGTCAAGGAGAAAGACTTTATTAGAAACCCCTTCAAGGGAATGACAGCCATGTCTGTTATGGCTCCCATAGGGTAGAAGCCACCCAACCAGTCAGCAGGTTGGTGTGGATCTAGTTCCAGGGTATCCATCACACCTGGGCTGTGACACTGAGAGACCTGGAAATGTTGTGAGTCCCAAGTGGATGTGGAAAAGTCTGGAGGTGTGGGAAGGGGAAAGGGTTGGAAACGTGAGGGTTGGAAAACATGAGGGAGACTGGAATGGTGCATGTGAGTAAGGTGGGCTTATAGTAGAAGTGCACATGAAATGGGGATCTTAAAGCCAAATCAACAAGGATATTTTGCTCAGAATCAATAAGAAACGTGGCTCAGACTAAGGCATAGAAGGGAAGGTGGTATGCAATAGCACCTCTGTGTTTGGTATTTCAGCTACTTGGTGGATGTCAGTGAGCAGTTAGACAACTGATTATTGAGTGTTTGGTGATGTCTGCTTAATCTTAGTCCAGAGCCTGTACATTTAGTGTGTTGATTTCTCTACTGAATAATATTGTGGCATTGGTTACATGCAGTGCTTTTAAACATGTTATTAAGTAAACAAAATCACAGAGCACTTTTAACAATAAGTGGTTTGTTTGGCTGCATTAATTTCAAATTGTTTTTACTGTCACAGCATACTTATGAACCATCTCTTTCAGAAAAACAGACCTATTCTCTTGGTTAGAAAAATCTCAGTAGAAACTCCCATTACCCAGTATACTCCTCTGCATGAGAAAATTTCTACATTTCAGCAAGTTTTGCAGAAAATAAATGCAGATCTTGGAGTATTTCATAGTGTGCTATGGAGGTAACTTGCCAGATTTTCAAAACTTTTGCAACAATTCAAAGAAATTATTGGATGTTTTGCTTATGTTTTTAGTGCTTCAGGAAGGGAATATTTGCAATGTTTCTCTGAAAGAGATCAAACTGGGTGTCATGTTGGTTTGGGAAACACTATCGATATGTTCTGTTTATTTACCTGCTTTGTGGCATGATGTGTTTTGTAGGCAGAATAAAATGGAGAGTATGAGGCACATGGAACAGCAACTGCTACTTGACACATTCTGTCCACTGGCCTAGTTTATTAAACCTGGAGTGAAACAACTAAAGCACTAGCAATGAATAAGTTAGTTTTTCATAAAATGAGCTCCTGGGTTTTGCTGATAATGTCTATCATTTTTCATATGAAACTGGTAGGGTACCTCATTAAACAGAAGACAATAATATGTATTACCAATAATGATAGAATCATACGAAGAAAACAAAACCAAAAACCCAACACCCAAAACTTACCCTAAAAAAATACCCCCTACTGATGTAATTTTAGAAACACATTATGCAAGGGGTTAATTTGAGAGCTGTTTTTATTCACGTTTTGAAAGCTTTGCTGTAATTTTGTATGAAATTTGAGATCAGTGAGTCTATAATATCTTATGAATAATTTACAACGCCAACAGTCTTTCTGTGGAAGAATACTAAATTAATTAAGGCCTGGAGGAATTTCCATGTGTTTAAGCCACATTATATCTTCAAGGTTTTACTGCTTCAAAGTCACTGAGATGAACTCCTGGCTTTTCAGGTGTTAATTGTCACAGGAAAACAAGATCGGTGCCCTTGCTTTAGCCTAGAAAAACAAAAGGGCTTGAGCCGGTGTGTTTTGTGTGAATCTATTAAAATGATAGTACCTTACGCTCTGTTTATTCACTCACTTTTTTTGGTTGTTCTATTTAAGGGAACTGCCATACCATCTCCCACATCCACAGATATTTTGCTGAGTTGGATGGCAGGCTGCAGTCCTGAGCCAGATTGTTAGGGTGACTCATTTCTCTGGGTTAAAGGAAATGGAAGCCATGTCCTGACAACAGGCAATTCATAACTGAGCTTACCCCTGGGAAGCTTAAGGGTTACTTCTAAGCACACCAGATAGTGATTTCTTTGAACCTTCTTGTCAGTCTCTAGAGAATCAGTCAGAAACCTTGTATTTTTGCAAGTCTCAGGCTATAAGCAGCTCCCACAGCTGATATTACAGCAAAGGTTGGGGATGGTGAGAACGCCAACCTACCACACACACATTATTTATTTAAACAGGACAAAATAGCTGCTTTCCAGCTGCTCTTGATGCCCTTGAGTTGAAATGCAAATATAGAAAAAACGTGCCACTATAACCAGCTGACAGCCGTTCCCCTTCCCTGAAAACCAGTCAAGCAAAATAAAGCGGAAATAAGTCCCTCTCTCCCATGGCTAATCACCCTCAGCATCCTCTCCTCACTTCCAGCTGCTGACCAACTAGCCCAAGCAGGACAATTTTCTTCTTTATGAGAATTTCTGTAAAGGTCCCTCATTTAGGCTCCCATTCAGTACACCATTTATTGAACTAGTCTCATATATCCATATCTCTAGGGCTGGGCTCTAAGTGCCTCAGTTATTGAGTTCTGCTGTGCTATCCCCACTTCAAGGGTAGCAAAGTGGAGTACAGAGTGCAGAGGTTACTTTGCCAAAGGGCCTTGCTGACACATTAAGGCACTGAACTGAACAGTCGTATCAGTGTATTCTCCATTTCACACCCAAGTCCAACCCCTCCTATTTTACAAACTGTGTACACATTACTTTGTGCCTACTGTTGAGCAAATTAAACAGTTTTCTGGCTGGGAAAACCTAGGCGTGGAAGTCCTGGGCTCCTGTACATACATGTGGTAGAGAATAGCCCACACCAAACCATACACCCATCAGCCTGCAGTGATGTTTCCTTGACCAGTTCCTCTGCATTTTATCTCAGTGCATTTAGGGACAGAGGCGAGGACTGAGGCCCACAGAATACTATAGGATACAGGTGGTTTAGGTGCAGTTCTCTGGTTTCTTCTGAAGTTTCTAGCAAAGCAGGAGCATGGAGAGGCAGTGGATGGAAAGGGGATTCTGTGAGGTGCTGAGATACAGATTTTGTAGCTGTACAGTGTATATAGGTTGAGGAGCTGGAGAGGGTGGTGCTAGCAGGGCCTGTACATTCAAGACTTACAGTTGAGAGCTCATGGCACAGGACAATCTTGCTCAGATGCTGTAACACAAAGTGCCTGTCACAAGAGTTACATAGCATGATGGCACTTAAAGTGGGAACCAACCCTAGGAAAGTCTGCAGAAGCTCAGCTGCATAATTTCAGGTAAGTGTAGATCTGAGCTCACTTCAAGACCAGACTTGTTGGTTAACCTTCTTACAAACACACATTTTCTTGTGTGGAGGAAGGCTGCCTCAGCCACGGGGCTGGTATCTCTGCAAGTACCCAGCTCCTGCCCAGGTGGATTGGCTGGATTCAGCACCATCCATGCAAGTGGTCTATGGACTCATCCACATCATACATTTGGCTCCTTCCAAACAGTGAATGGATTGTTTCAATCTGGAATGCTCCTGCTGCAAAGCCCATGGGTCATTGTGTCTCAGCCTTCTCTGAGCTCCACAGTGTAGTTTGGGGCGTCTGGTCCCTCCTCAGCACAGAGCTCTGCTTCTTCTTCACAGGCATGTACCAAAACATTTTGCTGAATTAGGACCTCTCTGGCACCATAACCAATTTGCACATACATTAAATCAGAGAGAAATTGGGACAAGGACTCAGGATACATAAAGCTGCAGTGTCCGATTAGAGGTGGTCAAATTACTGACTGTGTATGTTCAGGCTACTCGAACAAATTAAAAGTGGGGGGTGGAGGAAGCATAGTCAATGAGGCCTGTATGCAGAAGGTGGGGGGAAGCCAGGCTAGGGGGCCTCAGCAATACCCAAATTGTCCTGTTTGCCAGTATCCAGGGATAATTTACACATCAAAAGGAGCGAGCGGAAATGGACATGAAAAGTGACAGCAGTTGCCAAGTTAAATAAAAAGCCCCTCAGTGAACATGAAGAGCAATAAGAGCCGTTTGGAAAGTTGGCTGCAGAAGAAGAGGTTATGTGAGAGCTTATACCCGACCGCCTTCTTGGCCCCTTGGGAACCAATACAGACATGGAATTCACTTGACCCGCAGGGCTGAGCAAAATATGGCCACACATCAGTAAAGCTTGATGCTTAAGTCATAAGAAACAAAAGCAGGACTGTGCCAGATGCCAGACGAGTGGGATCAGGTAGCAGGAACCACAGCCTGACTTCAAAATGCCTGAGTAAATCTGGGCTGCTAAGTTTTCACTGGATTGAATCTGAAGAAAATAAAGTAGAAGAAAAATGCTGGGTTTTTCCTCTCTAGCAGAATACTAGCACTCAGATATAGGTTGAATTTGAATAAGCAAGTGCAGTATTTATAAGACAAGGTGTTTTTTAATATATGAGGCTTAGCTTTGGCATTAAAGCAATTTCTATTCTTGTCATGAATCACTGAAGGACAGACAGGGTGTTTAGGTGTGATAAGACTATCCAAACCTTTCCTTGCCTCTCTGCCCTCTATTGTATTTTTTTTTGTTGTTGTTCCTTTCCTTCGAGAAATTTTAGAAATATTCTTGATTTTCCCCATTGCAACCCAGTCTCACTTTCTACTGCTGCATAGCTGCTTATGATACTTTGTCAAACAATTTTGTCCTGGCTTGACTCTGCTAAGAGAGGGTGCAAATGATCCGTGGTTTCCGATGCGAGCACTAAGAGAGCAAAACTATTTGTTGCCACAAGCAAGAAGGTTCCGATGAGAAGCTGATCTCTTTTACACAGGTCTAAACCTGAAATAACTCCACAGCTGTCAGTGAAATCACTCTAGATGTGCAAGAGAGGTGAATCTGCCCTCAAGTCCTCTGTGTTCCTTCCTGGGGGAGGGCAGCCTGGCTCAGGAGCCGGGGAGGGGGGAGAGTGCCTGCAAGGAGATTGCTGCTGCCTGTTTATACCATCTGCATCAACTTTGTGATCAAAAAGTGCCCAGAATAAGCAGGGTCCTGGGCTTTCCCACTCACATGGTGCAGACAAGCTTAACCCTGCCTGCTGAATGCCAGGGCTCAGGGCAGTCACGTGTATCAATGGTGAAGCCTTTGGGGTGGCGTTGGGGGGGCGAAGCGGAGGGGGTTTAAAACCTTGGATGTTGGGATACATTAAGGCTTGAGTCAGTCCAGAGTGCAGGGGATTTATGCCCTCTGAGTGGGCCCGTCTGCTCTCCCCAGAGAGCTGTTTGGTGGGATGAAGCCTGCAGCTGCTGGGGGCCTCTGCTCTTCAGAGATGAGCCAAATACCTCCCGGGGTGGCTCTGCCTGTGGCTGCCGTACTGTGGGGATTGGATTACAAGCAGCTTCACGCTGACATGGCTTTGGAGGAATAAGGATATATTGAATATTATGAAATTCAAGGAATAATAATATTGGGGGGATAATAACACCCTCTAGGGAACAAGACTGTCTCTCTCTTTCTTAACAGCCCTGGCACAGAGAGGCTGTAGCTTCTTATACATAGTGGGAATTAGCAGCTTCTTCAAAGCTTACGTGCCAGTTCCAGTTACAGTGTTCCCAGAATGTGTTCTGGCACTGCAGATGGGATGGGGATCTCCCTGAAAAATAAAAACAGCTGGGGCTTCCAGATCATTTTGAAATTTCTCTGCTTCCTCTGTCTGAGAGGTGATAGTGCTTAGAGATTTTTCTTGGCACCTGCTCTTCCTTTCTCCTTCCAGTCACATAAAGGCCAGGCAGAGTTATTACTGTCAAGACCCAGAGCCCCATATGCTCTGCTTGTGCATAGTTCCATCAGTTCAAAGGAGCCAGAGTAATCAAGCTAGGCATGTAATACACCAAAAAGATGGTTTTGGATACTGAAATCTGAATTCAGGATAATGACGCTGAAAAGAAATAACCTGATTTTTTTTCCCTTTCTAGAATATAGCCCATTTCTGATGTAACTGATTGTCTTCACAAAACCTCCTTACTATGATCAGATTTAATACCTGAGATTAAAGGAGAACAGTTAGTTTTAACAGTGAAAGGACATTGCAGCAACACATCTGGAGGATGCAGGTTCCTAAGGCTTTCTCACAAGATGAGGAAAGTCCCTTGGATGAAAACCTTACCCCAGAGAGAAGCATGTGTGTTTTTCAGCATCATGTTCTGGTTGGTGAGCCCTGTTGTCACATGTCAGGAGAGATGATCAGCTTGCCAGCCCTTGGATGGGATGAGAACAGCAATTGCGTGTGAACTGTCAGCCCAAAGTTCTGCATCCCCTGGGAGGGGGGACCCGGGACGCTGTGACTGCTGGGACGCTGTGGCTGCTGTCACATGCTGCTATGGATCTGCTGGCTGTCCATGTCCTGTTCACTCTTCCTGCCAGCTCCAGATGGGGAGATGCCAGCAGTTCAAGAGGCAGAAAAGCCAGGCAAGGCATAGAACAGCCCTGTCTCGGATGGCTTTGCAGAGCAGCAGGGGGATTTACTGCATGGTCTAAAAGGATCAGCAGGCTCAGAGGGCTCCCAAGCCAAGGACTTGCTCAAGGGAAGAGCAGGAGAGAGCAGCAGAAGCACGTCCAAGCTCCCAGCTGCAGTATACAGGCTGCATTGTAGCCTCAGTACTGCCTGCTGGCACCTTCCTCCATCGGTGCCGGCAGCACCCCTGAAGCAGCTGCTGCCCTTCCTTCCCTGACACCCAGCAAGGTGCAGCCGGGGCAGCTGTGCCTTACAGGGAGCTGCTGAGGAAGGGCAGCTGGATCCAGAGGGACTTGCTCTGGGAAGGGCAGGCCCTGGGCTGTGCACATGCCAGCCTGCACAGGCAAAGCACCATCTGCTGCGAGGTGACTGATGCAGAGGAGGGAGCAAGGACAAGGATTTCTCAGAGCCAGAAGTATAGACAAGACTGGCATGTGGTGTTGTTGTTGTTATTTCAACAGGATTGCTAGGAAAAAATAAGAGGAGCTGGTATGAAATCACATCTCTGTCAACTACAGATGTGCACACCTAATACATAAACAAGTAGGGACTGATGACCAAACTCATTTGAAAATCTTCTGAGCTGCAGATAAAGAAACAACCCCTAAAGTGAGAAACCAAACTGCATATGCCCGGATCTCTTTGCCACGGGTCTGAAGGAAAAGAGATCAAACTTGGTGGGCATTTAGCTGCTTTAGGATGAAGTTTCTGTCTGACATGAAAGCTGAAGCCATGGCAGATGCTTGGAGGTACCTTTCAGATGATTGCATTAACCGTGGCTCCAGGTGTCCAAAGGAGACAGCTGACAATTGCACCTTTTGTTTTCTTTTTCACGTTTGACAGCCAGATGCCTTTTTGATCTTCAGTGTGTGCTTGCCTGTGTGTGCGTGTGTGCATATCTGTATATTTATATATAATCTCAGATCTGTCACTCTAGCAGAGTCACAAATGGCTTGTTTGAGCATTTAAACAAATATAGGGCTGATTTACACGCTATAGCATCAAATGGAAGGGTTCCCTTTTGGCACTTGAGCTCCCCTGCAGTTTTACAAAACGTGTTTGTTCTTGTAGCACTGTGAAATTACAAGGTTGTCATGCAGATTTTACTCAGCTGGTTTTCCAAATATTAAAGAGTTATACAGCAATATTTCTCAACTGTACTGCGGGGTTTAGCACCTCGCAATAAGAAACAAGATGATTGGATGCATGTTGTGCATGATGCCAATCCAGAAAGGAGAGCTGGTTCAGGAGCTGAGGGATCTCAGCAGTGGAAAAGCAAAAGATTTAACAGATTCAGAGGTGGAGCTCTTTTTATGGCTCTGGAAGCCCAGTATCTCAGGTAATTCCTACTGACTACGTTATGCAGCCAGAGCCAGAAATGTACAGAAATTATTTGTACTTGCTCAGCTATTGAGAATGACTTTTTCGGCCAACGAAAAGTTAAAAATCAAATCCCTCATGTCTCTCTCTTCCCTTGTGTTTACTATTGGTCACTGCAGGAGCCAGAGTACTGGCATGGAAGGCCTCTTTTTGACCCTATTACATTCTAAAAAAACCCAAAAAACAACAAACAACAAGTTGTTTTCTGGTTTAGAGCAGAGCTTTTCCACTCAAAGGGAAAAAAAAATCTTTGCTGGTTATCTCTGTCTCTAGAGCCAACCCCACTGCAGGAGCTCCAAGGCCTCCAAGGTCTGCAGGAGACCATAAAGTGGTATTCTGAGAGATGAAGTGGATACTTCCAGGCTTGAGTTAGTTTGGAATGGTTTAAAATCATGGTGCTCACCACAGTATTCACAGCCTGCCATCAGAATTGCTTGAGAGTAAGCAAACCGTACAGTTGTTGTGAAGCAGTTGTTTTGAACAAGAAAAACTCTGACCCAAGAGGAGGTTTGAATTAATTAATGTGTGACCCTATGGCTCAGGCTAAGACCAAGACTTTCACAGACTGCAAGATTGTAGACTCATTATAGGAAAGAAGACTTGTTCCAGCAGTTCCTTCTCTTTCCAAAGACTGTTGGTTGAGGAATGAAAAGCCTGGGATGAAAAATTTATTTCCTTCTTGGACTGGTATGGGAACTGAGAGTGAGTGTTGCAAAAAAGACCTTCTTTTTCTTTTTTTTTTTTTTTTTTCTGCTACTGAAGAATTGATGAATTGGAAGTAAAAAAATAACATAATTAATGGTAAAGTGCTTTCCCTGACAATAGTGGGTAAGTCCCAGATGCTCTGGAGAAATAGGCTCTATGGAGCTGTTCTGATGACAAAACACCTGAGGACACCTGGTTCTCCAGAGGACCCAAAGAGAAAATCAGGGGCTTGTATTTCATGATCCTTTGATAGCTGAGCTACCCTCAGAGAAAAGTAAGGCTGGCAGAGCTGTCAGCACTCTCAAAGGACATCCCAGGGTGCCACATATCCCAGATCACATTTATGAGTTTGCCTCTGAAGCCTCTGTCCATGCACTGAATGTAAAGGAGGGAGCTGAGTGCTGGACATATGAACTCTCCAAGGAAGGGAGATCTAATGGTCCTGACTAGCTGTGCTGTGATTGCAGTAAGTTCCTCATTTAATATTTATTACATTCAGATTTCATAGGTAATGTCTGCAAGTTGTAGTTTTAATGGAAACTGACCCTGTAAACTGGTTGATCAAATCACAGGTCAAGATGCCATAACCTATGCAAATCACATGCAAGACTCGTGTACAGCTCTACGTGCAAAGATCACACACCACAACCAAACCTTCACTGACTTCAATTAAAGTTTTGCCCAACTCAGCTTGAGCTTTGCACATGTAGCTCTATGTGGGCTTTGCACATGATTTGCATATGTCATGTAATGCACAGTATGGTATTGTGTACAAGCTGTCTCCCCCTAATTAATACATGATAAAAAAAACCTCTAAGTGTATAATGATTAAGAAAAATTTTTGCATAAGGAAATTGCTTGCAAATGACCACACTGGTGAAATTATAATCCAGTAATATTACAGTCCCATTTATTTTCTGTTAGGTTTAATCACCACTAATAATTCAGTTGAGGGCAATTAATCTTTTCTGATCAAAGTACAGAGAAGGACTGAAGTACTGTAGCTGCATCATAATGACATGTAATGCTGATGCTGCACAATTGCCTGTTTGCAGAGAGATGTGAAGATGTCCTCATCAGCATACAGTCAATGAGTGGGAGTTCATTATCACACAGCAGGGAATAGAAAGGTAAAGAAGCCCCAAAATACATGTATAGCTCATTCCCTGAGCTGGAGGGGTGTGTGAGGGGAAACTTTGGTAGAGACCAGTGAGGAAACAGATTTCAGTATTCTTTTTTCCCTGAAATATCTCTGTCAGGATGAAGTCCAGCTTATGCTTCACTCAAAGAAATTTTGTTCCCAAAGCCTTCACAAGCACAGTCACGTTCCCAATTTCCTTATATCAGTCAGTATCAAGATAGATGCTTGTTGCCTCTGTGAGATGAACTGGTACTTTGGGGGCAGGGATGCTTCCTCTGGATGACTTGATGTGGCCCAGATGCCTTAAAGCACATTGTGCATCTTTCCTTGGGGAATGTTATTGGTGATCATGGGCAAACAGACTGTTAGGAAGCTTCTGCAATGAAAGCAGCATATGGCTGAAAGCTCAAGGGAGTAGGCAAATGGGGTGTCTATCTTAGTTCTTCCTCTACCACTTTTTGAAGGAGGGCTTCAGATATTGGTTATACTGTTATCTTGGACAAAGAAAAAAAGTCCAGTAAGACCATTTTCATTCATGTGGTGAGAGAAAAAAAAGAGGGGCATGCTGCCTCCTAATTTACGTCAGGTAAATATATAACATGCTTGAATTTACCAGGCTTGAAGTCAATGATGTGCTGTACTGAGTTTTGCAGATGGCATTTTAAAAAATCCCAACACCTAGTTTATTTAGTTGGGGTTAATTTATTTTGATTTTTCAGCCAAGCCCTTGTTTGGGAACTTTGATCTGAAAGTGGTGTTTATTTTCAAAGTAAAAAAGAAACAACAACAAAAACCCAAACCAACAAACAAAACACCAAAACCAAAAAACAAACAAACAAAAACCCCCAAACCCACCCACACTTTCCATGTCATTTAAAATTCTTTTGATATTCCCTTCTCTTGATATTGCCACCAAGCATTAATGGTGTTAAAAAACCCCAACACCTATTATTAAACAGACAGGCAGTATTTAGAGCTCAATGGGCCCAAAATACAGTGAATCCAAACTGAAAATTCATCAGTTCTATAGCTGCTCAATGGTTTCTATGATGGGCTGATATTTATCTTCTAGAATAGGGAAGCCTTTCAGAAAAGAGCAAATATCTGGCAGGGGACCAGAGGCCCTGGATATAAGACAATTAGCACAACAGGAGGAAAGAAGGGCTTTCAGAATTAGAGATGAATAAGAAATATTAGTAATGTGTCATTTAAGTTATTGTTTCAATCACATTAAATGTTTGTCTCTCTTGGTTGCAAGCGTAGTGCTGTACTACTTGTCTGGCTTTGCTTTCTTCTGTAATTTGTTTCACAACAGAGTGGTAGGACTCATGCATATCACACTCACTGTTCTCTTCCTCATCTTTGAAAGGCAACTTTATTTGCCTCCAAACAGATAAAATAACACCTTGCTAATTGTTGCCAAGATAGACTGCTCCCTCCTAATCTGCTGTCTCTCTCCCCATACCTATCTTTAATCAGAGATGAGGATTTAAGTCTTTCATTCTGAGGCATGTAACAGTTGAACCAACTATTAAGGGGATATATTTAGATGGTTTAAAAAACCCATTGTACTTTCAAGAGTAAATCTTGATGTTTAAAAGTGCCAAAGGGTTTCCAGGCTGCTCATGGTATCACAAGCTGTAAATTAGCTCTTATAGTCAGAGGAACATATCCCAATCACAGAACATAAGCAGACTGTTAAGTCTTGAATATTAAGAGGTTTCAACCATCTTCTACTACTCTGTTAGAAAGGGAAGGTATAGTTTCATTGACTAATGTCACATCAGCTGAAATTCTGGAATTTCTCTTATGCAGATGAAGAATTAATGATAATATAATGTCATAAACTTGTCTAGCACTAGGGACTGAAATGATGTGAAGGCAACCTCTTCTACATTACATAGCCCTGTTTAAATCTCAGCTGGGATATGTCTTTTGGACACTACACTCCCTGAAAAATGTAGGTCAGCAGAAGGAAGGTGGTTCAGAGAACTCAAAGCTTGGATCTGTAAAAGTGGAAGATGTTTAATCCAGAGAAAAATCATCCTGGTGAGTGACTTGGTGATCTTCAGATGTGTATCAAGCTTCTGCAGAGCAGACCAAGCAGTCTGTTCTCCACAATGATGGAACAGGAGTAATGGGCTTGAAGGTCAGAAGAGGAAATTTCATTAAGGAATTAGGAGAAACTTCCTGATGTAAAGGTAGTTAAGGACTGGGTGAGGTACTGTCTGGTTAGCTGTGGAGGTACACCAAAGTTTTCCCATAGCAGGCGAAAGCAGTACCCGTTAAAGATAGTTCAGCTTAGTGTCCTCATTGACATGAATGGTTCTTGAAGTTGCCTTCAGGCCTGTTTTCTATGATTTTCACTAATCATGCTCTCTTCTCATAGCTAATCATGCTTTACTGCTTGAATATTAGGAAAATATCATTACTGGTCTTACATGTCTTTTGAAGCTTAGCCTAGATTTCAAATTATCTTGAAATAACTTGGACCTGATCAGAATATATATATTCCATTTATCTCTGTATCTGTTTATCTATCATGAACAAAATGTAAACGAAGATGAAAAGAATTTTTTCTTTAAAGGTTGCCAGGGGATAATGCTACTTTTTTCCTGAAAAGTGCCCGATGGGAAAACAAAACCAAAAATATTTTTGGAGTTGAACCAATCCAAGTGAAAATGTTGTACTTTCAGCAACTCAGTGGAAATTGCCTGTGCCATGGGAGTCACAGCTTTGTCTCCCAGGCCATTCCATGACCTTTGTTTTGCCTCCTCATGGTGTCTCATTGTGTACCTTCAATGGGAGGCTTCCAGGCCTCCAGCAGGACACAGCAGAGCCTGGTTTCTGGATAGCTTTGAGGAAGGGAGGAGCCCATGCTGCAGATCCCATGAGGCATGGCAGTGGTTTGAGATGGACTACTCGTATTTCTGAATCGTGAAATATTTCACTTTTAAATGATGGAATATATTGAAAGTTAATTTTTATTTTTTTTTTTCCTCCAGTCAAAACCTGCTTCTCTCTGTTGGTTTCTAGGTGATTGTTTTAGAGAGTTTATTATTTTCCTGGCAAAAAGCAACATTTTACATGGAGAAGAGGTTTTTTTGCTTTAGAAAGTGCTTGAAAAGAGATGTTCTGCAAAAAATTAAAATCTTACTGTGAAAAAAGCAAACCACCAACTCTTCCTTGCCCCCTTGCTGACTCTCATTCTGACCACAGATAGGACATTCCTAGAACTGAAAGTCTTTCTATTGTGCCCACTGCAGAGTGAAGCAGTAGGGTGTAGCTTGGAGCCGCATTCACCCCTCCATGAGAGCACCCTAGGGAGACATGTTCCAAACTGCTAAGTGAACAGTAGCAGCTGGAATGACCTTTGGTCTGTGACACCACTTCACCACAGAGGGGACGACAGGGCAAATGTTGCCTGAACAAATATTTGCTTACAATCCTGTGTGAGAGGGAGGTCTCCCTCAAGTTCCCTTGATTGGGATTTTAACAGATCTTCCTGAACTGTTCTGTCAGGTAAGTTGGGTTGCCCTCCCTCAGAGGACATTTTATCTGTGATAATCCTGTCCATTATTTCTCGCTGCATCTCTGGTCTGTCAGGAGCCCAAGGCCAGGGTTCCCAAAGGAGGCTTTGTCTCTGGGCTTCATTCATGCCTGCGTTTCTTTTGCACCAGTCAACTTTAGTCCCAACTCTGCTCCGAGACCACCATTTACTCAGTTCCTCTTTTCCAAATGACTCCACATTGCTTTGTAACTCTAGCTTAAAGGGCTTCCTCTATCTTCCACATGAAGAAAAATAATTCAATGACTCAAAGCTTAGCAAAAAATGTCTCCCTCCCTCTTCCATGCTGGTATTTCTCCTGGCTATTTCCAGGACCTTTGTATCTGTCCACTAGGAGCTGTGTGAGGGCCAGAGTGGCCTTGGATTGCCTTGTAATGTCAATGTAGCAGCCAGAGCACGACTGAAACCATGAAGCTGCAGTGTCCTTTGTAGGGGGTTATGCAATTAGCCAGATCTGCTATTTAATTGCTAGCAAATGTAAAGCTACCTGTGCCCAGAGTAGGTTCATGAGTGGTGTTAGAATAACATCCCTGCAGAGCTGGTACCCTGTCCTGGAGTGGCCTGGAGACCATGGTCCCAGTCCTGCCTCCTCCAGAAACTCAGCATGGGGTATTCACATCTTCCAAGACTTTTGTCCTCTTCCCTTTGTAATGTTATTCTTTTTGTCTCATCCTCCCTCCCAAAAGCTACTTGAGGCAACAGGCAAATCCATGGTTAACTGTGGTGAACCAAATCCTTACCTGTCACACACAAGATACAGGTTAGTAACAAACTCCAGCTCCAGGCTAAACCTTGGTTAAACCAGCCACGTGTTTTACAGCACATGTGGGCTGCTAGAAAAATTCCCATGCAGGAGGCTGCTCTTTAGCACCATGAGGCTTGGGAGGTGAGAGCAGCCAGCCCAGCCTGCTGGGAAATCTCTGTGGGTAACACTCTCAGGGGTGACTCAGTCTGTTGTTCCATGCTGAGGTTCTGTCATGTCAGAACCTGCAGGCTGGTGACAACCCTTTCATTCCTCTGGAAAAATAAGGAAAGAAGTGCAAGTCAAAGGCTTTACCTGAGCTTCATAATGTTGTGCTGTGGAGCAGTACAACTTGGTCAAGTAATTGAGTAAAGGATGAGTTAAACCAAATAAAGGGCCAAGTAAAGGTAGTTGCCTGTTGGGTACAAGGAGGAACATTTTCTCAGCTGTAAGGCTCCATTAAGCATAAATCCTGTCTGTAGGTATCCTCATGCAGAGCCCAGTTGTGGCTGAGTGTTCTTCCATCTCTCGAGTCTCTCCTCCACTCTCTACTCATCAGCTCTGGTACTAGTATTGCACTCTGATACCAGAGCTCTGAAGGAGAAGGGAAAAGGGATATTTTCCCCCCTTTCTTGCATATTACAAAGCGCTGTATGGATATTCTGTCTGCCAGAATTTCTAGGAACGTGTCCTTTGCAGTAAGGGGAGGCAGGGGTCTGTAGTGCCCCTTGCCCTGGGTGGGACCTTGCAACCCTCTGTTCCTGAATGACACAGGCAGATTTCCAAACCAGGAATGAGGAGCTGCTTGGGTGAAATGTTTCTCCAGGACGGTGACTGGTCTTAGTGACATACAGTACTACCATTCTTGCATTTCTTGTCATTCAAATCAGGTGCCTTAGTCACCAGACATGAAATCCTTTACTTGCCACAGCTGATGTTAACTGCAGTTGAGATCAGACTTCAGTGAGTGTAAATCAGCTACCTCTCTATCCCTCTCAACCACATTTTAACTATATGTGGGATATTAATTATATGTTGTCTTTTTCATACCTATACCTCTGCATTTCTTGTTGCTTTAGGAGCTGAAAAAACAGCCACAAGAGATGATGGCTCTACAGTGGCTTATAGCCTCTCAGGACAAATCCCAGAGCTGACATCATCTGCAATTATGGTCCACAGATCCAATCACTCTGACATAAGGTGGTAAATTATTCATGATTTGGCAGCCACCATAAATGGAGAGTGTGCTGTAAGAAACCTCAGAATTGCAGGACTCGTTTGTCACTACAGTCCTTATTAGGCTAGTGGCCTATCTCTAAAAACAATACTTTGGGTAATGGTGGTAGAGCCTTTGGATAAATTTATGTGGTATAAACTATTTCCCTTTGATTTTGTGTGAGTTTCTTGGCTAGCAAGTACAGGCAAGCGGATTAACTTCATTCCTAGATGGGGCTATGTGTCTTCTGCCTCAAAGACATTGCAGTTTAAACTTAACCAAAGCTAAGAGCAGGGGGAAGATGCAATTGCAGCAGATTTGGTGGGACAGTGTAGGGTGGGAGGCAAGTGAACTAATAACCTTGGGCAGACAAATTTTCTGTCTTGTTCCAACAAGTTTGTGCTCTCTTGTGTACTGGCTGAGGATGAGGGACAGGAACCAGAGCACAGTGGACAGTGTGCAGGCCCAAAACAACTGTTTGATACAGAAAGGCAATTTCTGATTTGCAATACAAATATATTTCCTTCTTGCTGGTTGCATCATCACTGCTGTCATTTATTAATCTAGGAATGCTGAGGAAAACAGACCAGGTTTTTGTTTCCTTTGGGACAGGTATGTCTTGTTACTCAGAGAGAATGCCTTCACATCAACTACCCCATTGATTTACCCTGTTTATTGAAGGCTGTCATTCATTTAATCTAGATATAAAATAGAAGCTGGAATAACTTTTACAAAAAATGGTGAAAATGCAGAACAACTCGCAGACACTATGGACCATTATGTTCTTCTAGCCTGACAACTTGTACAGCTGAGGCCAGAAAATATGACCAAGTAGCTTATTTATAGAATTTTAAAAGAAATGTATACTTTTTAAACTGCATTTCAACTAGTCATTACTCAAGCACTGTGTGTTTTTTAGATTGCTCTTATATGTGTTGAAAATTTTGTTTCTTTCCCTTCTTGTTTTCCAATTTCAGTCTTTGCATTTCCTCCAGATCCATCTTCATCTAACCTGGTAACTCTGGATAATGCCAGAATTCCCAGCAGCCTTCTGCAGTGCTGATGCCATGGTGTGTATTGAGCATCTGTTTGGAGTATGCCCAACTTCTTTGTATGAGAAACAGGGGAACAGAGAGAGGAACTGATCAGTCAAGAATTAAATGTCCTTTCCTGTACTGGATACTAACCAAAGAGTATGTTTCCCATTTGAAATTATTTCTTCCTACTAGTGGAGATGACAGCATGTGGGGTAGTTGCTTAGGGAAAAGGAAGTAATTTGATTTTCAGGGACAATGTAGAGTCCCGTTCCTAATGCAAGGGGGGATAATGGAGGAGCTGTTAGAATGTCATCCAGGTACAGTCTGCCCAAACTCTGTGCCACTGAAGCCACATGAAAATGGTGCTGAACTGCAACTAATAAGCTTCAGTGAGAGACAAGATACATCAGTGAAGGCCAAATGGGGGGATGTTGTCTATGTAGTGTCCCTTTGCTCCGAGCAGAGCTGGAGCAGACTGCTGTGTATTGCATTGCCAAAAATTCCTCTCAAAACTGGAATGTCCTTTTTCCATCTGTGATCTGCCTTGCTGATAGCATGTATCAGGATATTTCATGATTAATGGAGAAAATGGGAGAAGCCTTTGAGAAGGAGGGGAGTGGTTGGGAAAGGTTGGGAAAATCTTGGCAGATTTTCTTTTCATTAATGAGTCCTGGCACTTTTCACAAAAGAAATGAAACAACAGTTAAGTGACTGATTTAAGAAGTTGGAGAAGTGAAATCTGACCAGGTAAGGTTTCAAGTGCTGTTTGGCACCTTAAAATGACTGTTGGATCTATATTTGAAACATGATAAATAGGCTGATTTCAAAGGGAAATGGTGTTACAGTCAGTATCTTCTGACATGCTAGGAAGAGCACCATCCATCAAAGGATAGATACTGGCCTCTGAGAATGAGATTTATGTATATTCAAATACATCTGGGTGATAATTTCAATGCAGACTCTTTTAATGAAAGGTAAATAAAGGCCAAACATTAACACTTCTTCCTTTTAAACAAGGAACCCAAGTAAATATGATGCACCAGTAATGGCTTAAAATAGAGTCATTTGCAGACAAGGCCTTCAGATTTCTGCACCTTCACCTGAAAAGCCATACAAGGAATAACAAGTACATTGCCACCTAGCAGCTCTCCAGGAAAACTAAAACATAGCAGCACTACTGTGAGCTGGGAACTCCAAGTCATTCTGCAAAACAAAATCCCAATAAAACACTAAAATGCAGGAAGTCAAGGGTTTTATCCAATTAGGCAGGGTAAGTGGGCTGGTGCCAATCTGGTATCTCACACTTCGGCAGGGTAGGCACAGCTGCAGTGGGATGCCAGTGATAATTTTCCCTCCAGCAGTCTGGCATGAGCATAAATCTGCTTATAAGCATGACATTTCCATGGAAGTTGGTAGTCCCTGCAATTCAAAAGAACTGGTTTTGAGTTTTTCTGGCGTCAACTCGTATCTGAGTCAGTGTGAGTGCTGGAAGATGGAAAACTCGGAGATGAAGCAGACAGATTCCTGTTCTCCTTCTAGAGCCATGAATGAGCATTAGTATGTTGCTGGTCTGTAGCCTATGCTCTACTCTCACCTTCTGCACCAGTGGATGTGGGAACATCACATCCATGCATCCTACACCAGAACAGTCCTTCTTCTAGACCCTGTCACCCCTTTGTCTAGTCCTGGGATGCTGGCAGATACTGACCACTGAAGGAGACTGATTCCCTGCAGTTTACAGCCTGCTTTGGAGAGCAGAAGCATACTCAGTGCTGAATATGTCAGAAGGAGAACACATTTTGTGTGTGTGCTGGTCAGCTAAGGTGGGTATGGACATTCCGACTGACCTAGGACTGGAGGGAGCCACTCCTGCCTGCCTAGGTATTATTCTGGTAATGTCTGCACATGTATGGCTTATTTTGCATTAAAAAAGCACAACAACCAAATAAACTCACAAAAAATTGTAAAAATAGAAGACCAGACTGGATGTTTAAGCCTACAGATATTACTGCTGCATGTAAAGCTACCCAGTGCCATGGAGAGCCAGCCATGGAGGAATAGCCATCTCCTATAGGAAAAATCTGGTTGGAGAAAGATGTAGTGATACCTGTCACTGCTAAAGTATGATTTATAAAAGATTTATAAAAGAAAGCCACAAATTTTTCTGCAGAAAATCTTGTGATAGAGCAGACGGGACAGAGATGTGGGGGATTTAACAATATTTAGCAGGACACCTTGATTGACAGAAATAGCAGCAGGTATCAGAAACAGGTAAGCAACAAATTGTCCAATTTTTAAGTACCAATTTTTAAGTACCTCATCACTTTTTTACTCTTGCCCCTTTGTACTCTGGAGGCCTGGTGTATCTGAGGGTCCACTATCATTTATGATGTGAGCTTTACTGAGAACCAGGATGGTGATGATGGCAGACAGGTTCTGCCAAAGTGATGTTCATTCCTGAGACTTCCTAATGGTAAGAAGGATGCCTGCATAAGCTTACATCCTTGAATATATTAAACTTGACTTTCAGACCTTCTGTTTTCTTACCTGTAGGACTGGTGTCCTTAATGTGCTTCTCAAAAGACACATCACTGCACAGAGATCTCTGCAACGGGTGCTGTATAGCAAGCATTTAACTATGAACAAAATGTGTATCCAGCTAATGCCTCTGTTACAGACACACAGGTGCCAGCAACACCTTTAAAGCTTTCAGCATCTGGTTTTGGTGCTTAAAAATTCAGTGAAGTTCAAGCTTCAAAAACTGGAAGGATAAAGTGAATACATAAGGTGCCTTAGGGCAATGAAGTTAGTTTTTAGAGGTACTATTTGTGACACGTGATTTAAAACAGGATGATTAGCTTTTGTTACTCTGTTTCTGTTGGCCAGGGATTATAGTAAATGCATTCCTAGTCTGGATACTCCTTCCCCTGCAATTCCAAGAAAATGAATTTTTATTTTAAAAATGTTCATGTAATTAAAGGACATGAAATTCAGCGGAAAGTCTTTTAAATGCATAACTGATTATCTACTTCCTGTAATTGCTGGTTTGTATATTGAAACTTAGATTGAGTTGGCAGACAATAAGAGATTATTTTTTAATTAGATATACTCATCCCTATCATTTGGGAATAGGAGATATTTTCCACCACTGCTATTCTTCCTATCCAGGAGCAGACGTTAATCTCTTGCTTGGTATCAATGTCATTTTTCCCTAAATGAGAAACAAACAGAAGCCTGACTCCCTTGCAGAAACAGTGTAGCTGGGCAGTGCTTGTCATTTCAGTTTGATAGGATGCTGGTGGCAGGATGTATATGTATGCATTATATGACATTGCTAGGCTACCTACTGAGACCAGTTTAAAGTAGTGAGATTCACTTACAATGCCCAATGATTTGTTCAGTCATTCTTCATTAAACACTCTGCTTTTACATCAGAAAATTGTCAACACAAAGTTATGACGCCCAAACTGTTCTCTTACAGGGTCTCAATCTCATCTTTTCTTTGCCTTGTGACAAACAGAGCAATTTTTTGCTGTCTCAAGAAGGCATTTCAGGTAACCTCTCGCCCTACAAACTCCATCTAAACCAATAATATCTCTAGAGACCTTTCTTTGCTTGATAAATGGGGTTGCAGCCTACCTCTGGTTTAATATACACTATCATGGGCACTGGAGGGTTTGCATCTGTCTGGTAATAATGTGGCTGCTAAACAGGGAGTTCAGCTGGTGACTTGGGAGCAAGTTGCATTCAAAGCATGGGCTCTCAATTTGGAATTCTTTTCTGGTGTGGGGACTACACTTTAAAGCCAGCAGTAGGGTCCCCACACCTCTCCTCAGCCTATCTCTGCCCTTCCCAGCTGCAGAACTGCCATGTGGCCACCAGAACAACTGCTTTCATGGCACAGTGATGGGAGGTTCTGCCTATATTTGTAGCTGTCCTTTTCATGGAGTTCAGCCACTAAAAAAAAAAATATGACAGAAGCACTAACCACCCTCACCAAGTCCTCTGAAGAGACTAGTATGAATTCAGCTGTGCTAGCACAACCAACACATTTCTAGTTAGAAAAGGAGGTTTTGTGATTTGGGGCACATGGCCAAGCTGTACTTCTAACTGAAGCTACACTGTATTTTGCTTGCCCCTAGTTTTGCTCATTCTTCTGCCTTTCACATCTGCATTTTCCTCTGCTTCCTCCTTCAAACCTTACCCTGCTGCAATTCTGCTGGTGTAACTCCTATTCTTGCTATCCTCAATCTTTTCCTCGACTGCTGTAAATCTCCTCCTATTATGATTTTTTTTTTTTTTTCTGTGGGCCTCTCTCTAAAGGAAAGAGATGTGATGCTTCTCTCCCTCACACTGGCTTTAACCTGTTGTAGTTTGTTGTGAGATTATTCATGATTTAAACGATGCTAAGCAAGAGAAGAACAGTGCACTGAGATTTTCATCCTGACAAAGCCAGGCTGTTTTATGCAGGCAGGTTTATGGTTTTATATCACCTGGTCCCTTCAACACTTTCAAAGGCTTCTTTCCTCCCAATCAAGCTCAACAGTATTCTGAGGACTTTCAGAGCTTGTTTTTGAACTTGCCTGACCCTGGTTGTCTGATCTCATATCCACTCCCCCACACATTTATTTGTCTTTTCTAATCTGGCTATCTCCCGTGGCCGCCCTTTTCTGAGCATCTGGGTGTTCATTGTTATTTATTTTTTCCCATTTGTCTGATGTGTCAAGCCCCTGAGTCATTTCCCTTCTCCGAGTCTCACCTTTGTGGCTCATCTTGCCTAACCAGCTGGCGAGCAGACGATGCCACCACCCTCCCTTTCTACTCCTTGGGATGATGCTGGCTGGGACCATGGGCTGCAGGGTGATGTCTCCCTGCAGAGCTCCTGGTTGGGTTGAGCTGGCTCCTCTCTTCTGTCTAATTTCACAAGAACTGGTGGCTTTTCTGTCTCACACCAACTGTCCAGAACCCTGTTGCTCTGCTGGGTTGGGTGAGCAGATCCATCAGGGCATGCTGTCCTTGGTGCCCTCCCCCAGGATGGTGGCTGCTCTGCCCTGTCACATGCTTCCCACAAGACTCCTTACTCCAGCATCCTCCATCCAGAGCTCCTTTCCACCTCCTTCCTGCCCCAAGGAGGACAGGCTGAGCAGGGTGTCTGAGGAGGGTGATGATGTATCTTCTGGGGGTGTGTTTGGCTGTCTCCTGACAGGATCACGGGGGAGTCTCTGCCTGCAGGTCCAAGGTGTGATTAGCTAGTGGTGGCAGCACACATGTGTTGCCCATCAGGTCAGCACCCAGGGACCGTTCTGTGATTAAACAGTGCTAATAAAGCAAGCTCTGTCAAGGCTGGTGTTTTTCAGGCTGCATTTTAATGCCACCGGCTTGGGATTTGTGCTCCTGCAACAGGATCTTCACGTGTGCAGGCATAGGTTGCTCGTTCCTTTTCTTCAGTAATTGCTCAGCTGCCCTTTATGTGGAGAAGAGAAAGTGAGAGGTGGTGAGCAGCTGAGTAACCTCTAGCTGCTACTGCATCTTCAGGAGGCCTTTCCATCTGGCAGGTGTAACCTTTGCAGAAGACATATGCTATCATCACTCTTCTTTCCACCCACCAAGCTACAGCTGGGGTGATGTGTGATCAGATGATTCAGAGAAGAACCTCAGGGCAGGACTGCCTGAAATATCCAGGTATCAAATATACCAATCAACTCTGTATAAACTTCCTTTCTGTTAGGGGACATATTATAATAATGTGGGTGTCCTGCTTGCTGCCCAGAGCAGCAATTTGCATGGGTATATGTGACTATTGAGAGGTGTGTGTATCTCTCCAGTGCTGGAGCAGATTATGTACAACCTTTTGCCTTCATAGCATGTCCAGCAAGGGCTTTTTGGTGAAATGTAGTATTCACATGTCTGAGATTACCCAGACAATAAGGAGAACAAGCTCTATTCATTTCTCTATAAATTAATATAGCATAATGTAACATAGTATAATATATATAAAATATTTTTATTTATTTATGTATTTCTCTCTTTTTTCTAAACAAATCGATAAATAAATAAATCCATGTCTGTATAAATGAAAGCATCACTGCTGGAACTATTTTTAGGGATCTGCTGCCCTCCCAAAATGTTGGATGGTACCAAGTTAGAGTGACCCCAGAGAAGCTGTGCCTTCTTCTGAGCTTCATCAGTTTTTGTGAGGCTGACCAGTCAGTACAGAGCATGCTGTGACCCCACACCCCTGCACCAGCAGGTGCTTTGCAACGTGTTTGTAGGAGCTGGGGGAAGAGGTGACCGCAGGGGAAACTATTACAAATCTTCTATACCCTTTTATGCAGAGAAGATCAACCCTGGGGCATGTGTGGCAGCCCTCTCAGTTGTCTTCCATGTGAGTTTGTTCCTCGGGGAAGGAACAGGGTTGCGTTCCTGGAATCTCAAAGCACTTTTTGTAGAGCTGCCAAGTTGCTCCCACAAAAACATTTTGCCCCCAACCTCCCAGCCCTTCTGGCTGTTGAGATTGAGCTCTCTTCTGGTTTCTGGTTCATTAGAAGGTCTTCTTGAGATCTGGAGAGGTCTGGGTCCCTTCCAGTGAGATACTTCACATATTGCTTTGTTCACGACAGAGCAGGCAGTGTCAGTAAGAGCCTTCTTACCCTGTGATAGTTCATGTTTTGAGCTACTCTACATTGTGGAAGAATTTTAAGTTAAGCAATTCATTAGCTCTGCCTTGGATTTCAGAGGCTCTGGCTGCTCAGGCAGATGCAGTTTCTGCATGTGCCCAGATAAGCCATAGAGCACGTGTGGTGTGTCCAGCACTTCCAGGAGCCACAGGCCTTTGGTCTGTGCACTGGACAGACGGTCTGTATATGCACAATAAATGCCATGTGTTTCCAAGCACAGACCATCTGTGAAACATAGGCATAGCATGTCTGATGCTTCCTGTAAACCTGGGACAGAAATATGGCAGCCCTATGGCTGATGCTCTGCTATGTGACAGAGACCAGAATTTTCAAAGGACTTTGGACTTTCAGTTGCTGCTGATTTCAGAAGATCTTCCAGACCAGATGCTGGGCTGCACTTGGATTCCATGACTGGGTCATTTGGTAGGACAAGTGTTACACATTCAGGTCCTGAATGTATCAAGGAAAGGCAAGGAAGCCTTTTGATGGGTGTCTGTTTAAAAGACTATGGTGCAATGTGGAAGACTACAGGGTGCAGCTGGGGTCAGGAAAGTATTTTAACATGAATTCAATGTGATGAAAGAGATGTGGCTCTTTTAATGGAGTTCTGCAGATACAAAAAAATGCACCTATTGCTACTGATGGCTATTTTATTTATTCACTTATTAACCGCACTTAAAATTACCATCTATTGTAAAAGTATCACTATTTTCTTCTCCAGTGGATACCTGATTAATGTCTTGTAAGCCATGCATGCTCTGCCAAACGAGAGTGATGTGGTTCCCAGCTGATAGCTAAATAATTCTTTAACTGAGTTACTATCTCAGTCACCCTGGTAGACTAGACTCACCACCTGATGAGCCCTCCCCGTGCTGAACAAAATTCACTTAATTTTGCTCTAATTTAGAATGGTATTAGCATAAACATTCAGCAGTGAGAAACTGCCCAAAAGCTCTTCTGTTGAATTTTCCCTGTGGGATGACTCCTATTTTAAGGTCTCCCAAATGAAAAGGTCATCCCATTTATTCCAAGCCTTTCTGGAGACTAACATATAGCCAATGTTTATGCAGGAGAACACTCTCATTAGTCCACTCCTGCTGCTTCTCAGCAGTATTTTGAAGATTTTTCAAATTCGCAGCTCTCCCCTATCAAGGTACAAAGAGAATATAGCTTTTGGCATGGATTGCCTATTCTCAGGTGAGGAAAGCAAGCGTTGGAGGTGAAAATGCTCCTTACCTCACTGGGGTCTTCACTGCCTCTGTATTTCCTGGAGCAGAAACCTGGGGACAGTTCAACAGCACTTCATGACAAATTCATCTTAACCTTCTACCTTAGCTGACCTTATTACTCTCATCTCCTTCCACTGTCTTCCCTTATCTCTTTCCTTTCTGTGGGCTCTCCCACCTCATGTTCATAGCTTCAGTCCCAAGAAAAAGGAGATACTCTTGAAGGCATTAAGCTTTTGAGCTTATCTGCTCTCTCAGATATGCTCATTCCTATCCTTTTGTTATCATCAGCCATGCAGTCATTCTTTATCAATATTTTCTTTGTTGAAAAAATCAGTGTAAAGCATCCTTCTAATTTGGTTTCTGGAACCCTTATGTCTTAAAGCTCTCATCTGTCTGCCCCACTCCTTTCTCCACTGTTTATTTTATTCATAGAGCTGAAGGCCCCGTTTCTGTTTACTTTTATATCCTTTGCAAGGCCTTACTCTGCTTGACTTTTGTATTTCTCCTTCTAGTCTCATTTAGACCTCTGTTTGCTGAGTTGTCTGGTTTCCATTCTTTGTTGGCCTTTGGTTAATTGCTGTTATCCTTTGTGGAGGTGGTTTATCCATTAACTTAAAGTAGAAGTGAATTACTAGAGTAATTTTTACAGGCTTTGTTTTTTCCTGGCTTGTGACATCTGTTGGAAGGGGTTTCTATACTTCTGGCTGAAAGGAATCTCAGGCCTTTCCCACATTCATGCCTTTCAGTTCTTTAGTCCAGCTAAGTTGACTAATTAGTTCCTTTAGTTTCTCAGATTTTGCCCATGTGAAATGTAGAACCTCAATTACAGCCCTATTTTTGTTTGCTCTTCCATTTAATTTAAACTGAATCAACTTGTGATCGTTCAGTCAAAGGTTGTTTTCTTTGATCGCTTCTTCCGTAATGTGATGGCTATTTACCAAAATGAAGCCTAAAATAGCATCAGTGGTTTAGCTCTCTTTGGTATATTAATTTGTTGGCAATTGCATCTGAGGCTGTCTGGGCCATGCTGCCAGTAGTAGCTTCTGTCTTTGTGAAGCTGTATTTATTTCCCTCAAATTTCATTCCTTAATGACATGGTGCATCATCTGTGATATTGATAAGGATGCAAATGAAATGTTAAACAGTCTAGAGAGGAACAGAGAATACAATAGGCAGTGTTTTTATGGCACTTGTTAACTTTTTAATGCTGTATGCGTTTCTGGTACAACCTGTCTCATAAAGGATAAAGCACACATGGAACAAGTTCAAAGATGGGTAGCAAGAATGAAATATGGAAGAGATTCTGAGGAACACCTGACTGGAATAAGACCTGGAGATGAGAAATCTGTACTGATGTGTCCATAAATGGATGTTGTAAAGATGGTAAATAAGGGGGAATTGATCACTTTCCTCCCTCATGTAAGTGAATGTTAGGAGGTATCAGAAGAAGCTGGTAGATGGTTGGTACAAGAGAGGCACAAAGAAATGTTTCTGTACCTGGTATGTAGTTCTGTGAAACTTTTTGCCACAGGCTGCTGTGCCTGTTGCAGAATTCAAAACAAACCAACAAACAAAACAGCCTTGGGCAGATTAATGGAAGGAAAAAAATTAGTGAAGACTACTGACTACTACTCTGATTCCAAAACCCTGTGGAGGCAAAGTGTTTATTCTGAGGAAACATCACTGTAGATTTTCTTTGTTATGTTCTGTCCTGGACATCTGCTTTTCACTACTGTTTGGGACATGATGGTCTTCTAATCTGTGAGGATGTGTTTGTAACACCATGTCCAGTGGTGACCAAAAGCCTTCAGTGTATTGCAGATTATAATGCCTCCAAAATGATCCCCAGTTCATGGTCAGGATAACAGAGGAAGATTAATAACATTTTATTTTGATTTTCCTTTCTTTGGATATTTCTATAGGCCAGAGTAATGCTCAGTTCTGCAGATACGTGCTTGCCATTTCTGCACAATTTCCAGGCACCTTTTTGGTTGGCCAAGGTCTCTGTGTTTTCTCCATGCTCTGGTAGGCAGCACATCACAGAGTGAAATGCCAGAGAAGCACAGGTTTCTGATGGGATCATTCAAGGAATAAAGGTAGGTGAGGTGAAACAATTAAGAAAATGTGATTGGCTAGTAAAATCAAGAAGTTAATGGTCTCATATATGGGATAGCTGTGCAGCAGTATTCTCAGGCAGCAGAAATCCTTTGAGTCCACCAAGACCACTGGATTCTGATATCAACTTTTATCCTGTTCTCTCTACCACTGTGTTCACAGAAGGTGCTGCCAAATCTGAGTTCATGACATACAAACCTCTAACAGCTGCCTGATGTTCCTTTAATCTTTCACATATGTTGCAGTCAGCCTCCTTACAGTAAAAAGCACAAGTGATTTTAAATCCTGCATTTTCCTAGGACACTGAAGTTTTGACTTATGGCTCCCCCCAAACCAAAGGTAACAAGCAGTGTGCAATTGTTACATGTACTTTAGAATTACTCAAGCAATGGGTTTGTGTTCAAAGGACTGGGCTCTTCTACACACTTTTGGTAGCTGGCCCTAGTTTATACAAAGACATCAGTCTGTCTTGGCAATTGTGGGGGGAGTACTCTGTCTTTCCTGGATGGTTTCTTTCTCCAACCTTTTGTCTTGTCTGTTAAGGTCATTAGTTCCTCGGGCAAACTCTGCACTGTTTGTTCAGAACCTAGAACAAAGAGAAAATAGTTTGGCCCCTAGACACTACTGTAATGCTGCTATGAATGATTCTTTTTAAAAACTGCATGGATCATACCGGTGGACTCCCACTTTGATGCTTCCAGACTGGTCATATGCACATCATTCTCATGATCGATTTTTTTGTGGTTGCTTTGAAAAACACCAGTTTACTATGGGTTTAATATGAAGAGGGTTATAAAGAAGCAGTGTTCTTACTGTATCTCTCATGAGATAATCCTCTTTGGATATTATCCAAGCTTTCTTCTTCCTGAGGATTTGTTCTTAGAGTTTTTGTCCTTAAAAATCTTTGATCATTGTGCCTACATTAGGCTGTTTTTGCAGCATCTTCAATTACAGCCCATCAAAAGTTTTTTTTTTTTTTTTAATTCAGAGACACATTTAATAAATACATTTAAATTCCTTCCTACTCCTTTGCCATCCAGCGTTCCTATTTTTTATGAAGACTTTCTTTTTTAAACTTCAAACTTTTTAGTATTCACCTTCATTGTATAACATTTTATGACTGACTGTTTCAGCATCTCCTCAAAGCTACGACTGGAAGTCTTCATGATTTCTCTAGCATTTCAAACTACCTTTCTGGGGCTGTCTCACCCTTTTCCTGACTCTTACTCATAGCTATTTTATCCTTTCATTTGTTCTTGCAATCTCAGGAAATACTCTCTAAATTTTTTTTTTTTCTGGGAGAGAGTCACCAGAAGCTTGCTGCCTTTATGTAACCTGTCAGTTCTTTTCTCATTTAGAGGCTTCTTTGCCTGGTTAATAGAGTGACTCATGAGAATGTTTTACATCTCTCTGTATTGGCTGAAAGAGCCCTTTTGCATCAGCATGCATTTATATATAAATACGTATGTGCTACCCTGCTAACGTTGGGTTCTATTTCCCTGCACATATGTCTGTCTATCAAGCACTGTTCTTGATGGAAATTACCTCAATGTCTCTACATTACTTTGGAGTGATTTCTAGACAACTACTTATCAAAGAATATTACCACTGATGTCAGATCTGTTTCCCCATTCCAGCAATTAACAATTCTATCTGTTGATGCTGTTTTTATAGGCCCATGACTGAGGCAACAAAAGGAGAAAGTTTTATCTGGGAATGCAGTAATACTTCATGATGCAGAGGGCAGCAGGAGCAAATACAAGGGACTGAACAAATGTGGTATTCCACTAAGCACATACAGAGACAGGAATTCTACTCTATTGAATTCAGTTAGCTATTAACTTCAACGAGCCAAAAAATTCTCCCTTCCCTTCTCTCTTGCAAGATCCTCCCATAAGAAGATATCCTGAGAGCTGGTTCTGACAAAAGGTGCTATGTTAGCTGTGGTACTCTTAAGAACAAAGATTTTTTTTTTTTTTTTCCCTTTTATTCCCCCTTTCTTTGATGCATCATTGCTTTTATACATTCTGCAGTTTAGTATCTGTCAGGATTTTTGGACTTAATGATTTTATCTTTGTGGATCATGAGTTGTATTGGGTACTGTAAATCCAGCTGATTTCAGCAGAACTATTATTTGACAAGGACAATTTACTCTGGTTTTGGTCATCTAACATGGATGGCTGAATTAGGTGTCAAGGCTCCCTATTCAGTCACAGCAATTAATCCTGCCTGTTTCACATTAAAGCTCATCCAAATACTTGGACTATTGTGGGAAAACTATGGGATACACCTCCTGGAAAAATTACACAGAGTCTGCATAGGGGAATTGTACTGTATTCTTGCCTTTTCTCATGATTCCTGGAACAGGCAGGCATTAAATCAAGCTCAGCAGCAGATCTGCCCTGCACACCAGTGCTCGCTGCTGCAGCTGGTATCAGAGTCACTGTCACTGTGCTCTCACTATGGCAATCCTTTCATCTGATAGATGAGATGTTCCTGGCCTGGATTCAAAGGGCAAAGGGGAGAAGGATAGCAGTACAGACTCTGTCTTTTGAGTATTTTGTTTACTGGAACATCCTTTTAACCATTCAAGAGTGTATACTGCTGGGTTAGGGGAAAGTCATTAATGTTGCCCTTGGTAAGAGGATCAAGTAATAGTGCCATATGCTATTATGCACTGAAATGCAATCACTGCCTAGAAGACTTTTCGAACTGAAAAGCCAAATTAGAATAATTGTTTGCTTATTTTGCCTTACTCTTCAGGGTATACACCATCAGTTCTTCTCCAATATCACTAACATACCTAAATGTACTGGTTGCACCTGTGAAAAGCAGAGGTTTAGAAGAACCGAGGGAATGCTTTCTCCCTTAAATAACTGTTTTTCCACTGCCTGACTTTGTTTTAAAGCAAGGTCTGCTTATCCCCTTATTCATGGAGTCAGAGCTCTGTGCCAGCAGTCCTTGTTCTGGGGAGTTGCTTACCATGGCTTCACCTCTATAACCTCAGATGTTCCCTAAAGACCCCTCTCAGGCTGGGTCCCCACACCCATGTGCTGAGGCACAGACCTCACTAGGAAGATGTGAAGCCATAGCAGCCTTCTGAAGCCACCAAAAAGACATAAAAACTTAAGCTGAAGCAAATAAGTATCGTTGCATCTGGGCTGTTCTTTGCAATAGGCTCAGTTCCATGTTGGTTCTCCCTTTAATCCACCCAAGCTGACAAGCCTCAAGTGTAAATCAGCACAGAGCCTGTCCCCTGTACTGTGCAAACATTAACTAATTAATCTTCCTTATAGCCATTGGAGGCTGCAAAGGAGTTGTTATTATTAGACTTCTTTTCACATAATGTGCAACTGAAGTAGTGAGGATAAATGATGAAAGAACACAGACCTAATGCTTGTCTGAATGTGGGTTCAAAAGGACACCTGGACATTTCTGGAGCACTGCATATTTTTTAGCAGTCCCAGTTAAGGAATAAACAGGAGGAGCTCTATAATGTATTTTGAGGCAAGCTTCAGGGCTTTATCCTCGTCTGGGTTACCCTTAAAAATCTGGAGAAATTCTGTTTGGTCCTTGGAGGGTTTACAGAAATGCTGAAAATCAGAATCCATCCCTTCATATTAATATAAAATGTGAGGGAAAAATACCCAACAATAAGCAAAGGGCAATACAGAAAATAGGTTTGATACAAGAAAATTGGTTATGTTTGTTTTCTTCTACATTAATGCTGTCCAGACTCCCCTGTGTATTCTCAAGGAAATGACTTCGTTATATCAGTGAAGTATATTGAAAATGAAATCAGTGGTAGCACCAAATGTGCCCAGACATGACAAGACTTTTAAATAACAACAAAAGAATTCTATCTCTTTTCCTGTTTGTTCCATGTTAACTTGAAGAGATTGGTGCTGACTCTGGAATGGCTGCAGGAAGCTGTAAATGATGTATGAAAATGAAATGAAAAATCTCTGCCCAGGCCACCGTGCACAGCAATCACTGCTGAGCCAAGTTAATAGCTGCTTGCTCCCGTACCCTCTGACATGAGATGGAGCCAGAGAAGCCAGTAATGCAGAAATTGAAACAACTGCCCAAAAATATCCTGGACAGGATGCCTGCTGTTTCTTCACCCCACCTTATTTTTGATGGTGGTTTCCTTTACAGGGTTAAAAGAGAAGAGATCCAAGTGCTTATAATCCTTCCTGGATAAACCAGGTGGTTCACTCCCAGGAAAGAAACAAGTTTGGCAGTGACACCACCTTCTAAGGTCCTGTTTTTCCCTGCTTCTGTTTCTTAACTTTGTTTACCGTCCTCTTCTCCATTTTTATCCAACTGTATCTGTGTTGCAACATCAACACCCCTGGGCTTTAGGGCTGTGCAGAGGCTTGCATCAAATGGGCATAATTAAACCAGAGCATATGTGTGGGTATGGTTAACACCTGGTGATTATGTCAGCACGATGGCAGAGGGCATTTCTGGTGACCCAGTTACTAAAAGGCTCTCGGGTAGTCACACTGCAGTACAACACTGCAAATACTGATTATTAATACCATTAAAGATTCATGCAAGCTCAGGTTCTGCAAATTCTCTGCCATGTGAATGGCCTCTGTGGAGGTAAAGAGGGCACTGCAGTAAGTGTAGAGAGCTGATGTCTGGGCTAATGATGCATTGGCCAGAAGTTGCCTTTCAGAGCCTTGGGCTTGACCTGCTCTGTTGTCCTCACGCGATGGAGTGTCCAAACATTCCAGGTAACACCCTGCATTTGGCATCCTCTTCTTGACATTTAATGTGTAGCTTTCTACTCTCTCTCTTGCTCATTTTTGTATAGGTAACTGGTGCAAGTATAAACTAAAACTAACAAATTATAAAATAATACAAATGAAACAAAATGTCCTTTGCATGATACTCCTTCACAGCCTAGAAGCAAAGGGAGAAAGGATTTAATTTAGGCTGGTCCTCTGCAGCATTTCAGATAAAGGATTTTTAATCTAGTTGTAGCTTGATAAAAACACCCCTCTCTGATCCTGCAGGCAACTTTTTCTGCCAATTTTCTTTGCAGAGAGGAAGAGAGGGGAAGAAATAATTGAAAGAACACTGCCGCATAGAAAATGACACTGATGGAGTAATGCACTTTGGAACTGTGTGCTCTGCCAGATCCTTGTTTTCTACTGTTTTTTTCTTCCTCTTACTTCAGAAATTTAAAGATATTAGTAATCATCAGCATGATTAGGTGATATTTTTTCCTTTGGTCTTTTCTGAGCTCTAGCCAGGTAGCAGTCTTTGAAATACAAAATGATTTCTCTATTCCAGGGTGTTATTTCAACTTTCACAGTAGAGCTTGTTCCCTTCCACCCCAAGCAGAAAAATTTTCAGGGTTAATTTATTCATCTAGTTGCTGGATCCACGTGTGGTATTGCAGTCCACAGTGATTTTATGGGCTTAAGGCTATGGTAATGACTTAATAAACATGCATGTGTACATGATTTGAAACCAATGTATTCTCTTGAATGTAATGTTTCAGAAAACACGGCATGAAAAATAAAAGGGTAGCCAGGAGCATATCTCAGCAGAGGTGTGAAATGCTGAGTTTTTAGTATTTTTTCCAAATTAAAGACTCTGTTTAGAAAAGGTATTGCCTGTCCAGTTTTCTGACAATTTTTATCATATGAATAATCAAAAAAACCTCACAACATAACACTTTTTTTTGGCTTCCTTTGCCTCTGTGTTATTCTTTTGAGCCCTCCTCTAGGCTCTCAAAAGTAATGTGCATGTATCCACAGGAAAGCAAAGTTGAGCTGAACGAAGAAAAGGAACAGGACAAGTTTGATGGACAGTTTTCCTGAAAGGCATATTAGAAAACCTCTGGTGTTGTCTATGAAAGAGTGAAGGGGGGAAGAATGGAAGGAGGGAGGGAAGGAGGGTAGGAGGAAGAAAGGGAGTGAGGAAGGGAGGAAGGGAGAAATTTCAAGGTCTGTTGATTAGGGGCTAGTGAACTAAGCCACACCAGCTTAAACAAAACCCAACACAAAAGCACCGCTGTTAAAGTGTATGAATTTCCACCGTTTTTATGTTAAATGGAGGGAGACTTGGACTCCATAGCTGTTGGGCAATTTGTTATGCTTGAAAGTTAAAATGATTTTTTATTTTCCCACTGGCAATTCTTGAACCTGATGGTCTGGTTGCAACTTCCCTCTTGGGAGTGAACCACACGCTGCTGAGGCTGGGAACATGTGCCCAGGGATGCTTACTTTGCACATGGATCCCTCTTACCCCTTTCCTGGCCCACTACTAAAACCAAAGTATGAGCTGGGAGGGGCTTTGACTAACCCCACTTGGCAGTTATTTTAATCTTTTAGCTGTCTGACAGCCTAATGACATTTGCTGGCAGCACTTCATGAAGTGGTAAGATTTTTTCCCCCAACATTGGACACTTCAAAGATTTGGCCAGATGGGATGCTGGGCCATCTTGTCTAGACTGTACTTTTGCCAGGAAAGGTTGGACTAGATAATCCTTGAGGTCCTTTCCAAGCTAATATTCTATGATTCTATGATTTTTTCTAATGAGGCCAATTTCCATTGGTAAGCAGGCTTACTCTTTTTGAACTGACTCGGTGACTACTGGCTGTCTATTGGTTCACTGATGAGTGAGAGAAAGGAGGTACTTGCAATGAGAGCTGTTGTGTGGCTTGATGATTGGGTACTAAGTGATTTTGGGTGGCAGGGCTCCAGTTCCTTACCCTCTGCTTTCCCAAATATACAGTGCTATGTACGTTGTTTCATCTTGTGGAATGGTTTATGGCAGCATCCAGACCATTAAACCATGAAGGCAGGTGCCAAGTGGCTGACCTGTAACAGATTTACATTTCTCTAAGTATTAGTAAGGTCTAGATAAGTGTTTTAGCCATTCCCTAGGCCTGCTGACTGCAGTGTCAAATACTTCAGGATATTTTATTCTGGAACTGGACAATCCAACCTTGCCAAGACATGGTCCTCTGATGAAGCAGTGGTTGTCATGTTTTGGGGAGATGCATGGTGATGACTTCTGCTTGAGTTATGGCATTTTCTCTCCAAAAAGATGAAACATTTTTGGGGGAGAGATGGTGACTTTCTCTGTTGACTCTGAGGAACAGTAGAGATCTTTCTCCTTCTTGCTGCACCATCGCCTGTATTGACTGTCAGTAAAAGGTGGCAAGTTTAACTAATATTTCTGTTAAAGTAAGGAGGTAATGTTGAAAACTGAGCCACTGAGGTGCAAACCTTCTGAAGTCTGTAGTGGTTACAGCCATCAGCTGCCTTGCTGAGGGCTGCAACACCCTCCCACATTCTTGATCCAAAGGCAACAGGAGTGTTACTGTGGTTTTCAGTTGGTTTTATTTGGCCTAGAAGAAGGTGTGATCAAGTGGTCTCCCACTTGCTCCTGTGTTGTCCTGCACACTTAAAAGTTAGAGCACTGTCTGTGCACCTGGCCATCCCTACAGGTCCTTGTTCATCCTCCTTAAAGTCTGCTCCACAGTGCTGGAAGCACAAGGCTAACACCCCAAAGGCCCATAGATTCCCTCTGCTTTCCATTCCTGCTCTGGTTCCTGTACTTCTTGCTGCTTCCCAGCCTCATAGTTTTTCATTTTGCTGCTGCTCATTTTGCTACTAAGATGCCATTTGTCAAAACCACTTTTTTGAAGCACGAAAAGGATTGGGCTGGGGGAGTGAGGCTTCACAAAGGGTGAAGTTACTTCCACAGTGCAGCATCCCATCAGCAAACAACTGAAGGTGACTGCAAGCACAGTCTGGAGAATGTCATTCATTATTTGTACATTCACCCACGATGAAGCTATTCTTCTCTGCCCTCTTGGGGGGTGCTATTTAAATGAGAAAAAGGCAGGTCTTTCTTCAAAGAGCCTGCAAGCTAACCAAACAAGGCAAGGACACTGGAAAATAAATATTACTTTGACTACTGCGATCAAAAGAGATACCTAGAGATGCTAAATGATTTGCTTGAGTTGATATAAGCAGTCTATAGAAGAGCTGAAGTAGGAATTGAAGCCAGAGCCTCTGACCTGGCCTGCAACGTCCTCTGAAATACTACAGGTTCAAGAAAATGGCAATGTTGTCAAAATCCAGCTGTTGCCTGTGAATTCTGACACTTTAGAAGGAAGAGTCAGCATTAAAAAAATATATTATCTTTTCTGCTAGCATTTTACTCATGTTAGAACTTCTTTTCCCCACAAGTTTCATTGCTATTTGATATTGTTACTGTATTTAGCAGATAATTTAATAGGGTTTTTTTGGTAGCAAAATATTTTGAGAATCCTGAGTCTAACTGTTCCAGAATTCCCGTTCTCAGAATCATTCACAAATTAACTTCTTGGGTTTATTTTGAATTAAAAGAAATTTGAATTTTTTGGCATTTTTGGCCATGCAAGCCCTCTTCTGGTGAAGGATAAAGAGCAATGCATTTTGTGCTATTTTTAAAAGATTTTCCCTTCCTTCTTGGTTATATCTTACCTAGTCAAAAATAGGAATCATATTCATTGCACTGAAATACATGCTTGCAATACACTTGTGTGGTTGGCTGACTCAGTTCTTAATTACCTGCAAGAAATATTTTTTGTTTTATACTTGCTGGCAGTATGAATATTACCCCTTTATTAACCATCTTATTTCTCCTATATTAAATAAAAATAATGTAAAATATTACCACAAACACATTTTTGTTATTAACACCAACTTTGTCCTTTACATCGAAAGAAGAAAACAATTACATTTTTTTTTTTTCCTTGAGCTGAGGTGTGAGGTTTTATTTTCTTGGGCAAGTGAAGGAGAACTTGGTTCTTAAGTCTTAACTCTGCATTTCACAGAGCTGCTCGAAGTGGAGCACACCCTGGATTCATTTTTTCCCCCTGTTGTTGTCACAAGCTATGCAGTCCCAGAGGCTGCTCCATTTAGGAGAAGGAAGTTGAATAATTGCCCCCTGACAGACCTCCCTGTCAGCTCTTCAGGATATTGGTGCTGGCTTGTTTGGTGGGAAAACACCTAAAGTCAACAGAGGGAGGTACTACAAATAGCATTCAGATGGTCAGGGGATATCCAGCGAGTCAGATGGAAGCACATGAAAGAGTTGCATGGAAGAAGAGTAAGGAACCATTTAATGGAACCATTTAATGCCTGTGTAACTGTGTTTCTTTTTGGACACCAGGGTTTCCCTGGAGCAATTGCCCACTAGCCAGCAGTGCACATGTCTGTCGTTGGTAGATGCAAAGATTTTTCTGTTGACTTACAGGCGTGAAAAACCTACCTTGAGGGTGAGGGTAATTACTAGTGCATAGCAAAGACATGTGGGGCTGATTACTTCCAGGCTAGATGGGGAGAGAGGCTTCCCAGGTAGAAATGAAAATAGGACAGATGCTTTGCTCCTGGGAAGCAACTTGTTCCAGTTGAGGAGTTGGGTACCCAGAGGACAGTGGTAAGATTAGGTCCTAGAGACCAAAATGGTAATGTGAATCAGCTGCTGCCTAACACTGAGAGTTCAATTTCTGTCTAAATATCAGCACCAGCTCTTCTCTGTGCCCACAGCTGTCCTGTCTGGTTGGGATCCAGGGACTTCACCTGAAAAAACATTGAGCATCATCCCAAAACTCCTGATGTGCCTGGGTGAGTGTTTCAGCTGCCTGAGAAGGGGCAAAGGCTGTGTTGGTTACATCCAAGGAGAGGCAGCATTGAGATGGTTTTTTTGAGGGGTGCAATTTTGAGCTTTGGTAACAAAGTTCTGCTTCCCTCCTGCTTCTGTGCCTGAGCCTGTTCTGGATCTGATCTTCAGTCCATGAGTGAGGAGGTGGTGGCAGGAGACTGAAGAGGGATCTTGATTACTAATGCTATTCCTATCACAAGGAACTGGGAATTTTTCAGTGATAAGAAGGGGGCAGTTTTGGTTCCTCAGCAATGCTAAGTGCTAGTCTGCAGCTGTACATATGAAACAGCAGTGAAACCTTAGCAAAGTTGTAACTGAGTCTCACCCCAGAAGAAATGGTTAATTGTTTTGGTAGTCACCCTCTTTTTAAAATTTTTCATTTTCTTTCAAAGAGCTTTGCCTTTGTGGTTTTCCTCTACACATTTCTGTGCCACTACTGTAGGTGAATTAATGTTATGAGAATGGCTGTGGCTGTCCTTTACTGATGGGAGAGGAGGGCAGGGGGAATGACTTCAGTGCTCCTTTAATTACAGATTTCATTAATTACCCTACAAACCAAACAGCTCAGAGCTGTTTTCACAAGCCAGGATATCCTTCTGAAGCTGGTTTACACCTGAAAGGGTAATTGCTTCCTAACTATGCTCACGTATTTCCAAAATCCAACAGCATCTCATTCAGCTTCATCATACACCACCTCCCTTCACAAAACTGTGCTTGCCCGAGTTAGGAAAATTCCTTATATAGCCCCACCTTAAGACACCCCTGCCTGACAATAACCTGAGCATAGATAGCCTGGGGCTAGAATTGATTGTCCTCTGAATGCCTGGTATGGTCTGGACCAGGGTTTCCATCCTTTGTTTTATATCTTGAAATAACTGGGACTGGCAAAATCCATGCAGGCAGGCTCAAAGGGCTTCACATGAGCACCCACTCAGCAAACACTCACCCTGGGGATGCTCCTGCTGCGATTGCCAGGGTCTGTCTCTTGGCCCACAGGATAAGCTGGTACAGTGCCAAAGGAGCAATCAAAAAAGAAAAAAAATCAAAACCAAAACAACAACCTGACCCACCAGAAAGCAACAACAACCTGACCCACCAGAAAGCTGCTTTCCTGTCATGGTCCTCAAGGAAAAGTGGTTCTGGCAAGGAAGGAGGATAAAAATGATCCCCTCTTTGTGGGTGCACTACACTGTCTGGGTGCTGCTGCTCTATAGGCACTTTGTGAGTGATGTGACAGCTTCCCTGACTGAAGTAATTCCAAGTACTGTAACATGAAGTGTCAAGGCAGACAGTAGAAAACATTTCAATCCTTTTCATTAGAACAAAGCGTTATTCTCTTGACGGCTTTCAAATGCATATTGTTTAGCTATTATGTGCTAACCTTGACTATTATATTCTAAGCACAATAGCAGTGGGAGCTTTCTGCTTTTTTGCTCGTTTGTGATCATGGTAAGAGGATTTTATTATTATATTTTTTCAGGGTCAGTAAAATATTCAGTTATAAAGGAAAAAAACAAAAATAAAAACAAAAAAACCCACCAAAACCAAAACAAAAGACAAAGAGAAATATTTATGAAAAGGAAGTCTGAGGTCCTTCCTTGTGTCTCAGTTTTCTGGTGGGTCAGATGGTTTCAGTATGGATTTTTACCTCAGTGTGGCTTGTACTTGTCTTGACAGAAATCAAAGACTGCAGGCTCATCCTGCCTAAAGTGCTCATATGACTAGTGACAAGCTGATGCTAAAGTGACTGCAATGTTACCTACTGAAAGCCTCAGGCAAAGTACAGCAGGTAAATGGTTAATTAAAATGATTCTTCAAGGATACCTTTAAGGGAACATGGAGCCTTTCCAAATCTCTGCAGGGAGTTATTGATGGAAATTGCTGCTCCATGTTTTCTCTCAGGAATACACACAGGGTGGGTTACCTTAACTATTTCTGACATTTCTTCCATCTGACCATGACGTTCCTGAAATGGGGAGATTAAATTGCTTCTGTAAGAATGAGATGTGACACAGGTGAAAGCCAAAGATAAAGATACAGAAATGTTTAAGTAACACATGAAAACTCCTGATAAAGCCTGAGTGCTTTTCCAGGACCAGGTGGACCAGGTACCCCAGAGGACAGAAATTTTCCTTGTTATCTCAAAGGGTTTTGTAGCCTTTGTAGGCTCTGTAGCTTGTCCAGTGATGTGGGGGTTTTTTCCACATTCCCTTGGGCTTACCTTTTCAAGTTTCTACCATCTCATCTTCTCCTCAGTTTTTCCCCTCCCCTCAGCTTTGTTTTGTTTGACTTGCTAAACTGTTTCTCAAAGTAGTGCGATTCCCATCCCCATCCAAACTCTTCTCCCTGACCCCTTAGTTAGTTTCTATCCATTCCTACCTTCTCTCTACCTCTCATGACCATTTTTTCATACCTCATACTTAAACTCTAAGATTACCCCCTCCAGTGGCTTCAGCTCTTCCTTCTCTGCCATTTGATTTTATTCCTTCCTCCATGCCAACAATATCTGACAGGGAAGGAGTCACTGATTATATGTCTTCATTGTAATTAAACTGGGCCAGAGCCCATTCTCTGGCACTAGGAGCAAGTGGCACAGCCTGGCTCACATCCATACAGCTAAGCTCTCTTCTTCCCAGAACAGGATGGCTTTATCCCTTCTGCCTACTGGGAACAGCCCTTGGCAAATGCTACTCTCTGAACCCTGCCCAGTCACAGTCTCGGCGAGAACTCCCTAGGACAAGCCAAAACTGTTCCAGGGAGGATGATGAAAATTAAACACTGTAGACTGTGCTACAGGTCTCAGAGCTCTTCCATTTACTTGTACAAATGCTGAAAAGAAGATGGGAGAGGCCGTGTCCTTGCTTTCCACTCAGGTGCAGAGCCAGGCTGGAGCAGAGGGGTGGCTTTGGCCCACAACAGGACAGCAGGCTTTGAAGGAGGAGCAGGAGCCCTGGAAGTCCTTATATTTCATGCAGAAACTTGGCTAAATACAGGCAGGGCTTTTTAATCTAGTGGGGGTGTGGGAAGGATGTCCTTGGTTAAACTCTTGCCCTCCAGCCACCACTGCCAAGTTCCTGCCCCCAGACACAAGCTTCCAAGCAAGGATTTCCTTGGGATTTTTAAACAGGAGTGAAAAAACATAGCTCTTTCCTGCTTCCTCCCTGTGGTGAGGGTAGCCAAATTCAGCTGAAAGAGAACACCCACATGGGAAATTTTAGCTCCTTTAGTTAACATTTAGCAAAATCTGCAGCAGCTGGGAGCAGATCTTCCTGGGTGTAGGTAGTGTGAAGCAATTTAGTAGCAAGGGGTAACACGTCTACCTGTAACCCAAAAGTGTGGGCATACACACAGACACAGGGTTGGTGCTGCTGTAACTCCTTTGACAAGTGGTATCTATGAGATACAAAGCCACTGCAGTACCAGAAGGAAGGTCCTAAGCTCTTGGGATGAGTTTGGGTGTGATATTCTGAACCAAGTTGGTGTGAGAGTGTGCAGAGGCAGGGAGTGCTGATCTGCTAAGTTCTGCAAACCTGGGGCTTTGCTCTGCAATGTGGAAATCCCTCATAACCAGTGACTCTGACATTCACCCCTCTTGTTTTTATACCCTGGAAGGGTTGGAGATAGACTGTACATGTACATCCACATGTATAACACACCTGGTGTCTGTATATATGCATGTGTATTTGCAGATTGCCAAAGTCTCACATCACTACATATTGAAATTATTAAAGTAGTAAGATAGGCTGTTGCTATTTCCATGGCCTTGGAAGTGTTATATATATACATAGACCCAGTAGTAAAACCAATAAATAATCACTGTGTTACTTAATTCTAAAGTTATTTCTGAAATAATAATAATAACATATATTTCTTGAAGATTTTGCTTGTCTTTTAAGCCTGAAATACCAGGCAACCAATGCCTCTAATCCACTTGTTTACTTTTTTCAAAAATATATATAGCTGTAGATTAGATCAGTGATTCTCTGCACTAATAAGGAAGAAAAGTCTTAAAACCAGATTTTCAGTCAGCAAGCATGACTTGGAATTTATCTGGGGCTCAGCTTTCAGATTAGGTCCTGCAGATATTGATATGTCCATCATCTCATGCTCCTTGTTTAGAGCATGAGTGAGGATGATTGAAATATAGGAATGGCCAAAGTGTTTCATATGTAATTTAGTCCCCTGTTTCTCGAGTTTCCTTTTCTCAAGCTGCCACCCCAGGAGTTTGACTTCTCCCAGTGCAATGCTAGCTGTGTGGGAGGTTGGAGTTGGGTTCCTTAGCCCCATATTCTGGCTGTGTGGTCTGAGGTAGAAGAGTTATCTTCTTCAATGCAGCCCATGTGCCAGGCTGCTCACCTTAGCTGGGGGTGGATGTGATCCTTGGGCATCCTATCTAGTAATGCTTGCTTCCTACAGTTTCTATTCCCCCAAAACAAAATCCCACCATCTTTCTGTGAAACCAAAACAGATGTTCAAGTTACATGTGTATGAGCACACGAAATTCAACCAAGGCAACGGGAAATCTCTGATGGGCCTATCTTGTGATAGAGGTGTAAATACTGTGTCTTTGTGCACTCTGCAGGGACTGACAAGATTTTCTTGCTGGGGAGATTGTCAGTGAAAGATGATTAATGCACAGATAAAAGAAAAGTATTATCTCCTGGTGTTCAAGTCACTGGCAAATTTTCCTTTGACTCCAGCAGAGATGGGAGTTAAGCTGAGATGTTTGCCTTTTTGTGGACAGATTTTTCTTTTCAGCTCAGAGATAGAGATTTCTGGGAGGGAAAGCCAGTGACTGTCAAGACAGAAGACGGCTGTGAATGCAGCAATTGTGTTGGCAGATCTGAGTGCTGAGGGACCCATATATAAATGCCTCAACAGACAAGAAGAGTGCTCCAAGCTAGGACCCCAGCTGGAGACAGAGAGGGCAGAGAAATTGAAAGGAAAGGCAGGTGACTTGAGCAGGTGATGGATGGGAGGAGCAGGCTACAGGGCTCAGCATGGTGCAGAGAGCACCCACATCTCAGGGCTTCAAGCTTTTCTTGGTGTGTTACTTAGGTGGCTCAGCAGGCTCGTGGAGGAATGGTTATCAAACCACTGTCAGCCTTTGAAGGATAGAGAAAGCAGCAACTAAAACACAGTCTATAATTAAAACCAGATTCAAACTGGTATCTAAAGCTCATTCAAATAGATCTAATGCCTTCTGCTGGTTTTCTGACCTTCACACTTTTCCAGTTCAACCAAGCAAACACTGCAAGACTGCAATTTGCTTCTGGGAGACACTGGATGCTCTTCAAACTTTGGAGTTTTTGGCAGAATCCCTCCCATTTTCTTCTTCCTCCTGTCCTGTGTGTGTGAGGACAGTAAGGTCCATACAACAGCTGAGCAAAAACAGTTCCATGGAGGTCCTCAGCTGGACCCCATTTCAGCTCATTCTCCTGTCCTCTGCACTCAGGAAGGATTTAAAACTTTCCAGTACAACCTGGGGGTAATAGCTGGAGGAGATATTGGATTTCTATGGATTTTGGCTCAGATATAACTTCTTTCCACTTAACCAGGAAAATGCACTGAGAGGCAGATTTAGGCATCCACCTTTTGCTGTGGCTTTATGAGCACTTCCATGACACAGAGCCTTCCCACAAGCATATGTTCCTGCTGTCCCCACTTCCCAGCAGGTGTATGTGGTGATGGGCCATACAGCTGACAACAAAATGTGTGGTGTCAGGAAAGACTTTCTGAGCTTCTCCCCCATTCTGAGCTTTCTCTTCCTCCCAGTTTCTCCCAGCTAGGCAAAGTTACTGGTGCCAATATGGGAGCTCACGGAGTTCTTGGGTGAACTAGAGCTTTTTTTTCTGTGTTCTTTTATTTTAGTGAGTTAAATCAACTCATGAGGAGATCTGATGGGTATTTGAGTTAGCACAAGGTTGTGACAATGGTGGGGGAAGAGTATACCTGGGGGTGTCCCTCTTATCAGCTGTTGAATCAGTTCACCATGTCTCAAATGACTATAGTGATTACAATACCTCTGTCCAGCTCTCAGAGCAAGTGAAAAGAAACCACGGCATTTTCTGACTTTATTACAGCAGTCTAATATTGCATTTAACCTTTGGTACCTTCCTTGTGTGAGTTTTGCTTGAGGATCCTGCTTTCTGCTCTGCCCTGCTGCAAAGCTTTGAAGGATCCTTTTTGTCAGTGTGACCACCTCTACCTGAGAGATGCTGTTCCCCTGGCATTTCTGATCATCTTGGGGTACCAAAGCCTTCCAGATTCTCTCTGTGCAAAGAAAGGTTGGACCAGGGATTCTGAGGTCTCAGAAGTAATTTGTGAACTGCTCTGCTTAAGGGATAGAGCTGTTGTATAGGAAAGGTCTCAGCTCTGGTGGAGAACACATCACCTTGGATACCCTCAGCCAGCCAACCTCATCCAATCAAGTGGAATTCCCCACTGATTTTTAATTAACTCTCTTCTAAATTTAGTGTTTCCTTTTTTAGAGGGTGTGAAGGAGGCACAAAGCTAAATTTTCTGAGGAGTTATTTCCCTGTCAAGACTCAGCAGCAGAAAACTACTCATGGGATTCTGAAAAGATACCCAGCTTTTCTGAAGAGAGATGGCTGATTTTGCCTCCTTCACTCCAGATCCAGTATTTTTTTTCAGAACATGAAAAGCACATCCCAGTAGGCCAAAAGGATCTTCAAGCATGTAACTGCCATGGAAGTCATTGAACACTGAGGAATGAGAGCTATGGCAGCTGTAGGGATAACTCTGCTTACATGTTCCTAGAGATGCTGGAGGGAAGGAACTGGGTACATTGAAGTGACATTACCCACAGGCAGCTAGTGACAGCTGCTCCCTAAAGGAAGAAAAGCTGGGACATGAGGGTGATCCCAGCTTGGGCAGCAAATCCTGCATGAACATGGTGGGCAGAGTTTGATGGCTCTAGATCAAGGATCAACACAAGGAGTGGAATGGATCAGAGGCAGAGATGGACACAAGGCTACAACATGGATCCAAACTCCATCCAGGGGACAAATGATAGGACTAGGGTCAAGAAACAGGGTAGCACTATGCCTATACAAGCCAGTAATTTGCACTCCTTTTCTAATCAAGAAATCCTGTCATTTTTGATCCCTCTAAGCTGCTCCTGTCACCTTGTATCCAGAATGTTTTGGTGCCATATGACAGGAAAGCAATGTGAACTGAGGAGAGCAGCGTGGTATTGTCCCTAACATTCACTTATGGTAAAAGTATCCATTACTTTCAGTGAAGCATTTGCTGGATTGTCCAATTTTTAAATGGAATTTCATGATGCTTTCTGAATCTCACTAACCTAATTTAAAATAATTGATAACCATGCTAGAATTGGTGGGGTTTGGATTTTATTTAGTGCAATACACAGGTCTCTGGGACAAAAGGTCATATGATCTTTCTTTGATGAATGGTATTGCTAGAATAAATTTTCTACCCACACAGAGATGATCTGTTTCAAGTCTCATCTAATATTTATAAGATAAAATTTGATATTTCTGTTACTACATGTATTTTCCTAACAACTCAGATTTATTCAGCTTGTATTAAATTGTGTCATGGACTGAAGCATCTACATTTTTTTATTACAGTGTCATCTTTCTGATCTATTTTCTTAATTTTTTTTCTGACTGGTGTTCAGGGGGAACAGCACGAGTCATGTCAAATTTGAAAATGCTACTGGATACAGCAAGGGCTGAATTCAAAAGTCAACCATTCACAAAGCTTAGCACATATCATTATCACAAGTAGCATTCCTCTTTATGCAAAGCATCTAAAATGACAGTTTTTTAAGAGCAAGGCGTAGTTATTCCTGGTTATTCTTATGTTACTGTCTCTGTTCCACACTCTAATTTTTGTTTTATTTATCCATCAAATTTTGCATTATCTATGGAGACTAAAACTCAAGATTTAATTTCAGAAGAACAAGCCCTCTGCTGTTAGTACAACCATTAGATTGTACCTCTAATTGTCTTGTTCACCTTTTCCCTTTGCATGGTACATAATTTCTTCTAGGCTAGTGTTTTCTTTGGAAATGTTTGATTTTTTTCTGTGAATGGACAAAGTTGCCTAAAAAAGGACATAGTGGCATCTCTCTAGCTGGTGTCAGAGCAAGGAGAATGTCAGGCTGCTGAAGTCAGCACCTGGGAGGGATGGAGTCCCCACTGAGAAGGCAGGTAATGAGGTTGTGCTGCAAAGCAAAAACCATTTGAGAGCAGAAAGTAGGACAATCTTCTGAATATAAAGTTGGGAGCCTCCAAGGAGTGCCTTTGAGGTAATTATTGTTAGGGTTAGACTTTCAGTCTCTGGGGCCTCTTGACCATGTCTTCCTTGCCTTGATTGCTGACCTACCAGTGCTTTCCCATGTGCTTTCCTTGTCCTGTAGGTCCCTCAGCTTTCACCTGCAGCTTTTGACCTGCATGCCCTCAGCTTTTCAGTAGGATGAACAGACTTGTGCGATGACTTACATTAAATTAACCTCCTTGCTTCCTGCTGCCTTGACTCTTCAATTAGAAGGTAGTGCAGATATTCCCTGGAGATGAGGCAGGGAGCTTTGGGAGACATCCTTGGAAATGTCATCCTAGAAAATAGACTCTATTTTGGAAGTAGGAGTGAAAAACCAGCAGCTTAAGTGATCAGCTCCTCTCCAGTGTTATGCAGATTCTCTGGCTGCTTTGGGAGTTTCAGGTTTGTGAAATCAGGGTGTTTAGCCAGGCACCAAATACAGACCAGTGACTTCAGGTGTCTTAATACTGCATTGCCTCAAAATACTGTAAAGGGAATAAGAGAGATTAGATACAGTGTATGGAAACTGCACAGCTTTGACACATCTTTAGGCACCTGACATGAGAGCAGCCAAAACCATAAGTACCTCAAAGTTTGGCATAGGGAAGCTGAACACTGGGGTTTCCTTCTAGAAGAAGAGAAGGTTAAGTATGCAGTGTTTCGACTGTATTTATATTAAAAAAAAAAAAAAAAAAGATAATTTTTTCATCTATATTTTGTTTTGCATACAGAGAAACTTCAAAGACTTCCTCACTGTTTATTTTTGTAAGTAAACTTAAAACCACGCATACAACCATACAAATACCATTACTGCACAATGGAGGAGAGAGTGTGTGGACATATACACACACGCATGCATTAAATTCCAGATGGGTGGTGGATTTAGAAGTCCTACATGTCAGCCCTCAGCACAGAGCACAGTCCCTAAAGAAGTACCTTTGTGTTAAGAAATTACATTTTTGAACAACGTGGGAAACATCCCATGTAAGAAGGATAGGAGGGTACCCTGCTCCCTGGATGCTCACTGGGTGCACACAGCTCTGCACAACTCTCCTCCTGCAAAACTCTCAGAAAATACTGCTGAAACCACACGTTTTCTGGCTGGCTCCACCAGCAGCAGTTTTCTGACCCCAGGTACCATATCACTCCCTGGCACATGTATTTTCCTTGGCTGAATCCCTCAGTACCTTGGTGGCTGTGTGAGAAAGCTGTGCAAAGCCTGGCTGAACACGGGAACTTCTGCACCTTGTGCATCTCGTGTGCAGGATGAACCACAGCAAATCCAAAGTCATCTCATTGCATTTGGAGGAGTGACAACTCTTCAACACATGGAAAGGGGCCAGCTACTCAGACCAGCTCAGTTTTCCTTGTTTAATCTCTTAAGCACATTTTCAGGCTTAACTGCTTGAGTGGCAGAACCCCCATCAGCAATTTAAAAAAGCAATTATTTTGAATCTCTTCAGAAAATATTTTTATCTGCAAGATCCTGCCAGGCTTCTGCATATTAGAAATGGTATGAATCACTCTGAAATATTGATTGATAAGATTCATGACCTTAAAAAAATTATTAAGAGAGGGATACCAGGCATGCACAGTTTCATTCTGGCCAGGGGGAACACAGCATTTCAATGAAAGAGTGTTAATTATCACAAAGATGGTAGAAAAATCTTTAGTGGATACGTTCCCTAATATGATCAGTCATGCATTATGCCCTTCACTTCACACACAAAAAATTACCAGATGAGCTATAACTCTGCAAATCCCTATTGGAAAAGTCACTTTTGCAGAAAGTATTTTTTTCATAGCACTGTGCTCTTCTGAGCCACTACAGCAAAGGCATGAGTGGCAGCTCTATTTCCTCTGATCTTCCTGCTAACAGTCCAGTTTTTCTAAGAAGGTTCCATTGTCTGTAGTGATTGAATGACATTTAGGAAGATTTCCATTTGCATTTTTCTGGGTTGCATAGTGAAACTTCCAACCCCCTCCACTGATTATCCCAGTGTCAGGGATTACAGGGACCCACTGGCTCACATCAGGCACTGTGCCTGCCTTCCTCCTGCTCTAGCTTGTCCTGATTGTTTACCTGATTAGCACTTGCAATTACTGATGTGTGCATAAGGCTCAGGTCAGGTTTTGAATGTTCCCTGAACCTTTCCCTCTAGATCAAAGCTCCCACATCCTCCCATGCCAGATCAGCCTCCTGCTGAAGTTGGAGTGACTTTGGCTGTTAACTTTGGCCCACGAGCACATTCCCAGAGCAGAGAATTAGATGTGGGCTCTGGCACTTTGCTGCACCAGGACTCTGTTAGAGTTAGAAACAGAATCCCAGCCTTCGTATTTTTACATTATCAATCGTTTCTGAATTCCTTATAATTTTTTAAATGACTTTTGCAGAGAGCAGTCAGATGCTATTAAATTTTTACTGAATTAAATTGGAGAAACTAATTTTGCTCTTAGTATTTTATTTCAGTGTGTAACTTGATTTTTAAGAAGCACTTTGTATTGCACGGCCGTTCACATTGGCTTTATAAGCATAACATAAAGGTTTCCCTGGAGTCATGGAAAAATTACCTTCTACGTCCCCTATCTAATTAACACCATGTATGTTGCCTAACTCCTTATAATTCACTCCGGTGCACAGTATATAGAACATGACTGGAAAAATAATTTGAAACAATGAGGAAAAAAATGCCTTTTGTCATCATATATATATATATGATATGGCCAAATACACTTCTAATCAAATTAGATTAATAAAGAAAGGATGGCGGCGCTAAGATATCTGCTGTTGAAAGGAGATGGCAAAGGCTTAATTAAAAAGTGTCCTTATGTTTTTGAAGGGGGCTGCGTTTAAAGCATAGTAATGAAATCCTTCTGGCTCAATAGCTCAGTGACCTGTCTGTGTCTGGGCTGTAGCTGCCTGGCTCCCTGGTGACAGCCCTGATCCAGCATTTGGTGGGTCACAGAAGAGCTGCTAAGCCCCTGGTGAGCTCTGGTGGGTCACAGGTTCCAGGAGGGAGAGCAGTCAGCCAGAAAATGGGTAATGGCAAGGCTGGGGTCTGTCATAAGAACGTGGCAGAGGGGCTGCTGCAGTTGGGTAAGTGCAGGTGTGGCCTCACAGCTGAGGGGGAGGTAAGACTTTAAACCATTCTAACTCGATTGTAAGCACTGTCTGATCAGGCTGTGGGGATTTTTAATTATTCTTTTTTTTTTTCTTCTTCCTCCCCCCCCCCCCCCCCCCTCCGCCTCGGTTCTCCCTGTGGAGCCTGGAGGACTAATATGATTTGGAGAGAGAGCAAGTGTCAGTGGACTCGATTCTCATCAGCAGTGGAACCAAATTCCAAATGAAGAGGTTAACCCCTTACCCTCTGCAGATTCATAGACATTAATCTGATCATGTGTGTAAGCCAGGAGGCTGGACTGTGCATCCTACGTAAACTACACATGGAAGCAGAGACCAGGGGTGTAAGCAAGGCAAAGAGCCAGTCCAAAGTCCCCCAGCAGCAGTACTTGTCACATCAGACAGAGGAAGCTTTTGGTCATGTTGCAAAGCTGTCACCTTTTCTAGGACCTGTCACATCAGGACTTGGTTCTGACCTGCTACTCCTTTGCTCCCTTCATGTGTGATGGACACCTCCCTCCCCCACATCTCCATAGTCTCTGTGAAGGGTCAGCTCATGTGGGATGCTGTGAGCTTTCAGATCCTGCTCACTACTGGTCTATCCTCTGCAGGGCTTTTCACCACTGGCTGTATCCAGGGGTTTTAAGGTTCTACTGAATTTCCTTACCAGGTGAAGAGAAGGAAAAAATATAAATATATAGTAATTTTCTCAATACTTGCACTTAAAAAATAAACATTCCCTTTTTTATACTCCTGAGAAGATGTAGTGTGATTTTCTGAAGGGGAAGGAGGAGGGAAGAGGGCTGAGAAGAAAGGCAAATTTTAAAATCAAACACTTTAAAGTTTAAAAAAAATAAATGTAGATGTCCAGAAAACTGAAAATGTCCACCCTTTTCAGAAGCCACTGATTCTCCATTGGAAAGAAAAAAAAAAAAAATAGTAGAAAGCAGAATCTCCTCACTTCCTGATTGTTTTGGGGAAGATAAGTAAATGCAATACAAATTAGCTTTCTGTTCTTTTGCAGACTTCCAGCAAAGATAGCCCCGTTGGTTTTCCCCCCTCCCCGGTATAAATCCAGTCATTCCTTTCTGCAGCCTCACATGTAATGCACGGCATCCTAAGATGACTTGAGAGAAAAATTAAAATTGTTCTCTCCCCTCCATTCCATGAATCCAGAATTTTTTTTCTGTCAGGAGGAAGAAAATCTATCCTGAACATGCATTCTCCTTTCCTATCCAGAAAGTCTTGCTTCTCTTTGTTCATTTTCAGTTGTGTAGGATTTAAGAGCTTCCTCATCCCTTTCCAACCTTGGTCCTGTGCTTGTCCTGTGTGCATTATGAAGCACCAGCACTGGGGGGGTTGGTGGCTCTGCCACTTGGCTTGTGAGATGCTGGAGGACTCTGCTCTGTAATCAGAAATACTGCAGATACTTGACACACTGCAGAAGTCAAGTAAGCATTACAAGATGTTTATTAGTTGGGAAATGCACATGTTTTATACTGAAATGGAGAGCAGAGAGAAATCGGTTCAGGGGCTGTGGCACAGGCAAAGCTCATTCACTTTTTGCTAAGGGAAGGGATCAGTCACAAGCCAAATTCTTTGCTGCATTAACCAAATTGCCTATTGCACTGGATGTATCCCTTATTAAATCAAATTTTTCAGCTCTGGGCTGCAGCTGTCAGTTTTTGAATGAAATATATTGACTATTAAACTTGTCACCTTGGAAATTACATTAATATTGTATTCAAAAAATGTGGAGGCTGTTTACCAGTCTCTGAGCTGATAGAGAAGCTACACAAAATATCACAACTTTGGATTACATAAAATGCACCAAACACCTACAAAACTGAATTGAGATCTGCTTTCCTGGCCACTGCGAATGGAGTTCTGTGCTTGCAAAGCTGTTCCTACCATCTTCTATTTCAGGGACACAGGTATATGATCATGTAGTGTGGCACTAATACTGCCTAAATGAGCTTTGCTTATCAATATGGTAATAATGGTCTGATAAGCAGAGCTCAGTAGAAATTGAAATCTTGGTAGGAAAAACGTGTAAAAAATGTGACCATGTTACATTTCAAGATAGCCCACAGTGTGGAAGTAGAATCTAAATGAGAGTGGGACTAGTCAGTGTGAAAATCAAGAAAACTTTTGATTTTCAGATTTTCATCTTTTGAAGGTTTGTTTTTCTCAATCCCATTTATATTCTGGGCTAATAGCATCCCTCAGCCCTGGTTTTCTAATCTTCTCTATCAGGTATATGTCTTGGCTGTGGGTCTGGATTTTCTTTCCATGGAAACAAGCATCTGGTAAGGCTGGCTGTGTGCTCCCCTGCTGCTCTTGGGATAGGTTGAGGGTGTTGTGAGATGTATCCCACCTCACTCACTCTACAAACAGTTTATATTTCCTGGACTGCCCCAAAGCTTCAGAGTTTAGAGCTTTCCAGTCTTCCCATGTCCCGCATCCCAGTGAGCCAAACTGGGAAAGCCCAGAAGGTAAATGGCCAAGAAAATAAAATGGGCAAAGTACTGTAAGACTGGAGATGTTTTAGGTGTTTTAGGTGTGGCTTCTCCCTGACTGGTGAGATGGTGCCTCTCACCAATAGTCTAATTTCATCTTCTTTTTGAAGGACATCACTATCCTGACCAAAACTGTGGTGACTTAGGGCTTCCGTTATAAAATACTCTACCTTGAAAAGTTCCCTGAAGAATTCAGAAAAGAGACAAATTAATTTGTAAAATACTGAGCCACCCTGGCACTGCCTCAGCTCCTGCAGGGCAGTGAGGAGCACAAAGCAGCCCTGTGGAGCTGGTCTGTTTGCAGGCAGGGAGGGAGAGGGGGGTCTTTCTGACTGCCTGTATTTTGCACAGCCTGATCCTGGGTGTGGGGTGGGTCTCACAGAGCAGTCAGCCTATCTAACCTTAAACCTTGTGAAATTATAAAAATAAAAAGCCAGGCAATGAGTGAAGATGCTCATCCTGGTTTCTAGTATCTTGAGTTTCTGTGGGACAGTTCTGCTTTCTGAAAATAACGTGTTGGGTTGTTTGTTTTTTTTTTTATTATTTTTATTTTTATTTTTTTATTTTTTTTTTATTATATATGGTGGATTAAAACCCAAACAACTGAATTTAAACAGAAATTTAGTGTGCTGTAGAGCCAGTTCCAAATATTTTAACTTGATCTCCTGTCTGGTAAAGATCCATGGACAGCTTCTGATCTATGCACGCTCAGCATGAAGCTTTGCTGCAGGAGCAGTTGGGAGCTGGGCTCAGGCACACAGTGGGGCTGGGACTCAGCAGAGTGGGGTTTAATTCCTGGAACTGACATAGCTTTCCTGTGTGATTCTTGGCAAGTCACCAAATCTCCTTGGGCCTCACTCCCTGTCTGCAAAATCACACCTCTCGGACCTGCTGCCTCTTAAGAGATCTGGGGAGAGGCCATTCGTTATTATGTGTTTAAAAATCAGGGGCTTTCCTTTTGGACAATGCCCCCAGACAATCTCGTAACACCACTCACAAGATAAACCAGGCAGATTATTTTAAATAGTCTGGCAGATGTTGGAGAGGCTCCAGCCACAAAGCAGTGGGGAGGTATAACCCAAGCTACTTGCTGAAAAGACTCACTGTCCTTTTGTAGCTCAACCCTTGTGAACAACCCATGATTTATTTATTGAGGAGCAGTTTCTGAGTCACCTCCTTCCCCACATTATGAAAACACTGAGAAAGTGAGTCATTTTGAGGAACAGAGCCTGTAACACTCAGTTCTCACCCGGCTGCCTGGGGCGAGCCCAGCAGGTGGGTTTGGAAGAGAGGGAGAGCAGGAGATGTAGCTTGCTTGTCGCCAAGGCTTGCCATCTGACCTTGGGAAAGCCACCATAAACTGAGACTGGTGCCCTGGCCTTGCTCAGAAGGGTGTTTTTTTATAGGATGACACCATTAGAGAGTCTGTCAGCTTCTGTGGTAAAAGGGTCCTTTCAGAAGCTTTGGTCAGGGAAAGTGATAAAAATGCAGGTGCAATAACTGACTTTAAACATGTCAAATGTAGCTGCAGAGATAGCCAGAGTAATCTGTTTCCCATGTCTGCAGTGGATGGGAGAAAAGACAATTTCTTGAAATTACGGCAAGGAAAGACATAGCTTCAGTGTTTGAAAAAACCTTCTGGATGTGATGTGTTGAATTCTGGAATGGATTGTCAGGGGAGGGGGTGGACTCTCCAGCTCTGGGATTTTAACCCTGCTTAGATGCACATCTGTTTGGGCTGGTTCAGGTGTAGCTGCTCCAGGCTGCTTATTTCTGGCTCTGTGCAGAGGAGCTGACTGCATCCTCTGGATGGAGTGGCCTCTGGCAGGACTCTCTGGTACTGACTGTCTCAGGATACCAGAATGCAAAAAAGACAAATACTTAATTTTCCTAGTTATTTGCTTTGTTTGTGTCTGTCCTGCTGTTCTTTGATATCTTCCCTTTCAGCAATGCCACAGATAAGAAAGGTCAGTTCTTTCCCCTGTCTCTGTAAAATTTGCCCCTCCATCCATCAAACCCTGCTTTGATTTTGATGATGTTTGCTGCTTTCTAGTCCATCTCCAACTGTAGGAATGCCTCCACCCTGCAGGCACCTTGTAGGCTGCACACATTTGCAGGATATTTGATAATGTTTGGTCTTTAGTCTTCTCATCTAGCTGGCAGTCTGTGCATTGAAGTGTTCAGGCTTTCTGGTTACTGCTTCTCAGTGATTGGAAGAGGCATCGCTAAGGCTGGGTCTCTGGAGCCTTTTTGGAGCTTTAATCTCACAAACGGGAGCTTCCTGCTAATAAAGAGCAAAGAAAACAGCACCAAAATGAAAGTCCATGTCTGCAGCTGGCTTTCTTTCACTTTTCTCATGATGTGAGCTGGAGCAAGTGACCCCTCCATGTCTCCTCTGGCAGAGCTGTCCTGCCCGTTTCCACCTCTGCTCTCCCCAGCAGAGCATCTGCCAGTGTAGGCAGATCCCCTTCTCCCTGCTCCCCCCTATATGACTTCAGTCTGGGTTTTTCTCTGCCCTCACACAGCCACCTCCTGCCACAGCTGATACTCTTGTCCTGCTTTGTCAATGGCAGAGCTGTCCCTCACCTCCCCAGCAGCCCATGAGACGGGAGCAGCACATCCCTTGGGACCTGGTGACACCACGAGAACAGTGTAGGTAACCTTGCTCTGCTAAGTGCCCACTGGGGACTTTGACATTCCCATCCTTGCCTCAGACTGTGGTGCTATCTCCAGTCAGCCTTCTGCCTTGTCACGATCTCAATTGCAAACCTCCCTTGTAGGGAGCACAAGGGCTGCCCAGGCCACTCTCCTTTGTGGCCAACTTAGCAGGAGGGCAAGTGGACCAGAAATCAGTGAGTTGCAGTCACTCTGAAACAACCTGTCTTTTAAGAGGTAAAATCTCACTGAATGTGCTAGGAAAAATACATTCATGGTGCCCTCTCACTCTTAGGCAAAAAACATCTCTGCAGGCAGGTTCTGGCCAGCATCACCAGCAGCACCATGATGCTTGAAACTTGAGGAAGTGAAGGTATCATCTGTGTTCATGCCATAGGTACAAGTTGAGACATCTCTCCTAATCTGCCTCTCTGTTGGATCTGTGTGTGAAGACAGCTGGTCAGTTTGGGCACAGAAGAGTTGCTCTCTCTGCTTACCAAGTGGTCAGATGTCACTGCCTGGAACGAGACTTGTTGAGGCTTTGTGGTCTTTCCTTGCACGGGGTTGGTTAGGAGAGCAAAAAAAAAAAAAAAAAAAAAAATCTTCAAGTATATTTAAAGAATGAGATAGAAAGTCCTTAGGATACAACCTTGTGAGTGTTTCACCATTTCACACATCAGTGGTACTGAAATTTCTGTCTGAACAAGGGGACAGAGGAAGATATCTTTTAGGAAGAAGAGAAAAATGTTTGGGTTTTGCAGTTCAGGGAGACCCTATGAGGGATACTGAGTGCACTCTACATCAGCCACCTGCAGAGCTGATGGGTGGAAAACCTCTGGGATGACCACAAGGACAGAAAGCTCTAAGCTGAGCCACCGTGAGCAGTCACCACATTAGCAGGTGAAGTTTTCATCCCTCAGAACTGGGAGTGACTGCAGCAGTGAGGGAGAAAGCTGCACGCTAGTTCTAAGATGGAGGCTGATGGCTTTTGAAAAGTCTCCTGAGTCCTTCCATTCCTACATTTCCAGAAAAGATATTGGAAAAATAGAAGAGCTATAGAGGGAATAAGAGTAATGCTAAGACACAGCGAGTTGGCTTTGAATAGAGTGTGAAAAATTAGACATGTGGGAGGGAGAAAAGGCAGGCAACATGCTAAAAGGAAAAAAGACAAAGAGAAAAGTATACAGAAATCACCATCACCCTCTACGAAATGGTGTAGGGAATGTAAATCAGGCTTTCCTGCTCCCCCTCCTCACCAGGCAGGAGCTTCCAGTAACACTGAAAGGTAATACAGGGCAAAATTATCCACTCAGCCCCACGGCGACGCAGAGTGCAAGTAACCTGTGGGAAATGGCTGCCATTAGGCAGCACCGAGCCAGAGAGTCTAGCAGGAAGGATTAGAACTGGATAGGGCTGGTGAGAGCATCTGTGGTTATATATGAAGGGATAAAAAAAAGCATTATAAACTCATATGCTTCCAGGCACAGGCAACCTCAAACTCCTCAGGGTGAAGAAACTTCCCTTATAAATAGGTTACTCCATAACAGTCCGTGGCATTAGCTACTGTCAGAGACAGGATACTGAACTAGATGAGCCCCTGGCAGTTCCTCTGGAGAAGCTATCTTTCCAAAAGAAAGACCCCCACCAAAATCCCCATAACAAAGAAGAAATTATTAAGTTGTTATTAAATAAATTAATTTGAATAGAGAGAACAGCAGTTCCTTTGTTTCGGCCTCAGTTTGAACTGTGGGTCTTGGAAGGAAAAATGAAACCACTGCTCCCAGCGGCAGAATAGCATCCTCAGTGCTTGCTTCTTCCAGAATAAAAGGCCTATATTTAGAGGATTCCAAGTATTAGAGATATACTGAGCTGGCAACTGTTTTAGGGCAGATTTCCAAACCCATCTGATTTTCCACATAAGTTAGACTTTTCAGTAGCTCAAGAATTTGCGAAGAAATCTGAAAACAGTTTTGCTATCTTTACAGACCAACCTGCCATGCTGAATACATTTTTTAGAGGAAGTCTTTGATCAGATTGGATGCAATCAATACTAAACTGCATCTGTTTTTAGAATATGTGTATTTTTGTGCATTTACTCACATATAAGTGCATACACACTCTGTGCATGTAGAAGCATACACAGAACAAGGTATGCAGGCTTTTCTTTTAGGTTCATTACTTGAATAATTAAATTCATTCATTCATCATCTTTTGACATCTGTCTGTCTATCTCACTATCTGTCTACCTATCTATCATGGAACTTTTCTAGCAGGGGTGCATTAGAACTGAAGTCAGGCTCTACATTTGTGCAAAGTCAAGCACCATTGATTTAAAAGCTCCGTTAACTCTGTTTTAAAGGAGCAATGCAGATGCATCAGACTGTGCTAAAGGATGGCAAATGATATGCCTCTGAATCACTGTAACAGTTGCAGAGACCCCTAGTCAATAGTTTACAGATACCTCACTCCAACAGGACAACCATGCTAGGTACAAATTGCATCTTGCTTTAAGGGAAGTGGTTTTTATAGCTACCTTCCAGAGTATCACAATGGAAATAACAGCAATTTCTGTAGTGAGCCTTCCATCACCCCATGTAATATGCCTTTCCTATGTTCCATATTTGATTGATCACACATTTTGCATAGACCATTCAGGCTGGTGATTCCTATGCTTGTTCTCCATCCAAGAGTTAAGCTTTCCACAGAGAAAAATTACAGTTTAAGGTTTTTTATTATTATTATTTCTGCATTAGCCTGGTGTGTTACAAAGGTATTGGTCCCACCACTTTTTCTCCTTCCAGGAGTGCCTTTATGATGATGTGATCTTCCAGGTGAGAACTGAAGCTATTTTCACATACTTCAATGTTTGTCCCTCTGGCTTGTGTTTCATAAATGTTGGGCACAACCCAAAGCTTCAAATCAGCAATGGACACTTTTAAGTATAGAAACTTAGAGTTTAGACAGCATGAATCTGGGCTGTACTTTTTTTCAGGCTTCAGTAAGAGCTCAGTGTATCTTTAATGCTCCCAAATATTAATAAGCATGTATGAATTTAAGGTTGAAATAATTCAAACAGACCCCAAGTCAGAAACATGTATGTGCAACTCAAAATACATCAAAGTGATGAATGGAAAAATCATTGGCTTGCTTCGTAAGATTTCTTGGTGCAATTTTTTTGTCATGCTGGAGTTTTCCTTATTGCACTTGTTTGTCCTGGTCTAGGATCAGCCATCTCATCTGCATGTTGGTACATGCGTGGGCTGTCTGTACTGCAAACTAGATTTTAAGTGTGGGCAGAAAGACACCAGGATAAGTCAGTCTATCATCAGATCTGATGTCATGAGTCACTCATTCCTGAGTGGCAGGGCTTCCTGACAGTCCTTCCCTGATCTGACAGCTCTGACAGCTCCAGGAGCTGCTTGGAGAGGAGCTGGCCTGTCAGACCTGGTGAAATCTAGGGAACTCAATGATGCTCACAAGTCCAGGATACCACAAAGTATCAAGAGTGTGGTGATGTATATAAGAGATGTGGGTTTCTGCTGTGTGACTTGTGAACAGTGGACCTACCTCCTGAAAAAAGACATTCAGAAAAACAAGTCTCTTACCAGTGACACAGGTAATGCAGTTATTATTGTTAATGCACACCTGACAAAGATTTTACCCTCTCTTTAGTTAGGAACTATTATGGGGTCATATTAGATAAATATTATCCTCATTTTACCATCCTCTGGGATATGCAGGTTGACATTTCTAAGCTATATGTTAATTGTAGTGCATGAACACAGCATAGTAAATGTAGAAATGTTGTTTCTTGTATACATACATTAATTAAAATTAATTAGTTTGAACCTATTTTAAAACATTTTGATGGTATTTTTAAAATAGCATATATTAAAAAAACTGGCAAATTGCTAGAAAGGGCAGAGCAGCTTAGAACAAACTCATACAGCTAAGGGATTTGAACAAGTATATAAATGAAAACATCTCTTTTAGGCACATCAGAGATTATGATGTGACCTTCTAAACTGTTCAGTAGGATTGAGTTTAGGAGACTCAGACAGTTTAAGACAAGCAATTGCCTGTACTTTGACTCCTATTCCAAGGGGAGATTAATAGTGGAGCAGATATCCACCTGCAGCCCAAGGAGGACCCCATGCAAGAGCAAGTGGATGCCTGAAGGATGCTGTGACCTGTTGGAATTTCATGCTGTCAGGACCTGGTGGCAGGCTCCTGGTAGGACCTCTGGAGACAGGAGACCAGGCTGGAGTAGGTTTGCTGTCAGGACTTGTGACCCCGTGGTGGACTGCTGCTGGATCTGTCAGATCCTGAAGGGCAGCACCCCATGGAAGGGACCCACACTGGAGCTATTGGCGAAGAACTGTAGCAGGACCCACATTGAAAGAGAGGAAGAGTGTGAGGAGTCCTCTCTCTGAGGAGGAAGGAGTGGCAGCAAACAAGGTGTGATGAACTGACCACAACCCCCCTTTCCCATCCCATGTACTCAGGGAGTGTGAGGTGGAGAAACTGGAAGCACAGAAGTTTGAGCCCAGGAGGAAGGGAGGGGTGGGGGGAAGGTGTTTTGATGTTTGGTTTTGTTTCTCATTATCCTACTCTGATTTGATTGATAAGAAACAAAACTAATTTCCCCAAGATGTGTCTGGTGTGTCCATGATGAGTGATCTCCTGTGATGTCCCTGTCTCAGTCCATGAACCTTTTTCTTATATTGATAGAGTGGGTTTGGTGGGCTTTGGTGGGCACCTGACATCCAGCCAGGGTCATCCCATCACAGCTCTTACTGTATTTCTTAGTAAGGAATATACTGTAATTCAAATAATTCACATCCTTTAAAATAACATTGACTGTTGTCAATTGAAAGCCTGGTTCTGATCCTCTTAAGCAACTTGTGCCATTCTATGAATGTGATATTCTTGTATGTTCTGTTAGTTGTCAAATAATGTCTGAAGCAAATCTTACTGACCACCAAATGAAGCACCTAGGGTTTATTTTTTATTTTTATTTTTTATTTTGCTTCCTGAAATACCAGCCTCAAAAAAACACCAACAATCCAGGCTCAGAAGACTGTGCTGGGCTCTCTCTTTCTCGTGCCACTGATGAAGAAATCTGCAATTATGAAAATGCTACTGAAGAGGCAGGAGCTGAGCAAAATGGCTCTTGCTTTCTCACTGCAGAGCTGGGAAGAGTAAACATTTGCTAGAAACTGTAAACTGAAGAGATTCTGTGTAGAGGATGGGCACATAATTCTCAGTTCCAGGCTTATAGAATCACAGAATAGCTTGGGTCGGAAGGAGACTTTAAATATCACATAGTCCAACCCCCTGCAATAAGCAGGGACTTCTTCAGCTATAACCAGGTAGCTCAGAGCTCTCTCCAACCTGACTCTGAGTGTTCTTGAGGATGGAGCATCTACAACCTATTGTGCTGCTGTTAAACTCATAAGCAAAATCCTATCAAGTGCCCCATGCAGTGTTACTGCTGAGGGAATTCAGCAGTAACCTAAATACCTAAAATACCTAAAATAAAAATGAAGCCTAGGAAGCAGTTGAGTCAGAAAGTATTATTTTTCACAGACAGGTTTTTTTTTGGTTGGTTGGTTTTGTTTTGTTTTGTTTGCTTGATTTGTTTTTTTGTTTTGTTTGTGTATATCTATATATATATATATAATATTTTGTTAATATAACACGTTGGAGACCAAAAAAAAAAACGCCTTTGTTCCTTTTGAGGTCCTGACTTGCTCTTACTGGCTTATGACAGGCAGGATTGAAGAGCAGGCAGGAACTGCAGGATATAAACAGCGTGCTGCAAAATGCACTGCTCAGGCCTCACTGCTGACAGGGCTTTCTGTCTATTTGCAGGGCACAACACAAAAAACTTTCAAAGAAACCACAGCATAGGATGGACAAACAGGTCACCCTTTGGGTTACTGCTCTATCTTCACGTGCTTGTCTGCCTGTTCAGAGCCACTCTGGGTACCAATACATTTGTGCACGCCTGCTCATTCCTGTGCATCTGTACCTCCTGAAGAAGACTGCCAGGAGTAATGCTTCTCCTTCAATCATTTTGCCCTCCTGTGCTCAGCTCCTCACACACAGACAGCCACTGCCAAGGCATATTGCAGATGTCAGCCCAGTGAGCCTCTGCATGGGCACAGCTTTGCACTTCTGCTGGTTCAGCCCTGTGTAATGCTCTGCATTATGCTCCAATGGCTGTGATTTGATCTCTGATAGCCCTACTCAGACTTGAAAAGGCATCCCCAGTTTCCAGAAAGTGCTCTCGGTGCTGCAGAGCACCGGGCCAGCGAGCTGCTTGGCAGCAGAGTTTCCCACAGGAAGGGAGGTGTCAGCCCTGACCTTGTGCTGATGAAAACCTTGGCTGATCCTGACAAGGTTCAGCTCCCTGAGCATTAGCGGCCAAGCTGACATCCTCCGGGCCCGGTGGAGCATGACTGAGAACAGCACAAACTGCAGAGCCTGGGAGAAGGAGGAACAATTAAATAAATATCCCCTTTTCATGAGGACAAAGGGAGAATTGATATCCTGGTCAAAAAGCCAAGTGCTGTTCCAAGTGCTGTTCCAGCAGTTCCCTGTTACAGGCGTGTGCTTCTGGGCTTTAGTAAAGTGTCAGAGGATGCCTATGCAGATTTGTGGAACAGGTACTAAAACATCCTTCAAAATGATTTGTTATGTATGGTCAATGTAGCATGAGGAGTCCAGTGTCTTAAATAACAAACAGGGGCAGAGATGTGAAATATCTTTCTTTGAGGTTTTATATCATAGCTGATAACTCTACTCCCTGTAAAAAGGGTGCATTCAATGAGCAGATGTGAAAGACCCTGATAAGACACTGCAGCCTGCATCCTTAAGGGAAATGAGCTGTTTCACGGGGATACATTTAACCCTTAAATTTAATGACAAGTCAAACCTTCCCTCTGTTTATTTTTAATCTCCAAAGGAAACTGCAGGATGTGGCTGGTGACCGTGCCATTAAAACCACCTAGATTGAACCTGAGCATGTGAGCTTATGATCCTTCCTCTAGAGCAGCAACATCAGGCTTTCCTCAGCCTGATTACAGGAACAGAATTTCCCTGACAAAGTGACCAACAACATCAGGCTCTGTGCTTGAATTCACTCAAGGTGAGAAAGGGAAGAAGTGAGGAAAACATCACCTTCGATGTTGTGCTGACCTTGTTGCTGTTCTGGACTCTATCTGATAGAACAATCAGCATGGTGCTGCTACAAGGGTTAGTGGAAACAGCAAGGGTGGGAAGTATTTTCTGTTGACAGAATGGCTAAGCTAACTTTACAGCTGAAATCTTACCTTTAGCATGTTTTGGCTGCAGGGGTATAAACACCAATCCTTTTCATTTTATTGCTTCTAGTACCTTGTGACTCAAAGTGTTGAGTTTTCATTTGGTGAACAAGGCTGAACTGAGACCTTTGAGCAGGAATCTTTTCCAACCTGAGCACTGAAGCAGTTGGTGCTTGCAGAGCAGAGCTCTATCTTGAGAAATGAGGTATGCTCACCCAGAAAATCCCAGGGTCCTGTGTATGTTCTTGCAGACTCTGCAGTGGGCTTGGAGATGTAGCATGGATGAGATCTCTTTCTGGCTGCTTGGAGCTGATCTAAGTTTGCACAGCTGCTGGATGGCTGATCCCACCACATCCCTTCACACTTATCTCTCCCTTAGCTATGTCCTCACACCACCTAACTAACCTTATGGACACAGCCGTGTGGCTGCTTTTCAGATGGCTCAGGCTTTTCAGGCCTGTGAGCCAGCTCATCAGCTGCTGGGGTCAGGGGGGAGGCAGGGATGTGCAGCTGGGGGTGGAGAGGAAGGCAGAACCACTCCTGCTGGCAGCTGTGTATTTTATTTTAAAATAAACTGTGAGCATCCTAGATGAACACTGTGAACTGCAGCCTGGCAAAGGTGGTTGGTACCTTGCAGCACAAGTTCACTGCTCTGCAGTGTGAAGACAAGGACTTCTGCTTGCTCCTGGGCCAACAGATGATACACTCACTTCTTAAGAGCAGTATTTTGCTGCAGGAGCCTTTGTGTCAGCTTTAGAGTCATGGTAAATTCTCCACAGCAGGCGAAAGAGCCAGCCCTCAGTGAGGGATGTGGTCATGTCATGCTTTGAACATAAGCTGATTTTGCTCTGGAAATGAGATACCGCATTTCTTGGCATCCACGCACTCAGCATCCTCTCCTCTGTGCACACGTGCCACCAGCTTTTTGCTTTGAATCCTTCTGTCCTGACAGGAGTGATAGTCTCATCTATTTTTCCCCAAGATTTGTTCTCTGTGGGGGATCAGCCATTTCCACCTTCTTTAGAAACAAAACTTTTATTTCCTTTGATCTTTTAGGGCTGTGGAAGTGACAAAGCAGTGAACGATGGGAGTGAAAATCTGTGCCAGCTTTTGTGAGATTGTTAAATCCTGGTTGCAGAAGCATTTGCCCCAAATGTATGGACATGGCACAAACAGCATTCCACTACAGAATGTCTATCCCACCTGGGTCAGTTGTTCAGTCTGAAGAAAAGGAGGCTGAAGGGGAGATATTATCTCTCTACAAGTACCTAAAGGTTGTAGCCAAGAGCCAAGTGTGGGGCTGGCCTTTTCTCCCAAGTAACAAGCAATAGAACTAGAGAGAATGGCCAAAGTTGTTCCAGGGTGGTTTAGATTGGATATTAGAAAAATTTCTTCACCAAAAGGGTTGTCACGCATTGGAACAGGATGCCCAGGGAAGTGGTGGAGTCACTATACCTGGTAGTGTTTAAAGGCCATGTAGATGTGGTGCTGAGGGACATAGGTTAGTGGTGGGTTTGGCAGCCAGTGCTATGTTGGACTTGATGATCTTAAAGGTCTCTTCCACTCCATGATTCTATACAGGGGCCAAAAAGAGCATGGCTTGACTTGACCTCATTTCTGCACAGGAGCAGACATGGTACATGCTGAACATGAGTGTTTGCTGCATGCTCATATGGAATTGCAGCTGTCCTCTAAAATTATATAGAGATATTTGCTTGCATTGCATGAGCAGACAACATTTGCAGAGTAGAAGCCTCTTTTACAGTAAGGTCTAAAAGGTGACTGCCTCAGGACATTGCTGTTGTGTGAAGTAAAGCAGAGGTAATGAAAATTGTTTTGTTTTTAATTAGAGCAGTCACTACTGGTAACTACTCCTGTCTTATCTGAGGAATTTTCAGACAGTAACTAATTCTTGGTGAAAAGCAGCTCCTCACTTTTGGTAGCTCTCTGTCTGTGCTATTTTGAGTGTAATTGCTTTGCCCCTGATTGGGGGGTGGGAGGAAATCCAGCTAAACCATTGCTCAAGCTACAGGTACCTGGAAGGCATTGTGGTGAACAGTTTTCCACTGTGACTTGCACTGCATCAGGCTGGACTGTTTTGGAATGATTGACTGATTTTGTCTATTATTTGACTGAGAAGCCAGGAGAATAGTGAAAAGCCAGGGCATAGCTTTGATTTCTATAGAACAGAATGATAGAATGGCTAGGGTTAGAAGGGACCTTAAAGATCATGTAGTTCTAATCCCCCTCCATGGGTAGGGGCGCCTTCCACTAGATCAGGTATGGTTGGGATAATCAACTAGATTATGGTACTGGTTGGGATGAAGAGACCCTTGGTGTCTGATCCATCAAAGCAGATGTATAACAGATGTGTCCATGTTAATCTAGCTCTAAAGGAGCAGTTCTGTTCAGGCTAATTTACCAGCTTTGTGCTATCTGGCTTCTTCAGGGACTTGAATGAACAATGGTGTAAGGCATGTTTTCCACAGGAGAAAAATTTTTCTGCTTTGTCTCAGACATAGGTAGAGACTTGGCCTTGTTTTGTCCATGTCATAGTACTAAATTTTATCTGAACACCATTCTGAATAAAAACAAAGCAACCCAAGCAACCAAACTTCTCTCTGCAAGAAGTTAAATAGTCCAAGGCATCCTCTGGTCAACAATCATCCTAAATCAGTATTGAAAGAGAACTGATTCACTGAAAATTTCATTCATTAATTAGAGTGTGGCCTGGACTACAATGGCATGGTCTCTGAAGACACAGATTTATTCATATTTGGTTACTGAAGGATATTTAAAAGGCTAGTGACAGTTGTTGACAAGCATTCATAAAGAAGGCTGCTTGCTGGTGTAAGAGCATTAATTATTGAGACAAATTTCGCTGGCTGGGACACTGTGTAAACTAGCAAATGATCTGAAATTCATGTGGAATTAATCCCATTTACCTTTGCAGATCTCTGTTTTATGAGCACCAGAGCTTTGGAGCAAACAAATATGAAGGCATCCCTGAGAAGACCTGACTGCCTTCAAGTTCCTGCTCAGTCAAATAAAAGTGAGAAAGTTAATTTCTCCTGCAACAAGTAAAATTCAACTGGGTGTTAGTGCTGGAATTGTAAACCCTTCCCCTATGTTTTTCTTCTGTGGTGGTGAACTGCAGTCAGGTTTACCCAAAGTCAGGCTACATGATCACCTTCCCAAGAACTTGACATCACTGTGTGATACCTAGTGACACTTTATCACCATTACAAAGTGACTGCATCTTCCATGATCCCCCATCCCTGACCTTTGTCAGAATCAAAATAGAGCATTCGTGTTCTGGGGTGGCTTCTGGGGCTGCTTTGTGGTGTCATAGATGATGTCTCCCATGATTTCTTTTAACCTAAAACTGTATATTGTATTTGGTGATGAACCTCCTTGTAAGACCCATGGCAGAAGAGTGAGTTTTAACAGATGGTGATACTTTGAAATGGAAGAGATAGCCATATGCCTGATGTTAAAGCCTCATCTTTTTGGACTGGTGCAGAGATGACATAGGACTCAGTTGTGGTAATGCTGTATTTGAACCTACCCTCGAAGAGATGTAGGAAATCAAACAAAGGGATTAACTCTAGAGTTACTAATTGACAGGTTATTTAAGGTTTTCTGTGCTGTCCGTATTCTTTGAGTAAAGTGGCTGCAGCTAGTTAAGGAAGACAAACATGGATATGTGGGCACAATTCAACAAAATACTTTAGCATTCATCTAACACCAAGCATGCAGCTGAGCTGAATTTCAAGGGTCATGACTAAATACCTTCCAGAGCAGGAGGTGGGTATCTCTGGGCTCATCCAAACAGCTGTCCTTCATAGGCAGTTTTTAAGTCAGACCCTTTACTGCCAGGTTCTTAGTTAGATTTCCTGGGAATTCAGCTGAAGAGATAGATGTTCAGATAACTCCCAGGGCAGAGGACCTGTGTGAGGCTGCCTCAGTGTTGTAGCTCTTTTTGTAGAAACAAGGCAACTAATGCTTTGGTAGAGGAAGTTCTCAATTAAATGGGGATTGCTTCAGCAGGACGGGGAGTTTCCCACTGGGGGTTCTTAAGAATGACCTCCAGGACCAATGCAGGTCAAGCTGATCCTGTGTCAGAGCAGGATCATGGACGAGATGACTGCCAGACGTCCTTTCCCAGGGATTTCATGTTCCCAGCAGAGATACAATTGCATGAGTAAAATGTCAAACATTTTATACCTCATTGTGTGTGCCTCATAATAGAAGACTAAGAGGTTACTGTTAAATCAGTTTTTATTAACAAATCACTTAACTATCACTTAGTATTTTGATCTCTAGTTATGGATTTCACTATAAGGTGGAATTCAATAGAGATAAATAACTCCCTTTTTAAAGGATGCAATAATCAGTTTTCATTCTTAGTGATTCATGACCTGAATAATCTGATCATTAGGCCTGGATTATAAAAAGTAATTTCTTATAACCATACATTTTGAGAAAAACACAGATCTGATAGAAGAGCTTTTATTTCTTTGTTGGATTGACAGTGTGCTCCCTCACACTAACTGGTGGTTTCAGACTGAAGATTAGAAGCAACTTATACATTAAGGGGAGAAGAAAGTTGTAGAAGAACCTGGAGAGCCTGATACCACACATCACATCGCTGATACACAAGGCTGCATTATCAGGATAGACTGAGGAAATAAAAAAATCTATTTTGGAATTAGATGCATTGAGGTAGGTGTTTTTAACAATCAGTGGTGACTCAAAAAGTAATTTACTCATTATTTCTGGAAGTAGTGGTGAATGATGTGCTTTTGATACATGCTGACCAAGTGTAGTCATGATTCTCAGGGACAGGCAAATGACTGAGAAAACTCTCCCTGCCACACAGTTGTTACTCAGCTCACATTTACATGGGAGGTAAGTCTGAAAAAAAGAGTGACTACAGCTTTGCTACATGGCGGGAGCTTCAGAGCCAGCTGACAGCTGTTAAATAAGCAAAACTCTCTCTGAAATATTCCTCACTTTATCTTTTGAAGATATTGTGCAACCAGTGTGAAATTACTCCCAACCTTGGGGAGAGACAGCTCAGCCACACAGTGGCCTCTCCCCTCCCATCATCCTGAGTGGATTTTGCAGGTTGACCAGAGGTAGCCTGGGCTCAGGAGTCCTGCTGGATACTGAGTCCACATCAGTTTGTACGTGGGGTTGAGCTGATGCTCACCTAGATCCCAAACTGACTGAACTGAACTTTCTCACAGGTGAGTTCTGGAGCACAGCTGGAGATACACCAGAGCTTGCTTTGTCCATGAAGGTGTAGCTAAGAATGGCCCATAGTTGCTGTGACATTGTGGGAGAGATGAAGGGCAGGAAATCTATCCCTGGAGTGGGGAGGATGCCTCAGCTTAGCCTGCTTGCAGAGCTGTTGTAAACATGGCATTAGACACAGCTCACCTACACATATATGGGAGAAAACACAGGGCATGAAGTTTATCTCAGCCACACCCTTGCCATCTTCCCAGTGATTTAGGGACATTTTCTGAGAGGAAAAGAAAGGTGAGGCCATTAGGTGAGTCAAGGAAAGGCCATGATTGAGTGTATTCAGCATGTGAGAACAAAGCATCACTGTGACTGGTGAGGTTCCTTCTTCCTTGGAATAGCTTCTGGGAGCTGAATGGTTTCCACCCCCTCTCACTTCTGGCAGGTTGATCTCAGGAGGGAGTGGTAAAGAAATCAGCTGGGAGAAACTAGCTACTTAAAATGGATCAAAATCCTAATTGTGAAACTTCCTGAAAGGGTTACTGGGGAAGGGGCAGGGAAACACTCAGGATGTTCAGAACCAGATATCCAGTAATCTTGGAAAAGAAACAGCAAAGCAAAGCGGTCTCCCTTCCACTAATCAAGAGATATAAAGAATTGAAATACCGCCTGGGACTGATGGAAAATCAGGTCAGGAACAGAAATATTCATGCATTCACTCTACTGGAGGGTACAGAATTTCCAAACCCAATTTCTTTTGTGGAAACCTGACTCCCTAAGGCTCTGAATGAGATACAGAGAATGTCCCACTGCATGTGGTGTGCTGGTTCAGGATCCCTGCCAGGGCAATCACTCCCAATAACAAGCAAAGCAAACCCAAGCTGCCAAGTTCCAAATTTTCATGGGAGAGGGAGGCTCATGACTGTAGAGAGAGCAATGAGGAAGCATGTGTTCATTTACTTCCAAGTCAGTCTGAGCACTTGCTGTGCTGTTGCCTTAGATAACCTGGGTTCAAGCCCAGTTTCTCATTGATCTAGGATCTGTACTGACACACAGCCCAAGGCAAGTACACCTAAAATTCAAGAGTGGGCAGATTGATCTGCCATGGCCTATGGAACTCATGGAAACAGGAGACTATCCAGGTCATAGTGGGATGTGATGCCTTGATACTTGTAGACTCCAGAAATAAACATGAGGCCCTTCTATGGAGGACAGCCTTCAAGTGTATGCCATGCATATTATAGGATCATAGAATAGTTTAGGTTGGAAGGGACCTTTAAAGGTCATCTAGTCTAATCCCACTACAGTGAACCTGAACATCTGCAGCTAGGTCAGGTTGCTCATGGCTCCTCCATCCCAAATTTTTTCTCTCTGACTCTTTACTTCCCAGAGCTTCCCTCCCCCATCTCTTATTTTTTCACACTCTTTCAGCTCCTCTTTCTGCCTGATGTTATCTTATCTTGGCAATAGTGATGGTTCAAGTGGAAGGTTGTGTTAGAGATCTCTGGAGTCCCATCCAAACAGCATCTCTGTGATTCTGGGGGAGTGCCAAGCATTGCTCAGCCCTGGAGTTGCCCTCTAAATGTGTGATCTCATGATGTTCTCAGTGATTTTCTGCAGAAACATCTCTTGGTGCTCCCTGCCTGTAACCAACTCATTGCGTGACAAAACTGCCCTCTGCCACCTCTTTTCAAACACATTTTGTGGTGATTCTGTCACTTCCTCACTATTTTAGCCTCACTCCTCTATCAGGTATGCAGAAAGAGAAGAGAACTTTCTTATTTGTTGGTGCTATGTCAGCCTAGAAGGATTATTTCCAAGTTGTATATAATGACACAAAATATTTTAGGTACTGTGTCTGCATTTCAGTATAAATATTCAATATAAAAATACAATATGAAGAAAAAACATCATTAAAAAAATCTGCATAAGAAAAAATATAGTTTACTTTCTTCTATCTGCAGGCTTTATGCTAAAGAGCCTCTGTGTCAGGGACATCTGAGCTGCTGGAGCAACCAGGGTGATATCTCTTGTTTTGACAGCACAGAAGCACCTCAGCCTTTGTTAAACATGACTGAATATTTGGTTTAACAGCTGAGGTTCTCTTCATAGCATCAAAGACTGTTCTAGTTCCCCCTTCAATGTGAGACTCACCTTGTCTTGATGTCTTCCTCCTGCCATGCTGAGTCATTCTTTGAAGCTGTCAGACTCTCTCTTGGATGCAGGCGGGGGCAACCAGGCCACCTCAGAGGCTGTGAACTGGGAGGGGACAATCTATGAACGTATGCACACACCTGGGCTTCCCTACCTCAGGAAATTAAGAAAGGGAGAGCAGCAAACCCTGAGCAGCACTGGTATCACCAGCACCTGGCAAACATCACTTGTTTCTGGCTGAGGAGCTGAGGCAGTGCCTGTTCCAAGGAGGCAGGTTTGGGCAGGAGCTGGGAGAGGTCTCCACAGCCTCATCCAACCCCAGCCATGACTCAGTGAGCAAACACAGCTGAGCACTGAAGTCTCACCTGCCCGTGCTACAGTAATATCTGAAACTTCTGTTTGCTTCCCAAGGGGATTTAGCAGTGAGGGGACAACCAGTCGAGGCAGAACGACAGGTAACATTTGCCTCCTTTTCAGAATAAATATCCTTCCAGAACAGCATCCTTCAGTACTAACTATGAGTTAGTACTCCCTTCTATGAGGGGGAAACAATAAAAACCCATGCTATTATAGTACCATCACTAAATAACAATATAAATAACAACAACAATAATGATAATAACAATAAAAAAATCAATCCTTTTGACTAATCCTTTATTTTCTTTTATAAGTGGGGCTACTTTAACTTGATGAAGCATGCACCAGAGCATGATGCTGTCATCTGGGGAAATGGCAACTCCTCCATTTCCCTGCTTCTCCTTTCTCTAGTGTCACATCAGCATTTTGTGAGGCCAATGCAGGACACATGAAAGGAAGGCTGAGAAGAAATCCCTCTGATCTGATGGCCCAGCTTATAATTTTGGAAGTGAATTCAGCACCTGGGAATTGAAAGTGCTTTCTGTGAAATGCAATTTCTGCCTGCTTTGGTGTTCAAAACATGCTGTATAAACTTAGAATGCTCCTCTTGTAGAACCTGTTAAAGATGTGTATCACATGGGCAAAGACACACAGAAATGAACCCGTGGTCCAGTTTGTCAGTATTGTCAGACAGAGGCAAAACCTCCCTGCTCTCCACAGAGGCATTGCCTGAAAAATGCAGTCCTTCAGGGTGATATTATATTATTTATGATCCTATTACTGTCCTTTGTGCATTATGCTTCATGATATGAAAAGGAAAAACAGGGGGGAAAAGGGATAGCTTGCTTTAGACATTTAGCATAATTTCTTATTACTTTTTGTAGAATTTCTGCATAAAATTGCCTTTCCTTCAGACAGAGCACATTACAGATGCTGTATATGTTAAACGGTCCACCTGAGAGCACTGACTGTGTTCATAGGGATAAACAGAGGTGGAAGAATAGTGTGTAATGAATATCATTCGACAAACTACATCTTCCATTTGTGAATTGTCCATGAAGAGACTAATTTTCTTGAGCTGTTTGCTGAATCATTCTGGAAATAATTTTTCACTGGCAGGTTCTTTAGGACCAATTTGCTAGGAGAATTTCGTGTTCAAAGTTTGCAACATGGGCTGCTTTTATGGGGTGTGTCAGCTCCCTGGAAGGATCTGTTTCCTGGTTAAATGAGTTCAATTTCAAAAGTTTGAACTTCTGTTCTGAGCAATCCCAATTATGACTGTCAAGGCTTTGCAAAGGTGTCCTGCAATATTTCTTTGAAATCTGTTTGAAATAGATTTGTTTGGGGTTTTTTTGTGGGTTTTTTTTGTTTGTTTTTTTTTTTTTTCAAACATAGGTAAAGCACGGGAAACAAAACCAGCAAGTCTGAGGGAAATTCATCACAGCATTCAAATGAACATCATGGCTGCTGTAAGTTCCTGTGAGCAGGCTCTGTACTTTTCGTGTGACAGCTGATTCACAGTCAGTGTCACATTGTCTTGGGTCTAACAGTTTTTGGTAAATGGTATTTTTGAAAAGGTAAGGATAAAAGAAAAACTGACAGAGGTCAGGAATAAGCAGAAAATATTAGTGCTGGTGACGAGTGGGTGCTTTGTATGACTTACGTAGAATTACAGAGTGCTTGACCCTGATCTTGCTCAAACACAGCATTCTGCTGACTTGGGCACAGCCTTTTCTGGTGTCCTTCATCTCTGCCAGCAGCAAATTCATTTCTAAACTTACCTCAGCTGAAAGAGTTGACAGGCAAGAAATTAGCTGGAAATAAGGTCACCTGGGAAGAACACCCTGCCCCTAAATACTCTGAGAGAGACTGCTCAAACCTGTGGCTGCAATGGAGATCCTAAGGGCAGACAAAACCAGGAGAAGGCTCAGAAGAGAGGGTTCATATTTCTCTTGGCAGTGTTGTATAAAGTTGTTTCTAACTGATTTATAGTGCTAAGGATTGTTTTTGTGCAGGCTGGGCTCGCCTCTTCCTCTTCATGTCCTCAGAATGACAGCTCGTGTTGAAGGTGAGGGAGGGTGGGGTGTATGGGAACCACTCAGAGGATTCTTTTCTCCTCTCAGCTACTTGGTGCTTCTCCGAGGAGTGCAGTGCTTGAGGGAGGGATGTCCCTGAAGAGCTGAGGGGTGAAGCTAGGGGCTAAGATGATATCCACACAAACAACATGGTCCATTCCTCTATCCCTCTCCCAAGACCAGATGCAAATGGATGCCTAGGGAAAGGTTTTGGGGAGATCTTATCATGGCCTTCCAATACTTAAAAGGGGCCTATAAGAAGGGGACAAATATTTTAGCAGGGCCTTTAGTGATAGGACTACAGGTAATGGTTTAAACTGAGAGATTGTAGCTTTAGACTAGATATTAAGAAGAAAGTTTTTACAGTGAGGGTGCTGAGACACTGGCAGAGGTTTCCCAGAGAAGTTGTGAATGCCCCATACATGGCAGTGTTGATGGGCTTTGAGTAACCTGGTCTAGTGATAGCCCTGCTTGTTGCAGAGGAGTTGTACTAAATGAACTTTAAAGGCCCCTTCCAACCCAGTCTAACCTACCACTCCATGAAAACCTGCCTTTGCTGCTGTTAACAGCTGAAGAAAAGCATCTGAAAATGAGACTCATGGGTATGTTGAACTGGAAAGAAAACAAAACTTAATACTTTCCTCTGTGCTCTTCCAACCACAGAGAGAGTGGAGACCTTATCTTTTGGTCAGAAAAGAAGCACTGACAAGACCTCAAATAATCCCAACAAATTGTGTTCAAATAAAAGCACAGCACAAAGCTGGGAAAATGAAAAGAGTTCAGAGTCTATCATTCAGAAGGAGAGCCTAACACCTCTCCAAATTCACCTAATGACGATGAGATGCCACTGGCATCTCTCATCCACCTGGAGATGGAAAGAAAGGAGCCCGGCTCCTTTCCAGAAGGAGTGAGCTAAGGGCATGGAACAGTTAGTGTAAAATCCTCAGCTGTATCAGGATTCATCCAGGAGCTCCTACTAGTGGTTGTACTGTTGGTCTTCCTAAAACCAAAGGTCTAGTTAAAAAGGCAGAAAAATGAACTACTTTAGCCCACTAATGATTTCATAAATGCACGTGTCTGAGTAATGATTCCCTGTATTATGCCTTCCTCCCACTCGTATTAAGCCATCACGGCTGGATAATCTAACACTTTGAATTAAGCCCTCCTGGTTTACCCATTCTCTGCCGAGAAATTCTGCTTGTGTTCAGCAAATTGCTGACCCCTATCAAGTTCTAACAAGTACAAAATCATTCACTTTATTTATATAAGTCATCCTGCAGGCCAGATTTATAGGCCATACAAAGCAAATGCACCTGTGTTGACGCAGTGGTAATTTCCCTTGTGTTATGTTGGGGGAGTCTGCTTAAAGAGGACTTTCATGGTACAGCTTGATGAGGTTTGGCTGCAGAACAGCACAGCTGGCCAGCAAGCAGGGGTAAGTAGGAGCAAGACTATATCTTAAAGTGGCTTTTCTGGCTCTTCTGTTCCTAATAACAGATATTTTTTAAAAAAAAAAAAAGGTAAATTTTGGAGACAAGGGAAAAGAAACACTCATGGGCTGTGAGAGGATTAACAAGGTAATTTACCATAAAATTAAAGAAAGTCTCTTCATGGGAAGCACTGTGAGGAAGGGGATTGATTTTGCTTGAAGTTGTTTTCTCCTGTTTCCCTGTTGTTTTTTTTTTTTTGGTTTTTTTTTTTGGTTCTGTAGAACAAGCTCAGAAAGTGGTACAAATCACATTATTTGTTAATGTGGCAGCCTGGTGAGTGGAGAATTTTTAGTCATTTGCAAAAAGAACAGGCATAATTCCTGTTATTTGTTAATCACATCTGTGTGCATAACTTTCAAAGACTATTTCAAATATTTATCTTCCTTTTTCTCCAAGGATTTGTGTTTGTTATGTTTAAGTCCTTCCTGAGCCCAAGCCTGGTGGACATAATGAAGCTAACACTCGCAATGAATGATTTAAGGTCTTCAACTTCCCATTTGAAATCTGAACAAGAATATCATGGAGTCCTCCATCCTGGTGAAGGAAAAAAAAATAAAATACATTGTTTCTTTAAGTAAGCAGCTTCATACAAATTCACCCTTTAGCATTACTGAGAAGCAGCATCACTCCATGGCAAGTTACAACAGTGCTATCTGCAAGGGAATGGATCCGTCGCAGAATAAGCCCTGGCTTGTCATAGATTTTTGTGAACCAATAAATGGCCAGTCTCAATGTATTGTATTGTACCTATTATGCAAATCTACCAATAAATTGACAACCTGGCTTGCTTGGTTCTTAGTCACTTTGTATGTCTGCCCAGATGTAAAATGGCTTAATCAAATTAACTACAGTCAGACTCTGACTCCTTTCTTTTTTTTCTTCCTGTTATGACATTAACTGCTTATGATATTGTCAAGTTCCTTTCAGTTTTTACAGTGTGTAAAGAGACAGTGAGACACTCCATATAGGCATGGGAAGACAGTGTCAGCCAGAATTTTGATCCCACTGGGCCCTGAGGAGAAATTCCTGGAGGGAGCATGATTGCATGGGGATGCTTTTGTATGGGGTGAATCACAAAAAGCATTCAAATGCCACAGTGATTATTACTATTTTAATTTAAACAACTTCTTCAGCTTGGTGAAGATTGGAGTGTTAATTGGTTACTTTTCCATGTGTAAATGGCTTTGGTTACTTGTGATATTTCTGTGTCCTTAATTTCTCCCAAGAGTTATATGTATGTGGGCTGGAAGTTTTCATTTTTCATTTGATAAAGCTTTGTTTCAAAATGCCCATCATCCAGTCAGGGAGGATAATCCTAATGATTGAAGTCACCAATTACAAAATCTGTATACTGAATACCTAAAGGTTACAGCTTGCAAACAGCCAGATGATGAGAAAATACTGTGTGATACTAATCACTAATCATAGCCTGCTTAAAAATGACATTTCCAGGAATCAGGATCAATTTGCCAATGATTCACTAGCTGTAGAAAGAACTAAATTCATAGCATGCATTATTTGAAGTGAATGTTTTGATCAGTTCAGTGTCAGAAGATGCTTCCCATTGGCTACAGAGGAAGGAGGCAATCAAAGTCACCTATGTTTTTCTCACAGCTTTTTTTTTTTTTTTTTTTCTCACTTAACTACTGACATTAAAAGTTTGTCAGACTGAGACAGAGCCTTGTTTTTATCCATGTTTTGTACAGCAAAATGCTTGTCCCACCACCTTTGGTGACAAAATTCCCATTCATTTAACCTTATGACAGAGGATAGATTATTATTGACACACTGGGTAGCAATTAACTATTTACCCATCAGCCCAAGAGAGCATTTCAAAAGGATTTATTTAAGATGCTGTTCCTTAAGAATCAGTTATCTCAGGGCATGTGATACCTTATACAGTTCACTGTGCTTAAACACCTTCCACTCAATTAGCTCATGTTTTTATTCAAGAGAGGAGATGGATGGTTCTCTTCAGCTGGCAACACTTTTAGAGTGTGTCAGGCCAAAGGGAAGCTAATTAGAGGGAAGAGAGAAAAATGTGGAAATTACTGTTTGCAGAGGGCACTGTAGAGAGGAAACTTTGTTGTGAGCAGCTCTCTCTCACATTAAACATGCTGAAGCTGTACTCTTCTGACCATAAGATTAATGATGCCAAGCCGAACATTATACCCGTGTCTCAAGGGTCACAAGCAAACTTCTTCTTTTATCATCTGTTTCTCATTTTGCTGGCCACTAAGGTATTTACTTAGGAATTAGTATATATCCAGGTTTAAGTAGATTAAAGTAAAAACATGCCACTGTTTACTGGATACATCTGCTCTCATTAGTATAACTTGTTGCTGTTGGCATGAAGCTGTTCAATTAAAATGACAGCACAGTTTTCTGTGGAATCAGTGCCTGGTCCCAGTGGGGCTCCTCAGGCAGATGTGAACAATTGGTGCTTGCTGTGGTGGCTGTAGAAGGAAACCAGGGCTCCCTGTCACCTCCTCAGATGGTCCATTCTGGGAAGGAGATGTAGAGGAGCACTTCCACTTATATTAATCTGTCTTTTTAATTTTTATTTCTTTCCCAGTTATTCTTTATTTATTTTAATCCAACTCAGCCCATTAGTGCCTATGGCCATTGTATATTTACTAGTGACTTAGGTGTGGGGTGCATTTGTTGATGAGCTACCAAAACCAGGCCCTGGCATTGGTGCCAGTACCAAATCCATAAGGGAAGACGTTACCTGCTAAATAATGAAGAAATGTCTAGAGGCACCATCTCCCCTGCTGTGCATCTGGTTGTCACAAATCAGTTTCCTGGTAATGCCAGTGCCTCACAACTGAGGCAGGTTCCAGAAAATCCTGTAATTGCTTTCAAAATTATGAAAAAGTAAATTAACAGGGTCATTTGCCTTCTGTTCTCTGAGGTTTGAAATGATACTTTGGAAACGTGTTCAGTGTTTTTTCTGCAATGACATTGGTTAGAAACTTGGCTGAATCAGGAAACCACTGTGGCATGTGAAAGACATTAAAGTTTTCTCAATATCTGGTCAATGTACATTCGTAGTTAAGATAAAGCAAAACCTGGTGGCCTGGCCACTTCTCTGGAATTTTGTCCAGGACTAGGATTTGGGATCCATCCTAACCAGCTTCCCTAGCAGCAGCCAGTGTTTTCTTGTTTTCCATGGTCAATCTACCCCATGAGCATCTGAATTACAGCTGTGGTTGCCCAGAGGTGGCCAGGACAGTCAGCAGAGGGGGGAACATTTCTTCAGGTAGTTACTGAAAAAGATGACCTTGGGGATCAGACCTCACAGAACCTTTTCTTATGATTTTACTAAACAATGGAGATATTCCATTTTAACCAGAGGTTGACTCAGTTTTCTCATGGCATGGGAGCAAAGGGAAGATCTGAGTCCTCCCATGTCTGACAACACAATTTCTGCACCTTTCTCACAGCTCCATGTTAGATTAGGAGCTTAATGAAATGACACTGTCTCAAAGGGAAAGATGCTGTCACCTCTTAACCACTTTTGGTCTGAGAGGAGCAAATCAGCCACCTACTTCCTTACACAGCTAGTGGAGTAGTGTGGTTAAAGATCTGATTTACATAAGGTTTGTACTGAAATTTGCTTTCTGCTCCTTCTGAGACAAAATCCATACAGTTATGTAGTTGAGTGTTTACTGAGGTGCTTTCAGAAAGGTGTCCATCCTGCTTGGGCTTGCTGGAGCAGATGCCAGCAGGGGCAGCTCCTGGCACACAGGGTCCTGAGAGCTGTACTGTGCAGAGACAGGGAGATGTATCTCTTCTCCCAGGGTCCTACAGTGAGCACCTGAGATGGGAAAACGTTCTCTTTCATGGTGTCTAAACAGCACTTTTAAATATAGAATTCAGCTATTAAAGCACTTTTGGCTGTCTGGCTATCAAAGTACGGTAAATGTTGACCCAGAAAATGCAGAAAAATATCCTTGTGATGATGGGCTATATGAAGCAGTGGGGCTGAAGGTGACTCTTCTCTCACCTAAACAAAAACAAAAAAGAGAAATTATGACAGACATATGAACCAGTCTTTGAAGTGTCAAGGTAGACCATGAGCAGACCTGGAGGGAAAACCAGTAACCCCTGATGGCCTAACAGGTTGAAAGACCAGTGGACAAAATGGTCCCTCACTTCTCTGTTTGAGTCAATGGTTTGTTTTACTTGGGTTTTTTGCTTGTTTCTAAGCAGCTTCCTCACTACCACCTTCTTGGTTAGCTGCATGTATGAGCTATGAAGGAGAAGCAGAGAGCAGAGTGCAGTGAGGATGTGTTTCTGTGGATGAGCACACTTTCCATGTATAAATGCAACAAAGTGAAAACACTTCATAAATTCACTTGCTGACTGTTTTGCTCCAGTGTCATGGCCCAAGAACAATCACCTAGACTCATCCATGTGTGAAAATTGTAATATTGGAAAAGGCTCCTGTGTTTGCTATTCGTGATATTTCTTTAAAACGACTTTCCTCAGTGATTGGATACAGAAATAACTCTTCAGATTATGGATTAGAGCAAGTACTTTTATTTGTTTAGTGGTGTAGTTGCACTGATTGGCATCCTCCTGCTCAGGAGAAATGTTTTTAACCAGCCAGAACAACAAATACTGCTGCAAAACCTACATGGGTTACACTGAGAGCATTCAAATATTAAAGCAACTAGGTGTTTCAGGAGCCAAAACATGATTATTTTTAAATGGCTGTGGTGAGGAATGGTTATTATCTCTTGTTTGAACATAGCAGCACCTACTGGCTCCAGACAGAAATCAGGAGTTCACCATGAAACATCTAAAAGGTGGTAAAAAAAGAGGCTTCCTCCTCTGTGAGTAGTCTGAGTCTGGGCAGGAGGCAAGGGACAGAGTGTTTGGACATCACCACAGAATAAAAGAGGATCAGGAGGGGATGGGAAGTTTGGTCCGATCCCTTTGGTTAGCTTCAGCCATGCTGGGATGTCCACGTGGTGTTGGATAGGATGAGAAGCCTTCTGGAGGGGAAGAAGCTGCTGTAATGGGTTGTGTATGTTCCTGGGAAGGAATGGAGGATGATGAAATCTGGAGATGTGATGGGAGCTGAAGGGGTCTTGATGCCTCAGTGGGGTGACATAGTTTTTAAAAGAGGAAGGTGGAAAGTATGTGTGGGATGCTGTAGGAGAATGGGCATCACCAGTTAGGTGAACAGGATGGGAAAATGGGATGGGCAGAAGTGGCTGGAGAGTGGCAGTGAGATTCTCTCACCCAAATGTACTGAATCAGAGAAAAAAAACCAGTGATTTTTTAAAATTTTTTTCTTTTTTATTTGGAAGGTCTTTCCAGAAAAGACAAAAAAGTGAGCTTTTTGCCTTGGAAATAGCTGAATTGGAATGGTTGTTCCAATTCTATATCTTGCCTGCAGGACACAGGATTCCCTGGCAGCATCCTTTCCTACCCAGCCTGGCTGGCAGAAGGCATGCAGTTGAAGGGGGCATTGGTATCCTTCCTTTTTCTTCCTCAGCCTTACTTTTTGACATAAAGGACATACCTCCACCCCCTAAAACCAGGATTCACAGAGGGATCTGGGCTGTTGTGGAGGCAGGGAATTCTCCTGGAGGATGGTGATTCATCTTGCCTCTTGTACAACATCGAACATTCCATGATATTTTGATTTTTCTTCTCCCAACACAAAACTGATTTTCCACACAGATTTTAGTTTTCTCTCGTAAGAACCTTTTTTGCTTAGAGAGAAAACTTTATGGTCCTAGCAGTAAAAGTGCAGTCAAGAAAATTGTTTTTGCAGCAATATTTTAAATATATAAGGTCAAAAAGAACTTGCCTAGGCCAGGAATCAGGGAAAAAGAAAAGTAGTAAAAATCTGTATTTCATTCCAAGATCTCTATTTTTAAGTTTTCTCTGTATAATGGCTCAGAAATGTCCAGGGAAGTTCTGTCATTTCTGGTTTCCATCTCAGACTGAAACTGAAACAAGTAAACAGTCTTACAAGAAACCTTGCTCTTATGATGAGATTTCCACTTTCCTATTTTTATATCCTCATGAGGTTTTGATAAAACATCTAGATTTTTTCCTTTTTTAAACTAAAGCCAGACTCAAAACCTACTGAGGTTTCCCCATCACTAATTGGAGCGTGTATGTGAAATTATTTGCTGTGGAGGTGAAGCACAGTGTTAAATTAAAATTAGATGCATCAAGAACAATTGTCTCCTGCCTTAGTAAGTATTTGAGGTTGAGTGCTCTGAAGGATAGCTTTTGGTTTGTCCAACAGTTTTCCTAAATGATCCAGAAGTGTGCAACAGAAGGAGGGCTGTGGGATTTTTTGTTTATTTAAAAAACAAGTGGGGGGTAGGTGTGTGGACATGGATCTGTCTCATTCTCTGCCACCCTGACCAACACTCCTTAGGCAGAAATAGGAGTTTCTTGACTTTGGGAGGACCCACAACACTTTGCTCTGTTGGATTTACCCTACATGGATGAACAAATGCTCCTGGGCAAACTCAAACACAAGAAGAAAGCCTACAGAGGGTGGAAACAAGAACAGGGAGCCTGGGAGGAAGACAGAGAAACTGTCCAGGGATCAAGTTAGGACAGCTAAAGCCCTGAAAGAATTAAATCTGTCCAGGGACATCAAGAAAACAACAAGAAAAACTTCTATAAGTATGTCAGTGATAAAAGGATAAAAGGAGGGTAGATTTAGATTAGATATTAGGAAGAAATCCAATGGTGAGACACTGGCACAGGTTTCCCAGAGGAATTGTTGATGCCTCATCCCTGGAAGAGGTCAAGACCTGGGCTTTAAGCAACCTGGTCTAGTGGGAGGTGTCCCTGCCTATGGCAGGAGATGGAACTAGATGATCTTCAAGGTCCCTTCCAACCCAAACCATTCTATGATTCTTCCTTGAAAAAAACAAGTATTCCTTGCAGGAACTGCAAGCAAAAGTCTGTGGTGAGAGCACAAGTGCAATACTTGTGGGGTTTTTTTTTTGGTAAATTAGGATCATGCTGTTCAGGTGCTGCTGGATTTGATCAGAAGATGAGCTCTGCCTGATGCTACCCTGGCTCATCAAGGAGCAGAGGGGATGAATGCATTTGGGATCTAGTTAAAACATGTATGTGTTGAGGGAAGACAAATGATCTCACAGCTTTTGAAACTTTTGAGATACTGCTGTACAAGTTAGATAAATTATCACTGATGTGGACAAGCTGTTCTCATACATAATCACCAAGTGCATTAAATGCCCATCCACTGTCTCTAACCATATCTTTAGTTTCATTTTACCTCCATCACTGGACCAGGGTACTCTGTGTGCACTTGATGATAGAAATCTCTTCATCAACAGGATGAGATCAAGTCATTTATTATTGTAACCAAGTCTTCTTGAGGTTCCTCTTGTGAACCTTGCCATTTTTTCCCCTTAACTTCCAGTAAATTTACAAAACTCTTTTTCCAGTGTCAATGTCAAGCTGCTCACTGAAAACTAGACTATCCAGAGTATCTGATGTCAACAAAGTTACGTTTCTCATATATACTTGGCCTGAAGAAGAAATAATAAAATTTCTTTATGACTGGACTTGATTTCCATAAATTAATCTTGATTTAATTAATTATACTGCTATCTGTTAATTATGACTTCATTTCCTCCTATATCAGATTTCGCATGTAGTCAGTTCCAGATGAACCAGCTGATAGTTACACAAGTTTTATCACTAGTCTCTTTCTATCCTGGTACAAAACATCTCCGAGGTTTTGTGACTTTTCTAATTTTCCAAGATCTGATATAAATTGACATAGGTGTCTCAGACAGCTGCTCTGCAAATTTTCTTAGAAAGCTGGGACCTGCATTATCTTGGCCTGCAGACAAGTTTAGGGAAATTAAGTCTTCCCATATAAACCACTCCACATGGGGCTCCCTGCAACTAGCTTCAGCTATTTGAAAGCCAACATCTACCCAGAGCTTGTCAGCCTGGCTCTCTCCAAAGTCAGTGGAGAGCAGGAAACACAGCCAGAGGTGGTTCCTGCCATCCCAGGGGAGCAGAGACTTCTGCAGATGCTTATCTGTCTTCATTGACAGAAGTAGTCCAGTTGACTCAGAGTATGTGGTTGCTTGTTAAATTTTTTCTGAGTGAGAGGTAAGATGTGTCTTGACCCTGTGGTCCACATCCTGTAGGCTGTGCCTGGGTGATTTGTGTTTCCCACCCTATGACTGAGACAGTCAGCAGATCGTGACCCTTTTTTTGAGATTTCTTTCTCGGATACATTCTTACATGATTCACCATGTCTTGATGGCTATCTGTGGCACTAGTCACGGATATTAAAACTTCTCAGCACTGGTTTTAGTTCCCCTAAAGCTACATTTTTCTTCATCACCATTTTTCTTTATTTCTTTTATAAACCCACGTTGCTTAAACCCAGCACACTGAGTAGCACACATGCAAGCTCCTTGACAGAGGTGTGTTTGCATGTGCTGGAAATGTTTATTTTAAGAAATAACAGAGAAGAGTGGTTCCCAGCACATTTTCTTTGAGCACAGCATTGTTCCCCTGTACATAAACACATGAAGCAGACTGTGCTGCGGTCAGATGAGGTCTCCCATGCCCATCTCAGCCCAGAGTTGCCAGTCCCAAAGGAAGTTCTCCAGAGAAAGCAGCCTTTTGTTTCCTCCCTGCCTGGGTAGTTTGCATAATCTGGTTAAAGAAAATGTATACACACATGTACAACGAATTGTGGGGGAAAAGGGTAGTATAAGTAAGGCTGAGTGGTCCGTCTAATCTGACAACAATATAATAAATCATTCATTTGTGTACACTGGAACAACTCCTTGGGACTGAGGTCTATTCCTGTTTCCCAACAGCACTGTCACTAAAACAATGGGCACTGTAATTACTGTGATAAAAAGGCATTATTGCTCCAGTTCTTCATCTGTCCCATGTGCAGAAGGAAGGGGTTTTCTTTATAATCTCCCCGCAGAAGGAGCACAGGGACCAGAAGGCTCCTTCTCCCACTGGCTCTGCCTGTACAAAAGATTTCTCCACACCGGAGACTGCAGTGTGAGAGCTTTTGTCTTAAATGAAAGGGTATAATACAGGCCTTCTGCCAGCACTGGCTAGCAATGAAAGCAGAGCCTTTATGTACCAGCTAACTGCTGAACTGCAGACAATGCTGCAAAATCTGTAACCCTCCATTACTTCAGCTGCCTTTGCATGGCCGGAGTGTTGCTGAGCCTTAAAAAGAAGCAGGCACTGGGCTGGAGCTTCACAAAATCTGTGGCAGTAGGAGAGCAGAAAATCTGCTTGCCCAGCACAGCCACCCTGGTGAGAATGAAGAGTGTGAGTTGAGAGGGAGATATGATTAATACCTAGAAAACAGTTGCTACAGCTATTTCTGGGTAAACTGCATTTTAGCTTTTCTTCGGTTCAGTTTCTTTCAAAACCTGCTAGTTTGGCAGATCCCTTGGCTGCCACCAGCTTGCTGCCCAGCTCTTCTAATACCAGACTCTGCAGGTGAGCAGTTTTCAGTTCACGAAAAATTGTTTCAAACAAGTCCACCAGCTTCTTGAAAGTCTATGAGCACATCCTGGAGAGCCAAAACAGTTTGGTTTTGGTCAGTGTCTCTCCAGTGCCATCAGCAGAGCTATGAGGCCTTCACCCCTGAGAAGCTGGGCTGCAGCTCTTCCTGTGCTTCAAAATGCTCAAGAAGTTGCTTAAAACCTCAAGGCTGGCTGCTGCAATTTTAGCTTCCATGAAGCACCTGCCCTAGGGCTCTTATATCATGAAGTACTGACTCCATCAGGGACAGAGATAAGTCTCCTCCTGGGCTGTATTGGTCATTGAGAAGAGGGCATGCTCGCAGCAAAACACTCCCCAGCTGGTGATGTGAGGGACTGCTGGCTGGTGGGGTGGCACACACATCTCCATCTGATAGAAATGCAAAAGAATACTCTATAAGCTACTGAGACGACCAGTGCTAGCACCAACACCTTCTTTCAGAAAAATGTTTACCCCACTGCAAGCATAACTGATGTAAATTGAATGTGTCAGGCTGAGTGAATACACCTACCCCCGCCCCGGAGATGCTCTCCCCTCGTTTGACAAGGTACAAACAGAAAGCCCCGTTTACATGTTGGAGGAGAGTACCAAACATTGCATCAAAAAGCAGAAGCCATCCTGTTACAATCTGCTGCTTGTCAGGATTTGACAGCGTTGTGAAATATAAATGATCTCTGAGACAGCAACGCCTGCCTCAGTCACCGGTAAACAACTCCCCTCATTAAAGAGATGCTTTAGAAATGACAGCACCAAATTATGTTAATATTTTTATGAAGCGCTCTCCAGCCAGAGATCCTAAAGCAAGGTTTGCAATTCATTTGCCAAAAGCCATTTCTTTGCAAGCAGAGGTAAAGTGGTTCCACAGTTGAAAAACTGATGCCATTAATCAGGCTCCAGTTAGGACAAAAAAGGACCTGTTTGGATATAAGAAAAATGCATGTGAAGGAAGAGATGGATTTTTTCCTCATGCTTCTCCTTTTTTCTTTAGAATATCATCTGTAACCTTTTTTGACCCATAGATTGTCTTCGCTTCTGAGTTTGTTTAATGCCTAATTCAATATCCTTAGCCATGACAGTAACTCATAGGTCCTATCCTGCAATACAATCTTGCTAATGATTATAAATGGCTAGATCTGAAACTTGCTTGATCTGAAACTATATTCTACTGATCAGTGCCCTCTGAAACCTTGTTAAGAGAACAGATTCAGAAACAGCACTTGGGGAAAGAGTCCTGAGTGGTCTTGCCTTGCTCTTCAGCATTTGGATTTTCCTTTGAGAGTTTTCAGTCAGTTTTTTGCCTTGGTTTTGCCTATCTTTGAGACCTACCGAGATTAGAGTCCAAAGCAGAATGGCTGCAATGGAATCATTACAGATTCCACCTGCATCCTGCTCTGAGTCAGAGAGAAATTAACAGGATAATACAGCCTGTATGTATTTCTCAAGTGAGGGATCACTGAGATCAGTCCGTGTCAGAAATACCACCACTAAGCACAGGCTATAGGCTGTGACAGATAATATTTCATAAGATTTCCAAACTTCTTTTTCCGCAGAAAAAAATATTTGATCCTCTTCTTGTCAGCAGGCTTGCTCTGAGCTGCTTTTATGCTAGCATTCACCACAGAAGGTTTGGTTTCTCCCAGGCTGTCTGCCTCTACCCTTCAAAAAAGATCTGGGCTTCTCTTTTGCAGCACTCTGGCTGTACCTGCCCTTGCACAGGAGCAGCCCAGTGGTGAGACCTTCTGCTCACTGGTGTCTGTAAGGGCAATCCAGTTCAGGGAACTCTTCTGTGTCTTTGATGTGACAGTGAAAGCAACGATTGCTATGGACATATCCCCTCAGTCCTGAATCTCACATTTTCGTTACGTTGTTCAGCTGCTTATTTGAGAGAGGTTTTTAATTTTTCTGAAGATTTTTAGGACATCCATTAACCAGCTGGTGAAGTTCTATCAGGTGGCAATTCCTCCCTCCCCTCCTTTTTTCCTCTCAGAATCCCATCTAATGGCCCATATAGCTGGCTGCAGCTACCTTAAAACAGTTTTTTAAAAAAAGATGATAATATCCACTGCTGAATCTGAAAACACACAGACACCTCTCTTCTTTGGCCTTTTCAAATTCGACATGTGAGTTCAGACAAGAGCCTCGGGTTAATTCTGTCTGTCACCAGGTTTTTTTACACAACAAGGAAAATATGCTTGACTGTTCTTAAACAACAAACATCCCAAAAATCCCAGCTGTTATATTTACAACCATAGCATATGGATGCTAAGTGTAGGACTAATAACGGTGCTGAAAGGAAGGCACTGTTTTGGTACCCTGACCACCAAAGCCTGGTATACAATGCAGTTACCCCCTTCCTTTATAAAGGAAGTTACTAACCTTCCTTTTGGAATTGTTTGGTTATTATCCTGCTCAGGATGTTTGAAGAGCTATGAATTATTCCTATTATTTCTGTAAACAGAAGGTATTCATTTGTGTTAAACAGTTTTCAGTTTGTGAAGTGTTTGGTCTCCACCAACCTGCAGATGAGATATAATAATTTCCTTTGCAGTGGTGTGGAGCTACACAAGACCCTCAGCCTGAAAGAGAGTGTTGATTTGCTCCATGTAACATTCATGTCCCTTCTACCAGATGAAGATCATACATTGCCATTGCTGTGTTGCAGCCAGTACCTTCAGCAAGCACTTAGTGAGTGAATCTCTTGGTTCACATTGGGGGAAGGCTTGAGTACGAAGGAAATATGTATTTAAGGACATTGTTACTCCCAGGTTGTGATTTGCAGGATTGGTTTCCACCCACAGGAGTTGTGCAAGTGTCCTGTCAGCTCTTTAGGTAGATGAGAGAAAGCAGTGCCTCTTAGAGAAAACATCTGTAACTAAAGACATTATTCCTGCACACCTGCGAAACCTGCATTCTAGCAACTGCCTTTACTTTTAACCTTGACATTTTTTTTGAATCAGGAGAGACTGTAGGATAACCACTGAACTGCAAGGACCATCTATTTGCCTGGCAGCCACCAGGGTACTGAGCTGTGCTCCTCCAGATAGCTGCCAGTCAGCTTCACTGCTAGAAAGGCAAATTTGGGAGGGATTTCACTGCTTGCCTGTGCTGGCTGGGCTACCCTTGGCTTGTCACAGGCTGGGGAGGAGTGTGCCCACATCTTCAGCATCTTCCCACAGGCCATAACGCATCCCCTTTGAATTTGAATTTCCTGTGGAGTGAATTAGCTCTGGGTGTTTGAAAAACATTGAGATTGTATTAGACACCACAACAAATAAGTAAAGACCATTAGCTACTTGTAACAGGTTTAGTTGTATTCCTAAGGCATAAGATTTCCTGCCTTGGTCTATATTCACTATTCCTCACCTTCCCATCTTTGCTTTCAGGATTAATGAGATGTAATTAGGACTGTACAATCAGTACAGCTAATCTTATCTTTTTGAAACTGGCATGTTTTCTAATAAGCTTTTTTTACTTACTTGGTTTGGAAACAGACGCAGAGCCCTGATACATTTAATCTGACAAGGAAGCCACAGCTGTCAAGAGCTGTACTAAGGTGTGAATGAAAAGCTTATGCTGACAGAGGAATCCAGACTCATGGCTCTGATTTCCTTGGGCAGGTTCAACTGCAGTCTGCTGACAACAGTTAGATGTTACACAAGAGCACAGCTACCCCAGCTCCTTGCCAGGTTGCTTTTCTTAACGCTATGTGGTTGTTCTTTTCTTTTGTCTGCCTTTAAAATGAGGGAATCAGCCATCCAGAAGCAAGATGGTGAGTCAGAAAATACAGCCTGCCTGAGCTGGGGAAGCTCTCTCTGTAGAAAGGCAGGACCAGTAGAGCCTGGATAAAAAAAAAGTTTCCAAGGAAAGAGTCTGACATTGTTTATTGCAACACCCATTGGAAGTTTTATTAAGCCAAAATAAAAGGTTTAATTTACAATGCTTTCTCACAATAGCTTCATTAAATTATTTCATGTTGATCAGCTCATGCTAGCCACTGGGATTTGACTCAACAGGAAGTAGAAGATACTTGTCCTGGTTAGGAAAAGCATACAGCAAAGCACTTGGCAAGCTATGGGCTTGAAAGTGATATAGTTTTAACAATGCTGTAGCTGCTTCTTGACTCCATGGAGCAGATGGAAGATGGAGGGCTCTGTGCCTGAATGAAACAGTAAAGTCCAGGTTTACACTTTCAATTCTCTATCACTGTTCTTCTTATGCAGCACTGGGAATCAGTCTTCTCCTCTTGATTTGAAAGCTCTCATGTTTATCCTGTGTTTGAAGATGAAATCCAAGCCTGACTCTCAGTGTCAGTGGTTGCAAGGGACATCGACTTAAGTTCCATCTTACTGTTTAGCAAAAGCAACCCCAGAGCCCTAAATTTTGGAAATCACAGAAGCAAAACGTCTTTTTTCTTCATATTGTCCTTTAAAAAATGAGAACTGCTTTAGGGCACTGCAGTGCAAACACCTAACACACCTGGGGGTACAGTTGCACCAGGGTGAGAATCAGAGGTTCATCCATGCTTCCCACAGCTTGGAGCCTGGGATGGTAAAATATTGAAAGAACTGTAAAAAGTGGGAATGTGACAGAATTGTCAAACTCTTGGTTGAAGCCCAGTTTGCTGTGACTTGGTTAGAAATTTCCCTGCAGCTGCCAGACTGTAATCTTCATTAAGCAGAGCAAATGCTGGTGTTCTGTCTGGATTGTTACATCTGGGTAACAGTAATACTTCTGTATATTTTTAAAATACTCAAATACTGCTCATACACATTGCAGAAAATAATAAATGTCTGTAAGATTAACTCTACAACAGATTTCTTATACACCAGCAATTGAGTGTATAAAAATACCCACACTCTTATCGTTGCTCCTTTAAAATAACATTATTTTTTCTACAAAGCCCAATTAAACCAACAAGAATTCCACCAAGAATAGAAACTTCTATGTCCTCAGACAGCTAATATATATCACTCAGTCTTTTGAGAGCCCTAAAAGTAATATTTAGTACCTTGTTTTCAGCAACACTTTTCTTCAAGGGAGAAAAAGAATAATTTGTTTTTGATTCGTATAAGAAGTGGCTACGCAGGGGATCACCAGCTGGTATTTTGATTACTATTTTTGTGGAATATATTATGGACTCTAATCAAGCAACCCCCCTCACAAGTTTATAAAGTGCATGGTTCAGTGGTGGAACCTCTTGCTTGTGGATGAAGTTGGATAAAGTGTGTGGTAAAGAAACTTAAGGCATTTACATATGTAATAATTCTAACCAGAGTTCCTACAGTAAGTGGCATATAAAGTTGCAAAGCAGATATCATGTTTGGAGGAGGGATTGGAGAGGAATCCATCCTCTCCTGGTTTTGTTTAGTGTTGTTTTACAGAAATTCACAGCAATGCTCAACTAACTGTAGTCATCAATAACAGCAATTCATTGGAACAAATACTGCATTCATCGAGGTGCTGTGGACCTGGGCAGAGTAGGAGAGGAAAAGCAGTTCAAGAGAGAAAACCTTTGGTGATGGTGAAAGAGGGCAGCAGTATCTATCATGGGAAGCTTGCTTGTAGAGAGACATGGATGGTGCAGTGGTGGTTGAGTCTTCAGCTCCTTCCTTCCTTCTTGCCTGCCTGCTTGTCTTCTTGCCTGCCTTTCCTCCCTCCTATCCTATCTTCCACCTAAATACTATTGCAAAAATTAACCTCCATGCATCACAGACAGCTTGTCCAAAGTGTCACAGCTATCTGGGATTTTGATGCATGCTAAAATGAAGATCGTAAGATTTTTTATTCTTGGAATAATGTTCAGTTGGATTAACCCAGTGCATTTGGGCTATCACCATAAATACGATGCACTATACATGTCAAAACAAGTTCTTATGTAATACAGATCTCTGTGGTTTCATTTACTAGTAACACCCTTCATAAGTCATAACAGGGAATGAAGCAATCTCTGTGATATGGAAATTTCTTCTCAAATGCATAAATTATGTCTTAATGCTTCAATTCCTCCAAAAGTGGGACAGTCCCACAGGTCACCATTTCCATTCCAGTGATAAGATTTGCAAATATTAACAATGATTTCTGTTCTGTGAGGAGGATTAGCATTTGCAGGCATGAGGGGTCCAGTTTAGTTGAATTTTGGGAAAGAAAAACCTTAAATGTAATGAATCAGTAAACTCAAGTAACGAAGGCAACTTTCCTTGGTTTGGAGTGATTTTATAAACTCTCCAAATTCTCAAAGGCTAAATGACATGCCCAGCCCCTAGGACATTTTTGCCTCCATCTCCCAGCTCAGTTCCCACCATGGAGATAGGAGTCACATGGAGAGGGGAGGAGATGCTACACCAGGACCTGCCCTCTTGTCACCTGTGCCACAAGGCTGCCATGTGCTCTCTGACCTGTAGCATCTCCTAAAACTTCTGATCATGACCTTGCCTGTGAGCTGCCTTGGTTTTTGAAACGTGGCTCTCATACAGGCCCTGGGTATTTCCACAATAGATTCCCCTAGGAATTACAGTGGTTCAGCACAGCTTGCTGCTGAGATGAGTGTAGTTCATAAGGAAGGTTTCTGAACCTCCAGAAATATGTGCAGATTTGCTTCACTGTGCTCATTTCTCCTCGTTTGAGGACTAAAAAAAAAAACACTTTAAAAAAAAGAAAAGCCTCTTAAAGTTATACAAATAACAGACATTGAAATGGAAAGCACAAAATTATGAACATTGTGTAATGCTATGTTAGGTTTCAAATAAATAAAATATCTGGGGCCAGATGTTGTTGTTGGATTCCTGTGTGGAACTGATGTTCCTTTAAGAAGTGTTGTGTGTGCACTTCTGAGAGCATAGTTTGGCCCTTGATGTAGACAAGCAGTGTAAAAACATGTAATATTAATAGAGGACGATTTCTCCATTGAAAATAAGGTAACTTGGTAGATGGAGATATTTTATCAAAACAGCTGAGAGTATGTCTTCACAACAACCTTTCATAACAGAGATTTTTTTTTAAAAGATTAAAAGGCTGGAAAAACACCAGTGAGAGGAGCAGGAAGAAACCTCTACAGAGAACACGTGGTGAGAAAAGGGAGCAGACATTATAAGAAATGTACTTGAAGTAAGCCCAAGTGCTCAAATATAGCTCAAAAGTTATAAAAGATAGAAGATTGGTGATAATATGTGTAGAAGAATGAAGTAATCTTGAAATGTCCAACCTCAGGTGGACTTGCCAAGCACCCAACTCCCATTTTTATTTTTTGAAAGTCAAGTCTTTTCACCAGTGCAGAGTTTATAAATATCCCTGGGGTGGCTGCAGGGGAAAAAATAACATTTACTCAGGGATCAAGATTCTACTTCATAGAGGCAGGCACTGCTTGGCTGTGGACAGGTTTGTAGCATTTATAAGATCATTTTACAACTGAGCTGATGTCTGTATAGGTTGATGTGTGATGCACATCCTTGCTTGTGTGTGCAGGAGTTGCTCAGTGACTGATTTTTCATGCAGCTACGAGCCCCTCCTCCCCCTTCTGGTACCTGCCTGGGCTTGTTTGCCATCTGCTTTTCTTCAGTGGGCAGAAAGCTTACCAGAGCCATGGTTTTATATTCTGAAATGCCCTCAAAGGGGTTAACCTTTCAAGAGACAGATTACATTTTCCAGCGAGCACTCTTACAATGATACGATCATAGAGTGGTTGGAAGGGACCTTAAAGATCATCCAGTTCCAACCTCCCTGCATGAGCAGGGACCCATCACATAAATCCAGGATGCTCAAAGCCCCATCCAGCCTGGCCTTGAACACCTCCAGGGATGGGGCCTCCACAACTTCTCTTGGCAACCTGTTCCAGCTTCATGGGAAAGAATTTCTTCCTAATATCTAGTCTAAATGTACCCTCTTTCAGTTTGAAACCATTGCCCCTCATCCTGTTGCTACATGTCCTTATAAAAAATCCCTCCTACGCTTTCCTGTATCCCTTTCAGGTACTGGAAGGCTGCTCTAAGTTCTCCTGAGAGCCTTCTCTTCTCCAGGCTGAACAACCCTAACTCTCCCAATCTGTGTTCACAGGAGAGGTTCTTGAGCCCTCTGTTTATCTTTGTGGCTCTCCTCTGGACTCACTCCGACAGCTCCATTTCTTCTTATGTTGGAGACTCCAGAACTGGACACAGTTGGAAGTACTCCAGTGCACCTTGGTTGGCAGAAAGCAGTGCATCCAGGTGTAGTGTGGGTGGCAGACTTTGTGGATGACTTTATACAAGCAAGATCAGGCACCTTGGTAAAAGAAATTAAAGAGCCAAGCAATAATTCACTGCTTTCTGTACAGTTGGTTTTTGTTTGTTTGTTTGTTTGTTTTTTTCTTTTCTTTTTTTTTTTAACTTTTGGTTAAGGTGTCCTCACTTTATGGAGATACCTGACCACTTGCTCTGGTTGATTGCTCATTTTGCATGACAGGGTGATGGGAAGTGGAAGCTCCAGATCCTGGTCTCCTCCATGTTGAGTTTAGGGCAGGTATTATAAGGCATGTGTAAACAAAGAGCTTTTTAAGGGCAGCCCTAGTGCCACATACCCACTGTGCATCCCTTGCCATTAGATGTGCAGACTGGGAAGGGTGGGATGCACCTTGCACCATCTAGCCCTTGAGCTGTGCCAGCATCCCAGTACCCAGGGCTCTGGTCCAACCAGGGGGACCTGGCAGATCCAAACAGCTTGGGAGCTCCCACATTTCAAAATGAAGGTTCACCTGTGTGCAACTGTTGTGAAAGTAACAGCGTGCATCTGGCCATGGATGGTCATCAGCATCCCATGCCTTTGGAGAGGTAGTGAAGAGAGAGAGAGGCTTAAAAAGTCATCCACCCTTGCTACGAGTTATTTATTGAAGTAGAACCCAAGCAATCAGTGACAACAATGTATTTTATGTATCAGCTACCAAGAGAGAAAAAGTCACTTGTTGACAGCATCCTTTCAGCTTAACAGTTCCATCTTCCTGCTACTTCTCACCCTTCTCTTTTCCTTGACCTCTGTCAGCCTGTGCAAATTCAGTCTTCTGACCAATGTCTCTGCCTGTAAAGTCTTTTAAAAGAGATGTTCTTGGCCTGGGGGTCTTAACTGCTCACCGAACCTACCTACAGATGCCAATTTCTCAGCTCAAGGCAAAAAGCTCTCCCTTCCAAACAAACAAACCTGCAGTCTGGAAATCCTCCTCTGTAGCACAGCAGGCACAGCTCAGGGCAGGCATTTGCTGTTTGCTAGTTTGCATTTCCTTGACACGAAGGAAGAGTGATGAAAAAAATCTGCTCAGAAGTGCTTTGGTCAATGCTGTGTGAAATGACATCATTGCTGAGCCAGCCAGATGGGGCTGAGCCCTGTGTCTGTGCTGAGGAGCAGGGAGCACCTTCAGACAGGCTCTTTCCATTAGACTAAACACAGATATTCCTTCTGAAGGGGTGCGAGGAAATCGAGCTGCAGACCAAAGCCAACAGTTAAACACAGCTGTTCTTTTGCCTTGCTGGCCCCTCCCAATTATTTTGCTTTTCAAGGTGTGGGCTCAATCAGGAAAATGGAAAAATGGTTGAGAAGTTCTAAGCCAGTCTTCTGCACTGTGGATTTTATAGGGAAAGCTTGCAGTTTCCCTTCCAGTTTTACTCAGCTAGATGTTATCTACACAAAATCCAGGTATTAAAACTGAAGGAAGGAAAATTGGATATGCCACCATTTGGGTGTAAAAAAATTGTTCCAGAGCTTTTACAGGATCTTTAAAGATGGTGTCTCTAAATAGCACCTGCACTATAAATTTTATATGCCAGTGTTTCAGTTTATGATGTTTCCTTTGGCTGTGGCTGTCTGCTATCCTGTTTTTTACATCTGACAAAAACCCCTCTGCCATGTCTCTGGAGTTTTTGGACTTCAGAGTGTTCATAATGAACATCTTATACTTGTTTCAGTGCCCATGTCTGACAAATACAACACTGGCTTAAAAAAACCCTTTATCTAAGCTGAGTGGAAAATGATGTTCCTTTGCCATGGGACTTTTCTGAGTCTTCAGTATTTTCTCCTCCTATGCAGAAATGAAGTGCATGCCAGGTTCGTGATGGATTGCTGTGCCACAGCATAATTCTGGTCTTTTCCTATTGGGTTGGACTGTGTGCTAGATCAGTCTTTACAGATGGTGGTGATGTCTGCTCCTTTGCACAGATTTAGCTGGGCAAAATGAAGTGAAAAATGCCCTTTCCAATGGGTGGTGTGACTGCTGGGTGCCATGGCCAGGCAGATGTGGCAGCAGCAGTGGGTGCCTGTCCATGTGCCCATCTCTATCCTCTGGTCTCTGTGCAAGAGAAATGTGAATTCCTGCAGCTCAGAGGCATTCCCCAAAAGGTCTTTCACAAGCAGCGAGTTCCTGCCAGAAGAATTTGTTTTCCTGAATCAGCATTTTCCATCTGGAAAGAAGAAATTCCAGTTGTTTCTGCACATTCTGAGTGAACAGGCTGACAGTCCCTGGGAGAGACTTTACCCATCACATTTGGTTCATTCTGGGTCTAAGAAATAGAGATAGCAACCAACTGGCCTAATGGAAGATGTCCAGATATTTAAATGTGGGGAAGAGCTAATACTTTTTAAAAATAATTGCATGTTTAAAAATACATGTTTCAGTCATCCCCAGCAGTCTCATGCTGACAGCATAGAGCTGTTCCAGCACCAGCAAGAAGAGAAGGTTGCATTATCAAAGACTGCAGCTATTTCCCCTGACTAATCTAGAAAGAGAATTCCAAACTCACTGAAGTGCCCTGGGCAGGCATTTTACAACAGTACAGGCTATTTCCTTGCTGGAAGCAAGTCTATAATAGCCTTTTAAGCATCATTCAGCCTGAATTATCTGTCTAAGACATGTACATAAATCATGTTATATTACACAATATTTTTTCTCGCCCCCTTTCTTGATTTTTACTCCTCCAGTGCAATTTCTAGAAAAGAAGCAAATTAGATTTCCTTCAGTTACTCATCACAGCTAGTGGGATGACTGAGTTATGCCAGGAATTTTTGGCTCAGTTTTTCATATTCAGAGGAATGAAACTTTATCTTATAGAGTGGGAGAGATGATGCAAAAAGAGGAGGCAGTAACTTATTATTACTCATTTTACCCTGGTTGATTTTTTGTCATTTAACAATCTGCATATGCTCCACAATGTTGTAGAACCTTGATGATCCTTTATCTGAACCTAGTTCTCATGATCTCCCTCCTGAGGGAGGTTCATGTCCTAAAGATGGGATGCTTAGCAAAAGGATTTTAACCACATTAATTCATCCCAGCCCTCACTTCCAGCTATTTCACATAGTTCTGGAAAAGGGGTTAAACCCCACTGTTCCCACTGATGCACCTCATCTGAGTGCTGCAGCTCTAACATGTCCATAGCAGAAATGGGATAAAATATGAAAAATATGCCCACAGCAGGGAACAGAAATGAAACCTACCTGTCTGGCTGAATGCCATGAGCAGCAGCCTGGAGGACTGACCTTGCATGTCTGTCCTCTCCTGCTCTGGAAAATCTCTCCTTCTCACTTGCATGGGGACAATGATACAGGAGAAAGGTACAGTCTCACCTGGGATTTCAAACATAACCCAGATCTTAGAACTTGGGTGGAACTTGGCATCTGCTGGAGGAGAGACACCTGAACTACAGACCCACATAAAGAATGCAGGTGCCAGTCCCTAGCATGCTCTGGGAAGGCATCAGCCACCTGGCTCCTCACTACCTGGCACCTGAGGATTGTTTCTTCTTAGGGTGGAGTCTGTGAGAGGGAGAAGTCATCACTGTGTCAGCCAAGGGTAGAGGACACAAAACCAAGGGAAACTGAGTCTTGTTAGTTCTGCTCCTCCAAAAAACTATTTATTAGTGTTATCTTTTTGGATGCTGCCCGTAAAATTTGCTTGCAATACACCTGCTTGCTGGTGTCAGGTGGACTTGGGGTTGCCCAGTGGTCAGAGGGGGAACAATTCAGCAAGGCTCTGGCACCATCAAGTCCATCCTGTTTGCTCATAGAAGATGGTTGAGTGTCTCATATCTGATAGATACTGAACAAGTTGAAAGCTATTGAGCTGGAGCATGAGCCATCTATACCCACACATACAGAGGCAGAATTATCCATATTCAGTGTAGGAAAGTCTGGTGAATTCCCAACTCACTGTGAAGTATGAAAAGTGATATCTTGAGAAATTTAGGCAATGAGGCTAAGCAGCAGTCTTGCTTACAGCCCTATTCCCACTGTAGCCAGTGCTGTGTTGTAGGGCCATGGTCCCCCAGAATCACAGAATCATACAGGTTGGAAAAGACCTCTGAAATCATCAAGTCCAACCCTTAATGCACTAGCACTGTGAGTGCCATATCAGTCTCTTTTTAAAGAAGTCCAGGGATGGAAAATCCACCACCTCTCTGGGCAGCCCATTCCTATGCCTGATCACCCTCTCTGTAAAGAATAATTTTTCCTAATATCTAACCTAAACTTCCCCTGGCAGAGCTTAAGTCCATGCCCTCTTGTCTTACTGAGAGCTACTTGGGAGAAGAGACCGACCCCAGCCTGGCTCCAGCTTCCTTTTCAGGGAGTTGTAGAGAGCGATGAGGTCTCCCCTGAGCCTCCTCCAGACTAAACAACCCCAACTCCCTCAGCCATTCTTCACAGGACTTGTGCTGGAGTCTCTTCACCAGCCCAATCCATTGCAGGAAAAAGATGTTTCTTCTTAGTGGTAGGATGGAGTAGAGCAGAAGCACAAGTCTGCTGCCTGTCTGTTGAGTTGAGTTGTGTACCTGACTGTGTGCTAACTGGCTGACAAAAGGCTAAATGGGTTGAAGTCTTACATGAGGGCCCAGGGGAACATGAACAAGTCCTTAATGGGTCTGTGGTCAGGAGCTGCTCATCGCGGGCTTGTGTGCTAAGTATTGAATTAATCTTCCTCCCTCGAAAAAGTGTCCCTGAAGTGTGTCCAGGTAACATCTCTGGAGCCTGAAGGTCACTAGCAATGGTCTGAAGCATTAAAACCAGAGGGATATAGGGACATAGAATAGTTCAGGTTGGAAAGGGCCTTAGAAGTCACCTAGCCTAAGCCCCCAGCAGTGAGCAGGGACATCTTCAACTACATCTAATCTAACCTTAAATATTTCCAGGAGTGGGACACCTGCCACCTCTATGTGTAACATGTGCCAGTGTGTCACCACCCTCACTGTAAAAATTCTCTCCCTAACAGCTAGCCTAAAACTACTCTCAGTTTATAACCATTACCCCTTGTCCTATCACTACAAGCCCTGCTAAAACATGTTCTTCAGTGATCCACCATCAGCATTCACACTGGAGGGACATGCTCTTCAGTGATCCACCCTTTTCTTCGAGATATAAAGAACAGCAGATCCCACTAGGGTTGAGAACACAAGTTTGTTTCAATAAATGCTCGGGCTGACAAGAAAAATACCAGGCAAACTGTAGCTGTGTTTATGTGATGCTGACACATGCCCACGGCACGGCTGCCACCACCACCTCATTTTGCAGAGGCCATCGACAGCTGTCAGATGATAACAACTTTGGATAATTAGTGTCCTGAAGGGCTTGAACTGAGGGCTCAGAATTGAAGGACTGTACTAGAGAACAGCTATTCCCTCCTCACCCCTTGAGAATGGCTCAACAATAACATTAAAAGAGGGTATTTCTAAGAAAAGCAATATAGCAGGCTAAATTGCATTTGCTGCATCTTGGTCTTACATTTCATTACAAATACCTTCTTACTTGGGGTACAGTCTTTTAAAGTCACTAAGACAAGTCCTGAAGTCCTTTCTCAGTTTTCACTCATACCCCGGATGCTTTCTCATTAACTTCTCTTTGTCTGACTGAAAACTGAAAGGGGACCTTGGGATTTGAAGTACTGGGGATTTTGTTTGAGTAAGCAGCAAGAAATGCTTCATGATAATAACCTTTTCTTTTTTTTGTTTCCTCCTATTTTTTTTCCTGTTGCTTTTCTGACAGCTCTCAAAGAGTAGGAGGAAAGAGGTTAGGACTCACCATCTTTTTGGTTTGTTTTTTGGGATTTGTGAAATGTTTTTCTTCTGAATTGCTAATCAGAAGGTCATTTCAATTGAAAAGCCATCATATTTAATTTAGAAAATGTCAATTATAAATATTAGGGGCTTTTTTTCAACTAAACCAGCATGAAGATATCAAGATAACTACCAAAACATTTAGGTCAACAAAAATCTGGCATTTTTTTCTTTTGATAAAAAATGCCCCAGAGGTTTTAACTTATTTTTTTGCCATGTTCTAAAGTAAAAGTCTGGCTAAATCATTCCTGTGTAGACTGTTCAAACTGGGACATGTTTACATATCTTCCTCTGATCATACAAGATATTGTTGGATTATGGGATGAGCTGGCTTTCCAGCCCCACAGAATGGCTTGTCCTCACCATGATCCTGTCTCACACCAGAAATGGGGACTACATAGATAACAACAAGCTCACCCTTTTCTAGACCTCATTAAAAGGGCTTCTTTTTTTTTTTTTCCCCTTCAAGAATAAAGTGAGACCAAGGGCAAAACTATATTTCAGCACATTTGGACACTGCAGAGAGGGCTGTCACACTTTTAGTGGCGAGTGGAATGGAAAACTTAGTTCTCAGAAAAAAGTTTACTTTAGTTTACTTCGAATTTGGTTTAAAAATCACCGAAAGTTTAATAAAATTTACAAAACCTGCGAGCAGATTTATCTAAGATGAAATGAAGCGTGCCCAGCTATGGGTTACACAGTCAGCAATCACAGGGGCTGGGAGGAGGAGCTGCTAAACTCAGGGAATGCAGAAAGGTGACAACATGCAGTTGCAGGACAGCAACAGCTTAAAACCAGCATAGGCACCTCTGCAATAAGCATCTGAACATTTTTAATGTTTTCTCTCTTTCACCCTCAATTTTTAACCTCAATTATCTTTTACCCTCTTTTGGGCAGCTCTTCTGCTGCTTCACAACCTCCTGCTCTGCTAGAGGAGGACAGAAATGGCCAGGCATCCTGAGAGTATGCTCAAGCCAATTTCCACAAAATTAGACTTTTTTTATACACCACAATGTAATAATGGACACCGGTCCTTGCTCAGCCTCATTTAATGACCCATAACTGAGTGAATAATTCATCCAGTGCCCAGAGATCCTGTGTGGAGAGTTGTTTTACCACGCATCCCTGGGGAATGAAAACAGCAATAAAAGCCCAGCTTTTAACCCATCCATTTACAAAGCCTCATGATATTATTGCTTCCATGATCAATTTAATGTTGGAAGTTTACTACCAGCCTTCCTCTACTTCATGCCTCAGTACATATTTTTTTCGGAGCATTTATAGCTTATACTTATTGTTGGGTTGAAGGGAACAGAGAACTCCCAACTGCAAAGACACACTATTATTTAAAGCTTTAATTGTCTTATAGAAGAGCCTTTCTGAAATCCAGCCCTTTGGAGTCACTGATGCTGTTTATTATACAGTAAACTCTTTTAAACGTTGGGACAGGTTTATACTCCTCAGCATCAGTATAATTTTTCTTAGGCTGTGTTACTGTGTATATATGAGGATCTTCATTTTGCTTTGGCAGCAGAATTTCTTTTCTGCTTCTGCAAATTAAAAAAAAAAAAAAAAAAAAAAAAGCCTTTCTAAGCTGGATTGCTTTGCAGCTGTGAAAACCTATAATAACTTCAGTCGGATTACAACTACATCAAAGGTATTATATATCCCTGAGTAACATATTTACTGGGCTTTTCAACAGCTGTATAATTAGCTCTGGATGACTACTTTTTTCCTCCACATCTTTAAATATCCATATTTCAAAATTCACAGAAATTCAAAGGGAGGGTGGTTTTTCCTTTCATAAAAGGTGCAGCCCACCAGATTTTTTCCGTAGCATTCTTCTTCCAGAAAAAAAAATTTAAAAAAGGAAAATAGAATAAAAAAGGCCTCAAGTTCTATGTACCCTGGTAACCAGACCCAAGGTATCCCTCACGCCTCCTGTCCCATTGCACTCCTCTGATTGATGTCCTCATCAGTAACTCAGGAAGAGGACAGGGCCCTTTGTGGCATCTCCAAAGAGGCAGCATAGAGGCAGCAGCTGTCCCCAGAGCTGACTGCAGTCCCTTTACACAATAGGACAATGGCAGAAGGTGTAGAAAACACTCGTGCCTACACAAGGAGAAATAAAGACTCCATATGTCCGAGGCCTCAACAGATGCTCTGTGAGGTGACCTCTTTTGCTGTCCCCTCCCTCCCGCTTTGCACCGGCAGCACCTCCATCACCGGTGCTGACAGCCCCTATTCATGGGGACATCCCCTGTGAGGGTCCCCATCATGGCCCACTGTCACAAGAGGAGCTTTTGGAGAGGGGGCTGTGCACAGGGTTGGACCAGACAGCACGTGGAGTCCAACCCCCCAGTCCTGCTGTGATCCTGCACATGTCCCCTGTCATTGCCCCCTGTCATTCCTCTGCAGAGGCTTTTGTTATGCAATTATCTTTATTCTGGGAACAGGAGGGAAAAGAGGCTATAAAATTCCCTTCAACCTTAGCTGGATTTTCTTTTCATATTTTCTTTTGCCCTGCGTTGAGTAGCAGGAGGGAGTACTTCAGTATTGACATTGGGGGAAGGTTATTTTCCTGCTCGAGAATTCATCACAAGCTGCTGGTTTGTCCTGATTGCTCAGTCCCATGGCCAGGATGGGAAAGCAAGGTGTGAGAAAAGCTTTTACATGGCCTCTGTAGTAATGCTGATTTCCTCTTGTCATTTTTTTTTCTCAGCTGATGGGACTTTGAACTCAGTTTTCTCTTTAGAAAGTTTTTGAAAGATGAGCTCCTAGCCTGGATTGGGCTGTTCCTCCCCAAGTTTCATTACAGCTCTGAGATGTGCTGGCTGGCTCTGATGTGCAGTAAAGACCCAGCTGGCTGAGCTCTTTCAGGACAAACAGATAAGACAATTTACTATCTGATTTTATGAGAGCCATTTACACTTTGCAGAATTTTTTAAGCAGCAAGCCCTAAAGAAGTGCCTTCTGAGCGTGGTACCTAGGAGAATTGCACACACATTTCCTGTCAGCAGCCAAAGAATAGTGTCTAACACCTGCTATGAAGAGCTTGAAATATATTCTTAAATGGCTTGATTGCTCTGCATTTCCCTTGAGATGAGATGAGACATCATGACGCAGTTTCTTTTCCACAAGGAGACCTTCTGCAGATACTTCTTCAGTGAAGCTCCTGAGCGGTGCAGCTGAGCCCGTGCTGCTTGTGCTGATGCTCACTGGGATTTCAGCCTGTGCTTAAAATCTACCTGATGCTCACAAGCACCCTCAAGACCCATAGCTGGGGGCAGCAGACATGGACCACAGGCAATTGAAGACAAGATCCTGCCCTACCAGGGTTTAAAGGGTCAGTGGAGAGCAGGGATAAACACCAGTAGGAAAACCTCTGAAGGGTCCTTGCTGCAAGCACACACCTGTGACTCTGCAGGATATGTTCTTTATCTGCATCATGGCAGGCAGTGCTCTGAAAGCCAGGAGCCAGAGAGCCATGTGTTCTGCAGGAGACTTAAAACCATCCTCATTTGTTTCCTGGTTCCACCTGGTTTAGCAGAGCATCCTGCTGCTCTCATCCAGGGGCGTTGCAGAGGCAGCAGGAGGAAACCTTCCCACCCGTGGCCAGGTGAGAGGTAGCACCACTGGGGAAGGGCTGGACACAGCTTCCCCTGCATCCCCAGCCTCTGGCACTCCACCCAGCTGGCTGCCCTTGGCAGTGATGAATCAGTTATTACACAGAGAATATCCAGTTACCCAACCACTGGATGAGTACACCACAGCACCTTCTGCACAGCATTTCCCAGCAGGTTAAGCCTCAACCTCTTCGATGCAGAGCACGTGGGCAGGAGGTGTGACGAGAGAGACAGACACTCTTGCAGGAAACATTTTTATTTCAGCATCTTGGATGGGAGCACGTTGCCATCCATCACTTTTCAGCCCCTGCTCCAGCCTCCCTCACCATGCACTCACCCCTTGGGCCGATTTAAAATTCTTTTAGAAGACATTGTGGTTCCAGCTGAGCTTGGTGGAAGGTGGGAACTTCCCACTCCATTGAAAACACAGTGCAACCCAATATCAGTCTGATATGAAAAGGAAGCAGCAGTGGTTTTCTACCCCAAAATGTTTCTCTTTTCAGACACCTGAATATAAACTCTGCAAAGGAAGGAGGGAATCTGTTAGGTATGTCAATATTAATATTCATGAAATAAATCCTGAAGTTTCAGCTCCTCTTTGGTTGTGGATATCTTGAAGCTTATTCCACGGGGGATAATGTTTTCTGCCAACAGGTAAAACGGTGGAAAAATCAGAACAGGCAAAAACTTGTTTAGCATTTCAATTAACAGGGAAAAGGCCTTGGAATTTGAGTAGCAATTTTTTTGTAACTTTCAATGAATAAATTCAAAGCTTTTGCAATAATGCAGTTTTCTTTGAACTTCACTTGCTGGAAGATGCACAGGAATTTCACATAGATAACTAGACTTTCTTCTCACTACCAATCCTCCACCTGCAGGAGGGTTTCACTGTGATTCCTTGTCACTATTTCATGTTCCCTATTCTTCTGTGTGGATCCTTCACTCTGTGCAAAGGTGTCTGGACCTGGGTGCTCCAGTTAGATGCTGGTGAGGAGGCTGGATAGGATGCAAGTCCAACTAACTCCCTCCTTTATGCATGTATTCTGCTCTTGCAAATTAAAAAAGAAGCAAAACAATAAGAAAAGAGTGGGTTATGGTTATGGGACAGTTTCAGAGGTTTTCTGATTAGTTTTCATCTCTGGCTGAGTAGAGATTGATCCTTGCAAATGCTTTGTGCAAAAATGCAATTGAGCCAAAAAGTCCTTACTTAGAGCTCCCTCCATCTAACAGCAAAAGGAAAATCTGTCCTAGACTGTCAAAGTCTTCATGAGGAGGCTCTGTCAGACATATGCAATCAGGACAAAACAGCATATTTTAATTTCACCCACCCTTCCTGATAAAGTTGAGTTAATTTTATTGTTCTTGTGCCCAATTTCCTAGTTTTTGGAAAGAAAAAACATTCTCCATAAAATAAGGTGGAAAAAGTCAGCTTTGGCTGACCATGAAGAACCACTCTAGCTGTCAGATTGCTCTGAGCACATGACATACTGTGCTCATGCCCATCATTACTGAATTCTGATTTACAGACATAAGCAACTGGATATGCACCCTAACTGTTCCTAAGACATCCCATTTATTGGCACAGGGCAGGGAGTTTCCAGGGTGTTGTGAAGTCAGCTGCATGCCAGCAAAGCAAGGGAAACCTGTCCTCACTCCTTCTGTCAATATCTCAGTGAACTTCAGAAGCTGTACAACTCTGAGTTGACTGTAGTTAATTCTGAAATTTCAAGAGGATACATCTGTTTTAAAGAAAGAGTCTGACTGTAAGTATTTAAATTAATGATTGACTTCTCTATTGTGGTTTGGCAGGCTAGGAGGAAGGGACTGGGCCATCCCTTCCTGCACATGGAATCCTATCCTCAGGAAGAGAACACATACATCAAAGGGGCCTTGCTCAGATGCTGAGCTGATGGACTCCATCATGCACATTTGGAGGGAGGCTCCCTGCTTTGCTGCCATCACTGCCACCCAGGTGAGCGTGGCAGATCCTGTCCTCTCTGCTGCCAAAGCATCCCATGGAGTTTCTCCTCCTCACATCCCACAGCAGATGTGCTGTGGCTATAATGTGAGGGAGTCCTTAGGGGTCAAAATGACATCCAGAGGTAAATCTGCAAAGGGCACCCAGTGGGCTGATTCTTCAGGTGCTGTGATTTGGTGTAGTCCTGATGCTATCTGCAGGGTGATGTTTCTTTCCACTAGGTAAGAAAATAGCCCACCATAATCTGCTTTGAGGCTCTGCAGTATAAGACAATATGTTAGAGTAGGTCCCACAAAGATGGCCCATATTTGAGCCCATGAATCACCTTGATTTCCACCAACCAGTGTGTCCAGGGGGAAAACCTCTGAGTTTTACTTTCTGTGCCATGGTTTGTGTAGAGTGGAGCAACAAGGAGGTCCACTTATTTGTAGACTGCTTTCCTTTTCATGGAATCATATTGTACCTCCCAGTAAGGAACTTGAGGATGTTATTGGTGTGAAAATATAAATGCCTGTACTCAAAGGCAAAAATAAGAACAGACATGTGAATTGGATGTCTGCAAGATGTTTAAGAGAAAAGGCATTGAGCTTTGGGTTGATGCTCCTACATAAAAATAAATTATAATATCATTCTGCCAATAAAAAACCAAAACCAAAACCAACCAACCAACTGAAAAAACAGAACAAAAAAACAGCACAGGAGGAAATTAAAACAAATACCTATACCCTACATGGTGGTTTGTAATGGATCTGACAAGTCTAGTGGCTACTTCAGTAGCGCAAGCACACATCCCAGGATGCACTATGTTTTTATATTGTACATGTTAAAATATTTAGTAAGTACATTGCTATAAACATTGTTTTGATCTCAAAGTGCACTGTATTTTAAAGCTTGTTGTACTCCAGGAAGAATTATATTCTCCAGCCTCCTTAATAAAAGCCACAATCTATGAAGCTCTTGATGTACACAGGCCTAGACTACACAGTATGATGACATTCTTCAAGAGGCCTTTAATGAATTAATGCCTCTGCAAATGGTTTTATGCTTACAAAAAGAAGATGTGTGCATGATCCTAAATCATTTGGAGCCATTTTATTCAGTGCCTATTGATTTTAGTGCCAGTAAACCTCAGTGCTGCCTGTCTCTGATGAGTATTACATTATATCCTCCATAGCACACAATGGGATTTAACGGCGCCAAAAATGTAATTTCAGCATAAAATCCAGAAGTCATTATGACATCAACTCCCCTTTTTCTTCCAAACTTAAGGTACCTGAGGATCAAACTTCTGAAGGAACTGGAGACGTTTGTCTCAATTGAATTTAGAGAACTCATTCCTCCATCTTCGGTCTAATCCTTAGGCTGACATTTTCTTAAAAATAAGAAATGCCAAAGTTGATGGATTTTTTTCCTCACACATCCTTTTTATGAACTCTTCATTCCACTATTGATAATGGCAGACAGAGGTGGTTATCCTTGTCCTCGGTGTGTGTTTGCAGAAAGAAGTTGTGTCTCTTTTCCCTGCAAGGCAAATCCGACCAGATGCTCTGGTCAGCAGGGTCAGAAATGGATGTGTGGCCGTGCACAGAAGTGCTAATGTTCACTCATAATCCTCATGCAGAGAGAACAATGTTAGTGATTTCTGCACCAGAAGGTGTGTGTGGGACAGTTTCTGCTTTCCTAAGTATGGTGCACTTGCTGACTTAGTCTGAAATACTCCACCTTGAATGTAGTCTTTTGGGGCAAAAACACTGGGCTGACACTGGAGACATTTGATTCCATGGCCAGATGCAGAAACAGACCCAAAATATTCTGAAATCCTGTCACTGGGAATGGATGATAAAACCAGTCTAGCCCAAATGTCAGAGAAGAGGAACCTTAGATGCTTTATTTTCATTTAGTCTTTTTGTGTCTTCTTTCCAGTCCTCTCCCACACCTTTTCTTTACTCAGAAAGACCGTTCCCAATTTATGTAGATATTTATGCTATTTTACTCAGTTATGACAGAGCTGCTGCTAAAGATGAGAATACACCTTATTTCCTCAATTAATGGTGCCTCTTCTTGATTTGTGCTCTTCAGCCCATAGTCAGCCCTGCCCTGCATCCCTGATGCAGCTGGTTAAGCAGCAGAAGGATACAGTCAGCATCCAACCCCTCTGAAAGTGCTGGAATGGGGCTGGGGGCTCTGAATTGTCATGGGTCTCCTGTTGTGTCAGCCCTTAAGGAAACTACTTTGATCATTTCCAGCAAGAAAGAAGAGATAAAAAGAGGCATCTTGGGAACAGAAATCGGGGGCAAAATAAATGTACCATTGGAATAGACCGGATTTAAGATCCATGCAGGTAATGGGTCTATGGCAAAATGTACAGGAATATCACCAGTTTGATCTGATCTCCTTATCTAGTACCAACCAGGGTGGAGAGCTGGAGTGAACTGACCAGCAAAAGAGCCTCTCAAAAGACAGATTGATCCCTGTGAGCGAGTTTCAGACACACTCAACAACCCAGGATGGAGGTGAGGAGGGGGTTTGCCCACCATCTACCTCTCTGGGCTCCTCCCTTCCATTTAAGTACTGCTGCAAAGCTGTGACAGAGGGTGTAAGAGCCTTTCAGAAGGCAATTAAACCAGAATGTTTTCTGTAATATATAAACAAGCCCATTAAGCCTGACTTTAATGGGGCTGAGATTCTCTGATAAATAATTGAAAAGAAAGCTTAAAGTGAATTTCAAAGATTTTTTTTCCCTTTGAAAATGTATTTACAATACTTCACTACTTTATATAGCTTGAATGTTTAATCAATTGTCATTTAAAGAGAGTTCAGTTCCTGGAGTTTTTTGATATATATGTGCTAAACAAGCCACTTGAATGTCAAAGACACATGGAACAGCAGCTCTTGGGCTGAGACAGATTTGACAGAGTTTGTAGTGGATTGTGCATGGGAAAAGCTTACTGTCAGCATCTCATCTGTTCTCTGTAGATTTAAAAGGTCTTGAACCAGCTTGAATTCCTTCTGCTGTAGCACGTACAGGACAATTAGCAGGCCAGGCACTGGGCAGGGACCTGCTAATTGCTCTCCTGCTCCCTGGGTCCAGCCACCATCCAGCTCAAGGCTTGTTTTCTCTATCACTTCTGAGGCAAAATCCCAGCCCTGCTTCAACCAGGCCAGAGGGACTGGAGTGCAAAGCAAGCAAAGGTTTGAAAAGAGCAGCTGATGTTTATTGTGCACTAAATGTTCTTGTCAGGTGCCTTGTTGAAGGTGTTTTTCTGGGTGGGTTGTGATTAAGGACATCAGCAGTGATAGGCTATTCCCTCCTCAGTGATTGAACATGTATCCATCCTCCATTAACACAAAGCCTGATGAGATGGGAATGTCCCCCAGTGCCTTTCAACACATACATTTAAAATGTCTTGTAAATTATCCAAGGCTTTGGACTTCCCATTGACTGTGTAGTTTCCCTCACAGGCTAAACTGGCATCACCTGAGGGACTTCACAGGAGTTTCACTACAACCTCCATTCTGCTGCTTAAAACCCCCTAACCTTGGTGCTTTTCTTGTCTGTCAGCATGTACTCAAAGCAGGAAAATGCTGATGTCTATTTTGCAGAGGAAAAGCAGGCTCCCTCGAAACCTCAGAGGTCAAGTGTGCCTTTAAGCCCTAACAGCTGTTTTAATAGATGTTTTGTGAAAGCTCTCATACATGTTTTAAGGTGCTGAAGTGCTTTGGGACTTGTGGTATGCAGAAGCTTATTGATGAAGCCTCTCCCAAGCTTCATCTCCTACTGAAAAAAGGAATCATTGGGAGATTATTTTTTTTTTTATCCATTTGTGTTCCTATAAAAGTCTGTGGAGAGTGTTTCCACTGACTGGGAGGCTGGTTTTCTCTGGGGTGTTAGCAGCCTTGAGCATCCCACAGCTCAGTGGGGACCAAATGGCACCAAAAGAGTTAACCAGGATAAGAGAATCTGATGTGAACAGACTGGCACAGTACTCTCCCTGCTCGGGAACACAGCAATAATTGCCCAGATGGTTTAAAAGTAATGATAATAATATATTTAAAATGATAAAAACAAGCAAAGGAGTATGCAAATGACTAGAAATTCATGGCAAAAAGGCTTGAATCCTGCTCTGAGCAGCCATGCTTGGTGTGGTGCTGTGCAGTCCCAGCTTTGCGTCGCTGTGCCTGAAATCACAGCTCCTTCCTGCAGAATCCCCTCATCACCATTCCATTAACTCTTACAGCTGTGTGGGACTGGAGCAGATTTCTCAATAAAAATGATGGGTGAGGAAACTGGGAAAAGCACTCTGCCACTTAGCAGGTGTGAAAAGATTGACAGTCCCAGCACTGCCAGGGGAGGGTGCGTGCTGTGGCTCGGGGGTGCTGCTGGGAGGAAAACCCCTGCGTGGCTGGGGGAAAATTGCCATGATTTTTTTCTCTGAGGGAAATGATGATGCTGGAACAGGATGCAGGAGAATTGCAGCACAGCACGGACAGGAGCCATGCAAGGAAGGGCCAGGGTCCTTCTGGCTGCTGGCTCTCCTCATAGCCTCAGTAAGTGTAAAAGCTGAAAGTTAGGGGGCTTGTGGCCTTGTAGAGGGGTGTCTGGGTGTGCAATTCCATGTGGTTGCTCCAGTGCCAGATCTGAGGTCAAACTCACATGCCAGGGACATGCTCCTCTTGTTACAGAGTCATAGAATTGATCACAGAATGGTTTGGGTTGGAAGTAGCCTTTAAAGGTGACATAGTCCATCCTCCCTGCAGTGAGTAGGGAAAGCTTCAACTAGATCCAGTTGCTCAGACCCCATTCAACTTGACCTTGAATGTATCCAGGGGTGGGACTTCTACCACCTCTCTGGGCAACCTGGACCAGTATTTTAGCATGTTCACTATAAAAAAAAATCTTCCTAATATCTAGACTAAATCTACCCTCTTTCAGTCTAAAACAATTACCTATTGTCCTATTGCTACAGGCCCTACTAAAAAGTTTGTCCCCATCTTTCGTATAGGCAAGACTTAAGTATTGAAAGGGCTGCAATAAGATCTCCCTGGAGCTTTTTCTTCTCCAGGCTGAACAATCCCAACTCTCTCAGCCTGTCTTCACAGGAGAGGCGCTCCAACCTTCTGATAGTTTCTGTGGTACTGCTTTGGAATCACTCCAACAGACCAAGCACAAGATTTCTTGTGCCGAGAACTCCAAAGGACACAATACTCCAGAGTGAAGCAGAGGGGGAGAATCACCTCCCTCTTTTGGTCCTTTAGATTATCAGATGAAAATGCTTTCCACAACACTGCAAAAGTCAGTGCATGTGTGAACTATGGCCTCATTGATAAAGCTTTTCTCACAAAACTGGTAGTGCCTTGGGCGGTCCTCTGTCCCACACTGCCTGACCAAACCCTCTGTCTTGGTGGGGATGCTGCTATCCAAGGCTGTGGCAGACAGAAGAGTGCCCTCCCTCTGCTCTTAGGGTTTGGATGCATCTGATCAAGGTGTCCCAGGCACATCCTACAGGCAGATGTGTCCTGGAGGCTGAGCAGGAAGGTTGGAGTGTAGGCAATGCAGCAGAGTGAAAAATGGCTTTGAGGGAGGATACTCTTTCTGTGGCTGAGAGGCATGCTGGTCCTTCAGGGAATATTAGGAATTATTCAGCAACAGGCTTGATTGCATGGATAACACATTCATTTAACAGGCAAAATCTCCAGGTCTCATCTGTGTCCTGCTTAAAACCCAGCTCTGAGCTCCTGCCTTCCCCTCAGCAGGGGAATTAGGAAAAGGACACAACTTCTCTGTTACCCTGACAATCTTCAGGAACAGAGGAGGTTCCCAAGGTCCCACAGCATGATGGTGTTTGACTGTCTGCTCAATTTGCTTCTTAGCTCCTGCTAAAAGCATAGAATCATAGAATTGGCTGGGTTGGAAGGGACCTCAGAGATCATCAAGTCCAACCCTTGACCACCACCACTGCAGTTCCCAGCCCATGGCACTGAGTGCCACATCCAGTCTCTTTTTAAATATCTCCAGGGACGGAGAATCCACCACTTCCCTGGGCAGCCCATTCCAGTGTCTGATCACCCTCTCCGTAAAGAAATTCTTTCTAATATCCAACCTAAACTTCCCCTGGCACAACTTAAGTCCATGCCCTCTTGTCTTGTTGAAAGTAGCCCCTTGACCACCCCCTGGACCTGCCCACCCCTCCCATGCCCGATATTGTGTCACAGAATCACAGAATGTCAGGGGTTGGAAAGGACCTCAGAAGATCATTGAGTCCAAGTCTCCTGACAGACCTGGTGTCCTGGAGCTCCACTTCAGACTGCTCTGAGGGCAGAGCCAGGAACTTCGCCTGCTGAAATTACCACCATAGCCCTCCTGGTCAGTGTTTCTGAGCAATTCTGAGAGTGTCTAACATGCTCAGCAGCTAATTAGCAAAGATCTATCACTGGCACTGCTGGCCCTGCCATTCCTATAGACTAGGTTGATGCACCTATAGACTCAAGAGAGAACCTGAGGTCCTGGGTCCCTCCTAGGACCCTGCTTCTCACTGGTGGCCAGGTTGCAAGAGCATGAGTGCTACCAGGGCTGCTAAGCTGCTTGCTGGGCATGCTGGGGCTGCATGGAAAAAAAAAGAGGGAAAAGGGGGCATCAGGATTACTTTTCCTACAGGCTTCCTGGAGATTTAGGCATTTGTTGTAAAGATTTATTGAGTGAGGAACAATGCTTTGCTTAATCCCTTGGCAGGGGGAGCGGCTCCCACTAACGACTGCTCCGTAATTAGCGTTGGGAAATCCCCTGCCCCCTCCTCTGCCCTGCCTCCGAGGTAGTTCAGGCTCTGGTGAACCTGGGGCTAAACTGTACACCAGTGCCATGAGTGTGCCAGGGTGCTCTGCTGGCTCCAGAGACAGGGGTTTTAGGAAAGCTGGTTGGCTACTGACTCTCTCCTTGACCATTCTCCAGCTACACCCTCTGACAGTGGGAGAGGAGCCCCAGAACACCCCACCAGTCCTCCTGGGGTGTCACAGCTGTTCCCCAAGCATATCTCCCCTGGCTGGGTTGATTTTGCAGGGTTCTGCTGCCTGGTGATGCCTGTGACAATTTTTGAAGCCCCAAGGTTGAGGTGTTTGCCACAGGCATCCCATGGATGCCCCCTTCCCGGGAGAGGTTAGAAGAGGAAATAAGTCAAGTGCAGCCACTGAAAAACTGTAAAAACAACTGCCTGGTACATGACCCTGAGCCTCTCTCATCCTGGCAGTGATAAAGGTGTGAAACAAGGTTTCTCTCCCAGCGTGGATTGCCATGGCACTGCTGAGGCCACGTCTGCTGGAAGGGATGTGACACTCCCATCCCCAGTCAGCTCCAAGCACTGTGATGTGCAGGAAAAGGCAGTGGTCAGACTAAAAAGAGACAGGCAGAAGACCTGCAAGTGCCAGGCAGAGCAAGCTGCTGGAAACCACGGTGATCACATCGTATCACCCGCTGGATCTCCATCGCTGTCGCTCATCGGTGGCAGTGAGCCTTACAGATCCTGAGGCAAGTGGTAGCAGAGAAACCCAAGATGTGCTCAGAGGTTGCAAAAGAAGCAGGCAGAGTCCTGCTGAGAAATATCCTGAGGCTGGCTGCTTTGCACAGCTGATGTGCAACAGCAAGGAGCAGCCATGGCCATATGGTGTGGGATCGCCAAGCATTTCCCCACTGCAGGTGTCCATGAACTGGCAGCCACAAAGGTAGTTAAGGGAAAATGACATTTGCAGAATAGTTCTGTAGTGTTGGTCCTGAGTGAGGAGTACTAATCAGTAACAAAAGTGAAGGTTATACCTGACTCTGGGAATTTATGCTCCAGCTTCTGCTTTTTAAACCTCAGCAGCTGCTGCAGAGCAACATGAGTTATCCCAGAGGTGCAGTCTCCTACCCCTGCCCTGTGGGTACCACCTCCTCAGTCTTCCTTAGGACTGAGGTGGGTGTCTACAAGCTATTCCTGAAATGCATTTTTACAGCTCTTTGGGTTCTCTGGTCTTAAAAATGGCAAAGCTCTGACTAAACTATACCTGCAAGCCAAGATTTTCAGAAGTGACTAATGGTTTTGGATGGCACTTTTTGAGGCCCCTTCTGAGAATGAGCTGTTGAGGGCAGTACTTGTGAGTCATCTCACGTTTTTGAAAGGCCTTGACCATAATTTCAAGATTATATTGTGTTAAAAGTCTCATAGGCAGGATAGGCACAAGGTACTTCCCTCCTTTGTAAAGGATGAGGATCTGTCTGGAAGGATCAAAGAAAGGAGACATTACTTGGGACAGATTTCACAGGCATTTACACATGAACCTTAACATCCAAATTTCACTTTCTTTTGGCACCAAAAATGTCCCCATGCTTTTCAAATGATGCGAAGCAGGTCCCCTGGAACATACAGTGCATCTCACCTGACAGATGACAAGAATTTACCAGGAAGATGCTGATGACACAGGGGTTCTTACATAAGGCACTGCCAGCTCCTAACATTTTCCATACACTTCCTAGTATTACTGCTGAGATTCTCAGCTCACTTGATATACGGTTAACAGTAGCAATGAAACTAATTAACTGAGGAGAATGATATTTAACTGTCAATAAACTTTTGGCTTTCTGCCCTCTTCCCTGCAAGTTTAGACATCCTTTCTGCAAAACCTTCTCCTTCCTTTACTCCTCAGCTTCTCTCCTTGTCCTTCCCACAGCTCCTTAGTGGCTCCTTTTCTCATCTAGCCAAAGCTGTTTGTCCTTTGAATCACACCAAAGCCTGGTGCCTCCCTGCTTTCCATCCCAATTTGGCAGGATACCATGTCTTGTGCTGCTGTCCCTCCTTCGCCCTCCCACCACTGAAAGCCCATATGGGCCTTTCTCCCAGGCTGGAGCTGATCCCTGCTGCATCCTTTCTGGCTTGTTTCTAACAGGGCTGTGGTGGGCATTACGGTGGTGGCATAACATGAAGGCTGATAAATGCAAAAAGAAAGAGCTTCTAATGGAAGTAGTCACCATCCAAGCACCAGGTAGCTCCCAACATCTGTCCTTGCTGGACTGTTTAAGCTCAAGCCTCTTTAAAATCCAGTTACCTTTACTTTCCTGACTCAGAGTTCCTTTATTCAGTCATATTTTTCCTTAGAACATGCCTTTCAGCAGAGCTCATCACCACTAATGCTTATTCCCTTTCTCCCCTGGGATCAGCTGGGGCAGTGGTGTCAGCTCTGTGCCACTGCTGAAGGAGCTCCAAGGACTGCACAGGTCCCTGGCATCATGCAGCAAACACTCCTGCTACTTAAATAATACCCTGTTTCTCCAGACAATGGCCCCATGCATATAGTGAACTTCCAGGGAACAAGAGATGACTGTAGCTTCAGAGCAGATGTGTGTGTTGCTCACGTCATGGGTTTCATGAAGAAAATCTGGAGAGGGAGAGGCAGATCTTTTGCAACAAAATATGATAAGTGAGAGAAAAAACAATTAAAAACTGAGCTCTGCCACCATCATGTAGGAAGGCTTTGAGAACCTTGTTAAAGCAAGGCTGTCTGAAATGTGTTTTTCCTAGAACATAACCCTTTCTGCATCTGAAAGACAGACCAGAGCTTGACTTTAAGGTACAATATTGTTCCTGGATTTACAAAGGTGTCCCTCCTTCATAAGCTCAGCATAAGGAACAATCTCTACTGCTTCTGAGAGAAAGCAGAAAGGGCTTTGCTCCCTGACAGGTTCCTCAGGAGCTGGACAGTGAGGTAGTGCCCTGAATGTGCTTGGCTTAGCTGTGCATGAACTAGGTTGAGTGATGGTACTGCAGGTCTGAACTATCCTGAATGGCAGAAACCAAATGAGGTCTCTGGGCACAGATTTTTTTCCAGTTGAATGTTGTTCTGGCATCTCCGTGCTAGGTCTTTGCTTGAGTTTAGTACATCTGAGTCTAGGATCAATAGCCTGGCTTTCTTGGACACGCTGCAAGAAACAGTATGGAAGAAGCAGCAGCCAAAATAGCAACAACAGAAGCTGCAGCAGGCAGATTAGTGGCAGCAGCAGGCTCTGATCAAGCTGTTCTCCTTCTGTCACCATTTTGAGTGTTTATTGTGTAACACTCCAAAGTGCTGCCTGTGACAGGGCTTTACCAGTGAGAAGGGATAAAGGGCAGTACAAAGCCTCTGTAGGAATGTACGAGCCCACCCGGCTGCTTTGTGCCAGAGCAGGATGCCTTCCCTCTCCTTCATTCACAGCATGATCAAGTCCACCTGACTCCTGTCCAAGTCACACATCCTGAGGAAATGGTTGATTTTTCTCTTTGATAATTCGGTTACAAGCCTGAGGCCTGAAGACAACGCAAATTCTGCCACCATGCAGTCTGCCTGCCTGTGCCCCCTACCCTTCCCCATAGCTTCTCAGTCTGTTGGCCAACAAACTTTGTCAAGGAGCTAAAGATCTGAAAGTTATCAAATTCCTGCAAGTTTTGTAAAAACAAGAGACTGCATTGAGGAGGGAGAGCTGATCAATGCCCATGCAGGTTCCTATGAAGCTCCTGGCTGCTACAAATCCCATGTTTTACCCAAAAGGCAGTGGTAGAGTACATGGCATGAAATGGGAACATCACCATGGTGTGCCCAGGGGAAAATAGTACAGAGGAGATGAGTGGTCAGGAGAGACACTTAGGAAGGAGCTTCTGTGTTGAAGGTGTTGCAGGAGGAGATCTGCTGGCTTTCTGTTGAAGGCAAGTGCACGACTTCAGAGGCAAGTCTGTAGGAATCCAGGTTTAATTATTTTTGCTGCTGGCAGAACAACTTAATTGCACAAAAGGTCTCGTTTTGTTTGGTCTCCCTGTGCAAGCCCAGATAACGAGGAGTGTAGCTGAATGCCCTTTAGCTCCCTGACTATCTCCAGACAGCTTTCACCCAGATGTGCTCATACAGAATTTGGGGGAGGAGCTGCAATTCCTGTTTAGGGACCATCCTAACCTAGTGCAGACTTAAGCATGATGGAGATGCACAGGATGTCCTGGTTACATCAACTGTGCTGAAGAACTTTGAGCCCCTGGCATCCCCAAGGACAGAAGAGGAAGGTGATACCCCACCTCCCTCTTGCTGGTAGACCTGCCATGGCCTAGACTACTGGCTTTCTATTTTAAATAAAAATCTGCACTTTGAGAGGTTATGTCTTTTCGGGGTGTGCAGCTGGACTGCAGATGGACTGTGAAGCCCTAATTTAGATATGAATTGGGGCCTACATCAGGCTTTTCCTGCCAGCCCACTGGTCCCTCAGGAACACCCCAGCAGGCTTTGCAGCAGCTTGGATGCATGGGGAATGGAATGTAGGTCTGAAAAGCAAGATTTTTTAAATTATCATTTCTTTCAACTTTAGAAAACAAAATAGAAGAATAAAAGGCTGCAAAACATCCACTCTGCTACCAAATTGCTTCTTAAAATCCCTCTAACTTTACAAAAGTCTCACACATCGCCATTAGAGATGCCTTTTTCTGTTACCTACTCACAACTCTTCAGAGCTGAACTGGAAAATTAATGCTGGACCTACATCCCCATGTAATCAAACATTATAATGCTGAGAAATTCAGTGCAAAGATTACATGGAACACTCATTCCATAACAATACAATTATGATGAAATCATTTTAGCATCTGTGGTCTGAGATGAGATTAAATCTATTTTAACAAGACACTAGATGGGCTTTTTTCTCCCATATTTTTTTTCTCATGGAGCCATTACTATGCCAACTAAGATTTTTTTTAAGTGGCCTCACTTTCTGATTTTTCCTCTACAACAAATCCTGAATCCATGCAGGGGAACTAAACTGAGAGTTTTGTACCAGCTGTTTTTGTGCTTAAATTCCTGATAAGAGTCCCTCCATCTTAGCTCCACTCTGACAGTTTCCTTCTCCTTAGAATTTTAATTTTTAATTCCCCTCTGAAAAATACCCAACCAAACAACAACGTCATATTTCCTGCATCATCAGGGCTGCTGAAGACAGACTCACCAGGGCCCCATAGCTACCAGGGAGCTCCATCTCGCCAGGCTGTGTTTGTAGCAGCTCTGTCTCAAAGAGGCAACACAGAGCTGCCATGAGACCTGGCAGTGCTGGCTCCTGCTGTGAAGTCAAGCTGGTGGTTTGGAGGGCTGTGTCCCTGTGTTGTGTCCAGAACAGGCACTGTCTGCTAATCCTGCAGCTCAGTGCCCAGGGCTGAACCCCCCCCAGCCCTGCCTCAGTTTCCCAGGACTGAGTGTGTGACCCTGGGAGAGCAGCACCCTCATTTTCAGGGTCACTTCCCAGCATAAAGTCATCTGTCCATAGCATTCAGCAGGTCTTGGACCACACAATTTTCACAGATCATTTGGTCTCAAGTAAGCTACAAGCTCTGGTTGTTTGATTTTGTTTGGTTTCTGTTTTGTTTGGTTTGGGGTTTTTTAATTTTTTTTTTAACTTTTTTTTTTTTAACAGGCCTTATTTTGATTACAAAATCTGGTCTGATCTCAGATTTCAAAGTAAACCTAAGGCTCTTTAGGAACTGATATAGTTTGAAAAGGCGTGGGCTGTCACTGTTTCAGCTGGGGAAGTTTTTTGTAATCTTTTCTTCAGCTACCACAACTTCTTCCCAAAGGCAACCTCCTACCTTTGATCCAAAATAAACTCTGGGAAACTGTTCACTCATGGATCACCTTCTGCAGCATCCTCAATGAGCTCTCTGGCCAGCATCACACAGGAGCTGGCCAGCTGCTTGCTCTTCCTTCTTCTATTCTAAAGAATCAGGTGGGCAGATGGAAATTATTTTCCCAGGGAACAAATTGGTTCTTTGGCTCATCTGTTCTTCAGCTGTGAGGCCAACCAAAGGCTTTAATCTGGGGACCTCTGCAAGGGATGGCTTCAGACAACACTCATAATCTGTTAGACCTAAGGAACCAAGTTTGCTGATGACTTGCTCCACATAGAAAACAAAAGAATGGAGAAAAGGAAGTTCTATTCACTGATCAAAAAGGAAAGAGAAGAGATGGAGTTGGTATTATGGATCACCAGCAAAGTGCCTGCAATGGAAAAAGGGATGTTGTCTTTTTTGCCTTTAGAGCAAGAAGGTTTAACCAAGTAGGTGCCACAGCAAGGGAAAGCCACAGTCTCCATCTAAAGGCAGAAAGGTGTTAACGCTGAATCTCTTGGAGTTCTTGAGTTAAACACACGTTGAGAGGAACGGATAAAGATAAAACACAATCATGGAAACTTGTCTCAGAAAGAGCAGGTAGGTCCCAACTGTCAACAATAATCTGAACCTATAACAAGCACTCTTGTTTGAAAGAGAATCCAACTGAAAATGAAAGATTAAACAGTACAACAACATGAGAATAAATTACACATAAATCTCTCTGGTATGCAGGATCAAAGAAAGATTAAAGAACAAGCTATGAAGATGTGGTAGAGGCAAAGAGAACCTATTAAGTGATATCATTTAGCAAGTATATGAGTAATAGAGAGTTCGCATCTAAATTTAGAGGAAAGGAAATTAACCTGTAGCTGCTAAAAAGGCCCTCATATGATATGTTGCATTAATGAATGCATGTCAAAAAAAAAAAAAAAGACTAAGCCCAACAAAAATATGACTCAGGAACTGAGACTCTCTGTTGCTGGTTTGAAAAACTTGTTTACAGCTGTGTTTTAAGGGTGATGGAGGGCTGAGTTTTTCCAATCTACCCTGTGATTTTCAGAGTGTGAAGGTGCTCACCAGATACATCAATTTCTGTTCAGGACACCCTAGAAAGGGGGCAGGTGTCTCCCCATGTCAAGGGGTACTCCTGAGAGCAGCAGAGCCCACCATCACTCCCCCAGAAGCTGTTTTTCAAATTTCTGAGTCTGTGCTGGGCTCAGGTCACAGCCTGTTCTCAAGTGAGGATGCTTAGTAGAGACTGGTTTTTTCCCTCTGGAAACCACACTAAAATATTTGTCTCTATGTGTAAGTATGTTCTTTTATATTGATGGTATTAGCACCAAAGAGCCCTGCGTCAGACCCTTTGCTCTCATATTTCATAACCTTCTGACTCTTATGATCTAAATAAAACTAGTAATTAAAAAAAAAAAGGGGGGGGGGAGGGATTCTCTTCTCTCTGGTAATGTGAGAATGTTTAGAAGAAGTGTCTTGTCTCAGCTTACCCAGAGGGTCTACAGCAAAACCAAACCTTGAACCTGTGAACCCAGAGCCTGTGTCTCAACAGTGCCCTGCTCCATCCTCTGAAAGAGTTATTATAAAGTATGAAGTAGCAGCTACTTCTCAGCCCCCCAGGGTAATAAATTACTTTTATAAACTGCTTTTCTCTGCCACAACTGACCCCTGGCCCACGATGAGCTTTCACAAGGAGCTGTGTGAGGGAGAGGAGTGCAACAGCAGAAAAAACAGAGTGGTGCTGGTTTGACAGAGCTCACTGCTGTATGAACCTTCTGGGTGGGATGGCATGGACATTCCTGGTGCCTGGCCACATTAATTTTCCTCTGGAGGACACAGTCTGTCTATGTCTTTGGGGAGATAGGAAGGGGCAGCAGTGATAGGAGATCCAGGGTCTATTTGATCATCTCCAAGAGACAAGCAGTGAATACATTGACAACCTGAATGTTTGTGGTTGTTGCAACCATTCACCCAACATTTGAATTCTTTCTCTCAGGTGCTACCTTTTCCTGTGTAACCTGTAGTTTTCTTTGTGAAAACCAGTCAGGAGACTTTATTGAAGGAATTACAAATGATCAGGCCTTTACCAGTATTTTCCCATGGAGAAACCATCTGGAAATTGAAAGATCCCAGGGTGGGGAGGGTATTTGCATGCACAAAAAATGATGTAGGAACAGCTGAGACTATATCAAAGTCAGCACAAGGTAGTTAGAGGGAAGATTTGGCCTTTGCTTGGCCTCCCAAACCAAGCAAATAGCAGTCTTTGATAGCTTTGAGAATTATTTCTTGCTCACACCTCAGATGGGTGTGCATTTACTAAGTGCATTGCCTGCAGGCAATTTCATTCATGTTCAAATGTTTGTGGCGCACGAGGTGCATGCGAATCTATTTATATGTGTGTATTTATTATCAAGCCCTACAAATCAGAGATTTGCAGCCTACACTTAGACAAAACAGCTCAAAGCTGTGCCTGGCAGCCAAAAGCCTTGTGGAGGTCCTGATCCAAGTTACTGCAAAACTTTCCCTGTGCAAATCCTTATCTGAGCAGCAAACTCCTGTCTGTAGATGATCCCACCAGTGCCTCTGCCCATGGTATTTCTGAGCCAGGGGAGACAGCAGGAATTGGGTGAGTCTGGGGGTGTGGGTGGAGGGTAAGCATCTCCCATGGCACATGGGGGAAGGGGAGACCTGTCCCTGGGACCTGACCCCACTGCCAGCAACATGCTGAACCCTCTCTGATGCACACAAGACTGCTCTCAGAGAGGAAGGCTGTTCATTTAATGGAGCAGGTAGAGGTCTCATAAGGACAACTCTCCATGGCAGAGACTGTCTCTTCACCCTTGCTCAGAATTGCATTGTTGTGGCTGTTGTACAGTCAAACAACATAAATCAAATATCTCCTGCATCTTTCATCATTAACAGAGTTCTCACGGTGCTTTTCATTTTTAGACACTTCACCTTTTCAAATCACTCATTAAATATTAATAAATTAATCCATCTCACAATCCTGTGATGCATTCAGGACTTATGATTGTCATAACCTCTGTTTTTTATTTCAATATCAAATGCATCAGGCAGATGTATCATTCAATACAGTTATCTGGCAATTATAAATGGTGCCAGGCACCAAGTCTGGAAAGCTGCTTTTTGCTAAATGTGTTCAACTGGCACTTAAATACAAGAAGTAAAAAATGAAGAGCCCATGGTGTGAATGCTTTAAAAAGTTTGTGTTCTTCAGTAGAGTGCTTACCTATTTCTTCTCTGTTTGCATAAGTCCTTTTTAGTGGAAATTATTAAAGTTATCAGTAAGAACTGAAAGCTGTGCTTGGCTGAATGTTCACTTATGTCTGAGTAAGATCCTGCAGCCAGGGCAGCATCTCCAGGTGACTGTCAGTGTGACATGTCTCTCGAGTAAGAGACCCTGTCACCACCCCTAGAATGGTAGGGAATTGGGGAGCAGAGCCTCTGAGCTCATTCAGACCTCATCATCAAGGATACAAGCTGTTAGTCATGTTCAGTATGGAAAATTACACTATCCAAACCCATTTCCAGAAGGAAGAGAGGAAATGCACTTCCAGACCATCAACTCTGCTCCAGGGACTGGTGAGGACACTGCTGGTCCCAGAGCCAAGCACACCTTGCCAGCAGACTGCTCTCTCTGCACTCAGGAGACCAATTTCTGCAGGGCAGCAGCAGTGACTGGTTCAGACAAGCCTGATCTCATCAGCTTTAGTGTAAATCTCAACGACTTACAAACAGTGCAGCAGTAACTGGGAAAAGCTGCCTCATTTTGAGACTTGGAGGATAACCTGGGGTTCAAATCAGTTCTCATGAAACACAGGCTTCCCTGATGGTCTCACTCTCAAATAATGATGAAATCTGCTTGTGTGGCCTGGTGAATCTCTTGCTTGCTGTGAGAAAATGCTGAATATTTGGAGTGACAAGCCAGTGGTGGCTTCCCAGGGAAGTGTCACCACCACTGCCCATCCATCCCTGCAGATGCACACACCAGCCTTAGGCTCATGATTCAGCTTGAGGCAAAGTGAAGTCTGTTTCTTCGATGCTTTCTGAAAAAAACCCACCTTTGCCTGCTGTTTTTTGCAATGTTGTTTAGCCTTCCCACACGAAGGTGATGTCCCCCTGATGGTGCTTGGTGCTCACTAGCAGGCTACTGGTGCAGAACAATCTTAACAGTGATCAAGTTGCCAGACAGCTTCGTAGAAGGATCCACACCACACCTCTGCCCTGCCACCAGGTACCCCACCAACCCCTCAGGGTATCATTGCAGGGCTGGAGGCTCACTGTTCCAGCTGGGTCCCACCATCTTCCCAGCACCCCTCACCCCAATGGAGGTCTCAGACTCTGTAGGAAGTCTTGTCCCTGAAGCAGGAGGGGAGGGTCCTGCCGGGAACAGGAGGAGGCACAGGCTGATGGGAAGCAATCCCACTGGCAGAGATCAGGGAGCAGGGCTGGCTGTGAGGCCCATGGGAGAACCTGGGTCATGCTGAGCTGCCTGGCTGGAAGCTCCTCACCAGGCTGAGCTGTCACACTCCCTTCACGCCGCATCCACAGTGTGATACAGCTGATCTCCTCCTGACATCTCCTCTGGAGCGAGACGAATCGGTCCCTGCTGCTCTCTCTTGGATAACTACAGGGGGGTGATGAGGATGACTTGCTCCAAGTTAGGCGAGGTGAATTCCAAACTATGTGGGCAACACCTGCGTCCCACTGCTGGTCATCCTGCTGTCTGAGCCTGGCTACCTCCCACGGAAGGATTTGCAGGAGGATGCTTCTCCTGGAGACAGTAGCTGAAAATGAAGAGGCTGCAGAGGATGGATACAGGTGAGGAGGCTCTGGCAAAGCTGTACCCAGGCTCCATTTCAAACTCTTCTTAATGCCCAACACTAAATATATATATATATAGATATATATTTTGGTAAGGCAAAATATAGGATAAACTTGCTTTTTCAGCAACATGGTGTTCCACCTGCATCCAAAAAAATCTTGTTGAGGATGGCCTCATTTGCTGTCTGAGTTTATACCTGGTCAGCATCATGCAAGACCATGTCTGCATAATGTAGCACAACTCTCAGGGGGAGCAGCTGAGGGAACTGGGGTTTTTCAGTCTGGAGAAAAGGAGAGTCAGGGGAGATGTTCTCTGCAACTACCTGAAGGGAGGTTGTAGCCAGGTGGAGGTTGGTCTCTTCTCACTAGTAACAAGCACTAGAACAAGAGCAAATAGCCTCAAGTTGTGCCAGGGGATATTTAGACTGGATATTAGGAAAAATTTCTTCACCAAAAGGGTTGTCAGGCACTGGAACAGGCTGCCTAGGGAAGTGGTGGAGTCACCATCCCTGGAGGTGTTTAAAAGCTGTGTAGATGTGGTGCTGGGGGACATGGTTTAGTGGTGGACTTGGCAGTGCTGGGTTAATGGTTGGCCTCGATGATTTTAAAGGTTTTTTCCAACCAAAGCAATTCTAGGATTCTAGCTTGATGCAGCCAATCTTTGCAGGAGCCACTTTGTGAGCATCTCCTCTCATTGCCATTTCCAGACATGCACAGACCCCACAATCACTTTCCATTAGCAGAGTAGAAGAAATTCCTGAGTATTTTACAGCCTGTTGGGCACCCTATCTCAGCGTTCTCAGACAGCCCCATGGGTCTCCTCAGAGCATCACCACCTCTGACTATCACTCATTTGCCTTCCCCAGCTTTTGTCTCTAGTTGCACTGTGGCTCCTGCACCCATGGCCTCCTGTAACTACCTTCCAGCTGGTAATTCCTCTGCTGCAGCTTTGCCCCTTTCATCCCCACTCAAAGCAACCCTCCTGCACCAGGGAAGTTTCTTCTCTGTCCCTCTAGAGCTGGGAAGTTCAGAGGAAAGCCAAAAGGCAAAGCAGTTTAAGAGGAGGAGCTTTGCCAAGCTGTGGTGTTAGAAGCAGCTGCTCTGTCGACAGCTCTGTGTTCACAAGGAAACTCTTTTTGCCCCCAGCCTTCCCCACGCTCAGAGCTTCTAGAATTGGTGCTGTTGAGGCAGATCGTGGCTTTCTGCTTTTGAAAAGCTGGTGGGTGCTGTGCTTTAGGAGAACATGAACTGGAAAAGGCTTGAAAACCAGACAATATTTAATGGGAAAGTAGCCTGTGCTTGCTTTGTGTTTCTTGCCTCTTTTTGCCCACATAGGGACTGGCTCTCTTTAGCAACTATTAATGTAATACTGAGTGAGAGAAGCAACATGAACAAATATCAACCCCTTGCTGGGAGCAGCAGCACTGGGACGGAGTGAAGGCTGCAGACTTAACAAACTTTGCAACATAGATTAAAAAAAAAAGTCATTATGATGCAATGCAGCTGCTCGGAGCAGATGTTTGACCTGCCCACAGCTTAAAAGAAGGAATCACAATCCCAGATAATGAACATGGAGAGCAGCAGCCCAGGGTAGCTACACCTCTGGTGAGCTGAAGGGATGGAGGGGCTGGGTCCTGCAGCCCCCAGCTTCTGCCCTGCCTCCAGGTCAGGTGCATAAAGGTGGGGATGTACCTGAATTTGGCAACAGGCTGTTAGGAGAGGGAGTCCGAAATTACTTGGTAAATCCAGCTCACCAAACTTCACGGGTATTTTAGTGCCCTGAATCAGCTGCCCCTCAAGCTCTTCCCATAAACCATCCCACACAGCCCCGGAGGAGCTGGGAGGAGTTTGCCTTCATCTGCTGTTTGATCTGCAGTGCCCTGACACCCCCCCAGCCCTGCATTGCTGCTTTTTGCTGCAATTGCTGGAAGTGGCCCAGCTGAGCTCCCCTGGAGAAGTCGAGGGCTTGTGGGCTGCTGATTACAGCTTGACTGAGCAGAGGAGTCAAGTCTGCTCTTGTGGGAGGTGGTGGTAAAGGAAAGGACATCCACACAATCCTAATTATAGGCATTGGGAAGTTTTAGGTATGTCTGTATTGGAAACACCAGTGCTTTTACAGCCCAGGTGTTTTTGCACTTGCAGGCTGGAGCCTCTGGATCGTTTCACTTGTGTATCCACTCGCTCACAAGGGCAATTTCACTTGCACAATTGCTGTTGCCACAGTAGCTTTTTGTTTCATGTATCCTCTTGGATTTTACTTACCAGATCCTAGCAGGCTTTGATTCTTCATATAGCAGTTCTTCTGTATACATATCTAAATATCTATGTATATCCATGTGTACCTATATACACAAAGGGTAGTTATAAAAAAGAAGAAAGGCAAAGAGTTCACAAGAAGATATGTGAAATTCTGCAAAATCCCTGCAGTCATGTGTATGGGCTGGGACCTGTCCACCTGGCCAGTAACCCTACCAAAAGTGACAGAGGATTCTATGTCAGACCAAATGTATGCTGTTCTCTTACATAAAGCACATACCAGGCTGTGTTAGCTAGAATGTGGCCACCACATCAGGGAAAGTTTCCTTGCTCCTCTACTTGGGGTGAGTTTAGGGGTGTAGGAAAGCTGGAGAGCGTGCTGTGGAGATGTGCATGGGCCCTGGGCTCTCATGAGGAGACACTGATGCAGCTGGACTTGGTTTTCCCAAGGAGGAATCTAGGGACTGAGCTGACACAGCTACTGCAAGGACAGCTACGGCAGTGAAGGAATCAAGATGCTCTCAAACAGGGGGCAATGGCCTTGACTGTGGCTTGATATGGTCAGGATGGCCAGATGGTGAAAATGCTTCACCAGAAGTATGCTGCAGCTCTGGAGCAGCCTGGGCCAACCTTCATCCTTGGAGTTTTTGCAGCTCAGCTAGATGAAGCTGGGGCTGGCTTGACCCAAGTGTTGGCCACACTCCTGCTCAGGGTGGGAGGTTGGACTAGAGACCTCCAGAGGTCCCTTCTAGTCAACACCACAACCACATCACACTGGTTATTCTTCCCTGGTTAGCCACCAGCACCTGGGAGGAAATAGTTTTCTCCATTTTTCCTTGCCTAGCTATGACTCTGTCCATGTGGTGAAAGGAGTGCTCTGGGACATGGGATGTCTTCAGATCTGTTTCTATCATGAGCTACAGCATAGTGGATACCCACGTACGACTGAAAACATGTGAACCCTTCAAAGGAGCAAGTCTGCAGTTACTTTCCAGTGTGTAACTCAGCAGAAATCAGAGGTGGGACTTTACCTCCAGCAAGATCTGCTATAACCACTCATCAGCTGTGTTTTCAGGTGTGGTTTCCCTGCAGCAGGGCACCTGCAGCCATTTCCCCACCAGTGAAAGTCTTTTCCAGCCAATCAGTCTTCATTTATCCACCAAATAATGGATCCATGTTGATCCATTAGCAGAGCCTGAGCCTTAAATATGTTTAAAATTAGAGGCTAACTAATGTGGGCAGGGGTGTACGTGTGTGCACCTTTGTCTGGATTGTGTGCATGGTGGAAAGGAAAGATCTGACCAGAATCAAATAAAAATAGAATGCTAATCTCTTTTCTTTCTAGAGCAAATTGGAGCAGATAGTTTCCAAATGAAATCTGAGATCATGCCAGCTGCCTGCAAACAGTACCTATTTTAAAAATAAAATCTCACTGCCTGGAAATCATCCTCATCTATGTCATCTCAAGCACAATCCTTCTTCACCTAAAATGGGAACAAGAAATAAGTGAGTATCCTTTCACTGTCCCCTAAGTTAAAAAATCACCATTTTGATCTGAACACAGCTAATGAGAACTGCTGATCAGGGTAGGGCTGTGGCCCCTTTGGGTCCTGCTGCCTTCAAGTAAAATCCCCTCCCTCAGGAAGACTGCTCTCCTGCAAAGAGAAATTAAACAAGTATCAAATGAGGACCAACTTTTATGCATCTTAAAAGAGTTGTACGTGCCACCAAAAGATCCCAAGCAGCAGAACGACTTGGGTGAGTAATAACAGTAGAAACATTAAAGCAACTTTACAGGAACAGTAGAAGAAATTAAAAACCCATGAAGCAGTCGTGTTTAATAAATACTTTACACATTGTTGTAATGGGATTCAGCTGACCCAGACATTTATATGGCGAAGGAATCATGTCCTCATTGCAATCAATAGACACATTGCCACCAACTGTAATAGGTTTCTGGTTTTGTGATGTTTATATTGCAACTGAAGCCAAGTTGCCTGTGAGCTGTCAAAACCCTCTAAAGCCATTTGTCCCAACAACCCCACAGTATCATCCCCTAATACTCTATTATGCAAAGAGACCCCTTTTATTTTTACTAGAGCTAATTCACCAGATGGCTTCTCCCCCCCCCCCCCAAGCCCCCCCTCCCTTCCTGCTTTGATGTAGAAAACACAAGCAAGTGATTTTGCTGAGTACAGATCAAGGCACAGATCAGTGCTATTTGCCATGCACAAAACATGAAAAGCAGAGCAGGGACTGTCGGGCAAATTACACAAGTTTGTAAACAGTGATGAAACCTTTACAGACACAGGGGAGGTGAAGCAGCCCACTCCCCTGATGTGGGTACTGCTCCTACCACCCTGCAGTGGGGAAGGAAGGGGGTGAATTTCTACATATTAATGAGAGCTCAGACCTGCTGGTGAGACTGAAAGCAAATTAATGAGAGAGCGGAGAGGCGCCTTCAGAAAGGAAGGAGTAGGAACAATGGGAACAGGGGATTCTGTCCTAAAAAAATGTGGATGGGCATGGACAGATGGACATGCTCCACTTTGACCCAGGCCTGCAGTTATGGTGTCAGCTTCAAGGCTTTCTTTTCAAGTAGTAAGGCTGTTAATTGCAAATTTCAACAGAAACAACAACAGAAAGCAAGTAATGGAGCCAGAAAGTTTCACAGCCAGGAAGAATGTAATTAAGAAATTAAAATTCAAGCTCCCTGCCTGCTGTGAATGCAGCCTTACTGCCTGTGAACAGCAATTCTCACAGAAACCGTGTCCTTCACTGTGACACCATGTTAAAGTCAGGAAAACAACAGTCCCCCAGCCTCATGCAGGTTGTAAACACACAGAAAAAAACCAAACCAAACCAAAACAACAACAAGACCAAACAAACCAAAGAACAAGCAATTTAAATGCAAACATAAAACATAGGTTTGCAATGTAGTGTACAGAGGCGAGAAGCAGCCCTGGGAACAGGGTGTGCTGTGTTATTTATGGTGCAGCCCTGTTTGGAAGAAACTTCCCAGGCACTGAAGGCTGTGTGAAGGGCTGCATCGGCCAGGGGTGAAACTTCATCTCACCCCCATGCCTGCAGAAAGTGTATGAACAGCCATCAGGAAGAGGTTCTGCCCCAGAGTTATTTTCCCTGCCTGCAGTGAAGGATTTGTGGGGCCAGGCATGGGACCCTCCTCTTGGCTCCATCCAGCACCTGCAGGAAGGAGTAGTGCACAGTGCCACGGGCATCAGAGCACCTGTACCCAAGGTACATCACCTTCTGCCCCACATGTGGCATAAATGCCCACAGTAATGGCCAGGCATGTGTTTACAGTGATTGACATGATTTTAAAAATATATGTAGTTTTAATATAAAAGCTTAAAATTTCATATGATGCTGAAAGCAGCTGGGCTGGATTGTGGATAGTGCAACAAGCAGTTGCATGAGCAGAAGGGAGCAGCATTCTGCTTACTTATGCATGTCTGCCTCTTGCACAGACTCTCAGGTGTTTATTAAGCTGCAGCCCATGAATGAAGTTGTTCCAGCTGCTGGGACATGTTCATGACTCCCCCATGTCTAATTAAGCTCATGGCTCAGCCTCGCCTTTGGTGATGGTGCTAACAGGTTCTCCTCTCATGTGGTGGCTGCTTATTTTAATGAGAAACAGAGTGTGGAGATCAGATGCTGCTTAGATTGCTTGACTTGATTTTTGGGGGCAGCCTTTGAACTGGCAAAGAGGATAAGGGGACTTTTGTGCCTGGGAACCTGCCTAAGGTGGGAAGAATTGCTTTTCAAAGGCACTTTTGCATTGATCTATAAAGCAGCACAGAAGTAGGGATATCAGGCTCCTCTCTGGGGGCATAGGGCCTGGCCACAACTGCTCACATCTGAGAAGCTCACAGAGAAGCTCACTCAAGTGCATAAGCATTTCTCTGGAGAAGGAAAGACCTCCCCACTGAAGAGACCAGAGAACTTCATTTAATCAATAAAAATTCCCTTTTACTTCCAATAGAGGAGACTATAAGCCCCTTCTACACTGCTCTAGGACTTGCCCCATCAAACATCATAAGTTCTCTCTCCCAATAACACCAACATATTTGAGAGGTAATTGCTGTTTTTTCTCTCCCAGACACTTTTTTTTGTTGTTGTTTTTATGGCAGCTACTCTCCAGAGCAGCACGTTTGCACAAACAAAGTTAAACTGCTTGGTTTCCATTAGTAACACGAGCAGTAAAAATAGAGGACAGGTGTTTCTTAGGAGGTGTGAAAGATTAACATGATTTTCTCGGATTATGGATGATGCTGTCACTGTAGGGTATCTACATTTTGTTTCTCCACAAAGAATATGTGAAAATTTTCAATAACATTCACTGGTGCTTAGTGAAATTCAGGCAAGTTTGTGACTGGTGTCACAACAGAGGAATTGAAGAAAATAAGCCCTAAGCCCTTCCTTTGCCCATGTGGCCCCAGGTTCTTTTTTCAGAGACATCCTAGCAAATTCTCAGGAGAAATTAGCCTGGGACCTCTGTGGAGGGAAGTGCATGTAGATGGAAGGCCTCAACAGATGCATTGAGCTCTGGTGGAATGAACAAACAGGAAAAGACACAAACTGCTGTGTGAGGTCACTTCAGCCATTCAGCTGAGATTCTCCAGTTTTCTTTTTTCCATTCTTAAGAAAAAGTGGTGCTCTGCAAGGCAAAACGTGACACTAAGCAAAGAAGTCCAGGACCTGTTCCCCCACCCTCCAGCCTCCCTGCACTAGACGTCTGGAAGGCTCTTCCCTGTCTCTTTCTTGAATATCTTGCACTAAGGGTTTGCCACAGTGGTTAACAGGTGGAAAGGGCAAGGAGACAGGGTGGGTTTAACCCTTGTGAGGTTACCTTTCCTCCTCTCCTGCCTATGACCTCTGTGCCAGAAGGGCTGTGCCTGTGAATGCAGGGGCTCAGCAAAAGGGCATTTTCCATAATGTGACCTAGCATTATCAAATGCCATGAAATACACCCCTAGCATCAAACGTACAAGCAGTCTGAATGGAGCTACTGGGCCCCATAGTTGTGTACAAATCTGAAATGTCTTTTTGAACCAGCTGAAAGCATCAATGCCTGTGAAAGCTGGCCAGGCATTCCCATCCCCACCTCTCACCTCCCCCTCTGCTTTGTTTACCTCCTGCTTGTGTCAAACAGTGTATTAGGGCCGTAGTATAATACATGCATTTGAACTTTTCTTTTGTAGTGAACAGTGTCAACAGACTGCTTTTCCTGATGAAAAGCTCCTGAGCCCATAAATATTGCCCCAGTGTGCTGTACGTTGCTCCCATTGTATAAATCTCCCCACAGTCCTCACCTCTGCTCCTGTATCATAGCGAGATAAATACAGTGCTTGAGGCCTGATTTATTTCAGTCAAAGGACAAATAGTTTGATATCAAAAGAAGCTTCGTAACAATTAACATGACAGGCAAGGAGGATTAGCTGTTGTGATTTTCGGTGTGGCATAAGCAGGCAGGTGCTGTTATTTGGGCTGCATCCCTCCCCCACACCCCTTCCCAATAAAGAGATAGTTATTGTACTGCTGTGAAAAGAGCAGCTGCTGTGCCTGAATTTCCTGATCAGCCACTGTTTCTAGTGTTGGTATGAATTGGGGACACGTTGTTGGGCTTTAATTAGCCCTGAATCCCACCACCATAGGACTGCCCTGCTCTGACATGCACCCCAGGATGCTAGCACTGAATGTGCATTAATCTCCTTGCTCCCAATGGTGGGGAAACAAACTCTCCAAGAAAAAGCCAACATAAAAAAAGAGACGGTACCTTTACAGTTTTTACAGTATTTTCAAAATGTTTGGCTTTATGCTAAGCAGGCAAATTGAATATAACCTTCTCTCTTGACTGTAATGGCCAAGCTGTTCTCCAAATCCCATTATGGTTTTTTAGGTCGTCGTTGTTGTTGTTGAAACTTAAGGTTTAAACAGATGAAAATCTACTTTCAAACAGATGGAAACCAGTTCCCAAACCTGAGCCTGAACCCAGGGGAGCAACATTTGACAGGTATTATATGGCACATGGAACTGACTTGCCCTTGCAGGGATTATGTGAAGTTGGCTTCTGGGGCAAGAGTGGGGCACAAAAGGTGAGGTGTGTTGCCACCAAAAGTAATCATGACTGATCCCATATAATTACTGTGGTCTCAGTGATATCACCAAAGGTTATTTCAAAACAAAGAAAATCCTGGAAAATGGACTAGACAGAGGATCAAAACATTAGGTACAATTTTTGGCAAGATGTAAGAATTTCTCAGCACTTTCCCTTCTCGGCACACTCTTCTTTCCCTATTTGCATGAGAAGAGCTGACCCCATTTCCCAACCTGCGATGTAGCCAGCCACCTTTTCTGGGATACTGGTACCTCTCCTAAAATGTGCAAATTTAGACCAGGTTAGGATAGCGATAGGGAATTTCTGTAATACAGAAGAGTGCTTTTGCAAAGCCTTCTTGGTGGCCTGCTTCTTGCCATGGCCAAAATCAGATTCTCTGCGAAAGCTGAAACCAGTTGCTCCAGTAGAGCCATACTGGAATTAATTAGCAAAGTAATTATGCTGGCTGCCCATGTCCAGATGAAGATTTTACAGTGTTTTCTTGCATAAACATTCTTCAACTTCTTACCTACATTGTGCCAACTTAAAACACCCAACTAGTGTTATTTTTTTCAAGCTTTTCTTCAGACTACCCCTGAAAGGATAAAACACCTGAGGAAAAATAAAGATGTTTGTGAGTCCTGAAGAGTTAATCTCCCCACAGTTTGTTTGCCAGCTGGCAGGAAGATCTTTTTAGTACAATGATGTTTTCACCTGCTGTTTGTGTAGCCTGTAGCAAAGATGTGAACAGGAGTATTTTTGTAGGGAAGTTTTGCCAGCCCAGACTCTCCCACAGGGAGTACTCTCCGGCCAAGAGCCGGTGTGCATGTGTAAGTGGGGAGATCACAAGAAAAAGCTTTGCTAGAAACATTGCAGGGTTTCTCAGTTTGAGAAGTGCAGAGACGTTCCAAGTGGCCTTGAACTTCAACTGAAATCCTGACATTTGCTGCCACTTCTTTTGATCACTTCTGTCTTCATTTCACACGGATGTTAATGGGGAACTTCAAATTTATTATCCCCAGAGCTAGATGCATTCAGATCTAAAGCAGTTCTAGTATGGATTCAATCACACCTGGCTCATGGGAGATCATTTGGCCCAGAGCTGGCAAAATATCAGTTACTGATACTCTGTTAGTCTTCAGCTTGAAGATGCTCAGATGTCATTTTACTACTTCTTTCAATGAGATCTATTCCAAGTCTGGGTTTTTCTTTCTACCCAGATCATACCTGCAAAAATAATAACAGCAGAGCTAGTGTCATCCCAGTGACTGGTGAACTCTAACAGAGCCACTGCAGTCCTGTAACAGTAGCTGGCACCAGATCACAGAACTTGATTTAAACTCCACTCCTTGTTCAATACACCAAAAATAAATATAATGAATCAAACCTGGGTTTGACTTTTTTTTATTTCACTGAACATAAGGGACAAAATGTGGGTTTTAGTCTAGATGACTTGCCTTCCAAAGACATGAAAATAATAAGAAACTAGTACCAGGTCCCTCAGGAACAGATTAGAACAGTGACTCACTTTGTAACATTTGTCATATGTACTGAAACATCCACTGAGGGCCTTGCTGAGCAAAGCCCCCACCCTTGGAAGTATTTTTTTTGAGCTTGAAAAAAATATAAATCCAGACCTAAAGAGAGTAAAAACATCAAAAGAAAAACACATTTGAGAAATGAAAATCTGAAAAAGTCAGTACAAGTCTCAGAAATATTTTCCTTTGTTACAAAGTAACCCCTAGTTTTGAAATAACTTTACTCTCACTAGAGTAGTTAATTTTCTAGGCAGAAAGAGCAACGAACATTTTTTGTTTTGAACATGCTGCAGCTAATGCACTGCTTCACAACCCCTTTCTGTAAAGAGAGAAAAGGGAGGGGAGAATAAAAAAGTTGAAAAATGCATCCAAACTGACCATTTCTCACAAAGCCAGTTTTCATTTCTGCGTGTAAGCATCTTTGAACAAAACAAGGCCCTACACCACTGTCCTGAGCAGCTCCATTCAAGCAGGATGGGATGCCAGCAGGGACACTGCTTGCATGTAATGATGCAGTTGCAGAGAGAAAACTTATTCCCTTTCCCTCAGCCTGTGTATATATAGCAGAGAAATCATAAGGGGGAGGAGGGAGAATTGCTATGGTAATGACCACATAGCTGCTGTATGTTTATGCAGATTGATGGATAATGAGCCAAATCCTGGGGTCTTTATGTCAGTGAAGTTTTGCCTCCTCATCAACCTCTTAAAAATTGCAGCCGGACCAAGAAATTGTTAGAGAAATAGCTTTTAAGTGGATTTGAAAATATTTCAGTAGCAAACAGGAAAAAACCCCACATTGTTCTTACACATGGAGATGCTATTTTTAACAAGTCAGAATTACTCTCCCTAACTGTGGGGTGAGTTAAGGGGAAATTACTCTGAGTCCCCTAGAAATGGCTGTTGCTGAACCTGGGATTAAGCAATACCCATTCAGGCATTACAGTGCATCTGGATTTGCAGGGTTAAACTGACAGGGGAGAAAATGGTATCTTTCCTGCATGGTCCCATTCCCAGTAGTGTCTAGCCAAGCTGACAGGGAAGATAAAGTTCACTCTTCTTTCCTCTTAACTGGTGCTGGGAGAGAGATTCACACCCAGGAGAAAAAGAGACATGGCATCAGTTGTGACTTCTTGGCGTAAATGAAAGGAAATTTTGACAGGCATAAAAATGTTATTTTTTTATGAAAAGCTGCTGCTTCACTACATGGATGGGGATACTTCTTGGGAAAGAAAAAGAAAGGGGAAAAGAAAAGAGCCGTCTCGGCCTGGTGCCAGTTTATAATAATTCACAGTACTGCCCATTTCTCACTGCATAATGATCTCCTGCAAAGGAAATGATGAACTCTTATTTCTGGATCCACATTTTAAATATCAAAATAATTGGGCTGAGGAAAGGTCATCTCTTCCTACTGCTTTTAGCTACCCTTCCTCCCCAGCAGCCCCGGGCTCTTGTGAAAGGTTTTAGCACCTCGGAAGCGCTCACATTGCTGGTAAGAGCAGAGTCATGCAGGGAAGGGTGCTGGGAGTCTGTCGGAGACTGGAAAATGTGGGCTGCCAGTGGACAATTGGTCTGGGAGCTGTGTAGTGGATTAATTCCCCTGTTAGCCAGGCCCCCATCTCTGGTTGCCTGTTCTTGCCATCAGCCTCCCTCCTCCAGCTCTGCCTTCCCCAGATGCCCCAAACCAGAGGTGCTGTTCCAGCCCACCCCTGACCCAGCCGAGGAGCTGTGGCTGAGTGATGGGAACAGTGCATGCAGACATTCCTTGGGATGCTGCACCCCAGTGGGTGAACATCACGGTACCTGGTGAACATCACAGTACCTGGTCTCCAGGTGAGCAGCAGCCACCAAGGAGGGGGGAGGGTTGCAGATGAATCAGTTCCTGTATTGCCAGAAAAAAAGAAAGCATGATGTTCTGCCATTGATGTGGGTGGATGTTTTGGGCAGTTGCCTTCTTCATGAATCCAGCCTTGGGCCACCCTCCATGCAAGGAGTGCTGGGCTATGGGCTAACCAGCAGGGCTCAGTCATTTGAGTCAAAACTAGTCCTGGGCTCTCATTCAGCCATTCTTTAACCTTAACTCAGGTAAACATCTAATCTTCAGTTTTATCATGCTCTGGGGACTTTATAAATCAAAACCATATGAACAGCCTGAAGATCAGCAGGCATGTAGCTGCTCTGATGCTACCCTGGGTGGCTTTGCAGTCTTCAACACTAACTACAAGCATGGGGGTTCTGGGGGTCTCTGTTGCCCTTATGGTACCAAAATCATGTACTGAAAGTACATGCACGGTACTGAAAGCATGTCCCAACCCTGGCCCAGTTTGACTCTGCAGAACCCCACACACCCAGCTTGGTATCTATCTCATCAAGTCCTTTTTTCAAGCTCTGTCCTGAGATAAACCTATCAGCCTCAATCCTAAATCTTTGTAGCAAGGCCCAAAATGTGACCCAAGCCCAGAACATGTGAAGTCCTACTCCTCTAGCACCCACTCACAACATGAACTAGTTTAGATGCTTTCCATATCCTTCTATGACTTCAAAGGAATTAATTTTTAGTTGTTTTCTTCAAGCCCTGTACCTTTTCTCCAAGGCCTACAAGCATAGGTCCTAACTGGGGGCACATCAGAGCATTTATAAATCAGCTCTAGAATGAAACACTGCAATGTCTGAACTTCTTTGTGCATTTGTAGGGCATGTGTCTGCATGTTTGTTTGCATGCACACAGAGCATGCACAGGCACTTGTATCATTCTCTGAAAGCCTATGCTCTAGATAGTAGATAGCAAATCTGCATTGCCTGGGAGGGTTGAGGTGAGATTAACAGTAGGACCTGTGATTTGTTGCTACCTGAATGGTGTGGATGTTGTCAGTTTGGTGTGTCTTTATTTCTAAGTGAGTCATATTATACAAATCAATTGCTAATTCAATTAATCATGAAAAACATGCAAAAGAACATCTCCAGGAGATGATTTAGAGCATTTTATCTATGGGAGATTAACCAAAGAAAGTTAATCTGGGTCAGAAGACTTTGATTTTTAATTCCTAATGTCACAGATTTCCATCCTTTTGAACCGAAGTCTGACTTACAATTTATTTTTCTGAGGGTGCCGCTTTACAGCTCCATTGACATTGGCATGTGTGGTCATGCATACTGAGTCTGTTCTCTTATGCCTGAAAAATAAGAGCTTTTATGGATGCACAGATCAATAGAAGTTTAAGATCTATAAAGGGCTGCCTGGAAGTATTTATATGCAGGACACATCTCATTGCAATTATCTACAAAATTGTCTACAGGAGGTGAAGTTATGATTTTATTGCGTTCTTTTTTTTTTTTTTTTCCTCCATTCTGTGAGAAACAGCAGATTTTAATCCCCTGTGTTCCTTTGCAGTTTCTAGCCTAAAACTTTCATGAAAACCCCCAGACCTCCAGGTGAAGATGTCAAGAGTTCGTGGTGCAAAATATTTCCTCCAACATGGTATGTATGGAAAGCAGCCCAGGAAATCAGCGTAAAACCTTTGTCGCACCTCTTGCAATGGAAATTTAGTAAGGTTATAAAGTGACTCCAGTCCACGGTGTGGACAAACTCACAGGGTAAATTCCTCCTGGACACCTGTATTAGACCTTTTCAGGATGTAGGGAACTCAGCCATGAAGAAATAAGGTGCCAAAGATTTCAGTCTTAGATGATAAAATACACATAAATCCAAAATATGATGTTGGGTTCCCTTTTGACAGCATGAAAATCTGACATTTCTCTTTTGTGGATAGCCCTAGGAAAGAAATGGTGCTATAAGTGGTATGGCTGTGAATGCAGAGTTAGGAGAAAAGGTGCAAGAAGCTTCCACTTGTCACTGAAACTATGGGTCACTCTAGCCTCTGCTCACCCTTGAATATGTGGACCACTGCCTGGCTTATGGGAGAGCCCTGGGGACACTGAAAAGGTTGTGTCCTTCCTGCATCAGCCACCAACTCCTGACTACCTGCTGTAGGCTTGGACAAGTCACCTGGGCCAGCTGATAGGTGCTGCACCTCTAATCATCATCTGCATGCATGGAATGCATCTGTGCCCTGACATGTTGCTCCTGGAGACATCCTTAGATTTGTTGGGGGGGAGGTGGTACACAGCTTACATTGTGCAGTACCATAGCTCAGGTCAGGAAAGTGATATGGTGCTGGACTCTAGCTGGATTTATCAATTCTGCTTCCCCAATTGGCTTTTTCACTTGGGCTGCCTGGGCCAGGTTGGTTTCCAGGCTGGAGCTGGTTTTCATTCCAACAAATCTGAGATACCTCACAACTCAGTGCTTTTTAGGAGCTAAAGGGATCTGCAGAGAGTGCTGTAACATGGGGTATGGGAAGCAGCTGCAAGATGCTCTCCCATATATGACCATACATAATTTAGGTTCTCTCCAATAAAGCACAGAATAATGGAATTTGAGACAAACTGAGGTCGGAAGGGACATTGGGAAATACCTAGTGTGACCTCCTGCTCAAAGCAGGGCCAGTTGTGAGAAAAAAACATTTTCATCTTTGTCTAGGTGACTAGACAGTGAGTGCTCCAAACTTAGGACAAGGCTCCAAACCTGGATGGACTGACTTTTTTAGGAAATACATGACTAGCTGCACAGAGATGTGACTATCCTGTGAAGAAAGTTATTAATTCCAGACGAGAAGAAATCCCTAAATGACAGAGACTGTCTTTGTGACTTTGAACAAGGTCAGCAGTAGAGAAGCTGCACATGGGGAGGTTTTCAGTTTCATAATGAGGTTTTCTTCCAACATAATTCAATATACACTTAATGCAGGGAGTGGGAAATAAGTATGTTAGGGAAGTATAGATTTATCAACACTTCATAGAGCAGAACTCTTGAGGGAACATGAGCAGGGAATGCAGGTAATGGTGATGGATTCCCTTGTCATTCATCCAGGTAGAAATGGCTGGGCTGCTACTCTGCTGAAAGGCACTTAGACAAATAATCAGAACACAAAGATGATCCCACAAGAAGAGCATGAGCTGCTAACAAGGCTTGCCACTTTTTGGAGCCATGAACTTTCACTGCAGCTTCCTCAGAAGGGATGCTGTAGGCAAAACCTTTTCCCCAGAACTCAACATCATGCAGCTCAAGTGAGGACAGGAGATCCAGATCAAAATCCCTTTTCAGCTGGTTAAACAGCATTGCTCTAATTACACCTTGAATCAGGTCCTGTTTCCTCTGTAGCACATCCTACACAGATAACAAGAACCTTGTGCTCTAAACCTCTGGATCAATGGGTACTGTTGAAAGTTTGAGGCAAAGGCTATATGATAGGGCAAGCAGAGGTCACAAATCTTTGAAGACAGAGCTGGAAGAGACTTTTAGAATTCACTGAATTCTTCTTCCTGTTCCAGTTTCATGATTTTCTGGTTAAATTAAAATTAAGCTTCTCAAGTCCCTCAAAACTGATTTGTAAAACAATTAACAGAGTTGCCCCTGGTGGACCTATGCACCAAGATAGTGCCAAGAAGCCAAGCCTTGATAAAAGCAATCCTAAAGCTGTACAAGGCCTTTAATCTTTTGCCTTAAAATTCCTGCAACGTGTGCTGAATGGGTCACCATATTCAGGATTTTCCCCTGCTCAATGCAAAAATTTTAGTGGCTGCTCATCTGAGGTGTCATCCAAAAAAGGTCTGAAGAAGGGTGCATGTTTCCATATACCACGAGCATCCACGAGCACAGTCAGTGCCTTTCTCCTCCCAGAAACAGTTGATTTCAGGAGATTTATTCCCTAGGTATCTTTCTTATTCACTGGCTGGCTAGTCAACATGACAAAGGTGATATTGCTTATTCCCTTCTAGATGACTAGGAAGATTGAACAACTTCATGACCTGAAGAACTGCACGTAAGAACTCAAGGATGAATTGGTGATCTCACTCAATGGCCAGTAAAGTCAATAGCAAATTTGGCCTTTGGCTATAATTTACAGCTGCCTGTCCAGCTGGCAACTCTGATAGCATCCTTCCCCAGTGTTGATACAAGATGTGTTCTGCTTATACTCTTTACACTTACAAAGCTTCAGTTCTTTCACTTGGTAATCCCCTGTGATCAGACAGGGGCCTCACAAATCCCACCTGTCTTGCTTTAATGAATGGGATGAAGAGAGGGGACCTTTCTGGCAAACTAATACCTATCTTGAAATACCTGGAGCTTATGATACTGCAGTGGGGTCACAATTTAGGATTTCTCCTCCTCTTTTCCCGTCCTTCCCCAATTGCTCTGCCACATGCAGGACTCTCCATCTTCAGGGCACATCTTCCATTGACCTGACTGCTCTGGTTCTGGCTTACCAAGGAAAGCTATTTAAGAAGTGCTTATTATTTGGGTTTCATTGTGATTTACTAGATTGTCTGTTAGTATGCACTGTGCATTTAATTAGAGACCCTGCAGGATGGCTGAGTGCTGAAGTCATAATCTGAAATAGGTTTGGTTTTGGGGGCAGTTTCCTCTTGAGATACAGTGTGATGATGGTTTGCTCGTGGTGCTGCTGACCAAAAAAGTAAGCCTTATTCTTTTTCCCAGCCTTCTTCCCACATCTCATCACTCCCCACAGTGGCAAATGTTTCCTACAGCTTCCTGGAGAGGGGGATAATTCTCCCACAATAGACATTGATCTCTCATTAGACTCCATCCTGTTAGTTAAAAGCTGTTTTTACTCAGACAATCCAGAACTCATTTCCAACCTTAAAAGGTTACACTGTTGGATACTCACCCAGGGTATAATTTTTAAACACTCTGTTTACTGAATGTACAAAAGCCGTTATTGGAAGTGCTTGTATGCAGTAATTTCTTCCTAGGCTCCTGAGAACAGGAGCAGATGACCCAGGCTTGCTAACTCTGGTCAAGGGTTTTTCTATTCAGAAGTGACAATATTATCCCATTTCACAGAAAGTTCATGCCACAGTGGTCTCAGCTGACTTGCTTAAAGTCACACAAGGTAGAGCTGGGCCTGTGTCCCAAACCTGTCCCCTGCTTCCCTGGGTGTCCTCAATGTGTCAGTCAAATGCTATGCCACTGGATGAGCTGCTGCTTTCAGGAACATGAAGTAATTTCTAGAGATACAGTAAAAAACTTCCATGTCATCAGGACACCTAAATGCAAAGAAGAATCAGTGAGGTACTGTTCAGTTTTCCTGTTGCATGTATACCTACACATAGTCCAGGACTTGAAATTAACTGGCATATAACTGAGTTCAACTATAAGTTTAATTCAAGTTGTCATATATTTCTTACAGCAGCACTGTAGTTTAACCACACATTATTGAGTTTTTAGATGGAGTTACCCGTGACACTGCTCAGGACTGTACAGCTGCAAGAAGTCAGGCTCCTGTCTGGGAGCCGGATAGCTTAAACCATCAGAGGATGTCCTGGCTCTTCACTCTCCTGCCCTCTGCCAGCTTCAATCTGTACCACCATGTCTGGACTCAGGGCAAGGAGATGCTGTGGCTTCCAACTAACTAAGCAAAAGGTGGAAAAGCCTTCCTTCTTAAACTCGATCAGGGCTCTGTGTGTGTGTAGTGTGTGAGGACAAAAGCGAGCTCTGGAGCTGTCTTTTGTGGCATCACCAGAGTCACTTGTTAAACTGGGCCATGAACCCTGGGTAGGGTAGACCTTTCTGTCTGTAAGTATTATACATGGGCACACTGTCAATATGCAAGTTGGACTCATAAGTCTCAGTTAAGAAGATGGCCTTTTTATTTTTTCTTCTTAATGAAGTGACTAACAACCTTTTTATGAATGCTCTTTTCTTAATTCTTTTTACCCCACTCTTCTGTTTCATGGTGTTTTTAACAATACCAGATTCTTCACTTCAAGAATCAGTCTTCTGAAAGTGAAATGCCTCTTATCCTGAAGCATCTCTGGATGGCATCCATTATTGATCTGGAGCTTATGGTTGCAGTAGCTGTCTGTGACTCTCTGTATTCACTTAAGAATATTTCTTCTTCAGGTTAATAATAAGCAACAAAAACCTCAAGGATTTTCTCTATAGTATGACTGCGCATGCCACACACACATAGTATAATGCGTATCAGGGCAGTTCCATTCCCTTCCACTTCCTGTGCTACTGTGCAATATTATTTGATAGACATTTTACCCTTTAAAAAGTCTCTTGACACATTCATTAGACATTGTGTAAATTTTCAAAAGGGGCAATTTTGACTGATGTGACACTGGTTCACAAGGAAAGGAACAACATTTCCTTTCAAAGCAGATCACCTGCAAACAGACTTTCCAAAATACAGATGGTTCTGGGACCTCACTTTTCCTTTTATACTCTCAAGCACCAGGGATAGCCTCTGGTCAGTTGGACATGTAACTCCAGGATAAAAATACCCCTTTTCAACCAGAGTTCTTACCGCAGAAGCTGCAAGAAAGTGACAGGTAAATTTCTTGATTCATCAGGGAAAATCTCCAATGGCCAAGGGTGCCAAACAATGTTCATCTCCTGGGATGAAAAGAAGAGACAACATTTGGACATGAGAAAGAGTTGCACACAGATGGGTTGCAAATTCCTCCAGTTTCACCTCTCATTCCAGCAGCTGAATGATGGAGGTGGAAAATGAAAAGGATGAAATGCTCCTTGGCCTATTTAGAAATGCAAATGTAAATGCCTATGAAATAATATGCAATTCTGCCACCTCTACAAATGATTTTGTTGTTGACTGGCCAAGAAGAGCTTTGAGCCAGAGAGAGTGCTCCTGTGCAGGCTTCAAGGAGAATCAAAGTTATGACCTGAACAGGCAGATTCCCCCTCCCAAGATTGATGAAGACTTGGTACAAATTCATTGACATCCACCAACAGATCAAAATTCCTTTAACTGCTTCTTCCATATCCTGACCAGGTGAGGACAAAAAATCTATGAGAGATATTCCAATCATTTGTTGTTGTAAGGTAACATGGTGCTGGAGCCTGGAGAAAGGTAAAAGTAGAGTTTGGAGGACTATCAAGAAGTAAGCAGTGGCACAACATGTTTCTGAATCATAGTTCCCACTTACAAGCACAGACATATTGGATGCTAAGTCAATGCAGGTTTTTTTCAAAGAAAATTGACATAAATAAATAGGGGGTATAGTATTAATTAAAAAAATTATCTCTAGAAACAATTATTTATTTCAGCTCAGAGTTTCAGAGCAAGATATTAGCTATGATTAAAAACTCTTTTTAGCTTAAGACTTAGGTGGAGAGTTTGGGTAGAGATGGACCCAAATCTCTGGGCTCCTGTTGCACTATGGTGTCTTTGGCTGAGATTTTTCCATCTGTTCAATCTGATCTAAATCTAGATTGGTATAGAAGGCAGTGCATGCATGTTCCTACCTCCCAAGACTTGTCAGTCTTATGGCAGTACTACCATGAAATGAGACAGCCAAGGGGGCCAGAAAGCTGCTTTGGTGGAAAATCAAACATTTGCAAATAATCAGACTAAAGCATATCTTTTAAAAATTATCCATGCAAATGTAACAGTCTCAGTGTGGGCAGAGGATGGACTAAAGGTGAGAATGATGAACTTACCCTGTAGGGATTTGGACACCTGAAGTTAGTCATAGTTGTCTTAAGACCCCTACTTATTGGGCTGGTTATAGGATGTGCAAACCACTCCATACAAGTTCCTGTTCAAGAACAGAGCAACAGAAAAAAGAACAAAATGAACTGCAATGGGAAATAGCTGTTGAAGTCCCTGTGGTCCTAAAGGTATTCAAAAGGTCATTAATGGAACTGCACTGCTTTTTGGGCACAGCTAGAGGAAGGGGAGTGGGCCTATTTCCACCGCTGCTCCAATCACTGCTTCTGGCTGCAGTGCAGATACACCCTGAATCATGTGCCTTGCTCTCTCTTATTTATCTGCTTAGATCCTTTTAGTGCACATTTGGACTCAGTAGCAGGAAAGCTTTGTCTTTTTTTTGTTTGTTTGTTTGGTTTTTTGGGGGGTTTGGTTGGTTTTGGTGGTTTTGTTTTGTTTTTTGTTTTTTGTTTGTTTTTTTTAATCTCATGGCCTTTCTGTGACAAGTCCCTAAGCATATTTGATTAAGACCAAAGAAACTTATAGAAAACAACAATTCTGTTGAATTAAGGATGAGGTTGTCTGTAGGTGCCTGGGTTGTGCTGCAGGAGCAATGTGCCAAGACACCTACAAGTCTGTGTAGCACAGGCAAGGCCAGGTCTACAGCAAGAATGATCTTGTATTGCATCACAGGCTTGCAGAGGGCTTGTGCTAGTGTCTGTTTGTGGGACATGAAGCACAAACCTAATAGCAGATATCCCCAAAGGAACATGTGTGCTCTCTACTAAAAGGGAAAAACCAGTTATTAAAAATTTCTATAACTGATGCTGCTTCTTTCTAATTAAGTTACTTCCTTCCAACTCTTTCTCCTGATTTCTCTTCCCTGACACCTTCTCCTGCTGTTTACTGAGACTACCTGCATGCACGAGATGAGTAAACCTGCCAAAGCCACAGGAGTCCCCTTGGGATTTCCCATTTTGTCAAAAGCTGCAGGGGTGCAGGTGGAAGAGATGTGCTGGCAATGACATCATGGCTGCTACACTCATGCCCGCTGGTGGCTTTGAAATCAGCATTCCCACATGAAAAAAAAAAGAGACAAATTCATTCCACATGACTTGGGGAAGCAAAGACTGTCAGATGAGGAAAGAGAGCTGCCTCCTAAAGCAGTCTGCAGGATGCTGGATGCTGCTTCTCTGCTCTCCTGCCAGACACAGTGGCCAAAGCCCAGATGTGGCCAGGATCTGGATGCCACTTGCCCCCATCCTTCAATCCACGTGTTTGCAGGAGGCACTTCTTCCAGCTATCATCCCTTCCTCACCAAAGACTTTTCACAGCAGAAAAGTGGATCCTAGGAGGGGTTTGTCTGGCTGTGAACATATACTGCAGCAGGGTGGCTTACTCTCCTTGCTGTGAGCGGGTTTGTGTCCCCACCACTGCCCAATGATCTCTGGGCCACAGCACCTGAGGGGTCTGGTTGACCAGAGTAAGCAGAATGAAGATGTCCCACTAAGAGCCCCAGGACAGGGAGCCCAGAGAAAAAAAAAACTTTGAAGAAAACATCACTGTGAAGAAAAATGAAATCACACTGTCTTCCTGTTTTTAAGATACCAATAAAACTAGAAGGAGGAGGAGACAGGAGTCTGGATGGCCTCTCAGAGTCTGTATGTGGCACTGAAGTCACTGAAGAGCCCCTGTTATCAGCAATGAGCTTCTTTTACACAGCATGCTGGAGGAAAACGTCTGGTTAAGAGCAAACCAGGATCCTGTTCTTGGGTTTAGCATCTTTCTTACCTCCTTGGCTGGTCACCAGTGCCTTTGCTGGAAAAGCTGGGCAGGAGCTGTGAGATCTAATAACATTTCTTCTTTGTAGCACAGTAAAAGGATTAAATCGTACTTCAGCAAAAGGCTCAAAGCTCACAGCTAAGAGCCCTAACTGGGACGTGAAGAGAATTTTTGGCCACTGAGTTATTCTTATTGCTGCTAGATGGCTGAAGACCCACAATCATAAAACCCAGCAGTGAGTGCTGCAGACAGATTTAAGATAAATCAGTTCCTGACCACAGCATTGTTGGGAGAAAAGGGGCCATGCTTTCTTTTACTTTTCTAAAGAAATAGACTGAGGTGATGGATGTTCCCTCTCCCAATAGAGCCGAGTTGGTGTCCCCCAAACCACAGGTCATTGTGGTTTCATTTCGATTTGCAATCTCTTTTCTCCAGGGCTTTATCCTATGAGTTGTTACTTCAGCACAAACAGTTTGCACCAAGTGTCTGGGCAGAACAGAGACTCCAGGCTGTCACTGGCAGCCATGGCCATAATAACTTTGCATGAGTAACGTAGCAAAGCCAAGAGGTAAGCTATCTTATCCTTGAACAGCTGCAGGGTTCCAATAGCCCTCATTATACCACATTCCCCTCCAGTGAGTAGACAAAAAAAAACCCCAAAACAAACAAACCAGAAAAGAAGAAGTAAAAAAGAAAAGTCGTTTATATTAGATCCAGACTGGCACAAGAACACAGATACTGTACAGTACACTATTAATTGTGGGATTCTCTCATTGCCATATAATATTGATTTTCCTCCAGATAACCAAATATCATTAGTTTGATTAATGCTACCACAGCTTAGAATAACTGTCTGGAAAGTTCAAACTGGGGAATTTGTCAGGAGAAAAAGATAAAAAATAGCTCAGGCTTCTTTATTGATACCTGGGATTATGTTGGCCAGAGGGTTTCAGTGGTGTTGAGCTAGACAACTAAAAAATGGGGTTAGGAGAGGAGAGCTGAACTGCACAATGCAGCCTGTCTGACACTATCAGGCCAGTTCAGCCATGCTCAGGGCTGAATTTATTTTGGTACCAAAACCCTAGGCTTTCTTCCTAACAAAAGTTGTCACATTTGCAGGGACAGCTGAGTCACACAGGCTGCCTCAGCTGGAGCTGCGCTCCTCTGCCACTGGATGTGGAGGTGGTGGGTTGTGGACACTCATCCATCCTCTTTGTTTCAGAAGGAATAGAAGCTAATGTAGAAGATCCCAGTGTCTGGTTTATGGATGGACACCAGCTCAAGGAACAAGTGTGTTGCTTAGGGACTGAGCATGTGCTTTGCCATGCATAGGGAATGAGCTTTTCCCTTCTTGGGGACATCGCTGTGAGCTGAGATCAAGACCCCTGCTAAGACCCTACTGAATATATAAAAAAGAGGCTATCTCAGAAATAAGTGAGATGATAAAGTGAGAGTCCTACAAAGATGCCCAAGGGCAGCTTACACTAACCTATCCCCTGAGTAAGGACTCTCTGCTACATCTTCAGATTTGTTAATGCTGCAGTCTAGGAGAAGGTATGTGCTGCACCTCTGGGCTTAAACAGGTGCACAGGTATAGTCTGTGATCTTGACATCAGAAATGCTAATGTGTAGACTACTCCTGTGGTACTCAGTTTCAAAATAATGGCAGAAGAAGAACAGTCACTGGGTCATCGTGCAGCTCAGAAAATGGAAGATGTAGGAATCTAGTTCCTTTCTTGTGGCACATTGCAAGGGTTAAGGAGCTCTGTGTGGTTTTCAGTCCAGGGGACTGTACAGAAAACAGGTCAGAGGAGGTGATACTGGGCACTAGTTGGGATCTAGTGAGGGTCACTACAAATGGCAGTAGATTATCTGTTCAGACCCCTTTCCAGGGATGTCCCAAAACCAGGAAATCCGAGTGTTCTATTTCAGGGTAAGATGTGAGTGATGGTAGAACCACACTTTGTTTGAAGGCAAAGCCTCAGCTCTAGCAATGCCATCTGTTTAAAGGTAGCGGAATATGCAGGGTTTTGTTTGGAAAAATTAGGACAATCTGGACAGGGAGATCCACCAGGAGATGGCAGGAGATTGCTTTGGCCTAAGAGCACAAAAGCACTCCCAATGTGCATGTGAGTACCACAACATGCATGTGAATTCTGAATTCACCACCTTTGCCACTTAGCCAGACACTCATTGCAAGCTTTTTATCTACCTAATAATTCAAATATCCTCCAAAACCAAGAACAAAATACTTGACTACTGTTGAAATATGATCATTTCACAATTCCAAATGTGCCCAACATCTGCTTTGTCTTATTCCCATTCTCTTCACACATTACTCTTTACAGGTTCAGTTTACCAGCTCTGACATTGGGAACCTTTCTCAGCCACAAGTGTCAGTGATCGACACCTAGTCTGTCTTAAAATCACAGTAAGATCCAGGCTGTTTTCCTTGCCAAGCATTACAAAGTTCATTGATGCTTTCTGTTACTCCATCTACCAGGCAACCGCACTTTGTCTGCGTTTATTGCTACGGAGAGGGGGGGTGATGTGACAAACACTTTCTGCAGGCTGGATGGGGAGTGCAGCTGAGGATTCTGTGCAAGCAGCAGAAGTGCAGAACCGTCTGTCTCACTTTTGGAGGCACAACTGAAGATCAAATTTTATTTTTTGTTGTTTTCCTCAGGAAGAAAACTAAATCTTTTAAAATCTCTGCCAATCCTCCAAATCAGAAAACTCTGAGAGATTCCAAAATGAAGTAAAGGCAAGTTTAGAGATATTTAACAGCTACTCTTAGCAATTGTAAGCTGCCAAAGATTGATATTCTTTATACCAGACAGGTTGGGTATAATGAAAACACAGGGTAATAAGATAGGAAACTGTTATCTAGTCAGTATAAACTGTTAGTGAAATCAATAAATTACAGACTTGGGAACTTCTGTAGGCTGAATTATTGCTGAATTACTTCTCTGGAGAAGTACCTCAAATTTTAAAATTATTTTACAATATAATGGGAAGGAGTCTGCAAAGAGAATGGAGATACTACACATATAACAGAAGGAAGTTAAAAGAAAAGGAAAATTAGAGCTAGTGGAAGTGGTGAGCAATGTGTGATTCCCAGTGTGGGTGCGAAAGTCTTGACTTACAAAAGTGATTTGTGGTTTCGAGATGCTCATTGGAATCACCTTAGTGAATCTAATTTTCAGAAAGTACTGAATAAAACTTTTGAAAAATTAAGCTCCTGTAACAACTGTCACAATGAACATCCAGTGTCACTAGTCATGTCTGTGACCTTGGCCTTGCTGTTGCTGGGAAGTATGAGATCACTTCAAATTCCCCACTCACTTTCCAGCTGGAGGATTACATGGTGAAAAGGTCTGTAGTGAATGAAATTGTTCCTTGCTGCCAACTTGATTTTAATTATACAGCATGTCCTAACCTTTAGAAAATGTCTTTAGATTTAAAAACAATGGGAAGTGTGGCAGAGGAAAATGGATGCTTGGGCTTACTAAGGGACAAAAGACATTTTCTCCAAATGATGAGCAGATGTGAAAATGGCAATAAAATAAAAAATACACATGAGCTCTTGGAACAAAGGGATTGTCCAGATGAAGAATATTCTGTTGCTGCAGTCACTTATTTCAGTAATCCGTATGTAAAGATTTGATTACAGATTAATGATACCGAGGAGGTCTTTATCACTTGTGATATTGATAGAAGATTAATTGATCTCCTCAGAGTCATAGAAAACCTCTTGCAAGACTGGAGCTGACCCCACTGTTCCTGACTCCAATTTCAGAAATTTTCAGGTAACAGCTGTCATTATGTCTCAGACAAAGGGCTGTAAAAGGAAGATGAGAGTGGAAAGGCCCCCAGAAGAAGGAATTATTTACACCCAGCTGGACCAGGGTGGGGGGATGCAAATGGAAAAAGTGCAACCTCTTGGTCTCTAGGTGTCATGATCAAATCTCTTCCTTGTGTGGAGTGGAGGTTTCCAGATCACATCTTATACTCATATGAAGTTGTTGCACAAATGAAACCTCCCTCATTGTGTCTGCAAGTAGGGAGAAATTGCTCTAGGTCCTGGTGACATGCTACACTGAACATCAGAAATCCAACATTAAGATTAGTAAAACTGGTATCCAATTGAAATATTTTGCACCTATGTTTCCACCATTTTTTTCTGGTCCTCTGCATACATCCAGATCCACAACTCCACACATGGGTGCTCCCAAAGCCATTTGCAATCAAGAGATAAAGGTTCAATCCCTGAAGCAGGAGGTAAAGAGCAGATGGGCCAGCCTGAGCACTTCAGTTCACCACCAGTGCTCTTTACAATCTTGTTCCTGCCTGTTTAGCCCAGTGCTGGTTCAGAGTATCCATGCTGTGGTGAGGAAAAGTAGGATCAGTATTTCCCCAGCCTCTCAGATCAGTGAGTATTTCCACCATCTTGACTCAAGGAGGAAAACTCCCTTTTCTCATCATGCCTAACAAAGTGCACAGTGTGGCTCTGACCTAGGGCTGGGGCAATAGCTGTTGATTTAAGACAAATGTTTTCTGAATGGCACTTGTGAATGCATACAGTATTGAAGATTTCTATTACCTTTGGTCAATAAACTTCCTGTACCTTCCCTTCCACTGCAAGAAATGAGTGTATATCTGATAAATTATTTGGCCTCAAACAGTAGATGCCAAAGAAATATGTCCACCTGGTTGCAACATCCATATCAAGAGTACATGTGTTTGTCTGCTCTGGGCCAGGTTGGAGCAGCACACAGGGACTGCTGAGTCTCTGATCTGACCTGGCAAGGCCATTCTGGCACTGAGGCACCTCTTGTAAAACTTACTAATTCATCATCCTGGTTGTGTCAAAACAGATGCATGAACTGGGGTTGGAGGACAAGCCCAACAAATGTGAATGCTTTTTGAAGCTAGATCCAACCTCTCCAGCCAGCTGCTTCCAGATTTCAGGACTGATTGGCTTTGTTTTATGTGGCAGACATGAAGCAACTACATGCTGGTGTAAATGAGAATTTCCATATGGCAGAACTCCTTGTTTGAAAAGGGCATCAAAAGGAAAAGACAACAAAATTAAGAACATCATGGAAGGAAAAAGAAATAGTTATATGTAGCAGATTGGGCTTCAGGGAATCAGCCAAAATGAGCACCAGTCTTATATCAACTGAGGATTTTGCCCCACATCCCTCCACCTTGCAACCAGCTGCTTACCACCTTCAGTACTCTTTAAGTAGCTGTTTGTTTGTACCATTCCTCAAACTTGTTGCAAGTGTTGTTGTTTTGTTTGGTTTGCTCATTTTCAACATTACATGGTAGCTTTCTGCTGTGGCCTGAGAGGCATCTTGAGCCAAATGTGAAGCCAGAAGTTTTGACATGTGATGGATGCTAACTGAAAGAAAGTTGAATCAATAAGAGGTAAGAAATATGAAAAAGAAGAGCTACACCACACTATGAAACTCACTTTCCATCACCTTCTAGTAGAGGGTGGTGCATGGGGTTCATAGCTGCAGATCCACATCAGGCCCTCTCTGCAATCCTGCACAGGCTGCCATGTCATGTCTGTCCACCTGTGACACTTCAGGGGCTACAAATCCACATCTACCTCACCTTAATCCTTCAAGGACTGCTGCATTGTGCTTCTTCAGTAACTCCTCCACCGTGCTCCTCCATGTGCTGCAGTGGGAGAGCTGCCATTTCATCATGGGCTGCAGGGAAATCTCTGCTTGGATACCTTTCCCCCTCCTTCACTGACCTTGGTGTCTTTTCTCTACCATTACTCCCTCACCTCCCCCTCTCCTCTGCTCTGCAGGTCTCTTTTTAATATATTTTTTTCAGTTTCATTTCCCTTTCTTGAATATATTCCTCAGAGAGGTGCACCCAGTTTCCCATATCTGCTTGTCTTTGGGCACAGGTGGGACCAGGATTGGAACCACGGGAGCTTCCAGCAGCTTTTCACAGGAGCCACCCCTGTGTCCCCTCCCATGCCTGCTTCCAAAACACCATACACTAACCCAAGACAGATGGTAACTCTACCACTTCCCTGGGCAGCTTGTTCTGTAGCCCTCACAACCACTCTAAGGGGCCTTGGGGTTGCTGCAAACTCTGTGGGAGCACTACTCATTTGCTGACTTCTCTCCCTGGAGTGGAAACTCCCCTGGACATGGTCAGTTTTTGCAGGATGTTTAGAAAAGACATAGCACATGGTAATGCACAGATGCAAGGTAATGTGGCTTCTGGTTTCAAGCTCTCGATTGAAGGAATCTAAACCACTCCTGTTGGACCCTGGAACCCTGGAATGTGGTTTTAGATACATGTGCTTCACAGCACCTAATAGTGTCATAGAACTTCAGGATGCTTTCCGAGAGGTGTCATCTTATTCTAGATTGCCATCGTTTGAACATAAAGAACTAAAGAAGGAGGGCTTTCAGACTCTGAGAGGGGCAGAACACAAAGGGCAGAACACCCTCCCATTTCATGGCCATATAGTTCAGGAAATCCTGCAGCTCCTCTCTTTCTTTCTGCCTGCTCCATGCTTCACTGCTTTTCCCCTACATGGAGTAGCAGTATGAAACACCAGCCAGGCAGGCTGGCAGCAAAGTCTTGTGGCTTTTTTTTTTTTTTTTTTTTTTAAATTGGTTGGAAACAGAAGTGCTGAGGTACTAACAGGCTGCCTCCTGTTCTTACCTCTGCTGTCAGGGTGGTTCCAAAGAATGTTTATCAATATGGTGATAGGTGCTTTATATATATTAAAAAAAAAAAAAATAAAAAAATTCCTTCACCACCAGCATGCCATGTGTTCTCTCCAGAATCCACATCTATTGGGTTTTGGGAAGAGCTGTGGACCCCCCCTCCTGAGTCAGCCCTGCCACAAGGTTCCTCAGGCAGCTTCCTGTGCCTGCCAGCATCGAGATCAGTTGTGTGTGTATATATATATTTGTATATATTTGTATATTTGTTACTTTATCCCTTATGTTATTTCATTTCCTCTGTGCTAGTAAATCCGTCTCCAATTGTTTTTAATTTACAACTTAAAGTCTCCAGTCTTTATTTTCCTTTTATCTTTCCTTGTATGAGGGAGGGGAGAGGAATAGAGAGTAATTCTGTCGTTCGGTTTGTAGTCCACCAAAATGCTAAGCTGTGACATAGACACAGCTTTATCTGCTGCTGAAGATCCTTTTCTCACCACGGACAGGGATCCAAGGCCAAGACACAGGCTGGTGCCTCACAGAGTGCTGCTCAAACCTCCCAGGAAGAACTGGGTGCAGTGGTGGCACTGGCATGCTCAGGAGGAAACCAGCACACAGCTGTACCCACCTGGAAGGAAGGTCACTGACACTGGACATCTACATCCCCCTGTTTGGAAACCCCTCCAGTGGCTGCAGCCATTCCTTGGCTCCTTTCCAGAGCTACAACATCTCAGCCAGGGGAAATTTGTACAGAGCCTAAAAGGAGATGGGGAGCTCTATAAATCCTCCAGCCTAGACTGTTTCCATTGATCAGTGGCAGCATGTTGTACAGCCTGATATCAATGTGATGAATGTTGTGCTGAGTTCTGCATTGTGCATGGCTGTGTACTGAATATTGTCTGCTGGAAAGTAAATAACAGCAGATGAGGAAATGGGGCTGTGATGACATTTCAGTGTCCATAATGTTTCCATCCACAAAATGCAGTAGTTATGCATCATTTTAACGGTAGGAAGAGATAAGCAGCCAGCTATCCATATCCGGAAAATCAAAAAGAAAAGCAACATTAGAGGAAATAGATAGGCAGTGGGTGTTCAAGGGCAATGAGTCATCCCTGCTACAAATAAGGCTCAGAATGAGGAATACTAATAATTAGGCAACATATTTCAAAAGTTCAGCTCTTTCCTCTATTCCCAAATTATCCTTTATGCCCTGGGGATATTTTTGAATGACAATGTCTGCACTGGGATGTAAATGTAAAGAACATCCACTGTGGGAAGAAATGACCAAAGAGCAGAGAAAAAGAAAGCTGATATTTAAAGTTTCTTGCTCCAGCAACTCAGATGGCTCCTGCAGAAGAAACTGACATGATCTTGGTGAATCAACAGAATGAACATACCCAAGGGAAGGACAAAGCCTGTGGCCACTGACATCAGCAAAGGGACCTGAGGGTCCCTTTCCCCATGATATTCATTCTCCTGAACTTGCTCTGTTCTGGTGCCATTCAGTAAATGAAATGAGTCCCTTTCTCCCCCTGTGCAGTGAGTGAACCCAAGACAAAGGCATGCTCCTCCCATTTTAGTGCAATATCTCTTTCCAAGAAGTGGGCCCACTCAAAGCTCATGGATTCGGGAGCTGCCTTGGGTTGGAAGCAGAGATGGTTTTGACCCTGAATCTGGAAATGTCTTACCCTAGCCAAAATCTTGGACCGTCTGGAGCTGGTATTTCCAAGGAGCAGAACTGGATAAATAGTACAGATTCCATTTCAAATCCCTGGATTCCTGGAGGCTAGAAAAATTACAGGCTCTGTCTTGTCTTGTGAGGATTTGTAGGAAAGAAGTCACTTTGGACCTTCAATATCTCTGAGCACGACATAGTTAACATGGAGTCCTAAAAGCTCTGAATCACAGAGATGTCTGGGCCTGTGCTGGGTAGAAACTAATCCCCTTCTGAACTAGAATAGGCCTTAAACCAGCAAACATGAGTTCTTGTGAAACTGCAGGGCTGCAGTGTCATCCCTGTTCATTTCCCTCCTTCCCTCAGCTGCAGAGCTGTTTGCAGCAGCCTGACTTCAAACACTGACAAATGTCATTGCTGACACTGCTGTGGTGGGTGCACAGTGTCATTATAATCTCTATGCATTTAGCCATCCCAGCATGATAAGAGAATGATTAGGAGAACAGTTAGAGAGTAAATTAAAAACTCCCAGCAGTTTCCTGTGTGAAGCTACTAACTTACAGGCATATTTTTTTCACAGCATTACTGAAAAATGCCATTAGTTATACCTGTGAATACATGTTAGATTTAAACCCCTGGTGAGAATTTTTATTAACATACAAATATGTTAGGGCTCTTATGCTGCTTAAAATGTAATTAACCATCTTCTGAAGATTAAGGGTGCATAATCATAAAAGAACTGTACTCTTGTGCATTTAATTCTTCTAATCTTCTTTATGTTGATGTTAGTGTGGAAGAGTAATTGCTGGTTTGCCTTAATAGTTTGGGTTTATGCTGTAGGAAAAAATTGTTATTGAATGTACTTCTAAACTTCCAATTTGGTAGGTTCGCACTGATGGAAGATGATGAAGTGAACTGAGAGATTAGAAAAAAATCATCCTTCTTTTATTCTTCTGCTGCTGTTGCAAATGCCCTGCAGTGGCAGAGCTGTTTCAGACAGCTTCATTCAGGAGACAAAAAAGGAGGGACAAGCACACCCAGCAAACATCAAAGATAAGAGTAATAAACCTGAAGTAATCTCTTTAAATACTAATTTACACACATAACTTGTCAACCAAGTCATGTGGACACCCAACAAGGGTTTTTCAAGAAGACTGTGGAATCTGAGCAACCAATACAGGACAAACACTTTTGGTTTGTTAGGTTTTAGTATGAAAGCTGAATTTGAGAAATACACTCTAAAAAAATAAATTAGTTTTCATGTAGCCATTAAAACATGCTAGTGGAGTAGTCCAACCTCCCAGGGTTGTCACAGTCCTCAGTTAGTGATGATCAGCTTTACCTTCAGAGGTGAAGAGTGCTGGTACTTAGGGGTATTTCCATCCCAGCAACAGGATCCATAAAATCATTAGGTAACTCAGATCCACAGAAATAAAACCTTTTTCTTCCCCTTCTCTTCCAGCATGACTGCTTACAAACTAAGAAGGAAGAACTGTGAAGACTGTGGGCTTAAGGCATTTGCTGATCTTCTTGACTGCATAAACTCACCCTGAAATTGTGCACTAAGCCTGCAGCATGTTCCCAGGGCAGCCAGTGGGGCAGGAACTCCCATGGGAAACAGGGGCTGGGCAAGGAGCCCATGCCACTTCCATCAGAGCAGAGTCTTTCCTCCTGACTTTAGTGAGCCCGGGCTTTCCAAGTTCCTGCAGGACAAGCAGCTCCCAACAGCACTTTTAGCAACTGGAAAACAAGTGCAAAAGAATTCCCTTCTTAATGGTGTGAGAGTTACTTATTTAGTTGGGTCTTTTAGTTCTCGGTGGGGTCAAAGACACCTTGGAGCTGATTGCTGTGGTCAAATGGACCCCATTCTGACTGGTGACAGTGTGACCATGGGGAGCTGTGACACACAGCCTGAGAAGGGCACTTGGGTTGCTTGGTGCTTGTTTTCACTCTTTCCAAGTGAGCACACAGGCTTTATTGCAAGTCACTTGTTTTCATTACAGCTTCCTTTTGGCAGGTGTGGCAGGCCGGGTGGCAGGTTGCTCTGGGCCTTTTGTCACACTGAGATCTTCAGGCAAAGCTGCTTTCTGTAATTCCCTATAAATTAAAGGTGGAGGCCTCCATGCTCCTAATGGCCACTTATCTCAAGGACTGGTGTGCATGATGTCAGGAAACCTTTTCCTATGGGGAGCACACCCAGCTTTCCCCCCTTGGCACTGAGAGGGAGGCTGCAGCTGCTATTGCTCCAGGGAGTGATGCTGGGGGAGCTCCTGCTCTCCAAGTCAAAATCCATGGCAGCAGTGCAGAAGTTCACCTGGACTTTCCATCAGGCCCTCAAACAGGTCGATCATGCTCAAAGAACATGGTACATTTCTTTTCTTTAGTTGGATCTCCTTTACAAACATGCCAGGAAATACAAAAGGTTGTTCAAGTAGAAGTGGTGGTTCAGAAACATCTGACATTTTGTCCCAAGCTGATGTTTCCCTCCGACTGCTTTCTGGGTGGGGATTGCACTGTCAGATCAGAGCAGTCTTTAGCCAAGAGTGATTCATGGCTTGAATCGAGGCTTTTCAGAGAGGCATTAGAGAGCTTAAATTTTAAAATCCTACTGAAATTGCTCGAGTTGAGTCCTCTGTTCCCTTAGGATTTTTTGAGCAGGTGGAATATGTATCCCAAGCAATGGAAAGGACAGTAGGCTCCCCCTTCCTGCTCTGTTTAAGGATTACAAGTGCAAATAACCTTGGATAAAGTTGAGAACCTGATTAATTCTCTTTGCCATTCAAGCTTGCACTAAATAAGACATGACACTGCAAACTGAAAGCCAGACATTCCTCTGTTCTAACAGTCAATGTTAATGCAGGACAGTCTGCTGTCAATGCAGGACAAGAAAACATGAATATTTTAGACTCATAGACAAATAGGAATTAGGAACTGTACTGTGCTTCACATGCATGGCTAGCTCAGTAATGCTCATGTGATTGTCTCATTGAACTTTTGTGCCATGGCTAAAAGGTAACCTCTTGCTTAGCTAGGATGTACATATTTGTTTCTTCTACACACAGGTCTGTAGACCTTTTTATGCATTCCTGGGAAGATCATGGAGCAGATTCTCTTAGGAGGTCTGATAAGGCAGCTGGAGTACAGGAAGATGATCCAAGACAGCCATCATGGCTTCACTAAGGGCAAATCCTGCCTGATGAACCTTGTGGCTTTCTATGATAGGATAACTACATCAGTGAACAAGGGACAACCTATCAATAGGTGGATTAAGGGTTGGAGTTGATGATCTCAGAAGTCCTTCCCAACCTGGCTGATTCTGTGATTCTGTAATATGATCTAACTGGACTTCTGCAAGGCTTGTGACATAGATCCCACATTATCCTGCTCACCCAGTTGGAGAGATAGGGATTTGATGGGTAGACTGTTCAGTTGATAAGGAATTGGCTGAATGGTCACACCCAGAGGATAGGGGTCAATGACTTGAGGTCCAGGTGGAAAAAAATTGGCTTCCCCCGGGTCTCCTTACTGAGATCTGTACTGTTTAATATTTTTATCAACGATATAGACAGTGAGATTGAGTGCATCATCAGCAAGTTTGCAGATGACACCAGGCTGAGTGGTGCAATTGATAAGCCATAGGGATCTGGACAAACTGGAGAGGATGGCCTGGGTGAACCTCATGATATTCAACAAGACCAAGTGCAGAGACCAAGTGCACCTCGGTTGGAACAATCTACACAGGCTTGGAGATGAGGTTTTGGGAAGCAGCCTTGCAGAAACGGACCTTGGGTGCTGGTGGATGAAAAGATGGACATGAGCCAGCAGTGCACAGTTGCAACCCAGAAGGCCAATTGCATTCTGGGCTGCATCAAAAGAAGTGAGGCCAGCACATCAAGAGAGGTGATTCTGTCACTGTACTCTGCTCTGGTAAGACCTCACCTGGAGATTGCAACCAGCTCTGGAGCCCTCAGTACAGGAAGGACATGGAGCTGATGGAGCAGGTCCAGAAGAAGGCCACAAAAATGATCAGGGTGATGGAACACCTCTCCTATGAAGGCAGGCTGAGGGAGCTGGGGTTGTTCAGCCTGGAGAAAAAAAGGCTCTGGGAAGATCTAATAGCAACTTTCAAGTATCTGACAGGGGAAGTATGTGTATAGAAGTAAGTATTCTCTGTGTCACATATTGTTCTTGTCAGACAGTTTAGGCTGTTTGATACCTCAGGAAGCTAGATGGGAGGGTTGGTCACCACATCAGTTCCCAGTGGAAAGGCATGCTGTTGGTTGATATACACATGAACTGATGACAATCTGTGCAAAGGACCAGCTTAGCTTGGCTGTCCTGGGACATGGGTGGTTAGTGCAGGTTAGCACAGAATCCCAGTTGCTGCCATGCTGCAAAGGTTTATTAAATGTATTTGACAGCCCAAAGAAACAGTTACAATCAAATGATGCTAATTATGGCTTGTTATAGACCAGCTTTACTGTTTGTAAGGGTGTCATCTTTTCTTTGTAAGCAACATGTTAATTCACCTGTAGGCTAGTTCCTATGATACTGTAATACCGAAAATAATTTGGATCAAGGAAGGAAAGCAAATATATCTGGTGAGGCAACAGTTGGGTTAATAGATTATTACCCCCTGTATTTGGGGTGCTTTTGAATGGCCAGTAGTGGACTCAGCACTGTGCTTACGTTTGTTACAACACAGTTATAGCAGCTCATGGCATGCAATATGCTACTTTTACATTTGACTTCTTTGCTTTTTTCCTGTAAAATCAAACCATGTCCTAGACACTGGGTGTAGCCACTGCCACTCCAAAAACATAGGGCAGCCTTTCCAGTGATATCCTTTCCTAAAGTAAAATAGCTCAAATAATTATCTTAAGCCTCAGTGGTTATAATGACATTTCTGTGTTTGGTAGGACCATTGAAATTTAAGATATTTTCTCCAGCAATACCATATTTGTAGTAACAAAACAGAGAGTACAGGTCTGGAGAAACTAGTAATTTCTCAGTTTAAGTGCTATATTTTACAACAACCTAAAAGAATGCTTCAGTCCTGATGCAGCACTTAACAGACCTGAAACAGAAGCAGCTGTTTCTCTACTGCCTAAGTCCCTCATCCTAGCAAACTGCAAGACTGAAGTGAAGGTCTGTGCTGAGAAGTGTATAATTATGGATTTTGTGCATGTTTGGCACTCTCTATTCTACACCCTTCAGTAGGACTTGTCTACCACGTAAAATGGTATGGAAAATTACTGGCTTAAAAATGCATATGCTAAGGCAGAGCTTTAGGTCTGCATAGCAGCCATATGTGGTCCACTTTGGCTCCTGAAAATGAGAGTAATTCTTCTGTGCAGAATAGGAGATCACTGATCTCTGTGAGCTCTGTTGACTTGATGTAGGAGGCAGTAAGGACAGTCCAGATCTGCAGTGTAGTCTGCTGACATATGCACTCCACTCTGGGAACTGAACAGAGAATTAGGAGACACTACTGTCCCCTCACCTCTCCAAGCAGCATCTGGATATTCCACAAGCTGAGAGGCAGGACTACAGGAAAACTGGAGAGGGACTTTTTAAAGGGACAAGGAGGAATGGTTTCCAGATGGAAGAAGGTAGTTTTAGGTTAGACATTAGGAAGAATTGCTTTAGTGTTTGGGTGATGAGACACTTGCATAGGTTGCCAAGGGAAGCTGTGGCTGCCCCATCCCTGGGAGTGTTCAAGACCAGGTTGGATGGAGCTTTGAGCAAGCTGCTCTGGTAGGAGGTGTCCCTGCCTATGTAAGGGGGCTGGAACTAGATGATCTTTAAGGTCCCTTACAATGCAAACCATTCTGTGATTCTATGTTTGCAGTCAGGTAGTAAATAGAAAATGGGCTCAGTATTTGAGGTCTGCCTCAATGTGTCAGCAGCTCTCCCTCCACTGCCCACCTTGATGAATATGTTGGCTGCAATAAGGTCACACTCTCAGCTTTCTCCAAGATGAACAAACCCAGTGACCTCAGCTGCTCCTTGTAAGTCTTGCCCTTAAGGATTTTCACCATCTTTGTCACCCTTCTTGGAACTGGTCACCCATGTTCTGCTCTCTCCATGCTCTAGGATCGAAGTTTCGCTGGTAGGTTTTCTCCTGTCACTAATGATTGGAAACTTAAATACTTCATGGTCAGTGTGACTAACACAGCAACCGATCACTGTCATTTGCTTTCCACTTAATTCCCTTAAGCAAGTTCTCCCTAAGGGGATCATCAGCCACTCTTGTACAGTATGTGGTCTCCCAGCAGCTCTCTCCACTCCCTTGAGTTTTTTTCTTAGACCTTTTCTTCGTACTGGTTCCTAATAGCTCACGTACCACAGGTACTCCCTCCCTGTTCCCATTGGTGTCCATTTGACTGGCTTTCTATTTCCTTGTGTTGTCCTCAGTGCAGTGAAGAGAAAAACTAAACAAGGGCATATAGTCCACCCACCAGCATATGCAAACAGGGGAGTTTGGAGAAAAGTCAGATGGAAATTGGGCTGCCTCCTGGTACCAAATTGGAACAGCAAGTAAGAGAGTCATGAGACACCATCATTTAGATACTTTTTTTGTGACAATTACACAAACTTTTTTTTTCTACTGAAGAACTGCAGACCTTTTTCAAACTATATTCAAGCTGGGAATGTGCAATTAATCATCATATGAGATAAAAGACTGGTTCCATATGTCTTCTCATGCATGCCACATTTACAGGTGTCTCTGCCTTGGATTCACATACCTTCTGTGAGATGCTAAGTGGAGAAGAGAAAGCTCAACATGATGCTCACCCTGCAAACTTGTGTATGTGTTCGTCATGCACAGTGATGAAGGTAACCAACTATTCCATGCTTTGAAATCCCTCACTAGATCTTGCTCCCTGTGAAAAAAAAGAAACATGCAGCTTCTTTATTAAAATAAATTAATAAAAATGGAATAATGAATATCAGTGATTAACATCCCCAGTATCACAGCCCCATCTAATGGACTGGCTGAAAGATATGCAAAGGACCCGCGACAAGTCTATATGTTTTCTTGCAAAATAAGTTACCGTGATAAACAGGACCCCACGGCATATTAAACTCTTAATTATGGGCACAGGAGACACTGTGTCTGAAAATTAAAAAGGTTGCAAAATGGCTACAGCCTCTGGGAGGCAATTCTAAGCAGCAAAATGTAGCTCAGTGTTAGTGACTCCTTTATCTACAGCCGTCAGTATTCTCTTGGCACCGCTTAGTGTGGAGAGGGAAGTCTCCATATTTTTTAGTCGTGTTATCATTATGCCAATGACTCTGGAATGCCATAATCCTATGGAGCAGCTCGGGCCCAAGGGAAAACACAGTGAAATCACTGAGAGAGGAGAGATATCAGTTAATCCAGACTTCATCTTCTATTGTACATTTAAGCCTTTATTTTTAATTTAGGAAAACATGGCAGGCCATGTGTGGTTTTCAGACAAGTGGCTTGGCCAACACAGCATCAGTCTAGGGGAAGTCCAGCCTCAGGGCTGCCTGTGCTACATGCTTTGTGACATATCTACAGAAGCCTGTCTGAAATGCTGTTATGCTGGTACCATCATGATCATAAGGCTGGTTACCAACCTTTCGTGTCTCATAATGAAAAACCTGTGGATTAGACAGCTACTAGCAGCAGGATGTTAGGTGGAGTGGTGGCATGTCCTGCTCTAAAGCTTCTGGAGCAAAGCAGAGGGATGCTTTTAGTTGCATTGGGTGACAGATAGAGGAACTACTGGTTCTAAACATCTGAAAATGTATTTTGGAGCCTAGAACACTAGGAATTTCTAATGCTTTTTCGTCTGAGCTGCTCTTAGCTTCTCCAGCACTGTCAACTGAAAAAGTACATCTTCCCAGATGACACAAAGCTCTGAGCCCACATCACATTCAGCAGTGCTAATTAGGCACCCTGTTCCCGAAAACAGGGAGAATTAGGCAGCAGAAAACTGTGGCATTCTCATTCTGAGAGCCAACTTCTGTTCTCTTCTGAAGGTTTCCCAGCACTTTACCCAGCTTGTTAAAGAAAAAGCTCAAGCAAGGAGATCTCTAACATTTCCCTTGTGAGACTGAGTGCCTAGACACAAACAAGGTCTTTTTGCACCAAGTCCATAAATAAATGCTTCATATCTTGCAGGATTTCTGGGGTGGTTCTTTGAATGTAACATTCACTATACACTGTTACCTTAGGGCCTCATGCAGACATAGGTAAAAGAAAACATGCTGGTGCAAGAGGGAACTGACCCCACCAGAGCAAGGAACATTAGCCCTCCTTAAACTAAGAGACACTCAAACAAAGCTTTGCTTTGGTCAAAATCCTTTCAGGAGAGGGATCACTTCCAAAGGAGCTAATGTTTTGTGTGATTTTCTGTGTTGACCATTGCTGTCTACTTTCTCTGGGACTGAAAGGACATGGTGCCAGCATTTATCTTCCGGAGGGACAACTATTTCAGCAGCCACAAAAGCTCCCTCATGCTGACCAAATGCCAGATTTCCTTTTGAACAGCATCAGACTCTTTTCTGGACCTTCACAAAACATTCGCAAGGAAACACTTTCAGGTTTAATTAGGGAAATGTTTCTGCTTCAGTTAATGACTTTGCCTGGAGACTGACTTTTCTGGTAGGGATTGATTCATGCCCAAGGGGCAGTGGGGACTGAGTGTGCTGCTCTGTGGCTGAGGCACCACATGGGCTGTAGGGTCTCAGGGGTAGGACCATGGGCAGTAGATGCAAGATAGAGCACAGGAAGTTCCACCTCAACATGAGGAAGAATTTCTTTACTGTAAAGATTACAGAGCCCTGGAACAGGCTCCCCAGAGAGACTGGAGAGTCTCTTTCTCTGGAGACTTTCAAGATCTGACTGGATGCATTTCTGAGTGACCTGCCCTAGTTTGGGTCCTGCTCTGACAGGCGGGTTGGACTCAATGATCTTCGGAGATCCCTTTGAACCCTTGTCATTCTGTGATTCTGGAATTCTGTGAGTGGGTCCAGGCAGCCATGTTCACATGCATGGCTACTTCTGACTGAGCTTTACATCACCAAATCCAGAGTCAACTCAAAACCAGAGCAGAGAAAGCCAGTAGACATCATTCCCCTTACTGAGCAGCACAGCCTTTCCTAATTGCCACATGTGAAAGAGCAGCCTCAGATAATTAGAAGGTCATTAGGGAGGAAGAGGCTGAGGCAATTGGGATTTCCTTGTAGTTTAAGCCTCAAATTCAGGTCCTGGCTCATCAGAAAACAGGGGCATCTAGTGGCTGCATTAGAAATTTCTATAAACATCACCACTCCTTTGAGAAGATGTGAGAGTTTGCCTTTTTCCTTTCTCAGGTCTAGAAGCAAGAATATTTTATTCCATAATGTTACCCAAAGTAGGTGTGAGAGGGACAAATCTCCACTGGGTTTCATGGTCATGGAGGATCTTTTCTGAGCTGGCTGTGATGCTCTGCAGTGGTGTAACCAGATTAAGTGAAGCTGCTGATGATTCCTGTTGCAGCTGCTGCTCAGGAGAACCAGACCTGCTTCCTTGGGACCCCAGTCCCATAGTGATTCACTGCAAGGGAAATAAGGGAATTGTTGCATTTCTGTGCTGACAGAGGCATCTCAATCAGTGTTTGCAGGCAGTGTTTGCAAAGGTTTTCAAGGCTGACTGCTCCCAGGCTTTGGCCCTTGTGCAGTGACCAAGCACTGCAAGCACTATTGCTGTATGCTGCATCAGAATGGTTGGAAGGGACCTTAAAGATCATCTAGATCCAACCCCCTGCCTTGGGCAGGGACATCTCCCACTAGACCAGGTTGCTCAAAGTCTGATCCAGCCTGGTCTTGAACACTTCCAGGGATGAGGCATCTACAACTTTTCTAGGCCACCTATCAGCACAGGCCTGGGCTCTGCAGCCTCTGATGCTAATGAAGTATTGCACTTGGTGATGATCACCCTGCTGCAGTACTGAGCTGTAGCCTAGACGCAGCCAGGCCACTGGAGCTGTACACCACACCCCAATGAGACAGAGATGGAAGGAAAGGAAGGACTACTTTCCAGTTTGGTCCTGTGGCTCCTGCTCACCAGCTTTACTCACTCAGCTGGGAGCCCTGTGGCACCAGAGCAAAGCATTGCAGCACCTCCTCCTTCCCTACTCCGGAGAGGGAGCCTGTGCTTTCCGTCTGGACAGGCACCTTCTAGACCCCCAAGGCTTTTTTTTGCAGGGAGATGATCTGAAATGCAGGCAAGGAAACATTTTTTACTTTGATTGTAGGAATAGGTTGCAACTTGAGGTATATTTCCCTTACAAAAGGCTCTGAGCCAACACATGCTTGAAAAGTATTTCTTGCACACAGCACTTTTCAACCTATTCACTTCCTAGGGTTTAAAAATGTGACTGTCTGGTAACTAATTGCCCCCTGGCAGGGACAGCTTTCAGTCCCTCTTGCTCCATTAGGCTCCCATCAGCATTACTGGCTTAGTGTGATCTGAATTTGTCTGCCTCCTAATGTATGGACAGAGCTGGCATATTGCTAAGGATCTATCACATAGGCAAGTCCCATGTTTTCCTATTTAACAGATAAACAGAGGACAACCCAGGCTCCTGGGCTGTCAGGCATTTAACAAATGCAAAATTCATTCTTTTATTAAGCAAAAGAAATAAGGGAGAAAGCACAAAGCAAAGAACTGAATGCTGAATATTAATAGGACTGTTGGTGTTATGCAATTCTCTACAGAAAATCAAAGACAAATGATAATACTAGAAAGGCACATTATTATTTTATAGGCTTAATCCCAAAGTGAGAGAAGGAGAGAGAAAAACATGTGCAGCTGTTTTTCCCTTCTCTGGCCACTTTGATACACTTACAGGATACATAATTTTTCAAGGTCTGTATGTGCTCCCTAAATTGTGACTCGACTCACAGTAAATTCTAAGGCTGAAATTCTAAGGCTGAATTCACCAGACAGCCTGTTTTCTTCAGCGATGTGCATTTAATGTGTAAATCCTATTTATTTTGGTGAATTTAGCAGGCTGGCACTCAGCTAAAAAAGGAGTGGTCTGGAAGGTGGCTGTTGCTGTGACTGCCATTTAGGTGAATGCAGCCAGACTGGGTGAGTGTCCCCAAACCCACTGAGTGGGTCAGTGCAGGAGGGGGCATGGTGCTGCCCAGAAGGTGGGAAAACTCATCAGCCACAAGAAGTTTCAGCAGAGGGTTGGGATTTGCTCAGATGTGTCAGGAGGAGTCAGAGATCCCCTCCTGTAAGTGCTCTGCAGGATATGGATTTACAGCATTGAAACATATTTGAAAACTTTGGTTTTTATGCACACACCCATATGAACACAGAAAAAAATCCACACAGGTATGATGTGCCAGGTGTGGTGACTTTGATAATAATTTTGTAGCAAAGCTTTGGGCTAAATGGGTTTTATACAGAAGGAGTTCAGCCTTGAGATCAGTAACAGTACTGTTATATGTGAACAAAGACATTTTTATTTTCACACCTGTTACAACATGGAAAACAATCACCTCAGGTCTGTGCAGTCTGCCAGGGATGGCCACACCTCGGTGCATGTCTGAGGCAGCTGTGTGGGCACAGATCACCCCACAGTGAAGCATCTCTCCAGTCTTTCTCCTTTTTTGGTGATTCCAGACAGACGCACGAATCTTTCAATATCTTTAATTCAAAAAAATGAGAAAGGAACGAGTGAATTTGAAGGAGAAGCTGACTTGCTCTGCTCAGTCTTCATAGAAGGAGCTGGAGAAGGGCAGTGCGAGCCCAGCAAGGGTGCCTCTTGCTGGAGTTGGTGGTGTGTGCAGAGCTCCCTTTGCAGGCAGCTGAGACACCAGGAACTTGATGCTGCATGTGCAAGTGCATCTTGTGTGGCAAAAGCACTTGCTGATTGGGTTTGTCCTCACCAGTTGTTCTGAGCTCACCTTCATCTCTGTGGTTTAGTCATGTGGGGAATAAGTCAGGAAGCACTTTGACAACAAAGGGTAGGAAACAGTCACGATAGACAGGGACTGCTTCTTGCTTCTACTTTTTCCTGTGCTGCAGTGAGCATGTTTTGGTCCTTTCAGTATGTAAGCACCCTTTGCAATGTCTCAGTGCTGAAAAGGAGTTTCAATATTAACAATCCAGAAGAGGCTGTATTTACTGTAGCAAGCTAAAAAACCTCATATCCCTTAGGAGATTGCCCTGGCAAACAGCTCCACCTCTCCAAGGCCAAGCTGCTGATGGAGGCAGGAAAATATTCTTAAAAATTTTTCCTCTAAAGCCACCATGTTAGTCTCTTAAATATAGTTACAGAAGCAGGAAAGAGGCAATGCCCCATGCCATTTTGTGTCTGGGATAGTTGCTCTCCCCACTTGGCTTCAAGCTTGGCCAGGAGCTTGATACTGGAGGACCAGCAGTGAGCTACCACAGATCACTCACAATAATTAACTGTGGGATATGGTTTTCTCTTGGCACTCGTCCACCAGCACTCTCAGTCACCCCTGCTCAGGTGTCAACTCTGCCATGTGTTAAGCTGCAGGAACCCACCTGCACCTCTGAGCTCCAGCGATATGCTAATACTTTAAACATTTTGATCTATTACTTATCCTCCAGCAAAACAAAAAGGTCTTTTTTTACCTGCTTTTAATTTCCTTTCCGTGCTGCTGAGAGCAGTTGGTATCTGCAGTGGTGATGAATGACCTTGCATGAGCTCATGTAAAAGCCAGCAGTTCTTGGCAATACAATCACCAGTGCCTGCTCTGCTTTTTGCAGCAGGAGCTGAGGGTGCTCTCCCCATTGATCATTGTGGATGCTGGAAAAAACCACCTCTCTTCCCACTGGATTCAGTCAAGACCTGCCAATTATTTTGTAGGGTGTGAGACCAAGCCCAGAGCTAGGAAGCTTGGATTCTGATACGAGTCTCCTCCTTTTGTTTCACATTTCCAGCTTCTTGATAACACACCCAAGGCTACAATCTATCAGCTTCCTGGGAAGCTGATCCTGATCTGTCAGTGTGGATGGAGAGAAAGGGCTGCCTGAGGACTTCTGTGAAATAGTAACCTGTGGAGACTGAAGATCTTGTCACTCTTAGAAAAAAAGAGGCATCTTATCCCCATATAACAGAGGTTCAAAGAGGGGGGTGGGTAATGGGAAGATCACAAATCTGTGTCCCAGCAGCCACTTTAAGAGCTGGTTGTTTGATTTCTAAACTAATGAAATTACAAGAGAGGAGAGGCTTCCAGGTATCAGCAAGGAAAGGATTTTTACAGTTACAAATGATCAATGCACCCTTAGCTCGGTTTGTTAGGGAGAGGAAGAGAGGTCCCTGGGTCCAGCTGTGTGCCTGGAATGCAGGAGCCTGGCAGATTTTTAATGCTTAAGATGATTTCCTAATCACCCTGTCTAACTTGCCACATGATAGGGACCACACGAACTCCCCCAGTCCCTCTTCAGCAGGAATGTAGTTTTGGTTTACACTGACAGCTGATTTTCCAGAAAGATACCTTTTCTGAAATGATTGAAATGTAGAGCTGTGTTTGGTCCCTAGGACCATCATAGGGTGTGGGTGGCTCATCAACACCCTCCAGCCAAGTCTGAACCATGGGATTCAGGAGTGCTGACGATGGTATAACAGTATAACTTCAGTGCCTCACTTTTCCCTGCGTTAATTTGGAATAACAGCAATTTCCACAGGTGCTCCCTCCCCGGGGCACTCAGACTCTATAAACATTTCTGTCTGAGGGTCTGCTCCAGCACCTTTGTGTGGGTGGAAGTCCTTCATTCCTCCTGTGTGCTGCTGCTGTTTCTCTCCTGGAGCTGAACAGTGATGTCTCACCAGGGCTGCACCACCACAGATCTCAAGGCACAGTGCTGGGGAGCTGCACTCACCCGAAGATGATGCCTTGTTGAAGATATAGGGATGAGTTTCTGTAGGATCCTTTCCAGGACCCCATACACTTTCTCACATGGTAAATGGGCCTCAGAGGTGGCTTTCTGGTCTGCTCTATATACAATGACTATTAAAACTTTGCTTGTGACAGCACAAATAGGAATTTGCTTGTGAGAAGGTCAGGAATTGTTTGCATGGGATTGGTAACTAAAGCAGGGCCCAGGGACCAAGGGAAGGAGGTGAGTGAGAGCAGGTAAAAGCCCTTCTCCCTTCTGTCCTACAGACCTAACATTGCCAGTAGCAAGCTCTGTAACATAGGCCTAGGAATCTTCCCCAGCATTAAATTGCCTTGTGCTAGACTATTGGGTAAGTTATTGCAGGTTCCTGCTCAGACAGGACTTTCATTAGAATTTTGCTCTTCTTATTACAAACACCCATCCTTCACATCCTCCCAGGCCCCTTCCTTCTCTGCAGGGTTCAGTCCAGGCCACCTTTGATGCATTTATTCTGCCTAGGCATATTAACTACAAATTCCTGCAATAATTTAAATACTTAAGTCTCATATATGTGCCTGTAACTGATGGTTGCTAATATTTTACTTGGAAAATTATCAAGAGGATTGAATAATTGTTCATCTCCCCACTCAGGATGGCATTGGAATCAATTAAAATAATTTCCAAAGTTTTGATACTGATTTGAAACATCACCAACAGTGTTGAATAGGGATGTCTTACAAACAAATTATAGTGCTTACTGAAAATGCCAGTGTGAGGCACAGCAGTAAGGTAACTTCATTTTAATGAAGAAGAACTGAACCCTGATATTTTTCAGTCCTGGGACAGCAATTCAACTTAGTTTCTTCACTGTCCTTTCTGCGCAGACGTTGCTACAGCCATGGAGCTGAGGGGCTGCAGTATTAATTTTTGGATTACTGTCCCTTTTGCACATTGGTGGTGTGTGGCATCTTTTTCACCACTGGCTAGGCATTTCTTTCAAAAAACCCAACCGTTTTACTGGAGCTGCAAAGGGTATGCTCCCCCCAAAATATGACAGTGTCATGTTGGACATCAAATGATTTGACCTAAAAAATGCACACGCAGCTATACCAAGGGAGGGGACAAGGATGGGGATAACAATGAACTAAACTTGCAAAGTCATTTGGTCATATAAATTGTCACAGTTTCAGAAGGTCCTTCTTGAAATACCTCCATGGTCTTACATAGAGAGGACAAATGTTTAGACCTCTCTGGCAGAGCTGCTGCCAGCTGCTGTTTCAGGTTGAGTGACTGGCTTCTTGTCCCAAGTTACAAGTGATAGGACAAGAGGAGATAGTCTCAGGTTGCACCAGGGGAGGTTTGGACTGGATATTAGAAGAAATGTCTTCATGGAAAGGGTTATAAACCACCTAAACAGGCTGCCCAGGGAAGTGGTTGAATCACCATCCCTGGAGGGATTCAGAAGACCTGTGCTTAGGAATATGGTTCAGCATCAGATTCAATAGTTCAGTTAGTGGTTGTCCTTAATTATATTAGAGGTCTTTTCCAACCAAAATGATTCTATTCTACTCTAGTCTAGTCTGGTCTATCCTATTCTAATGGAACGTAGAACAAAACCAAATCAAACAAGACAACCCCTGCCCCAACCAACCAACCAACAAAAAGATAATTCAGATAATTCAACCCCTGGAACTTTTGCCCAGAGCTAATTTTGTACCAGGGTGATACAAAACTGTGTACAGAGCTGATCTAGGGAAAATGAAAATAGTCTTATTACACTACTAATGAAAATGTCTGTTTCTGTGTATGCAGACTTTAGAAACCCTTCTAGTACAAAATTAGCTCTGCTTTTATCATCACTTACAACACTCAGCTCTGAGAGTTGGCAAACAGCTGACCTATATTGGCACATCCTGCTTCTGTAACTATATTTAAGAGACTAACATGGTGGCTTTAGAGGAAAAATTTTTAAGAATATTTTAAGAAGCATACTGACTAATCCAGCCATCCTTTGCTATAATCTCAAAAACAGTGTGGGCTATCATGACAGAAATGGCAATATTATTTCCATACTGGCCATGTAGCAATAGGGAAAGTACTAAATATTCCTCTCACTCTTCTCACTCAAGCTCATTTCCCTCTGACAATGTTTTTTAAATATCGTCCTGCAAATATGTCAAACTCTGAGTTTTGTCAGGACAACTGTTAAGCATAAGATAAAGATGCCTTTTCTGATGGATGTTTCTGTTATTACAATTGAAGTTTTGTCTCTTGAAATTAAGAAACAGTAATTAAAGTATTTAGTGCCATGGGCTGATAGAATTGTTTTGACACTAGTTCTTAAAAAAAAAAAAGAAATACTCTTGTTTTCCTTCCCTGCACTGTCTTATACAGGGACTTCAGAAAAATTATTGAGAATTGTAAGTCATCTGGGGCTATAGTTTGATTGCATTTGAGGTGACTTTTAGGGTTGAAGAAACATCTGGTACCTTTAAAAAAGTAATATTTATGAGGAAAATAGAGAACAAAGAGAATATTGACATGATGTGGTACACAAACAACCATCAAAAAGGCAGAAAAATGTACCATGGAAGAATTTTGTTTGTTGACATTGTGAAATGTTCAATATCCCTAGGAAAAACTGTACGAAGTAGACTAATGGAGTAACTGTAAAGGGGCAGGTTGGAGATGATCCTTCAGTCTCATGTCTGACATGTATTCCCTTCATGATCATTATAAATGACATAACTCTATCCTACTTTCTCCTTTGTAAAGGAGACTGTTATTGAGATGCTGCAGGGCTTAACTCTTTCCTCTGTGTGCAGACGTACACAAAGAGGTGTGTGTGTATGCAGGATTTTGGGGTGGCTCAGGAACAGAAGAACCAGAATAAAAAATCTGCAAGGTGGCTTATTTGGTGGCTTTGCTTATTTGATATACATGATGCAGGTTATGATAGCAACTGTACGTTTGTGAAGAATAGGAAACTCCTCCACTCAGGATCCATTTTGTTTCCCTGTCTCCAAAAAGAGCAGGAATGGAGCTGCTAAACTGCAGCAGACTTTGCTGTATTCACTGCTGAATGAAACCTCCTGGAGAGCTTGGACAACATTCTGAATCTGAGTCTTTCCTGCTTTGTCATGCTGTTTGGCAAAAGGAGGCTGGATCTGGGACAAGCTGAGCTATCACCTCTCCTGGAGAAGGAAATAACCCCAGGGCAGAGGAAGCAATGAGCAGCAGAGCAGTGCAGGAACACCCATCCCTCAGTACATCCAAGGTTTTAGCTCCAAGGTACAAGACACCAAGCTGTCTGAATTTGCCCCTGGTCTCAATCATTCAGAAAGACTGAGCTGTTTAAGAACAGTCTTGATGAAGGGGACCTTGATCTAGAAAATGATATTCTTTCAGGATACTACGTATTGGGCAGTCTTAAATGTATATCTAAGAGCTTTCTTGAAGCTTGCCCTCCCAGATCAGAAACAGCAAAAAAGAGCAAATAGTTTTGAACATGCAGCAGTCTCAAAGATCTAAAATTCATGGCCCTGTGCTAGCACTGAAGATGGGGGTTGGCAAAGCAGTAGCTGTGAAAATACCAGACTCTGGGTCTTATGAGCCTGAGAGGAGGTGACAAAGATGTATAAAGATACAACTAGGGTGTTATATACATGGCACATAGAGGACCTGTTATTTCAGGAGAAGTCGACAGGCTTAAAGCTGTAAACGGAGATTTATTTTTTTTTTTCATAGATTGTAGATATAATTATGGCAATTTTTATAAAAGTCAAGTCCCTTGCACAATTTAGTGGGGCTTGGCAGGAGGGCTTGGGAGAATTCAGCCCAATGGGGGTCACCACTTCTCAGGATTAGCTCCAATATCAAGAGAAGGTGATGACTGAGTGTAAATTGTCCTGACCCCTGTGGGGAAAGAGCCAGGCTTGAGATGTTAAAGAAGATGATACCTTCCTAAAACTCCTCTTGTTGCCTAATATCAACCAAACCAAATACATCTTCAAAGTTTTTGAGAGGTAGAAGACTATTTGCTTGTTTGTTTGTTTTTACTGAGCTGCAAGTTTTCTGGTAGCAATGGAAAGGAAGAGTCAGAAAAAAAAGGAGTTTGGTCAAGTTTGGCTTGAATGGTTACAATACAAACTCTTACTGTCCTAAGAAATTCAGAGCCAAAAGTGAATTTAACCATTCAAGTAGATGCTGTGGTTTTAATATGACCATAATTGAAGAAGTGGGCAGTTGTGCACTCTGGGAATTCATTTGTAGCACTTTTACGCAAGTGCCTCGGTAGAAAATGAAGGCCTAACTCTAGACTCCCAACAGAGAAAATTCTGACTTGTACTCTGCCTACATACACTCAAATTAAAGTATAATGCAGCAAGTTTCTTCCTCTCCCTGCATGTCCCTTTTTCTTTCTCTCTCACACACACGCAGCTGAACTCCCACACAAGTTCTGCAGGGAAATTACCACCTGCTCATGTCACCCCTTCTTTGTCACTGAAGCAGTGCCATGGGACTGGAAAGTGCTCTCTCTGTGTGGTACCAAACTTGTCCAGCTCAGGAAGATCTTATGTTGATAAAACATAAATAGGTTTTCCGTATAAATCAATGAATTTTTTTTTTCTCTTCCAAAAATTAGATTGCAGCAACACTTATTATAAAATGTAGCTTTCATGTTGGCAGATCTTTAGGAACTAGGCATGAAGAACCAAACTTTATGTTGTCGGGTCACATTAACTCCTGGATATCTCACAGGCAAATTGTGTCTTGAATGCTCGGCATGTCTCACAAAAAAAAGGCCTTTCTTCATGTAAAGCATCAGCTCCCATTAAGCAGAAGAACTAAACCTCTGGATGCAAGAAACGTGAGCATGTGGTTCATGAATAATCAGAGCAACTTTAGAAAAATCACTTCAGAGCATGGTAAACAGCAATAACACACTCAGACTAACTCTGATTCTCTAAGACTGGTGCAAGTGGCTTCCTTTGGGTGTTGAAGAGGGGACACAGCTCCTGCCTTGATGCCAGTGGTGATGAGAAGGGTGTTTAATGCTGGGCATCTGCAGGGAATCCCAGTGGTGGAGTAGAACAAGGGGTAAGAATGAGCATTTGCCCCAGTGACCAGCAGGAGCCAGTGCAAGTGGCTACCAAGAGACACTGGTGGAAAGGTCAGAGGTAGGTAGGAAATATGCAGAGATGAGCCTGGAGAAAACTTTCTCATTGTAAGTCAGGGATGGCTAAATCTAAAGAGATTGAGGGCTATGATTATACTATGCTAATACTATGATTATACTATAATACTATGATTATACTATGGCCAGTGGTATAATCACATTATACGACTTATAGACACTTATAATCATAAGCAATGTCTATAAAAAATAATTTGTCCATAATTTAATGAGGAACCTGGCCATATATACTCCTGTTACACCTACTTTCTCTTTGTGTTGTGGCAGGAATGAGGAGAGTTACATCCCAACGCATCCTTCCATCTGAATACAATACTTTCCTGTAGGACTTTAAAAATTTTGCTAATTGTGTTCAGCCTCACAATAAGCCTGAATGTTTTAGTACCAGCAGAGCTCCAGTACCTTCTGCCATCATAATGCAAAATGGAAGACTTTGAACTGTCTGGTGGCATCTGCTCTCCTGCTAGTGAAGTGTAAAGTATGGAAAATTGTACTGCCACAGATGATAGTGAAGTAGTCATAATTCAGGCCCAAAATAAGAGGTCTTGCCCCTTAGACAGTGTTAATGGAAACCCTAAGAAACATTTTGTGTTTTGGGTTGGTTTTTTTATTCCCCTTCACAAAGTTTGTACCTCAGACAGTTTCTTGAGTTCATTTTGACTTCTCTCTATCAAACAGGTTCTGAATGCTGATGATTCTTCACTTAGTTTAGCCCCCAGATAGGTATTTCTATCCTCAGCTCTGTGCCCACTGAATGTCTGATTTGGTCTCTTATGTTTACTCAGCCAGGCTTGAGAAATTGCACAGATGAACCAGCAGTCCCACATAAACCACAGCAGCACTGGATTGTAAATCTCACGTACTTTATTATTTATTACCAGCACAGGGGAAATTAGTGAAGCACATGATGTTGAACATGGAAAATACCTGACTTCACAATTTTTCTTCATGTGAAAATGCAGCATGGTTCTCCCTACTTTTCCTTCAAGACATTTGGGAAGGCATCACCAGAAAGCAAAAATCTAACCACAAAAAGATCTCATCAAAACTGCAGGGTCCCCAGGGAAGGTTTTTCCTTGGTTTTGTAGGTTGGAAAATGACAGCATTCAAACATTTGCGTGGAGGAAAAAGAATCAGTTAGTACAGTTCAGACTCACTGCAGACAAATTAAGTAGAAAATGAAATATTTTAAGAAGCATTCTATGGTAAGTGAATTTGAATTAGCTGCAAACATGGCTGAGTTTTTTCCAATTGCCAGACCACACAGAGTAGCTGCTTGGATTTAATTTTGTCTTTATATCACATCTGTCTTTCCTTTATTTCCTGGCATAGATAGATGTGTGATTAAACTATCATTTTTGATATAAGCTGAGGAAAGAAGATTACTCTATAAATCATAAAAATCCTCCTTTTTATTTGTTTGTGAGTTTTAGATAGCTTTAAAATTTTTCTGTTGTGATTACAGCAAATCGTAATAGTAAAGTGTTATAGGTATGTTTTCAGAGTCCTGGATTTACGAGATCAATTTAGAGGGATAATTTTTACAACAAATGCAGAGTCATTTAGGGTTTTTTACTTGCTATGAAATGGTTAGATTAAAATACCACTTACATTTGTTGCTTCTTTGTTCTATCAGATGTGAAAAGATGGTATCCCAATTACTGTCATTTATCATTTGGCTTTTTTAGGGCAGAATATCCCCAAATTCAGCCTGCATAGGTATGTCGTCTGCAGCTATCTCCAGAATTATATCCTGCATGTACAAGTCCAAGATCACAGGCAGCACTGGGAACCCTTGGGTGCTGTTGGCTGTTGAATTATGACTCTGGATATCCGGAGCCACCCCCTATAGCAGAGGAACCTCTGCATGCACTGGTGGTGCCCACAACTCCAGGACACCTCTCTGCACGTGTGTCCCCCTTTCACTGGCTATATTGGGGCCACCATTTCAGTGAATGCTCCTGTCACGTGTAGAGAGACTTTGCTGTCTGATCCTCAGTGGCTCATGAGGACTTTATGGAGGATGAGCCTGAACATCTGTGCTCTTGGGCGCCAGTCCAAAAGGAAGGACTTGCCCTAGGTTGGGTAGGATTTGAATCAAGTCCTGGACCAGCTTAGGATGGGTCATCAAACAGACACAGAGTAAATACAACCCAGGTGAATGGGACCTGATAAATACATGAATTGCTTCATCTGCAGCTGAATTAGAGGAAGAAGAAACTGTGATAGTTCTGTGCCTGATTAATTTTACTCAGTGAGATTGTACACCCTGACTGACTTCCAGGACTAGCTCAGAGTAGTGGTCAGGTGTGTTTGTTCCCAGGTTTCTCAGAGTCTGCATTCAAACTACAAAGCATGTGGATGCACATGGACCCTAGTGCAAGCAGTTAGGACAGATGCAGTCAGAGCATCTTCACTGGCCAGGAAAAGCTCTCAGTCAGCCAGCTCTGACATAATTGTGGACTGTTCATCGTGTGTCCTGTGTACAGTTGAATTGTAGCACCGTGAATGAGGAGGAAAAATACAGCATGGGATGGCTGATAATACAAGACGAGCAAATACTTTGTACAATACCATGTGTCAACCAACACAAGCCAATAATGAACTATTAGAGACCTTATTAGGATGATCCAGTACTCAAAGGAGGCTACAAAGAAGCTGGGGAGTCCCTGTTTACAAGGAGTCATGTGGACAAGACAAGGGATAATGGGCACAAGTTGCTCCTGGGGATATTCCAGTTGAACACAAGAGGAAAATTTTTCACTGTGAGGAGAGTCAGACATTGGAATGGTCCCTTCTAACCTGACATTCTGTGATTCTATGAACTATTAGGTGCTGCTACTAGCTTTCTCCTTCACCCCACAGGAGCTAGTAGGGACTTCATATATGCTCCACATCCACACACTTCTTCTGTAACTATTTCAGTAAAACTGGGAGTATGGGGCATTTCTGAAGAGGAACACTGCTCTGACCTGTTGATCAGGCTTTAGGAGATCCAATGAACATGGTACATGGACTAGGACAGATATGTAAGTGCACACACACATCCCTGCAGTGATGCAAGATCTGGTCTTAACACTGGAGAAGGCAGCTGGCATTTCATCAGCTTGCAGGAAGGTATGAAGGCACATTCCCCATGAACCATCCAAACTGGATGAATAATTCAGAGTATCATTTGTACAACTCACTTTGCTTATTTTACCTGTGAGTAAACACTGAGTGTTTTTTTCTCAGGTGGACTGCAGTCTCAAAAGCATTTATACAGTCCCTTCTCTTTTAACCTCTTTTAACCCTGAAATGCAGGAACTGCTCACAGATGTACAAAAAGCCTGCTGGCTCAGAGCCCTAAGTCCCAAAACAAGGGTTCAGTCTGTTAGTCACTAGTGCTCTGTTCAGGCTTTGTTCAATTAGTTTCAGAGGTTCAGTTATCTCAGGAGGCTGTGATTTGGTACCTTGATTCAGAGACCTCGATAGATTTAAAAACTGTAAGAATTGCAATGAATTTCCAGATATCAAAATCCTTCCTCATTCCTCAAATCTTTCCCTTTTCACTCTTGCTTCTTGCCCTTGGCAAACCCAGGTGGGACAAAGTGTGAAGGCCTACAGGGGAGGGATGCACAGACACCCCCTGAGAGTTGAAAATCCCCCAGAATGAGTATAAGGGGGGGTCTCAGATCTGGCACATGACTGTCAGGATCATGACTGGGCTGCCCTGGAATGGGACAGAGAACATATCTACTGATGTACATCAGTTTGTGCTGTAGAGCCACTTTGATTTGTAGTGAGTACCAAGGGAGAACCATGTGTTGCACTGGAGTTACTCTCTAATTATACGACATTTACACTTCCTGCTACTTGTAGTTATCATTAAATCTATAATCAGCACATTCCCCACATGTTTGAGAAACTCTCCCATGTTAATACAATATAATTAAAACAGCCCTGTTTCAACAGTATCTGCATTAAAAAGGAACACCAAAGAGACCATAATAGGTGAACAGAGGTTAATAATAGGTCATGTGGTTAATCTTCCAGTTACAAGGGCGAGCACTAATTACAGGACTGTGAAGGGAAAGGGCAGCCTGATTGCAATGTGATTATGGTGACCTTGTTGAGGAGTGATCCAAGTTACAATGGGAGCCTCAATAAATAACAATAACACATCCCTTAGCACCTCCCTGCAAACCTCAGGTGGATGCAGAGAGCAGCAATAGCTCGCTCTGCAGACCCGGCTGCGAGGATGGAGGCTGAGCCACGTTGTTCTTCAGCCCCGTGTCAGCACTGTGAGATTGCTGGTTCTGCTCACTGAGAAAAACAAAAGCACTAGCTACTAATAACAGATATATCATGTTGACTTCTAAAGGGCTTTGCAGTACAGCATATTAGAAATTACCATGGACTTCAACATCTCTGAGCATGGGAGATGTATCAGAGCAGTGCGGTTTGCCATGCTGGCAATGGTGTGTGGGAGATTCCCAGGGGGCTGTAAAAATACCAGTTACCATCTAGAAAATGGTAAAAACTCAGGCTCTTTCTGCTTTTTTTTTTCTTTCTTTTTTCCAATCCCAAGTAAAAACTCTGCCACCCAGGAAAACACATCCTACATATAATAACAGTTTCATTATCTCAGCAGAGAACTTTCTGTCTGTGCTGCAAACGGGTCCGTGGAGAAATTACCAGGCTCCCAAATTTAATTAGGACAGGACTCAGACAGGGAACACAGTGAGGTTAACGCAGATGTCTGTATGTCCCATCATTCTCACATCCTGTAATAAACAGGCATTCAGGGAACAGTATAAGTCAGTCCTGGAAGCAAACAGTCCTGTAGTACAGAGCTGAGGCTGGTGCCTGCTAAACACTCATAAAGCCACTTGGGTCATTGGTAGGGAAAGTCTTTTGTTGCTCAGGATGATTTTGGATGTTAATTGAGGGGAGAGTTAATGTGGTAAGCTCTGTCTCCAGACACATCAAGGCTATGTAGAGCAACTTAGTCTGGCAGCTTGGCTGGATGCAAGCAGGGTGAGAGCAAGGACTGGAGCTGTTCGAAACCTCTTAATTTCTGGCTTTAAAATGTCTGAAAAAAATGTTATCTATTTTGTATATATATTTTATTTTTTAAGCTAAATTTTCTTTTACCTAGATCGATATTTTGTGAAAGAGAAATGTCATGGTAACAGCCACACACACAATGAAAACACTACTTCTGGCTTAGCTGCTCAGAGCCTTGCTCTTGGGTGTTCAGAAGGCAACAGGGCGTTTCTTCAGCTGCCTGCAATGCTTGAGAACTCGCTGTGCTGGGAGGTTTGGAAGACTGTAGGCCACCAGCTAAGGTTTCTGCAAATGGGAAAAATGTGGGAAGAGTGCTGGAACCCTGAAGGCATGAAGGAAATCTGTGCCAGCTGTTTCTATGTAGGTGTGTGTGCGTACAAAAATTCAGAAAGCAATTAAACTTTGACATCTTTCTCCGAGACTCCCCTCATGAGGATTTCCTATTTAATGTCAAAATAAAATCCAATTCACTTATTCCCTTCTAACCACCCTACATGTTGTAGAGCAGGTGCTGAGAGGAAGCAATTTCACAGCACTCACAGATAAGTAAAACATGTTTACAGGACTATTCCACTAGCTCCAGTACTACCTTCTGCACTACCAACTAGAAACCTTTGATGTTACACCCAAATGTTACAGAAGGTACAATCAAATGTATAAGGTTAGCAATTTTCTTCTCATGCCACTTCTTTCTACTGTTAATTATGCCAAGTTAGAATATGCAAAAAGCAGAAACTGATTAGCAGGAGAAAGGATCAGAGACCTAGCGATTTTTCCAAGAATGAATTTTAAGCCAATCTCCTCATATTCAAAGGTGAGTGGCTCTGGGGGGAAGCAGTGAATTAGGTCACTAAACATCCAGACATATCCAGATCTAGAACAAGACTATGATACAGCAGGAGTAAAAGAGACCCCTAAGTCCCTGCCTCTTTCAGGAATGTGCAATCCCATTCCTAAATCTCTCATACTGTGAGAGAGAAGGGCCCAGTGAATTCCCAGGAGCCATGTTGCTACAGAGGGCTGCTGTCACTTCAGGTGAAATTCACTATTTCTTCCATGATAGAGTCACATTATATAAGTTTTGACAAAGCTCATTTTCCAAAGATGGCTAAATTGAACTGCAAAGCTGCCAGGAGAGCTCAACACACCATTCTGGACCTTGCTAGCTTTGCATTACCTCTGATTTGAGGACATTGAAGGGATTGTATCTAATAAAACTTAACTGTTTGTTTCTTGTTCTAAATCAAGGATTTTTCTCAGGGTTGCTAAGAGATACTATTCATTCTCTTTTTTATTTGAAGGCTGAATAGTTAATAGTTCTCCCTGGAAACAACTTAATCTGTGATTTTGCTTTGTAGAGGATAGCATTAACTCAGCTCTTCCTGCTGCTCAGTCTTACTGTTGCTCCCCTAAGTTTAAGCATGACAAAAGGAAAGACAAAGGTTATAAACTTTTCATTAGAGTAAACTGCTGCAAACACTGCCCCCCCCCCCCCCCCCCCCCCCCCCGCCACCACACACATTTCATGTATGTTTATAGAAAAAGAAAAACAAGAGGATTATTCCATGCAGTGAGGGATACAGTTGACCACCATGCACCCTGAATGTGCCTGCTATTTTTAGTTGCAACATCTCTTATGAAAACCTCAGATAGTACCATTGGGTTTACCCAAGGTTCTGTTGTGTTAAAACAATCACAAGCCTCATCAAGTCTGGAAAAACGATGATGACTCTAGAGACACAAGCTGTGGTGTGGTACCCAAACTGCCACAAAATGAGAAAGATTATTAAGAACAGTTCTTTGGCAACTGGAAATATTTATTCTCTGCACTCTAGAGAGTAAATACTGTGGTATGCTAGATCCTCTAAATGCTCACTCAAAGGTTTTCGAAGTCTGGCCTTCATCACCTTGCAAGTGGATGTTGTGCCATGATAAAATATCAGAAAATAAAGGAACATTGTAAAACATCTGAATACCTTCTAATATTTTTCTCTGATTCTGTGAGAACAAGAAGTTCAGAATAGTTACTATGACTTCCAGTGAGCCACTAGCTGTTGTAAATGCATCCCTCTCCACTGTTAATGCATCTTCCTCTCCCTGTGTCTGACAACTTTTTGGTCCTCCAAACACTTTGTTGCAATACCAAACTATGTGACTCCATAGAAAAGTCTGTGAACCAGTATTAGGATGCCCTGACTATACACTTCTGCAAGGCACAGAAAGGTCCTTGTGGACTGGAGATGGCTCTGGGAGGTGAGATTAGGAATGAAATAGAAGAGACATATAGAAGAAGCTGACAATTAGGGCTGGAAAGAGATAGTGTATGAGTTTTTGAAAACTGTAATCATCCCACAAAAGAATAAAAGTTCTAATTTATCCATCTTCAACTAGAGAGAGAAATGGACTTTGATCTCCCTGGAACATTTTATGCTTTTCCATTTAAAAAAAACCCAAAAGTTTCTTTTTTAAAAAAAAGCATTTTCTTTGCAAAGCCCTTAGATAGGATATTTAACAAGTGCAGATCCTTTTCCTAAGCTCAGGGAGCATACACACATTCAGGCTCAGCTCCCCCTACAGATGATTATAGTGTCTCCAAGGTGGCAATGCTTTTCTTGTCAAGTCTCAGCTGTACCTCTAATATGACCTGAGAGTATACTGGGTTTTGTTTTTATTTAGTAAGAGCCCTGTGAGTGGAGTTGAACCTGCAGGCCACTGAAGAAAAGAAAAAGATCAAGGGTGCCTCAAATGAACTGGGTCTCGGTGAAAGTTCCCTGTCATTACTGAGCCTAGACCAGCCAAGAATTTGGTCTATTTTTTCCATGGTGCCAAGATATTCAACCTCAGTGAGATGTACAATATGTGTGGGAAGGGCTCCCGGTTGGGTTTTCTTTCATCTGGGATCCCAGTCATGCTGGTGGGAGGAGTGGAAGGAGAAAGGTAAAAGAGTCCCTCATGTTTGTTCTAAACAATAGTGTCATTATTCAATATTTGCATCAAGTGCTCTTCACTGATTGAGTTTTTATTTGTTAGGATGTATGTTCTTAGACAGAATGTGTACCTCAGAGAGACTTGAACGAATTAATCAACACACACTTGGTACCACTGATCAAATGCAGGATAGCAACAGATGGCCACATGCTAGCAATTTCCTGGCAGATGGGTCCTATCCACCATCTTTCATTTATCCAATTTAATGCTGAAAACCACAAGCAAACTAATTGAAAAATAGCATTACATGCACACACAAACCCTCTTTTTCTTCTTTCATTCCCTTTGCAATGCTTGAACAAGGAGTAACCAATGTATTATCAGAGCCACACTGCTTGCAAAGAGGCTAATAAAAGCAGAAATTTGATCTGTTTTGACAAAAGCAAATATAACTTTTGAGTATTTAATAGTTACATTAGTCAAAGCCACTGATTGTGACATTCAGCAATGTGTTATTTAGAGAAAGAGAAACAGGTATTCACGTCACCAGGATGGCTTCTAACTCAGTCAGTGTGGGAAGACATTTTTACCCTCCTTCCTCCCACTTCCTCCATGTGAAAAAGCAAGGAAAGAAAGCCTGGGCCAAAGGGAGAGGTGTTCTGTGTCCAGGTTCCATTAATTATTCCATGTTGGAGTAATATAGTCTGTAGCTCATAATCTGCTCACACAATATTTGAAGAACTTCTGTGAAATTCTTGCTCATAAAGATGTTCTTCACCATGCTGCTTGACTGATACAGGTCAGCTGACCAAGTGAGCAACCCAAACCCATTTCATTGCAAAGTGAAACAGGGTCACTAAAAGCTCCTTAGCAGGAGTTTCAGCTACTCTGCTTGCTTCTATGCTGACCTGGTCTCGGCATGGTTGCATGGTGACTTTGTGTGTTGCAGCTGGAGGGTGGTGCCTTCTGAAGCAGTAAAGCTTTTCCTCTGGTGAACATCCACCAACTCAGGGTTACTGAGTTCTTGCAACGCATCATGCTCTGGTAGATGATGTACAAAGACATAAATCTCTGACTAAAGAGCTTTTTGTCTAAGTAGGAATCAAGAGACAGTAGCTGGAGACAGACAGACTGACTGGAGGAAAGGCAGAAAGCAAGAAACAAGGAGACAATATTGGCCAGGATGGCGGCTGATAGTCTCAGCTCTCAGCAGACTGGCTGATGTCAAGCTGAGAACTTTGGCAAAAGTCCATCCTAGTTCAGCAGTGGAAGGAAGGCAGCAACTGGAAATAAAATAGCACAATGTAATAAATGGAGGGGGAAAAAAAGAAAGTATCTGGCAATCAATATAAATGAGAAGTTAATGAGGTACAGAAAAATTATAAATGTATATAGAGGCACCAGAGAAAAGTCCATCCCTAAGAACAACATGAAGAGATTTTATAGAAGGATTGCCAGGAAGAAGAGAAAAACAAGGATTGACATAGGCCCTTTATTAAAAGGAAATTGGGAGATGGGTAAAATAACACAGGACAGACATCAAAGTCTCATACCAAATTTTTCTGTGTTATCAAGAGGAGCAGGAAGATTCACTTGTATCCCACACACTTGATAAATTTTTATTCTTTTCTAGGCCAAGCTAATACATTAAATTATCAAATTTATTATTAAATTTCACAAAAATATCAAGAAATGTTTATATCACACAAAAAAGTGTTAAAGAAGGAAACTGAAGTGCCAGTCAGTCATCAAAGCAGTCTGGTTTGCCTGTTAAGCTGGGCCTAATCTAACAAAGCAAATTTTAGCCCAGAAAGCTAAAAAATCTGGGAACATAAAAAGCGTGTTAAACCTATATGCAACATGTAGAAGCTTTATGCTAGAAAACACGCATACTGTCAAGGCTGCCAGATTCATAAGGAACGAGGTGCTCAAGTTTAAGTACTCCAAAAGATGCCATGGCTCTGAGATGTTAATGGGAAGTCAGACAACAGGATCTGGTGACTGCCCAAGGGCTTGATACTCAGGACTCTGTACCATCTGTGGGCAGTCAGAAAGAACAGAGTTTGGAGGAGGAGAATATGGTAGCTCTTCAACCCACAATTCCAGCTAACAGGAGAAAGTAGTACCAAAAACCCTCCAAAAGCACTCAGCTGAAGATGGAACATGGCAGCAAAAGGAGACTAACAAGTTAGAGAAGTGGTAGATAAACCCAAGAAAAAGCATGAAGCCGCACCAAAAACAGGCAAAACTTTAAAGCAGTGGAGAAGATGGAGCTGTAAAGGGAGGTGGAGAGAGATCCATCTCAAAGTGAAGGGCCAGGGAAATCATATTTTGCAGCAGCATTAGGAGTACCTAATCAAGAGAGAAGTTTTTAAAGGGCACAGACAAGGACAGTGCAATTTCCAAGTTACAATTATGGGGAGAGAGCCAAGAGTCTGAGCATTGTAGCTGGAAAGATAAAGCTGTGTGCAGGAGGTCCTCTGGAGAAAAGATGGGGAGAGAGGGAGAGAAGGAAGAAGGATGGAGAAAGAGATGTTCAGGATGTGAAAGAAGTGCCAGATAGGCCAGTACATAGTAAATTCATTCTTTTTTTTCCAATGCCACCAGCAGACAAGCTGCAGATATTGTAATCATCAAAGGTGAGCACCACTTCCCCCCAGCCCTCAAAATGCCTGGTGGATTTAGTTTACCTTAATTCACCTCTTCCATTCACTCCTGTGCACTTACATTCCATTCAGTCCATGCCAGAATACCTAAATCCCTGGGAAACTCCAGCATTAAATGACAGGATGTGTTCCACAGGGAGCTCATGGGTTAACACAGATTTTTCAACCACTCTTTTTCTCTTGGTAAGGACCCTAAGAGAGAGGAAGAGCAGCATCAGCTGCCCCCGTGAGCACTATCAAATTCCAGCTTTGAAAAGAAAAATCATCTGCAATGTTTCTGCCAGATTCTGCTATTTTTCTTTGTGAGAGCAGCTTTGGGAAGATATAAATATGTATATACATATATATAGATAAAACATTTTTACATGACAAGAAAGAAAAATGTCATTGAAAATGTTGTGCTTTTGTTATGTATTTAAATTTCTGTTCACAAATTTACGAAGTTTTCTTTAGCTCCTTTTTTAGAAGGAATGAAAATGGGAACAGTTCCATCAAAACTTGCATGTCATTAAAAAGTCTTTTTTTTTTTTTTTTTTTTTAAGTTGAGAAAAAATTCAAAGGTATTTTTAAGTGTAATCATTACAGAAACAAAAACAATCTGCAAAGGAAGAGAAGAAAGTGGCTGATTTAGCCATTCCACAGCATTCAGCATCAAACTTGAGTACAATCAGGATCCCAGTTTGGGGTCATACCTATTCAACTGGAGACTTTCTTCCTCCCTTCCACTCCTGAGAAATTTGCGATATCCCTATCAATACCTGTGGGAAGGTGGTAGGAGCATATTCCCACTGACTGACAAGCACTAATCACCAAGTAATTGAATAAACGTTCCTGGAGAAGAACTGATGACAAAATATGGAAGTAATGGGTGGCTCTGAGGCAGGGGAGGAATGAAAGTCAACGGAATGGGTGGCAGTAGAAGTTCTCCAGATGTGAAGAATGTGCACACCTGGTTGATCTTAGACCGTCCAGGCTCAAGGGACACAACAGTTTTTGGAGGTCAGTATGTGTTGCTTTCTCTCAGCACTGCTCTGACTGGTCTGCATCAAGAGAAGCATCACCAGTAGGTCAAAGGAGGTGATTCTCCCCATCTACTCTGCTCTTGTGAGACCCCACCTGGAATACTGAATCCAGCTCTGGCACTCTCAACACAAAAAGGACATGGAGCTCTTGAAGTGAGACCAAGGGAGGGCCATGAAAGTGATCAGAGGACTGGAGGACCTTTGCAGTGGAGACAGGCTGAGAGAGTTGGAGTTGCTCAGCCTGGAGAAGAGAAGGTTCCAGGGAGACCTTAGAGCATCTTCCAGTACCTGAAGGGTCTACATGAAAGACAAAGGGGGGCTTCTTAGAAGAGAATGTAGTGATGGAACAAGAGGAAATTATTTTCAACTAAAAGAGGGCACATATACATATATTAGATCTGAGGAAGAAATTCTTTTCTGTGAGGATGCTGAGACTCTGGAACAAGTTACCCAGGGAAACTGTAGATGCCCCATCCTTGGAAGCGTTCAAGGCCAGGTTGGATGGGGCATGGAGCAACCTGATCCAGTGGGAGGTGTCCCTGTCCATGGAAGGAGATGGAACTAGATAATCTTTAATGCTCCTTCCAACTCAAACCATTCTGTGATTCTATCATTCTGTGATTCATTCTTCCCATGGGCTGCAGTTCTTCAAGTGTTTCAGTGTTGTTTCCCCCTGAGCCACAGGTCTTGTCAGTAAACCTGCTCTGTCTTGGCTCCTCTACAAGCCACACCTTGTATTGGCACGCTGGTCCAGTTTGGGCTCTCCACAGCAGAAGATAAGGAGAGAAAGAAGAAAAGGCAAGAAAGGGGAACAAAAAAGCGAGGGGAGCTAGAATGGAAGAAAGAAGTAGCAGGAGAAAAAGAGAAGGGACAATATGTAAGTAGGAAGGAAACAGAAAAGGGGAAAGAAAAGTAAATGGAGAAGAAAGGAAGGAGAGATGAGGTATGTCTGATGAGTTCTGGAACCTGTGACAGCTCAGGAGATGCCTTGGAGACTGTGGCCATGACAACCACGAGCAGTGCAGGACAGGGCAGTAACCAGGACACCAACAGGCAGTGCCAGCATGGCCTGGGCCAGAGGTGAGGGCACACACCGTGGAGAGGCTGAGCTGAGCTGGACAGGAGCTGAGGGCCCGAGCAGGAACGCAGCCCCCAGACAGGAGGCTCTGAGCCTGCAGCAAGCGCCTGGAGCTCAGGGGAGGCCATGGGCAGGGCACGGAGCTGTCAGTGCCGGGGCTGGGCACAGGCCTTGCTGCCTCCCAGCTCCCTCCAACCTTCTCCTGCCTGCCCCCAGCTCCCAGCAGCTCCTGGACCTGTTCCCCTGAGCAGCCCCACAGAGGAGCCCCCTTCTCTCTCTCCCCTCGCTGCTGCAGACCACGGCTCTGGTCACACTGGTGGCCTTGGCCATGCTGGGCATGGTCCAGTTGCCACTGGAGACCGGGGAGAAGGTGGATGCAGCTGAGCAGCAGCGTCTGGAGCATCTGAGTGGCCATTAGGAGCATGGAGGCCTCCACCTTTAATTTATAGGGAATTACAGAAAGCAGCTTTGCCTGAAGATCTCAGTGTGACAAAAGGCCCAGAGCAACCTGCCACCCAGCCTGCCACACCTGCCAAAAGGAAGCTGTAATGAAAACAAGTGACTTGCAATAAAGCCTGTGTGCTCACTTGGAAAGAGTGAAAACAAGCACCAAGCAACCCAAGTGCCCTTCTCAGGCTGTGTGTCACAGCTCCCCATGGTCACACTGTCACCAGTCAGAATGGGGTCCATTTGACCACAGCAATCAGCTCCAAGGTGTCTTTGACCCCACCGAGAACTAAAAGACCCAACTAAATAAGTAACTCTCACACCATTAAGAAGGGAATTCTTTTGCACTTGTTTTCCAGTTGCTAAAAGTGCTGTTGGGAGCTGCTTGTCCTGCAGGAACTTGGAAAGCCCGGGCTCACTAAAGTCAGGAGGAAAGACTCTGCTCTGATGGAAGTGGCATGGGCTCCTTGCCCAGCCCCTGTTTCCCATGGGAGTTCCTGCCCCACTGGCTGCCCTGGGAACATGCTGCAGGCTTAGTGCTACTGGCATTCCAGGCTGGGGTAGAAATGAAGGAAACTCATTGGCATTCTGGAAACCAGAGGTGGGTGACAAGTGGCGATGCCTTTGGCACATTAACAAATAAACATCCTTTTAAACCCCACTTGGCAAAGTCTGGCCAATAAGCACTGCTGCCTGTTTCTTATCATGTTGTGTGTTAATTTAATAGTTAGCCTCTCCTGTGCTCCATTGGAGCTTAGGGTAGTACCTTTTAAATGTACTTTCATTATTTTTGGGAATAGGTTATAGCATAATGGCATGTTTCTCTTTTGGGCAACATGATTAAATTTTCCTGGAACAACAGAGAATGTATTATGACATTTAATAGCAAAATCAATACATTGTTTTCTTGCATTATATTTATATATGCCCTCTTGCCACAGCATCTAAGCATGGAGAAAGCTGATTTTTCCCCATGAAAAAGGTGATTTTAGGAACATCAGGTCTCTCTTTTATTTTCTTCTTTTTTTTTTTTCTTTTGACAATTCTGTATTTTTGAGTCAGAAATAGATACCGAGCAATGAGTCTCTCATTTTCTGAGTACCATCAAACCATCCCTATTCATTTGTTCTCATTATGAGCACCAGATTTTACCATTCCCAGACTTTTCCATTCCCATCAAAGCCTTCACAAACAGTAAGGTCAGAAACCTCTAATAATGTTTAGGAATGCTTTGCATAGTCCTGATAGTTACTGGGAATATTCTTGTTCAGTTTGCAAAGAAGGAGAAACAGCAAAGTCATCATACTAGTTTTAAAAGCCCTCTGTAGAACAGAATGAAATCTGTTAAGTTCATCATAAACTTGCTTCAAAAGTCTAAGATGTTGCTCTTTGTTAAGTAATTGCAGAGGAATTAGAAATTAGTTGTTTGCCCTAGTAAACCGTTGCTTACATCCATATATAAAATTATTTAGGCTGTAGGGAATTGCCCTGTCTTCTACTCACTATTAAAAAGCTTTTATTTAAACATTAGAGAGTTTCTGGGGCAAACACTGTAGCACTTAAAATATCTCTTGTGTCAATAAGTTTGTCTGGAATATGAAAAATCATTTTATATACAAAAATGAACCCTTTTGACCCAAACAAAAGAGGAAATAATGTGTTCTTTCAGTATATTTAAAATGAACCATGTTGAGTTTTACATTTAGAATGACAGTTCAGTTCAGTATTTTCCTGAATGAAATTCTAAAAGAATAAAGAAACCATTCCCCAAATGAAAATTAACATTTTGTTTGTTCCGGAACGACTTCCAAAACTTCCTTCAAAGAGCAAACTAAGAAGAATAAGACCTCTATGTTTTAGAACATGTTCACATTTTCTTCATTTTATGATTTTTTTAAGCACTTTTCATCAAGATGTGATTGCTACAGACACTTCTCAGGAGTTCTGCTGCGTCAGTCCTGGTTCAACACCTGCAACTTTTTGAATAAGAGCGTGCAACTAACAGCAAGCCTATCCAGTTCAGGTGAAATTCCTTCTCATCCCTCCCCTGCCCTTCCCCTTGAGCCTATACAATACTTATGTGGCACTTGTGAACTCAGAAATGGATGGATTAGTTCATACAAAAAAGTGCAAGGTTTTTCATCCCTCTGTGGGACAGGTTTTATTCCTGAAGAACAAATATTTCTGCTCTCTGTTCCTTAAGAATAAATATGAGGTACATGAGTAAAACCGGTCTGAATAGGCCTTGGGGGTGGGACAAATAGCTGTGAACATTTCTTCTGTATCAAGCATCTTGGTTCTCTGGGACACCAGTAAAATGGTGCATCCCTTCACTGGGATTTATTTTTCCACATCTGACCCTGAGGATCAGCCTCATCCTCTGGTAATGCCCCTCTGCAGCTTCATGATCTTAATATAGCTATGCTTCCAGATCCTGGAGCAGCAATTCCATCTCAGGTTGAAAATATTTTTAAAAAATACCTCTGAATGGGAGGTGCAAGACTACCAGTAAGAAATTTTCAGGTCTTTCATGTCCAGCAATAGCAGCTGTGGATTTAGTAGATGAAACTCTGTCCCCCTGGAGAGGATCATGCTTGAAGTCCCTTCTAACCCCTTTCTGTGATTCCTCACAGCCCTGGCCCTCTGCAATGCTGCAGCTCAGGCACAGGCAGGCTCAGCTCCCCATGCTGCTGAGCAAGCTTCATGCTCACAAAGAGGAGGAGGAGTGAATTATGCTCAGGAGTTTAGACTCACCAGGGAAATGCCCTATTTGTAACACTTTGACAGAAACTTGTTCCAGCTCAAATGATCCACAGGGCAAAAATTGCAAGGAAATTAGAAAGAGACTAAATTTATTCCCTGGCTGTGTGCCTGAGCGTGCCCTGCTCATTCCATGTTGAAACTCTTGCATAGCTGTGAACATTCTCTGTAACTTCCCTCACCTCCCCACCCCCAAAATATAAATAAGATATGAGACAAATCTCTGATTTATTAAAGATATCAAGGCAAGAAAAGGAATTAAATACTAATTCCCCGGCTCATGAATTAGAGCTGTCAAAGCTGCATCTCCAACAGTTCATTACATTGCTAAATAAGTTCTAAAAGGATAAAGTGAAAAAAACATTGTTCCTTGTTCATACACAGAAAAGCAATCTATCTGACACAAAGCCCATGATCTAAATTAATATTTCATCACTCAGTAGTTTTATTTCCTAGGAATAAATTGTTTTCTCTGTTAATGGACCTGGGCATGTTTCATCAGCAACAGAACAGCCATTTGCAAATTTACCCTGTAGGAGCTTTTGAAGTGTAAGGTTTTTATTTACTACAAAAGTTTCTTCTCTACTTTCAGAAGAATTCCTGACCGGAGATGTGAGGAAATCAGGTAATATTGGAACCTTATTCTTACAGAATCATTTCTCCCAGGCTCTCTGCCAAAGAGTGATAGATGATGGCTCCCACCCAGCACAGCCAGTACACAGCTGAGGTGCACAACTGCACCCCAGGTTCCATGGTGCCAATGCTGTCTTTGGCAACCAGGATCATTGTGCTTGAGAAGGAGATGTCCTCATGCCTTCTCCTTTCCTCCTCTGCAGGCTCAGGTCTCATCCAATTGTTGTCTTCTGCCTTCTCCCCCATAAGGTACAATTTCATTATCAGCCCCTCCCTGCCCTCCCCGTCAGTCAGCATGCTGCCATCTGGCCATGCTTACTACAGTGATCCCACACCAGCAATGGTGCATAAGCACTGGGCAAAAATCCCAGCAGTTATCTTCTATGTTGGGTTGGCTGAAGCCCCGTAAAACATCCCACTGACAGAGTTGTCAGGACTACTTAAGCTCAGTGAGTTTGATCAGTAGACGTAGCATACAGTCACAACCTGAGGTGCTACTTGCTTTCTGCTGTAGGAAAATGCAGGTGAGGGACATTCAGGGAGTCACTCTTGCCTGGCTTGAAGTTTGTAACAGCTTCAGCATGGAGCTGGGAATGACAAAGCCCAAGCACAAGACCTCTAGTCCTCTAAATGTCTGGGTATTGTGAATCCACTTTTCTTCTTAGAAACTATCTGCGTCTCCAAGAAGAGCTTGTTGTTGTGTGAGGTGCATTAAATATACACAGGGACAGATGGCTGGACATAAACATAGACAAATGCAAACCCACCCACTGAAAACACCTACAACTCAGGACACTTTGCCAGGCACCTGGGACATCTGAAGAAATCAGAATGGTCTGAGGATGAAGAGGCTTTTAAAGGTCACTTATTCCAACCCTCCTGCATGAGCAGGGACATCTCAACTAGACCATGTAGCTCAGAGCCCCATGCCCTCTTGTCTTGCTGATAGTTGCCTGGGAAAAGCGACCAACCCCCCCCCTGGCTCCAGCCTCCTTTCAGGGAGTTGTAGAGAGCGATGAGGTCTCCCCTGAGCCTCCTCTTCTCCAGGCTGAACACCCCCAGCTCCCTCAGCCTCTCCTCACAGGACTTGTGCTGGAGTCCCTTCACCAGCCTGGTTGCCCTCCTTTGGACCTGCTCCAGGACCTCAATCTCCTTCCTGAACTGAGGGGCCCAGAACTGGACACAGGACTCGAGCTGTGGCCTCACCAGGGCTGAGTACAGGGGCAGAATCCCTTCCCTGGACCTGCTGGCCACGCTGTTCCTGATCCAGGCCAGGATGCCATTGGCCTTCTTGGCCACCTGGGCACACTGCTGGCTCCTGTTCAGCTTCCTGTCAATCCAGACTCCCAGGTCCCTCTCTGCCTGGCTGCTCTCAGCCACTCTGTGCCCAGCCTGGAGCTCCCCATGGGGTTGTTGTGGCCAAAGTGCAGGACCCGGCACTTGGCCGTGTTGAACCTCATCCCATTGGAATCAGCCCAGCTCCCCAGTCTGTCCAGGTCCCTCTGCAGAGCCCTCCTGCCTTCCAGCTGATCCACACTCCCCCTCAGCTTAGTGTCATCAGCGAATTTGCTGATGATGGATTCAATCCCCTCATCCAAATCATCAATGAAGATATTAAACAGAACTGGGCCCAACACTGATCCCTGGGGGACCCAGGGATTCCATCCACCTACTCCCAAGTCCTTCTCCTCAGGGTTGCTCTCAAAAGAAAAGTCCTAAATATTGAAATATAAAGAGATGCTATTATATAGGACTTGTATTCTCAGAGGAGATCCCCACGTTCCCATTATAATAATCCCTGAGATGATAATTAAGTGGGCATAATGATATTATACATAGGCATTTTATAGGTACATTTTGTGTGGATGTGAAGGAGCAAAGTGAGATTCAGAATAATGATAGTAGTGTGAAAATGCTACTGTGATCCATTAGATGGAGAGTGTTACATTTAATACACAGGTATAATCCAGTAAGCACATAAGCTTCCACTGATTTAAAATAGAATATCTTCTGGGTTTTCATAATAAATCTAATACTTCAAAGAGACATTGACTAATAGCTTTCAGATATTATAGGGAAAACTCTTGCCTATAGGAAATAAATTATTGTTGAATCTTACTGATTTTAACTCATTACTTGATACAGTGAAAAAAAGAGGCTTTGAACTCTCTTTGGATATAACACCAATAGTCTGTTCTTCTCCATGGCTGCAGCAGTAGCAATTTATAAATCAGATCAGATGAAAGAAAGGAAATATTGACCTATTAGTTTCTTCAGTTTTAAAAATCAACACTCTTTCTTCTGTATAATCTACTTGAGAGGAAGCAAGATAAATTCCAAGAAACCCTGAAACACTCAAAGCTGGAAATGGGTATAATTTGAACACGTAGAAACCTGATATGAGACTGAAGTGACTAATAGACATGGCACTGAGTCTCTGCAGTGAGATGTGAGATAATTTCCAGCCACTTCCAACTTCCATATATTGGCAGATACAGAGTGAAGACCAGGGTTGAATCTTCCTAGGAAGGATTCTTAAAACCCACTATGTAACTGATAGAAATAGTAGGCATCATCTTCTGCAGGTTAAATAATAACTTGGTCCAAATAGCTTCACCAGATGAAGTGGTGGCTGCTTGTAGTTTCTGAAGGTTCACTTCCCCTAAATTTTGATCTGGCCATCCAGTCTCAAAGAAAGAGGCACTTCTGCAGGGTAATTAATTTGACCTGTGCTAGACATCTATTTAAAGGAGATAATTTGTGTCATGCTACTCTCCATTTCTCTCCTTTGACCATACAAGGATCACTGGCAACTTATGCAGACGTAGATGTGCACTGCAGATGGCTAAAACTGGGCTGATTAATGCTACCCTGTGTACCTGTGCAGAGGGGAAACCTTAATCTCAGTGACAATAGCATAATGAGATTTTGCATCTCAAAGCTGAAGATAGATATATTCAGACAAAGGATAAGGCAGAAGTTCTCTGCCTTATCTAACCCTAACTGTTGAGTTAGTTAAAATAATTTAATTCAGGAAGTTGTGAATTCACCATGACCTGAAGAGTTTGCATCAAGTCTGGATTACAAAATATGCTCTGTCTTAGCTACAAACTTTGGAAATGCAGAAATTGCTGCGGGAAATGCAGAAATTGCTGTAGGCTTTGGTATGTGTTGTGTCAGAAAGTCAGTGCAAACAGTTTCTTCTGAAGCTCAGGTAATCTATTCTTCCTGCTCCAGTTCACACAGAAAACCACTTTAAAGCAAACACCACATTGATCTGACTTGGCTTCATCTCGTATTGTTATCAGCAGGGAGAAGAGGGTGAAATGCCACCTCCAGTGCAGCCAGCAGCAGCTTTTGCTCCTGTCCTCATCCCTCCCTACAACCATTCTCTGGTTTCTCCTGGCTGAGGGCTCTGGGGAAGATGCTCTGGCTGTAGCCTCAGTATCTTCATCTCTCTTTGGCTTATGACTATCTTCCAGTCTGTGACTAGAAAACCAACATTCTGGATTAGCAACCTCCAGAAAGCAGTGTAAAGTACCATCCAGAAACCTGAGTCTGATCAAAATGTTGGTAGAAGGACTGAGCAATCTCAGCAGAGATCTGATTTGCAGCAGGACCAGTGTGTGCCTGCTGTGTACCTCTGCCTGGGGTGAGCCAGCATGACAGAAATCAGACAGAGGAACAGCCAGAGGTTAAAAAGCCAATGTCTTTTAAGTCCAGCTAAACTTTGCTTAGCACGAGTTGCAAGGACAATCAAAGTAAAGATGGTTAAAAATTCTTCTGTCTTCTCAGCAAGCTGAGGGACTATTGGCTTAGTACCACATAGGGGACTTCCAGGCCAATTCTCATTTATATCAGCAAACAAGGGTGCTCTGGCCTGTGTTGCCTACTGACTACATGTGCTGGCAGAGGATGGATGGTTGATCCAGACACCCTTGCTGGCAGCTCTGAGGACAAAGCAGGAACAGATGCCACTTGCCTTTTTCCAATGCAGAAAAGTCTGCAGATCTGTCTCGTCTCTCTCTAAACTTTGGAAACAAAATCAGCATTGGAAATAAATTCCAGAAGCCATTAATCTGTCTCGCTTCTGACAAGACAGGATAAAATATAGATCTGTTAAAAAAAACACACCCTGTGAGCAGTATATTTTCATTTTCCAAATTACTGAAAGAGCAGAACATGAATCCTTGTCTGTCAGCCTGAGAAAATATTTTATTTTCTCTGTGATGGCAAAGCAAATATAAGATAATGCCATAAGTAAATGGCAGAGAGTGCAGTTAGATGAACTGTGTTGCTCTGCAGCCATTAAAAGAGCTCAAAGATATCTATTGGTAACTTGAAAATTTCCGCTGAGGTTTTGTTTTTTCTTTTTTCTTCTTGATTAAGCTGCTAGGTCACTTTTTTCTACAAGGATCCTGCACAGCAGGCCCAAGAGCCACACTGCATGGCTTCATGGGGGACAGTAGGTGGGATGGCATGCAGTAGTACACCAAGTCCTGTGTCTTTAATGTCATTAAATCTATCTTTTATCAAATATTTCAAACTATTTTCTTCTCAAGAGGAATTAAAGACTTCATTTTCCTGTTATGTAAATATTAGCATAGTGCCTAAAAGCAGGCAACTGCCTTATCTTGAAGGCATCTAAGTATAATAATGAAGGGTGAAAAAAATGCAGACTAAGGTGTCAAAAGTTTGGATTAGAAGCAGCAGCCTCTTAAATAAAGATGGTTTCTATCATGGAGGTTGTGGAAATAAAATATACAGAAACAAAGAATTGAAAAGCATAAATAAATTAATTTACAAACAATGAAACATTTCTCACAGTGGCAAGTAGGAGGCAGAGAGATTTAATGAAGAAAAGGGAAGAATGAAGAGGAACAGGAGGGAGGAAAGTCACAGATTGTTATGGTTGGCCTTGGATCACTGCCACTGGCCATAAGGCAACGTGTCTGCAAAAGGAGGACAGAGCAGGTCTTGTGGCCAAGAGTGGATTTCTTTAAGGCATAACCCTAAACTGGCATCTTGTGACTTTCAGAGGTGACCTCAATTGAAATTTTGGACAGCAGATGCTCCCCCTGTAGCCATCAGCCCAAATAAAGGACTGAAGCTGCTTGATGCAGGGACCTCTCTATGACCCCAGCACCACATGGAGCTGCTCCTCAAAGTAAACCCAGCTCAGGTCCCTTACCCCAGCCCACCTGTCATCAAGGCCACCAACGGAGGAGCTCAAGACTGCTGTGTCCACCTGATACTGGCTGCAGAAGATGGGATATCCAAAGGGGTAGAGAGCTGGTGAGGACATCCTTGCAGGTTTGCTGCCTGGTTTGGTAGAAATGCCAGTGGGGCATGGCTGGACAGAATGCATTCTCACCAGGGATGAGGTCTGAGAGGACACAGACTTAGGTTTGATGACATGCAGCTGGCATGAATCAACCCTGGAGCAGTGTGCCCAGATGTTTACAAGCCATACCATGGATTATTCTAGTTGCTCACGCAGTGTACACGAGAATGTTCTGCAGCTGTGTGCAGTACCAGGTGGAACAATGTGCTGCTTCTCTTCCGTTCTTCCTTTTGCCATTGTGTCTCCTATCCTTTTTTTTTTTCACTTTTAGTAGGGCAGTGTATACCTTTCTTCCAGTATATTATCCATATTAAAATATTTGCATATAAATGTGATTCAGAGTTGGATCTAGAGTCATGGCTTCATAAAATTAGTGAGAGCAATTTTGATCTAATTTGATTTCCTGCAAAGCACTACCTACACCATGTCTCCCTGAGATTCCTGCTTTGATTTTAGTTAACACAAATAAAAGTCTCAAAAAAAGGCTCAAAGGCTGCAGAAATGTCTTCCACACATGTCTTTTCCAAACTGCAGTTATTTTTAATTTCTTACTTTTCTTCTGTGCTCACCTCCACTGCCCTTGGCTGAAGAGTGTGAGAGGAGCCTGGGAACAAGCTCTGTGTCTCCTGTTCTCTGACCCCAGCAGCCCCCAAATTGGAGAATGTAGAAATGCCTTTGTTATGCAGTGAAAACAAACAAGCAAAAATCTTCCAAATCCTCCACTGAGCAAGGAGAGTGTTGCAATCCTGTATGAGGAAAAGTGGATAGATCCCAATATATTTAGCAAACTATTAAAGTGGAAGGATGGAAAGAGACTCATTTCCATTAAGGAAATTGGGAATGTCCTTTATGTTACAGCAAAATAGCCTGTAGGCCAGAAGGAGAGGCATCAGCTTGTAGTTTACTGACAACTGGGGTGGTTGTTTTGGGATGTAGTGTGGGTCAGCCAACAAAAACCACTCCAAGGGCCAAAGGAACAGAGCCTGAATAGAGAGGGTGGGGATGTCAGGGTTTACAGGGACCCAAAATGTTGTTGTAGGGCAGAAAGTAATAACATCTTCGTCACACCTGGCAGCGAAGAAGCAGGAAGGACAGGGTGTAGAATGCAGCAGTTTCCTTTGGCCTTAGGGAAGTTTGCAGTTTATTTTCATCTCTGGGGAACTGGGACTGAAATATCAGCCCCTCTGGTCTCAGATGAAAACAAATGATGCAGTTGTCTGGATCATCTTGTGGGATGCCTTTGCAGTCAGCTCCTGATTCTCCAGGGCAAGGAGGGAAATGACTGATGGAGAAGAAAACAGAAGTGAAAGCAAGACCCATCACTCGCATGGCTTGTCTAGCCCTCAGTAATGAAGAGCTATCAGCTGATGGAGGAGTCACAGAGGCCATAGCACCCTCATTTCTGGTTTCATCTCAAAAAGGGATTGCAAACATCCTGAAGAGCCACCATTTGTTAAATGCATGCATCAAAACTCAGGGCATATCTCCTGACAAGCTGATATATGTGAGGCAAAAATGCTGCTTTGAAATTAACAGGTTAATTTTATTGGGGTGTGACAAAGTAAACTGCATCTAAAGGCTGAATCTTTTTGGAACTGATGTAAACCTATTAATGTGGCTTGTGGTTTGACCACATCTCTGTTTTACATTGATCTAAAGCCAAGCATGATGCCAGGTTGGTTTTGCAGACAAGCAAGTCAGGGGCAACGTAACTTCTGTGTAGAAAACTCTTCAGCAGCCGAACAGTTAAAGATTATACTCATTATGCTTTCCTGTCTTGCAAATTCCTCATTTATAATGTATGAGTGAGATCATTAAAAGCAACATATTGGCTGATTACCATCACAGCTGCTACCTAACTGTAACACTTCATAGCAAGGAATAACATTAGTCTTCTCTTACGTAAGTGTTCGGAAAAGGAAAGAGACTTATAGCTGCAAGAAGAACAGTGCAAAATGTTTAACCTCACAGAAAAAATAAAATAAAATCACATGCTGGGCAATTACAGATTTGCTGGGAATGTTCTCAAGATGAATAAAAAATATTAATCTCCTTTTGCCAACCCTTCTCACCTTTTGCATCTATCGCAAGATGGCAGCACATTTTTCCCTCACACAAAATCAATATCACATTAACTTCCCTGGTAAAAAAAGATTAACTCCTACAATGTAAAGAAAACATCATCTCCATCCAGGGAATGTTTAAACTCTCCAACCCTTGACTGTTTAGAAACATAATTATGATATTTTAATTCAAGGGTAGGATGTGTCAATCCAATCAAAGGGAGAAAAAGATGTCTTAGGGCTTCCAGGCATGAGCTCTGTGGCTGGTGTTTTCATTTGTACACTGCCCTGGCTGCAGATCTGATTAAATATTTAAATAAAGGTGCATTTAGGTTGACAAAGAGGAACTATTTCATATGAAGAAAGGCGCTTTCCACCTTTTGTGGGTTACCTGAATCTTTACAAGCTTTGAGCCTACATTTTTCTTTTTTACATTTGAAGGAGAGGAATGAAAAGGATCTGCCATATAAAGCTGGCTTTTTATTTCCATATATCTTATTTCATAACCCACCCTGAGAGAGATGCTATTCTATATAAAGCATGATTCATCTCTAATATCTTTTTTATTTGCATTCAGTAGTTTTTGAGGACAAGAGGGAAAAAAAGGCCAAGTCCACACCATCATGAAAAATGAATTATCTGTCTTTAAAAGAAAGGGCATTCCCTCTGGGCATGTAACAACAACTCTGAATGTTACTAGCTAATCCCCAGATGGCCAGACTCACTCTGAACTGCCTCAAGGCCTGTATTTGCACATTTTTGCACATTTTGCACTTTTTTTACCCTCCCCTCACACCAGGCTTTGCACCACACTCACCCTTCCAGTACCAATCCAGACATCTCTGGCTTGCATTGATGCACAAGTAGAATGGGATCTCATGGGTTCATTACTCTTAAACTTTGAGTTAAGTAGCTAAAGCTGAGATTAAAGACTCCTTCTGCTGTAAATTCATAATTAGTTTTGAGTGTAGCACATGAAACAGGGAATAACATGGTCCTTCCTGAAAATCTTCATTTGGGCTTTTAATTGTGTCTCAGAGGAATAAATGCAGGGGTTTTGCCTTCCTCCCCTCCTTCCCCTTTCTGCCTCTGATAACAGCTTGGTTTCTACTAGCATCACGTATGGTTTCCTTTATAATTTCCAGCCTCTGACAGAAGTGCTTTGCTACCCCTTCCTGTTCAATAATGAATGGACACACTTGAAGCTGCAAGTATTTGCACTTATGAGTTCATTCAGGCAAAAGAGAAGAAGAGTGACTTACTTAAATGTCAGCCAGGGGACCAAGTAAATCACACACACCCCTTAGCCTTTCCTCTGCCCTGCCTCTTGGGTACCAAACATAAGAGAAGGAAGGTGACAAGGTCTTGCATAAGTTTTTCTGTATTTCATCCCAGTCTCCAAGCTCCTGCAGGAAAGGTCTCAGGGAAGTACCCAGATAATCTGGATGCATCTGAGCATGTCACCTTTCAGTGGAAAGCAACAGAAATTTTTAGGGTGCAGTTTATCTGGTTCTAAGGTAGGTGCCCAGAGCAAGTCAGCCTCTCTCTCCCCAGAAGTTCCTGTTTCTCTTCAGATTGCTGTGGCCATACCATAGGTAAGTGAGAGGAGGATTGGCACGTGTGTCTGGGGACACTACACAGTGTTCCTGAGCTTGGCCAGAGCATCAAAAGGACACATAAGGGTACCCAGTACTGAATTTGCTTGCAAAGGTGTAGTTGTGAAATAATTACTCTTTGTGTAACTGCTAAAGCCAGAGTTTAATTTAAACATGTAACAAGGAGCAGGCATTGAATGCAGCTGGAAGAAAGCACTTATGGTTCTTCCTTGGGGCCATTGGAAAGTGACTCTGCAGCAGAGCCATAAGAAGTATTCAGAGCAGGACAAGCTATCCCTTTGCTTCAAGCCAGGTTTTTGCCAGAGGGGACCTTTTCCAAAAGCTGCCATAGGTTCAAGTGCTCTTAAAATTCTCACTAATCATTAATTCACTAAAAAAATGAATCAGTAAAAAAATCAGGCACTGCTGTGGATCTCTTTTTACATGCTTGGTGTTCACAGTGGAGCTGACTACAGAACTCTGTGCAGAACCTGGGAATAATGAGACCTCCCAGAGAAAGGTCCAAACCATCCAAGATGCTAGAACAGTTTGTGTTGGAAGGGACCTTAAAGAGCATCTAGTTCCCACACCACTGCCATGGGCTGGGACACTTTCCATTAGATCAGTTTGCTCAAACTCCTGTCCAACCTGTCCTGGACACTTCAGATGCTGAGAAGGGAGCTACCTCGAACAAGGCAATAAGGAAACATTAAGAAAAGGGACAAATCCTAAATTCTCATCACCTTTCTCAGGGCTAATGGCAGGTTATTTGGGCTACAGAGGCCAGCTATTCTTCCATGCAAAGCACAGAGCAGATTTCCCTCTTTTCTCCAAAAGACAACTGGGAAAAATGCTTTCCACTTGTATTGTAGCCTAGACTTTTATATTATATAAAACTATTATTATACTTACACTATATAAAATTATATAAAATAACTATTGTAGTCTTAAAGGATTCACCTTCAGAGCAGGAGAGTTAAGAGCAATTCCACACTTTGTCTGAGTTCAAACCCCTCTTTCCTCCTAGCCATGGGGACAGACCTATCCTGCAAAAACCTGGACCTGAGAGGGAACCTGTCTCAGAGTGAGCCAGCTGCCTGGCAGCCAAGGCACTCTTCTGTAAGGCAGAGGTGTTGGTCTGCACCTGCTTGGGCAGAAAGAAAAAGTAATGTAGTGGAGATCCCTCACTGAGAGAGTGGATAACCACAAGGCTACATCAGAAAGGGAACAGACAACATCTGAAGCTGTGGCTTTAATTTTGTTAAGTGAAAGCTTCAGAAGCAGCTTTTGTTGATTTCTGAGTCCAAAAATAGGAATAAATAAAAACCATTAAAGAAGACATGAAATGTCTGTTTCTGGGCTATGTCTTTTAAATTCCAAATTTTCCTTTGGAAGTAGCTTTTCCAATAAAGTCTGAACCACCCCAAAACTGGGAACAGATGACAAGAGTGCATGTAGTTTAGTAATGCCAGTGGGCACTGCTGCAAAACCACATGGCTGGTATTTTTGCAAAAGTCCTTTTTATCTTCTCTCACTCAGGCAACCATCAGGAGAGTCTTACATGTAAAATACATTCCTATATGACAATGAAAGAAAAATCATTTAGAAGAAGACAAGGAGGAACTGAAGTTACTCACTCAAAAAAGTCAGGCTGACAAATTGCTTTTGCTGTCTCCATTCATCCACATAATGGCTCCCCCATTCCCTAGCCAGTTATAGAAGAATAATTATCTCTTTCAGATCAGCTGCCTTGGCTTCATCATAAAGCAATTCTTTCCTCCCCTCTTGCCCTTCCACTGCCTCCTTCCCCATTTTTATCAATGATCCTTCCGATAAGCCTTCTCAAATCCAGCTTTTGATTGACCTCATGAATTTGATGACTGAAGCCGACTATGAAGTCCAACAGCATCCTGGCTTGTATCAGAAACAGTGTGGCCAGCAGGACTAGGGAAGTGATTTTCTCCCTGTACTTGGCACTCACCAAGCACTGTGTTCATTTTGGGCCCCTCACTACAAAAAGGATATTGAGGTGCTGGAGCACATCCAGAGACAGGCAAGAAAACTGATAAATGATCTGTAGAACAAGTCCTGTGAGAAGCAGCTGAAGGAACTGAGGTCTAGAGAAAAGGAGGATGGGGGGAGATGTTATTACTCTCTAAAACTACCTGAAAGGAGGTTGGAGAGGTGGTGGTTGGCCTATTCTCCCAAGTTACAAGTGATAGAACAAGAGGAAATTACCTCAAATTTTGCCAGAGGATGTTTATATTGGATATTAGGAAGAATTTCTTTACTGAAAGCATTATCAAACACCTGCACAGGATGCCCAGGGAAGTGGTGGAGTCACCATTCCTGGAAGTATTTAAAAGATGTGGAGATGTGCCACTTGGGGACATGGTCCAGTGGTAGACCTGGCAGCACTGGGTTAATGGTTGGACTTGATGATCTAAAGGTCTTTGCCAACCAAAATGATTCTTGGCACTCAACCAAAGACTTCTTTTCCTTCTATAGCTGAGCAAGGCCGTGTGTAAGACATGTTTATAGAGCTTAGAGAAGAAGCTGGTCATTCAATAGAAAGGACAACACAACATGAGTGAAGCTGATCCAAGCCTGACTCTGCAAGGGGAACTCCTAGTCTTTTCTAAGATCCACACATATCTCACATTTCTAAAAAAGCCACAGCCCTTCAAGCAAAGTGTTTATGCTTGTGTCTAGTCTCACTAAAGATTCAGGAGTCATTGCAGAGTGAAATGAGAGCAGCCATATCCAAGGAATCAGCATGCAAGTTTAAATTTGCTGCTGCAATTAGCAGGGTGATTGGGTACTATCAAATTTGGGATAGACTTGCCCAAAATGGGCTGAACCCTGTTAATTAGTAGGACAGGAAATGAAGCCTGTTCATCGCTCCTGCAGGACAGATGCTGTGGAAAGGGCAGGAGCAGCTCTCTGATGGTCTCTTAGCTGACCTTCACTTGGGTCCCTTTGGCACTAGTCAGCCTTACACCCTGCACCAGCCAGATGGTCCTCTGCTTCTGTCATCCCACACTGTTCAGTGCTGGCAGAGAGATGCTTTAATCTCCATCAGGCAACTGATATCTTCCCAGTTTTGCTGATCACCTCTCAGACCCATCAGTCTCAAACCTCCAGCAGACCAACCGTGGCACTGCTGGATTCAAAGGCAAAAATTGCAGACATCCAAAAAACCCAGGTTTCATCAGAGCTGTCATCAGAAGAGAGAGCTGGCAAGCTGATCACTGCAGTGATGGACAGAGTGCCTTCATGCTGAAATGCCTTTTTCTGCACAGACCATTGGCTTTTGTGTGATTCCATGTTAAAAGCTCTTATCTGTTTTTCTGCCTAGTGTTGTGTTTCTTTTAGTATTATTACAGTACCTTGTTTACTTTAAAGTTTAAAATGGTCTTTTTAATGCATTAAATGAGCTGGGCAAAATCCCATGATTTGCTGATGAGAAACAAGGGGAAAAAATATCCAGAGCAGTCACTGTGAATTTTCCTCCTTTTCTCTCTTATTTATCATTCAGGTTTACTGAAATACACATGGCAGAGCAGACACTTTTCTCATACCTCCCTGCCTGACAAAACCTGATGGACCAAGAACTTTTAGGGGCCTCTGGTGAAAATAATGCTGGAAGTACTCAGGAAAAAGTTTCAGATAATACTCTAATAGTTATTTAAAATCCCAAAGGCCAAATGGCTTTAGCGAGTGTCAGGTTTTTACCTTCTTTTATTTACCCATGTTGGCTCTGAGAAATGTAATAAAATAAACTTAACAAACTACTTGGGCAAGGTCTATGAAAAATAAGCTCCCATCACTGAGTTTTGAGTGCCTGAAAAATAAATTTAAGACACAGACATATGTTACCCTTTAGAGCAACAACAGTCTACGTATGGACAGTGTTTTGGGTGGAGTTGTTTTCTTCCTAGGGCCAAATGCTGCAAGCCTTAATCTGAGAGTTTTTGGGATTTCTTGTTTTCTGAATCCCTTTGTTTACAGGGTGCCTGGTCCTGGTTAGCAGTGTGTGGCATGGGGGACAGCTTCCAGAAAAGCTTTTGAGCAGATGAGAAAAGGAAACATGGGCACATCAAAGCAGAGCTGACAGACGATGCCAAATTCCTTTGCACCACCTTGGCTTGCTTTTCTCTCTTTGATTTCACACAGCCTCTTTCCACAGAGTGTGGCAGGGACAGAGTGGGCTGAACCAGCACCAGGCTGCAATCAAGCTGAGTTCACCCCTTTCCTTAGAGCTTCTGGGATGATTGCTGCCAAGAGCAGAGGGATTCAAAAGGTCTTTGGGAAGAGACAGAGATGTAAGAGCTTAATGAGGCTTCAAGGCTCTCAACAGCCACACAGTAAGCTCCTCAGCATTATATGCAGGTTTCTGAGTCTATATTTGATGCTACTTCCTTCCCTCCCTAGTCCCTGACTTGCTTAATTAGCTGCCCCCTGCAAGAACAACAGGTAGATTCATTGTGCTTGGGTAAGGCAGGAGTAATTACATTATTCCTTTCCTCTGGCACCTGGACATTCATTCTACTCCTAATTCATACATGAGGGATAAATCACTGAGGGGATGGCCACCCTCCCTCTCTCTGTTGTCTCTCCCTTGCCACAAGAAAGATGAGCAGCTCTACTACTGCTTGCACAGAGACAAAGCTGGGTATCCAGAGCAGCAGCCAGGGTATTTCTCCTGTCTCCCTGAGTCTTCTGAAACAGTAGATTTCTCCAATTTTATTTCTGTTATCTCTGAGGAGAGGAAGGGTGGGCAGCATGAAGCTCCTTCTCATCTTTCTCCTCACCTTACACATTTCTTCCTGGCAGATGCTAGTTTCCCACACATCCCCACTTTTTACCCTGTTAAAGGCTCTGCAAACTGCAAGCATAGCTGCCTGGCTCCAGGAACCTTTCAACTGAAGCATTTGTGCCCAAGAACTACCATGCATGCTAAGTTAAGGTTAAGGTTTTCTCCTTGCAGCCCTCCCTCAAGCAAAACCCTGCTATGGCTGTAGTCTCCTCCATGCAGGGAGATTCGTCCCTATACAGACACCTGGGAGGTTTGGTACAGCCTGATGCAGGCACAGGAACTCCAAAATTGGTGACTTTGGGTTTGCAAAACAGATGCTGGGGTGGCTGCTGTCTGTGTGTGTGGCAGAACTCCAGACTGGCCAGGGTCTCACGGTGAACATCCCCAGACCTTCCCTTACATGAGGACTCAGGATAAGATAAGGCTTTTCAGCTCAGGAAAGCTGTATTTTACTGAACATAAACTAAATGTTTGGCTTCAGAAATAGAGAAAATGCAAAGCCACTCAGCAGAGCAGAAATAAGGAAGATTTATAGCCACATCTCCTCTTTCTCTGCCCACCGCATCCTTCCTTCCAGGCTTGCACTCAGCCAAGTCCCTCTGGCCCCCAGGAAGAGCTTTTTCTTGCATCCTTTAACCCTCTTGCTGCAGAAACTGTGAGACTTGCTGCCATGACCTTCAAGCCTTTAGTTTTTCAGGAATACAGCTCTGTTCTCAGTTGCTGTCTTCATTTGGAAAGCTGAGATATGCAGCAGTCTTATGGGGACACGCACAGCTTTGGGCAATTGTCAGGACCCTGGCCCGACTTCTAGCAAAAAATGCCCATCTCTATCATCTATATACAGGCTTTAGGCCTCAAGACTAAGGTGCTTTGAATTAAAATTCAGTTTTGTGCCAAGAGCAGAGGAGAAACATTCAAAAGGAGGAGCAAACACTTCAGTTTCATGTTGAGGGTTGGTTTCTTGCTCCTTCTGTGGAAAATCTTTGGGTGCAATTCCACCCAAATTCCCCTCTGCTCATGGCAGCAATCATCCCAGAAGCTCTAAGGAAAGGGGTGAACTCAGCTTGATTGCAGCCTGGTGGAAACTGACCACAGCAGTGGATAAAACTGGTTGTAGGACAAATTACTTAGCCAGGAGGAGCACAGCCAATTACAGAGGAAGGAATTTTATTAATAAGGGCATGCTAATTTGGGTATAGCCAGAAATTTAGCGTTTGGATTTTGTATGTCTTTTAAAAGCCTCTCAGAGGGTGGCCTGAATGCAAAATCAGACAGAAATTGCTACACTTCTAGGCAAGGACAGGTCTCTGGCCCCAGGAGATGCTGTCTTCTTTCTCCCCAGCTGTGTCAGCTATGGCAGGTGATGGCTTTTAGACCTTTGCAAATCTTTTCCTCTTATGAATTTGTGATATCACAGACTCATAGATTTTTTAGTTTAATCTGCAGGAGAGAGATTTAACATCCATTGCGTTTTCATTAGAAATCTGCCAGTTCTAATCTTTTGCAGTAATATTTGAGATCCAACCTGTGGCTTTTAAAATGTTTTCATGGGGAAAGGTTGAGGAACATAAAGCTCCAACATGATGGTGCATAAGCACACCTGCAATTCTTACCTTGTCTAAGGAGTGAGGGTTCAGCCTTAGTTATGCAAAAGAGGTGATACACAGCTCTGATCCAAGTTGCCACACATTCCAGGAGATAAAAGACTTGTCCAAGTAAGAGGTAAATAAATAAATCTGCCCCATTCAAAATCATAAAAAAACACCAACTAATTTTGTTTACTCACGTTTGCTAACCAAGTTCACCCCTTGAACTATGAAACAAAGCTCCTATTTAAAATCCTATTCTCTGCTCTACTGCAAAAGAACAATTAGGAAGTAACTCTGTAATAGCATTGGATGTACCAGACTGAGACATATGCTCTTAATCACAGAAAACAAAAATATTGATGGGAGGGTGGAGTGTTGATATAAAGTCCTCCTCAAAATAAAAAAAAACAAACAACTCAACACAATCTTCTTAGACAGTTAGAGAGAGGGTAAAAAAAAAAAAAAAAAAAAAGGATGTGAAAGAAAACCAACAGCAGTTTAGCTAAGGCTTTTGTACAAGGAATGAACCAGAGCCAAGCCAAGCACATTTATGAAAACTGGGCTGTGTGGAATTGAATATATTGCTGAAAAAATTGCAGAAATGTCCACCAGATGTAGGAGAAATTTGATGTTGTACAAGATTCTGAATCTTCACATGCTAAGAGACCAGATGATGTGTTCTTTCTCATAGCTGACTGTGGAATGAAGAAACACTCATATTCCCCTTTTAGATGTCAGGTGATGGCCATATCTATAATAGGAAATAAAATAAGGTGAAGCCACTTCCCTGGGTCTGAGAAAACATCATAGCTCAAGTTCATGCATTTAATTTGTTTTCTCTCGAAAACACTGTTCCAGGTAGCATGTGAGCATGGGATATCTCCCAGTTTGCATCCTTGACCTGTGGTTGGGCAGGGGCTGGGAGAGGCTCTGGGGCTCTGGACCATGCCAGGAGTGAGGAGGTGTTGGTTGAAGTGCCCATCGCTGGCATCTTGGTGTGTGCTGATACCTTTATCAGGATGTGAAACATTTTGCAACAGACTAAACCCCAGATCAATAGCTATCAGGAGGCTACAGATATTCCTCAAAAGACCCTTATTGTGCTGCCTTTACCCAGGAATAAAAAAAAGATCTAACCTAGCACTTTGCCTGGGGCAGCAGTATGGGATTTGGTGTCTGGCCTGTAACTGTAAACAAGGAGAGGATTTTAATCTCAGCCCTGTGCCCTTGCTCCTGTCCAGCTTGGGGAAGGCTGCTTACATGCTTTATTGTGACACTTTCATATTTTATTTAACTGAGAAGTCTATAAAGTCCCTTTAAATAGAAACAAATATTTGAATAATTTATCCAAGAGTAATTTTCATTTCATTGCCAAGCCTGCTGAAGTCGATATTGCTGCTGCTGGGAGCCAGCAAAAGTGCCTGTGCTGCAGGGCACCAGGAAGGAAAGCAAAAACACAGACACACATGTGCCCACATCGAGCCTGCTCCTGAGCTGCTTCCAGAGCCTGAGGTCTCCACAAACCTTGGAAACAAATCATTCTCATTCACAGCTCACTCAAGGTGCAGACCTGTGGGTTGCTGGGTCACTGGGTGCCCTGGTTTCACCCCAACCTACCAGATGGGATCCATGCTTCTGACAGGATTTGCTATACAGCTCCTTCCCCGTCTCTGCCAGCCAGTGCTGCAGGAATGGAGGTGCTGCGTGGCTTGTTGGGGTGACCCTGGTGTCTGGGCTGCTGGCTCCATCTCTCAGGACTGCAGGGCACACCAAAGAGCAGGCAGACAGGGAGAGCAAGGTTTCCTCTGGATAGGCTCTCATCACACTGCTGCACTGACCTTGGCATCCACCTGGGAAAGAAATCAGGAATGAAGCAGCATGGCTGGAGATGGGGATCTGCTCTTTTCAAGGGTGTTCAAACCTTGGACTGGGTTAAAACAGCCACACAGAGGTGTGCAGTGTGGGTAGCAAAAGATCATGGGGAAGGCTGCAGTTACCAGTCTTACAGTTGCATTGTGGCAACCAATTTGCCAGTGGTTTCAAAGTGCTGTGATAACACAAAATGATAACACAATTAACCACGGCAGTCACATTTGCCAGTTCTGGGCCCTCAGTCCTGTTCTTTTTCCTTGAACAAATTAAGCTTTAGTGTCATGTTAATTCTTCACAGCTTGTTGGGATTATAATGTACTCATTCTGTGCTATAAGGCAAAAAAAAAAAAAAAAAAAAAAAAAAAAGAGGAATTTTTATTGCCATGTCATGGTTTGTGCTGAAACCTGATGCTGTTATCTAAGAGCAGCTTTTCTAGGTGTTTTTCACAATCACATGAAAAATGTAAATACTCTTTTATCATTGGTTCCAGATGCAAAATCTGTCTGTGCTGATTGAACCTGTAGCTGTCATTTTAATTGTCATTCTTAAGAAACAGAGAAGATATTTTACTTCAGGATAGAATATACAATTTTCACTGTCTCATAAGTTATCTTGCTAAAGGCCAAAGATTCACAGATTTGGTAAAGTCTCGAAGAACTGTGTATAATCCAGAATGCTCCAAGGAATATGTGCATAGCATTACTTCTGTCCCATTTGTGATCTTGAATAGACAGATATTTTTTTTGTATTTCTTCTGACTGAGAAGTCAATGAAAGGGTAAATTTTCCTGCTAATTAGACACCTGGAGATTTCCTCAGCTCTTCAAGAACTACCACCTTATTTTTTTTTTACAGCTTTCTTCTTCAATCAGAGAGAAAGCCTTTGTGCCACTTTTGTTTTTTCTCTAGTGAAGTGATTATTGAAAAATCTAACGATCTTGCTCCTTTGCTTGTTGAAAAGTCTTTTAGAAGGTAATGATAAACAGGCTTGTAAATTAAATAGATGATCAGATATCTGCATTCTAGGAGGTGAGTGGTAAATTGTTTTCCCAAATGGTTCCATGACTGTGAGAAGAAAAATATTTGTCTATGACGCAGCTTAAAAAGACAGTGTTCTGCCAGTGTCATGTACCAAAAAAACCTCCATGCTCTTTTTCAAATGCTCTTGATAAGATTTTGGGGATGAGAGAAGGGATGGGGAGAGGTAAACCTGGACTCTGATGATAACACTGTACAAGTTGCTATTACAGCAGTGAACAAAGGGGCTCAGGGCACCATCAGGGTGAGCTGTGCTTGTGGCATCACGGTGCTTGTTCTGCAAGCACATGCAGCAGAGATGAATGAATGGATGTCATCTTTTGAAAGGTGCTTAGGCCTTGAGATACCTCATGCTGCTTAAATTTTATGTGATTTACAGCCTCCTCTGGTTTCAGGAACATATTGAGAAAGCTACTTTGGAAGTAGCTAAATTCCTTTAGCTGGTTCTCAAGGGCCTGTATCCTCCAGGCTGGTGGAGGAGTCATGGCTCTGTTTAACACTTCTGGTGTCCCTGCTTATGCTTTTCATAAACCAACGCTTGCAAATGAAGTTGCAGCCATCTGAAATATTACCAATTCCACCCACTTCTTTCCCATGCCTGCTGACTGTGCAGGTCCTCAGGCTGGGATGGTAGGTTGGGATATGCAGCCACATCTCAGTTACCTCTGTTTGAGGCTTCATGGGCAGAGCTATGTCCATCACCCCTGTCAGAAACTCAGAGCAATGAACTGATGTTGAAACTGAGGATCTGCCTCTGCTAAAGCTCCTCTGTGAGAGCACTATGTCACTTTGTCATTGCAGGGCTCAGCACAGCAATGCTCAAACACCATTGCAGCTCTGGGCTGTAAGGGGCACACCTCAGCTTATGCAGAAGGTTGGTGGCAGCCCTGCAGAGGCTCTCCAACACATCTCCCAACTCCCAGTGCTTCCTCTGCTTCACCCACAGACTCCCTTTGACTTTGCTTGGCTTGTTCTCAAAAGCATGGTTGTTTTTATTGGGTGAAATAAATTGTATTATACATGTCCCTACCAGTACTTTTGAAACATCAGAACTCCTATTCATAAACATGTGATTTCCCTTTTAGTCTTCTATTTGTATTTCTTTCTTCTTGGTTTGTCCTTCAGACAGAAGTATAGGAAACTAGGAGAGAAGCCAGGTGGATCAAACTCTTCCCTTCTCCTGGCTTTAAAAGGCTGTAGGTGAAAATCATATGCAGCCTGGAGGGAACCACAGGACAGCAGTCTGCAACATATACTCTGCCATGAGCCACATCTTCTGGGAAACCCCCCCTGCCACCACCATAAATGTCTTCCAGCAGACATCAGCATCCTTCTTCACACCATCTGAGCTTCATTGCTCTGGTTTCCTGCTCCTGTGGAGTTTAGCTGAAGTGCAGCAGCCTGCCAGGCTGGGTCATTTGGTTCTTCTAGTCTGTGTTCACTGCACAGATACACATAGCTCTGCCATTCCTTTCTTTCCTCCCAGGTTTTTTATAACAAAGACCAAAATTAGTGATAATATCCAACTTTTTATATGCTCTGCCTTGCACAGAGCGACTCAGTCTGTGGCTGCCTGGTGGTGGCAGCCAGATAAACAAAACCCAGAGCAGTCCTTTAGTGGCTTTCCTCTTCACTGCAAACTCCTCTCCTGGACCCAGGCACAGTCAAACCTCGCTCACATTTAGTGTGACATTAAGCATGACATGTCCTTCTTCTACAGCACCTTAATTTTCTCAGTTCCTCCTGTCTGGCAAGGGCCAAAAGGAGACCCAAACTGGCACTTAGCAGCTTCTCAGGCTCCAGCATTTATTGATATTAATCTCTTTCATCAAGGGATGCAGCTGAAAGGTTGCTGTTTCACTAAGGTGAAGCTACTCATCCAGAGCTGACACAGCCACAAAACACAGCACAGCACTCCCTGGATGTCAGATGTGGCAGCAGGCCATTCTGGTTTCTATTTTCTATTTCCCATCCAGACTTGATGAGAATAATTTTTTTGAATACTGAATTCAGGATGGCTCAGGAGGCAAACCAAAAGGAGAAGAAGCAGACAGTCTGTAATTTGGTTCTTGGTTCTTGGTCAGTCTTTTATCTCAAAAGCTGTTTGGTCCCAGAGATGACTGATGATTGTTACCTAGAATACCTTATTCTAGCAGAAAGATTTTTTTCCTGTGTCACATATGAAACAAGTGCAATGGTGATAGGCTTCATGACACTGATCACATTCTGGTTCCTTCCATTAGAGCAATCCTTCACCCTCCAGGAGAAACCATGTGAACACTTTTCACAGGTTTGTGCACCACTTCTGAATTAAGGACAAATATTGTGTCTAAGTATGACCTAAAAGGAAGAAAAGAAAGCCTCAGATGTTCAATAGGGATGTTAACAACATCCTTTTGAGCATCAGGAACTGGGAGCTGAGTGACTCAAAATCAATGCGATACCATTACTGTCAGTGGAGCTCCTTCAGCTGATGTGACCCTCTCTTTGCATTTTACAGAGCTACAGAAACCCTGTGGAAAGAGACAAACCAGCCTTAAAGACTGCCACCACAGCCCTTCACTCACACTCAGCTTTCACTGTGTGTAATAAAGAATGAACAAAATTACAGCTCATGGTAACAGTATGTATTGATGGGAATAGTTTTTATTTTGGTCAATATTTCAATGAGGCTCCTACCCGCTGGCAGGAATGTAGATCAGGGAAGGGTTGGGCTGATGCAGCAAAAGAAAGGAGCATTGCCAGCCACTGATTGATGCTCTATCAGGCTTTAATACTAGTTTTGCTTGCAAGAATCAAATGTTAGATCTCTCTCTCTCAGGTTTTATTTCACTAGTACCTATGGGAACCAGCTGGGCTCGCTGCCTAGAGAAAAGACGAAGCAAGCTAGTCAGGAAGTTTATGGTGATTTAAGGTAGATGCTCATTACCGATCCACATTTGTGTGGATAATAAAATAAATATGGAAAATGGGAGCAGTTGCTAGTGTATTTCTCTATTGCCTCTCCAGAAAAAAAAAAAAATAGCTGCTGTGTGTCAGTTAATGTTGAGAATTTTCCCACTGCGGCAGACCTATTTTACTGCAAAGAAGAAAGCAATACCCTGGAGAGGTAAAGATGTACAGTGTTGTGATGGTAGAAATTCTGAACTGAGGATGTTTCTGTTAGTGAATTGATTGGGAAAGAAAAAAAAGTAACTTCTCTGAAACATAAGAAAGAAATACTCTCTCATGGGGCAGATGATGTGATACAAAAATTTGGAGCAAGGGCCCATGGGCGTGCTCCAGCAGTGGAAGACCTGCAAGACTTTAAGACTTAAAATCCAGCCTGGAGGGACAGAGATGGTGTGATTTGCTCACGAGATACAGCCTACAGCATTGCTGCTGGCCTGGGGCAAGAGATGAGCAGCCTCTCATTATCTGTTCTCTCTGCTGGAATTCAGTCAATTATGGGCAAATTCTGAGAAAAAGTTATTTGCTGGACTTTATTGTCAGTCTTTTGAAATGTGCTGTCTGCTTTCAGTGAATGAAAGTACCATGATTTGACACCTGAAGTTTTATTTCCTGCCTTTAAAGCGGAATGGGTCATTTTTCAGCAGATTGTATCTTCTTCAAAAGCCTATTGTACTGCAGAATTAAATGCTCTGCCTCAGGAAACAGCATTAGAGACTCCAAACTTCTTAAGTGACTTCATAAAATTCCGAGGTTAGGAACAGAGACACCTGTCAGTTTTTATCCAGGCCTGAGGAAAAAGCTTGTTGCTTTTACAGAATAAGAAGAGAAGCTTTGGAGTCAGGCAGACTGCAGGTAGAAAAGACTTCCTATCTTACAGACTGCTTTAATTTATGGTGAACCCAGGAGACATATGACCCAGAGGGAGCAGAGCCACTGCTCTGGGATGGAGATTTCAGCAGAGACACTTCTGGGTCTAACCTGGAGCTCCTTTCTCTTTGGGGACAGAGGCAGCTGCCACTGAGTGTGGGCCATGTCAGGTCCAGATGACCTAAAGAGCACCATGAGCTTCTTTGAGGTCACATTGTCATTTGTTCCTGACTTCTTTTATGGGGCTATAGGACAACCTGTATGCTTTCAGAAGACTTGAATAGCCAACTTTGGTTTAATTCCATATCTCCTTCCATCTGCAGTTACACTTCTTGATATGTTCTTTTATTTTCAATGACAAATAAATGATAAATCTTGTCCTTCATTTATTTCCCTACCTGCCTTCTCTCTCATTTTTTTGTTTGGTTTTTTTTTGTTGTTGTTGTTGTTTGGTTTGTTTTGGTTTTTTTTTATTTCCTCTCTCTCTGCCAGCATCACTGTATTCTCTTTATTTTTCAAGCTTTTTTCCTAGTTTTGGGGTTTCTCACTGGAAGTCACTGATCACGAGAAGAGGTTTTTCTCCAAGTGTGGGATTTTGTTACAGGACCAGGGAGGACTCTAAGTGTGTGGAGAGATAAATGATAATGAAAAATAGCTGCAGTATTCTAGTTTGTTTCACACAGCTCCTAAAATAGAAAGAAAGGACTCTTTGTGAGCTGCAGCTCAGATATTTGTCTGATGCCATGTTACAAAGACATCTGACTCATGAGCCTAGCAGGATTTAGCTGCAGCATTTAGAGATGCCACCATGCTGAACTGTCTGCCCTCCCCTTTGGCCAGTGGTTATTGTCCTCAGACCAGAAATAGAACAAAACAGCTGTCCTCATATTAACCTCTTCATCCTTGTCACCATTCACAGTATCAGCTCAGGACACTGGTGATAACAGGTTTGCTTTTAAAAATACTCTCTGAATTGAGGCAAAGACCTGATTTTTTTTTTTCTTTTGCGAAGCCACTAAGGTGGAAGGGCACTTGGGAAGCTACCACTTTGACTCCAGTCTGCTTAGAGCTACCCCAACACAGAAAAAGTGTGACTTACCAGGACCTTGCTGGGCTTTTTTTTCTGTCTCTTTAGTGAGCAGACCTGAATACCAAGGGGTAAAGTTCCCTGTGAAACACAGGTGTAGGCTTCCAGCAGCCACCTGCAGAGAGCTGTGCCGAGTGCAGGGTACAGAATAGAAATGCATTTTAAATATGAATTGGACCACGAGACAAGGATTGAATATTTCATTTCATCCCCCCACATCCATCATTGTAGGAGCAAGAATGAAATTACAAGATGAAGCTGACAGTGTCTGGAGGAGTTGGCAGAATCCACGTCCCTAGTCCTGGCTAGGGGCAGATGAGGGATGCGTGGATCCATTTTCACTCCTGTGAATCCAACACCTTCCTCCAGCACTGAATTCTCTCTGCACTTAGTCTGACATAGTTAATTAAAACAGAGACATTAATTTGGGTCATAGAGAACAAGTTAAACCAATCCAAAAATGCAACTTAAGCTGCGTAAGAAATAAGACTTCAATCTGAATACAAGTGTGCCAGGCAAATGTTTTCTAATTTGTTGAGTGGACAGCCCAAAACTTGATTCCCTCCATCCACCCTAAGACCCCTGTCCATGCTGTGCACAAGCCTGAGTCACTCTGGCAAACCTTCAGGGGTTCACAGGACTCTCGGGGTTCACCTCAGGTGCAGGACAGCAACAAACTGGTGCCACCCAGCTTTGGGCAACACGGTGCCATGGAGCAGAGGAGGGATGAGGAGCTGTTTCATTGCCTGGGTCAGTTGTCCCCTGTGTCTGTGGGAGCACAGGGGACATGGTAGCTGGTGACACAGTGCCTTGTGCAGAACGGAGGGGATGAGGGTACCCGCCTGCATTTCAGCTGTCTGCTGATGAGCCATCTGGTGCTAATGACTTCCTCAGACCACTGCTGTGCCTGGGGTCTGAATTTCCAACCCAGAGGTGAAAGGCTCCTTCACTTAGTAGGCAATTAATTGTCCAAACCACCAGTGCGGTTCTTAAGTGACAATTAATGAGAAGCCAGAGCTGGAGCTTATAATGGGGAGGAGCCTTACAAAAGAAGATTAATAAACAGTGGAGAAAAGGGCTTGGGAGGGCATGAGATGTGGCAGTTCATATACCTGGGCTGTTGCCATAGGCTCTGGCAGACAGCAGGCCCAGGGCAGAAAGTCCCACAGGGCTTCTGCTTTATCCCAACCTTTTTTTGTTTGCTTGTTTGTTTTTTGTGGGGTTTTTTGTGGGGTTTTTTTTGTGTTTTGTTTTTGGTTTTTTCTTTTCTGAACATAATTTTTCAACAAATGGGGACTCTTCGCTATTTCAGTTCTGCATTTCTATCCAAAGGCATTACACAGCCCAGATTGCCTCTGCTGTGTGAAGTCCACCAAGGTAATACAGCAAGGAATTTCACTGTGACATGCTTCAGCACAAGACTTGGATGTTCAGCATCAGGTTAGGTGGTACATTATTTATGGGAGAAAAGATTCCAATGAGGTTTCTCAGGTTACTTCCCTATACATTATATTTATTTGCTATTCATCAGACCCTTTGCTCTCTGTGCATAAGTAGGCTCTTTATTTATGGCATACATAGCAGACATGGGCTCCAAACAGCAGGAGGAATGGGCTGAAACACAGGTTATCAGTGACTTGCTCAGAGACACTCAACAGATGTTTTATGCAGCCCTGTTCTTTGTCATCCAGGGAAATATGCTCAAGCAAACAGCTGGTACCTCCTCATGAGAGATGCTAGAGAGGCATGTGCCCACACACAGAGTGCTGTGACACTCCATGCAACCACAGAGGTTTTAGAGGTGGGGTAGAGGTGTGTTCAAACCCTGTACATTAATGAGCCTTTCAGATCATTGGGACTGCAGCCATCATTTTCATTTGATCGTTTTATTATGTATCTCTTCAAGCACCAGGAGAAAGCTGTTAGAACTTCCATACTTTCTGGTATGAAGAGCCATTTCATGAAGGAGCTGGCTAACCTGCTCAGCCTCCTGCAATTTGGACATCTGTTGTGTTATGGCTGTCAGGTTGCAACTCTTTTGTTTCTAGACTGGAATGGTCCAATGTGGTCTCCATTGACACAGCCTTCCAGGGAGCCCTGCATGCTCTCAGAAGTGTGGTTGATGGTCATGGGCATCTCCTGATAGCTGAAGGCTTTACCCAGAGCTTGCTGACCCCAGGGGAAAGGTCTCTGTTGATTAGAGAGCTATCCCCACAGACTTTCTTGTCTAGCTTCACAGATGATCATTTTTAACTAGGGGCAGGAGCTCATACTAAAGATCTTTCGTAGTGGGAGATGTGCCTGACACAGGCAGCCTGGGAGGCATCTGCAGAAAACAGTTATTCAGCATACAATCCGTATAGATTTTTCAGCAGCTTTTCTCAGCATCAGCCAAGGCTCGTGCATCACTGACTGCTAAAGTGCTTTGTAAAATGTAACAGCAATGGAAAAGAAATAGTTTGTCCTTCAGGTTTTCTCAGAGTGTCAGAGCCATTGTTTTTAGACCAACAAAGCTGTTATGTACTATAACTTTGTTGTAGAGTGCAGAAGTTCCAGATCTCCACTGATGTGCTTACATGGCTGCTACAGACAGGGCACAGCCATCTGTACCATTAGTGCAAATGCTTTCCCATTCTTTGCATAAATTAGGAGAAACATATTATTTCATGAAGTGCTGAGTATACAAGTTTTGGCAGAGGAACAAAGTTTAAAAAATGTGTTTATTTTTTAACACCTATAAAATGAAAAGTAAGAGTTGGGACAGAACTCCAACCCTGAAATTAATTTTCAGGTTGCAGGGGGAAAATACACCATATTTTTACCAGCAATGAAGAGAATCCCCGGAGTTAATTACAACAGCACTTTTCCATAGCTGGAATGAAGCTGCATGTGTCAGCACTTCTGCTCCATTCAGAGCTCCACAAATGGTGCCATTCTAGGTGCCAAGGCATACACAGATGCAAGATTTAAGGGGAAATCATTCTTAAAATTGTAATTTTGGGATGAAATACAACCCAAAATGTTGACCACTTTAGATCTGTTTTCTCCTTGTTTGCATTCAAAAACATCTGCACTAGAAAGCATGTAGGCTAGCAAATTGAGGAGAAAAAAATGCCATTAGCACATGACAGAAGTTGTTATATTTGTTTATTAGTAGATGTCTCGTGAATGTGATAAGACAAGAATAACACTGCACATCTTTGGCCTTTGTCCAGCAAAACCCTGAAGGATATGCTTTGCTTCAAGTGTCTTAAGTATTTTTCACTTTAAGTGAATAAATCTACTTGTGGTTGGCACAGATGGAAAAAAGAAAGAACATAGAAAACAGTGTAACAGGGCTGGAGAAATCTCATGAGAGCCTGCATCTGGATTAGAGTTCCCAGTACGCATATATATGAATAAGTTTTGTCTGTAATGACCACATACATAACTAATATATTCTTTGAACTGATTGGACCATTTTGTCTTTAAATTTAAAAGCTTTTTCAACATGTAAAATAGGTGCAGCAGAACTGGACAATGTATGGTTTGTTTCTACCCATTTGCTTAAACAAGAAAAAAAGAAAATTTCTGCCTAAGGATTTTAGAAACTTCATTCATTCTTTTACAGTGCTTTGATGTCATCAGTTAGGACATATGACTAAATACAGATAATTCTTTATGGTCTGCATAATATGCACCTTTCCTAACTGTCTGACTCCTCACCCTCTGTGCACTGCACTCATCAGGGCAAGTGAAGTGTAACAGGTTGGAGCCAGCTCTGTTAGTTGCTGATGGATCAACACTCTGTTGCTTTCTTGTAAAAGTGTACCTGGAAAAATGCCAATCAGAGGCAATGTACACCTCAGTTCATCCATCCCCCTGCTAGAGATTTTCTGTTCAAGGTCCATGCTGGTAGGATGCACTTTATTGCAAGTCCTGATTCTCACATACACATCCCAACCACGTGGCTCTCTTTTGTCTTGAAGCAGATACTGCTCTTTGCCTGATGACTAAAGATGGATAAAGGAGGGAGGAAGAAGAGGTGCACCTACCACACACAGCCCTCAGATCTTAAAGTCTCCCATATATTTTACAACCACCCCTTCCCTGTGCCCTGCCACTAGCTCCCAGAGTTAAACCCCATTACTGGTCTTGTGAACATCTTTGGGGATGTTAAGTCACTGAGCTAGAAGGAAGTTTTCAGACCAGCAAAGATGTATGCTTACATTGATTTTCAGATTAAGGGCTTTCTACCCACACATGTGCTCAATCATGTGAACCACCAGAGACTGTCAGAAACATACGTGGGAAGGGAGCAACCCACACTAGACAGGACAAAACCAAAATGTACAAGAAAGCCAAAGAATAGGCTCAGGGTGCTACGTGCTTCTGTGGGGCCTTGCCCAGTTGCTGACAGGTTGGCCAGGTGGAAAGCTGAGGCCAGTGCAGGACCACTCATCCCCACAGGTGGTGACCATCTGAGTGCTTCACCTGGAGCAGTTCACCATTCTTAGTTATCAGTTGGGTATGTTAGATAGTAAGTACCCGACTCTGTGATCATGGTAAAAGTTTCCCCACAGAGGGAAAATAAGAACAGTGTTTGAGAACCACCACCCCCCATAGCCAAGAGGCTCTCTTGGTCCAGTCATTGTGATTGATGTGTTTACATGCAGACACCTGGGTTTGGAAATACCTGGCATATTTTTGCAGCTCCACAGCTATACTCTCAATTTGTTTGCACCTGCTAGGTTTCTTCCCCAACTCTGCTGGACACGATCTGCAGCACAATGAGGAACATGCAGGTGGCACTGAGCCATGCCAACCCCTGCCTCCTGCGGTGATCATAAAATGCAGAGGAAATGTCACCGTAACTGGCTTATCCCAGAGCACATGTTGGAGGCTGGGTAGCTGGTCCAGTTTCCACCCATTTGTGCTGCTAATAGGGCACAGAGAACAAACAAAGCTGCCCAAATGAAGATGTCAAAGATTCCCCATGACACAGGAGCTTTCTTAGGTGACAAGCTGGCACAGCCACCTTTTTGCCAGCTTTTCAGTATAATGAGCAAGCCAGGAAGAGGATAAGGCAGGCTGTGTAGCACGCTGGCACATCTTTGGCAGAGGCAGCAGTTGGAGGCAGGAAAATGAACATACTGCCCCATTAGAGGCACTTGACTTGCTGGCTCATGTCCCTCTGGAGTCCTTTGTGTGCACAGCATAGCACAGACATTCAGAACAGCACCCAGCCTTGCTCTAAATCACCTTCTGACAGGACAGTGCCTTTCCCCAGCCTGAGAGGGGATGAAAGCAAAATGGTGCGAATGCCTCTGTCAACAAACCCTTTAATCCATCCCCCTTAGTCCAGGTTTTGCAGAACTCCCTGATCTGGGACTGAGAGCAAGAAGGAGCCTAATGCTGTGTCTCTTTGCCCTGCACTCTGCTGAGCTGAGAGAGACCCCAAAGCAAAGCTGGAAACCAAACCCAAACCCTGTCCTCGTAATTCAGATAGCCCTGTCCTCGTAATGCAAGCATCCTCCCCAGCTCAGGTGTGCCAAAGCCTTCTTTCCTCCCTGATTTCCAGGATCTGTTTTACTCAGGATTACTGCCTTCTCTCCTCCCTTCGCTGAACAATTGCCAAGAGCATTTTCTATGCAGCTTGGTCCTTAAGGCTTTGCCCTAAGCAAGCAGCCAGGACTCCAGCTGCCTGACTCCACTGCAGCTGGATGCTGACAGAGAGCTTCAGATTCCCAGTTCTGAGATAAGCCAAGATAGCAATGCTGAAAATATACTCAAACTGAGGCTTGTATCTGGGTCACATAGCTGCCAAAACACCCCCATTCTGTTGAAACAGCTATTGAATTTGCTTCTAGAAGGAAAAAGGGAGTAACATGCCAAGTGACACTAATTGTTAGGCAGCACTGAGCAAGTATAATGCACTTCTGCAAATTATCTGGGAACATTTTTTTCCCCTGTTTTGTAATGCATTTTGAGGGAGGAATGGGGAAGTTGGTCAAGGTGAATCCATGAAAATCTGTGAAAATGCATAGCTCTTCCAGGGGAAGACTTTTAGTAACAAAACATTACCTGTGGGTTAGATTTTTGTGAGGAAAATATTAATGAGGTCTTACATAGCTGAGGAGGACAAAATCACTCTAAACCACCAAAACCATCATCAACTGACATGTTGATGCTGTCAGCTCATTACAGGCAAAAGCCTTGCTTTCCTTTGCATCCTTTCAAGACTGACTGGGGAGATGGAGATGACACTGGCAGAAGGAGAGATTGTCCATTGGAAATGGTGTTAAGCCACAGAGAATTCAACAGTACTATTTCTTTCCTTTCTTTAATCCATACACACAAACATTTTTCATCATCATAAGTTTGAAAAAGAGACACATAACCACCAACAAAGCCCAGATTTACTCTGGATTAGGTTAATGTTGTGGATTTGTGAAAGATGATATAAAATGCTGCTGAGGTTACTACTGCCAATACCCAGCATGAAAGTCCCATTGGATGGATTACTTATTCTAACAATTTCAGACTAGTAAATTGAAGGGGCAGTAGCTTTTGTCTCTTTCTCTTTTATTATGTCTTGAAAGAAATTATTTCGTATGTGCATCTGTTCCTCTTCCCCAAATTAAAGAGTACAGCATTCAGAGTGGACACATTCAGATGAATATTCAAGGAAACAAGAGATGTTCCACTTAAATAAAGGTGGCAGTACTTGGTGATTAATTTGTTGCCTTTGTTTCTCTAGTTGGAAAAGAAAGAGGAGAAAACAGCAGCAGAGTAATTATATTTAACTGCATCAAGAAACTTTTGCAGTCCTGAACTCCTGAGTGCTTTCTCATAGCTTGGAGATCACGAGCTGGGAGATGCTTCCTCAATACAGACCAGAAATAGCTGAAGGCAAGAATACATGAAGGAGCAGCTGAAGATTGGTGTCCTCAGCTTGCTTGTGCTCATTTTTGCTTCTTGGTCATTGGGGTGCCTTTGGGATGTGGTGTATGGAAAGAGGCTGTTGGGCATCCCTGTGTCCCACCATGCATTCATCCCAGTTCTTGGGTAATACAGATGTGCTGCAGATGTGTGTTGTTGCACCAGGGTCTGGGGTTTCTTTCTGCCATTAGCTCTCTTTTTCCAGGCAAAAGAACTTTTGAAAAAGCTTTTACAATATTGTGAAACCTGTGACTTAACACACCCATCTGCTCTTCTAAGTCTAGTAGAGTCAGTGAGTCTGACTTTGGCAAGACTACAGTTTCGTTTTGGGGAGGCTTCAATGGACATTTCACCTCATCCATTTTGCATTTTCATTAGATGAGACTTGCTTAAAGATAAGAATGTGCACAAGTCTCCATGGAAACTCCAAGGTTTCATGACCCTTAACAAAGGAAACGAAAAAGTACTTTCAGATTAAGTATTAGAAAACATCTGATGTGAAATCATTTGGGACTTGTAGTGTTCAGAGATCATGGCTGGTTCTGGTACCAGGAACTGGAGGCTGCTTCTTAGGGAGCAGTGGCAACAGAGCAACTTTATTGCTCAACAAGTATTGACACTTTTCAGTGCAGCCATTAGCTACCTCAAATCCAGCTGCTCTCATGCTGTAAAGTGCTTATTAATTTTCGGTGCTTTAACCAAGGAGGAAATGTGGACTGGTATATGTTTTACCATTTATTTACACTCTTCTAAGTGGAAGGGGAAAAAAAAGGAAATAAAGGAAACAGCAGCTACTTAGCATCAAAACTTTTACAGTCAGATCATAGACTCAGAATAATTTGGGTTGGAAGGGACCTCTACAGGTCATCTAGTCCAATCCCCTTGTAATAAGCAGGGATATCCTCAAGCAGATCAGTTTGCTCAGAGCCTTGCAGATGTAATTAGAAGAAGGTCAAGCATACCTTCTTCAGCTGACCCCTATTAAGAATATTTGAAATATTCTTTATCTGGATCCAGAAGACTTTGAAAGAGAACACTGGACACAACTAATGAACCAGCACATGTAAATTTTAGCCCTTGTAAAATTCACTGTAATAATTTCCCATTTCTAAGGATTATGGTGTCTTTGCTTTATGATTTGGGTTTGGAGAAGTACAGAACACTGAATGCTGCTGTCAGAAATGGATGACACTTGACAAGAGTATAAAATAATTTTATTCCTGAGCAAGTCTGACAAATGAGTTGGTCTGAACAATTTAACAAGGCCATGGGAGATTGGAATCACTAGAAAATTATTTCATGGTCAGTGGGCTTTAGAAGGAAATCTGGGTTGGGTTTTTTTTGTTTAAGCTGTGGGTCATTAGGGATGTATGACAAAATATGTTCCCAAGACTTTGAAGATTTGAGTAGGCTTAAGAAATGTTAGCAGCTGCTAATATCACAGACAAGGAAGAAGAACCTTTTACATGCAAACTAGAGAAGAATGTGACCAAAAGATGCATTTTAAGGGTATCAGGTTAATTTCTGCATTGTTTCCAGACCTAACTGAGAGTTAAAATTGCAGTATATTTACAGAGATATTTGTTGCTTTGTAAAAATGTTTTCTAAAAGGTTTTTTCAAGCATGCTTTCAGTATGACTAACAGAAACACTTTTTAAAAGCAATATCCACTTGGGAGCAACATTTCTAAAGAACATTTTCCCTTTCTTTGCCCTGTGCTATTCATCCATCAATAGCTGCAACTATGAGGAGCAATAAAGCCTCAAGGGACCATATGCTCCTACAAACAGGCATTTTCTGTATGTAAATTCAGGAGGTCGTCACATAAGAGGTCTCAGATGTGCTGCTTATTGCCTCTCATCACATGGTTCCTCTGGAGCTGGTTCCCAATCCTGTGTCTGTACATCAGTCCATAGAAGCCTGCTCCCATTCAAGCAGGCAAATATTAATTTTTGTTTTATTTCACTTTGTCTCTTTACATGTCTCATCCTTCTTTACTTTGCTTTTTCTAACTGTTCCTCCAATGAACTAATAATTTTTCTGTTGCTACAGCAAATACTTCTTCAAGTATGTTCAAAGCTGAGTATCCTGGAATATTTTGCCAAATCAGAAATTCTTTTCATAACAAGATCCCAAAGTTTGTGTACAGAGAGGGGGCTTGGATAGGGAACACTCTTAGCTACTGCTTTGGCAAACTGTAAAAAATATTTTTCTTTGGGGCAAAATACTCCTTTGCTAGTATAGTTACTACTTTCCTCACAAGTAAGTGAGTTGCCATGACAAAAGTCAGCATGTAAGTAGCATTGCAGTGACAGTTTAGTTATCAGTCTTTCCAAGTTATTAGAATGCTTAGGATGGCAGTCTTGTTCAGACAAAGAGTGCAGAACATCAAAAAAATTCCTATGAAGGTCTCCATATCACAGAAAGCTCAAAAAAAATGGTGGAGAGAATGATGATCCTTATAGAGATTTAATTTAAGGGAGGTGAATCTTTCCCTTACCAAGGGTTGAAAAGGACTGTGAAATATGTTAGTGTAATCCAATAAAAAAAACAAAACAAAACAAAACAAAAAACCAATAAAAACAAAGCAAAGCAAAACAAAACAAAAAAAAACCCCACACAGATAAAAACCCAACGAAAAAATAATGAAACAAACAAGAAACCCAACAATTCCCCCGACACACACACGAAAAAACCCAACATATAACAAACCAAAAACCAAAAAACCTCATGCAAGCATGAGTGGAGGAGAGCACAGTCTCTGGATAGCTCAGATTGTGCCTGAGCAGTCATATTCAGCCACACTTATGGGGGCAGCTGGATGGAGAAAGAGGAATGTGAAGGACTCCTTCCTTAGGGCTGTTCTGAAGGATGCTCTTTAAGTGCAGTTGACATGTAGTGAAGGCCACATTTGGTCTCCATGCCACTGATCACCTTCTATCAAGTATTAACGTCCTGAAAGCAGCCAAGATGGGATTGTTTTGTCATGAGAGACATCTGGGGAGTTCGTTCCAAATGTCCTGTGAACATTTGATAAAAGCACAATGAGCAGAAAAACTCCTTTTTAAGATCATTTATTAATATTACTATTGAACAAGGAGTCCATGTATCTAGGAGATGTAGGATAGATCTGAATATTAGCCCACAATTTCACAGGTGGAATCCATTTTTACCTGTTTTTTTTTTTTCTTTTTTTTTTCTGTATCAGTGGGCACTCTTCTGCACATTCTATTTTTCCAAAAGCTCCTCTTTTCCCTCTTTTGATCCCAATGACCTCTTCTGTTTCTTCACGAAGAACTCTACCTTTCCATTTATCCTGGGCTTTCATTTTTCCCTCATTTTCCAGCATCAAGTACTTTTGCCTTAAGTTATACCTGAGAGCTTTGATTTCTTTACCTATCTTCACAGCAAGTACAAAACGTTCCACTTTTAGAGAGGGGAAATGGAGCCTACAGAGATTAAATCATTAGCCCCAGCACATCTCTCACAGAGCAGAACACTGAGATCAGGACTTCTAAATCCAAAAGTAGACCTTCACGAACTGAAAAAATCACACCAGACAATTAAGGTCCTGTGAGGTCCCACATGGTCCTGATATGGCACATGGCCCTGTCAGATGTTCAGCAAGAACCTGGCAGATGAAAATATATATAACAGGACTTCTAAAGATGTGTCACCTGAGCTGGCATTCCCCTACAGTGCAGGGCTAGGAAACCCTGTGTACTGGTTATTTTTGGGTTTTTGTCATACATTATAATCTAGGTTGCTCTACAAGGTAAGTTTCTCCAGTGAGTTCAGAGGGTTTCAAAAAGGGACAAGGAAAGCTTGTATCTAACCCAAGGAGGCCAGGGAAAAAGAACAAAGTAATATTATTTTATTTCTCTTGGCAAAAATGGGCAAGCTGCACATTCAGGCTCTCCAAGTGGAAAGACAATAACAAGAATTATAAAAGGAATTATCAGCAGCAGCACACACAAAGGAGCTCCCAAATCATCCTCTACGTGGCCTGACTCAAGATCAAACACGTTGATATTCAAACACAGGAGAGACTCTCGTTTACATTCAGCAGGGATGACACTCAGCAGCCCTTTTGCTGATGCTCTCAAAGGAGCATTAGTTGAGATAAAAGAGTTATACCTTGGGACTTACATAGCAGCTATTATTGTAAATAGAGAGAAGTTGGTGCAGATAACAAAGGGCTAGTGAGACATGATGGACTGGCTGAGGCTGAGAGAAATACCTGCAAAATTAAAAGAGTCTTAAGTTTTCTTTCTGATCTTCTTTAAAATCTTCAAGTATAATTTTGATTATTTATGTGCTCCAGTGACCTCCATTGTTGAAACGTCTAAATGTCTCGCTGGTTTTCAGATGTCCACTTCCACTGTGTTCTTTTGAAAGAATCTCAGTCTCACAGTTAAAAAGCAGCGCTGAGAAAAAAAAAAAAAAAAAAAAAAAGGGGGATGCCATTTCTCTTATATGACAAAGTGATGCTCTAGTCACACAGGCTTGTGTGGGGGAGCTCAGCAATACAAATACTACTCAGTCTGGATGGGATGTTCAAGAATTGTGAGCTACTAAGGAAGTGTACGTTGTACTGAGATGGTGCTGACAGTAGAGAGGGCACAGTTAGGGAATATGTGAGCTTGAGAAATATATACCTGCTACCTGGGCTCACAGACTGTGCTAAGATTTTGTTTCACATGCTTTTGGTTCATCCAGAACCCTCAGTACTCTAAATTTCCTTTTAGGCCTTAAAACAAATAGATGCAGAGCTGTTTCTCAACTCTTGAACATATAAGCTTAAAAGTGACTTTAACAAAGCAGAAAGCCTCATGGGTTCACATATTTGGGCAGAAACCTGTGTACTAGCCCTTCAGTCCATAGGTTCTCCTATAGCAAATGCAGTGTGCAGAGTAACAGGGGTTTAGCAGAATTCTGCATATTTCAAAACTCATACGGTTTTCAGAAGAAATTATCTGTCACTCTAATCCCTGCAGCTCTGTTTATCTCTGATCAGAAAGGGGAGTGCCAAATTGGCATACTGATTCCTGTACCAAAAAAAGAGAGTGCCTATAAGCACAGATCCTGATTTGCATACTTATTAGCCTTGACTGCTAGGGAACATTCTGGTTCCTTTGTAAGCACAGAAACAGTAAAAATATGCTAATAGCAGCATATCAAATTTGGGCTTTAGCCAATCTGTCAATATTGAAATTACTTGCCTGTAATATAGTGGGTAAACAACTTGCTCTATAGGATGAGCCGAAGCATGGTTTGAACTTGTTGAAATTTAGTCATTTTGTGCCTGAAAAACTCACAGATCAGAAAGTGAAATGTAAGCATACATGCAAGACAGATGTCACACTGACTTTCTATTCTGTTATCTGTTTGCTGCCTTCTTTTCGGCTTTGTGAAGTATCTCATTCAAGAAGCTGGGGGGGGTGGGATCATCTCCAGGGAAAATCACTTAAAGCACCATCCATGCTACCCTAGCCTTTTCTTCTGGTTTCTCTCTATGGATTTATGTGGCAAAGAGGACCTTTTACCCATCTCCACTATTTGTTCTTTCACGCTATTTTTGTTTTTCAATTATCTGGTATAGTCTGTGCTAATTGTGCACAGTTGCCTTCCCTTTCTTTGGGGACTTTTCCAGATAGAACAGAGAAAAATGATGGTGTAGTTAATGAAACATTTTTGGCCTGATTCTCTTTATTTTTAAAGAATGGGTTTAGAAGTCCCATTTCTCTGAGCAGAGCTATAAATAAAAACAGAGAAATAAAAAGAGATTGAGAAAGACTCCACGAAGTTGCTTTTGTTTATCCTCAGCATATCTTTACAGCCACTTTTCCTCTATCCCTTACATAAGACAATCTTTGCAGAGCAGAATCTCCCAGCTCTAGCAGTGCAAACAAGAAAGCCCTTGACCAGACCTTGCCATGCAGCCAAGCAGCACCTTGTGCTATTTCCAGCTGTTGAACTCCAGGGAACAGCTTCATTGATCCTTCTGTGAATCAGAGAAGAGGCTGTCACTGACCTGAGATGAAACTTTTGTCGGTTCTTGATCTGCTGAACAGCCACATCTGAGCCCCAACCCTGAAACTGAGAGGGGAAAGCACAGGAATAGATAAGCAGGATGCCTTAAAGTGAAGAGGATGGTTGTCAGGCAGAAACCCTCACAGTGTAAATGTGAAAAGCCAGACACACAGAGAAACGTGTGGAGGGGGACAGGGAGGTAAAATTATTGACAGAAAGCCAGAGTGGAGCAATCCCACCAGTGATCTCAGGATCACACACAACCACTCCCAGACACAGCAACTAATAACACTTTCCTCTCAGTGAGAAGTGTGGATTTGCCAGAGACAGGAGCCATCCAGCTAACAAAGAGAAGCACACCCATGCCAAGAATTATTGGTTTAATCACAAGATTTGCAGTCTTTCATGCCAGGATCTCAACAGCTGTGATCCCACTTGCTGTCTGGAAAATCTCAGCGCTAAAAGCAGTGTTTCCAGGTTTAGTAGCTGCAGAGTAAAGTATGTCCCCTCAACACCTGAAAAGTATGAAATAAGCCAGTTTCAAAACCCATGCAAAACTTGTGATCACATGTTGCTTTGGGTCCCCCATGTGTTGTGTTCTGCATATGCCCAGTTTTAAGACCATCCACCAAATTCTTCAATTTATATATGTGTTATCTTCATCCCCACGTATATCAGAGGGAGAGAGCCTTGATCTCTCTGCTTCTTCCCATGGGATGATTACAAGTTTCACAGCCAAGGATGAACAGTAAATTAGCAGGATTTTCTATGATTTGCCATGAAAAAGGCAGTGTGGTGACATCTGAAGCACAGCAGGCTCTCCTTGTATTTCACAGAGATTCTACATGGGGTAACTGAGATAGCTTAGGGTGGCAATTGTAGAGAAAAGTTAACTTGATAATAGCAATCACTTTATCTTGTTTGTCAGTGATTAGTTATGTAAATCTCTTCTCCCCTTCAGCTCCATACCACTGCATCAAGGTGACATGCCACATGTGCATAATTACTGCCAGTGTTATTTCCAGACCTTGATCTACAAAATGCAAAATGCCACTTATTAGAAAGTCCACACAATCAAAGAGGCTTCTTTCACTTCTCTACACTCGTTTGCTATTCTTTTTTTGATAGGCACAGCATGCAAGAAGCCAGTAGGAAGCAAACAGTGCATTCACAACGTGGCTTCTCCTTTGTTAATTATCTACATCAGGTGCATAACGCCTGCTCGACTCCTAGAGGGTCTGGGGCTTTGTTGCTCTTACAATGCAGAGAAAGGCTGCTTTATCCAAATCTGTCAGACAATAAAAATTAAAAAGGAAGATAAAAATCTGTATTTATTTATTTATTGTTTATAAAGTACCACAACACTTTACAGGCAAATGATATGAGACTCAGCCCCCGAGGAATTAATGCTCCACAAACCAGGTTCAAGCTGCGTCACTCTCAGCTCCCTGTGTTGCCCGTCTGACTTCAGGTCTACTCAACAGAAGTAATAGATTTAGGATCTGGTTTTATTAAAGGAAGCTTTGGAGACTAGTAGCCAGGAATAAATAAAGTTCTGTTGCCTCAGCCTTAACTCCTTTAAACTGGAATGAACACAATAAAAACAAGAAAGAAAACCAAACCAAATCAAACTAACAAGAAAACAGTAAAGAGCTTTTAGCTGCAGTCACATTTTAGTCCTTGATATGCAGTTGTCATGGCTGGGGCCATCTTTCAGGGTTAGACAGTGACCTTGGTGCCCACCATGTCTAGCTATAATAAAACAGAGATGTTGATGACTTTAAAGCTCCAATTAACATACGCTTCTGAAGAAACCCATGCCACTGATGATTCTCAGTAACAGGAGTGAGAGTCCTATCCAGCTCACAGGAAGACATAGACTTCATCCCAAACCATTCCTGTATTCACTCTCCAGCCCTTTGCCTCATTGTGTACCATCTCCTACTTCCAGAATTCACAGACAAGCCAGCAGCATTGCCTACTCTTCCCTCCACCAACCACCCATAAGAGAGTCCACAATTGACTCTGTGCAGCAACATTTATCCAGCAGGAACACAACAGACACAGACTGAGGTGCTGTAGGCACTGCTGTTGCTGTACTGTGCAAGGAACCAAATTCCAGGTGGGAACTGCTTGTACAAGTCAAGCTGAAGACAGCTGAACCCATAGGGTTAGGACTCTTTTTTTGGATCGACTCCAAGAGCACATATATTTCAAGCAAGGAAGAACTTCCTCAGAGCAGTTATCCAACAGTAAAATTATTTAATCAGAGCCACAGTTCACATCAGTATTGGATGTGGCAGAGAAGAATGGCTTCTGGGGAAGGCCATTGCAATTTGATTTTAAAATGATGTGTGCACAGAGAATGAGAGATCAGCACCTCATAACACTGCAGTGCTAGAAAGCAAGAGGCAGACAAATTAGTGTGATAATGTTTAATCATACTGCACTAGTCTAAACATAAATGCAGTTTCACTAAGTTACCTTACTTTAAAAAGGGATAAATGTACAGGGCAGAGCCAAGGATGGGGCAATAGGCTTCTTTATGAAAACATGTGGTGTTCTGTGTCCTAATCCAGGCAATATGAGGCATGTCTGGGGCCCTTTGTGCTTTTATTTGCCACCAAAAAAAACCCAAAAAACCCACCCACCACTGAAGAGGAAGGAAAATGCTATTAATCCAGGGAGGCAAATGAGGCATGGTGCAGCTGGCTGACCCCCATCAGTGATACGTTCTGCCTGGGAAGGATCTGAAGGTAAGATAAGAAAGCATTTTTTTAACACAAGCTCACAGGACCATGTGGCCCTCAGCAGCTCTGTGAAGTATCCACTTTGGTGCAGGGAGGGGCAACAGAATAACAAGCAAGGTAGCTGGTATCTAGAAAAATGGATGTTTTGAGAATAAAAAGAGTGCAACCTTGCTTTCCAGTAGGAGGGGAACCTCTCTGTCAGGCTATGAACGTCATGGCCCTTACCTCCCAGTGTATATACACTACTGAACCCCCAGTGTCCCCCCTTTTCCCTGGGATATAGCTGAGCAATGGTAGCAAGGAATCCTTTATTCCTGCCCTTCCCAAGCATCCCTATAGCAGCCCCAGTGCATCCACTCTATTCTGGGTTATAGCAACTGGTTGCAGAGGGGCCCAACCCAGGCAAGGTTCAGCAGCATCTGGCTGCATACCCTCCTCTCAGACTCTATTTCAGGGACTGCCATAATAGCTGGCTTTATCTACTTCTCACTTTCTGTAGTATACCTAACATTGAAGGCTTTTGTCAGCCCTAAAAGATCGAGCTGTTCCCCATTTCCTCCAGAGCTGGACAGAAAGGACAGATAATCTGTCCCAGCCTTTCTGATGCAGCCCTTAAATGGGGAGGAACTTCACACCAAAAACTGCATGGGGCCCGGGGCACACCTGCTGACTTAATGCTGCTTGTTTCAATGCACTACTTTGGGATTTACATTGGCATTAAAGGCACCTGGGTACAAACAAAAGGAAAGCATTGACAAGACAATTTTCCTGAGAGTCTCAATTAAAAAAAATAAAATCCCACGGTAACTCTGTGGCAAAATACATGGCTCCCCCCAAACTGTTCCTGACAAGTCAGATGCAGCATCTTGCCCACCATGATAATATTGGTGGAGAGAAAAGTCCACTGCTGGAGAAGAAACTCCTCTCCTATCCTTCTTAGCTGCTCTGCCAGGTGGATTGTCCCTCTCCAGAGCAGTGAGATGGAGGAAGCCATCCATGCCAGGAAAAAAAAAGGGCAGCAGGGCAGGTGGCTGTGTAGGCAGCTATTGACCCCCATGCTCTGCATATCTCCCAGACTGGGGGGACTGGAGAAATTGAGGGCAAGGAGCAGATGAGACTGAGGCCAAAAGCTTCAGCAAAGAAGTTGCAGCCTTCTTAAAAACCAATTTAATTAGAAACATCTTAATGGAGACCATTTTCGTAACTCCCACTCAGCCAGACAGGACTGAAGGGACATGTATGACTTGCTGCCACATTACATGTTAGGGGTCTTCACCCTGGTCTCCAGCAGGTCTCGAGTCAAGAGCGAGAGCAAAAGCTGAATAAATGTGCTGCTACAAAAGGGCTGGTTTAATAACTGATCTGGAGAGATGGAAAACCTTTGCTCCAACCTGGTACGCCTTCTAACCCCAATTCCACTCTGTCCCTGCCAACAGAACTAAATGAATTATAAGGAGACAATCAGAACCCTGAAGGGTACACATCAAAAATGTCTCTGCTTTTAGATGCTCACTTCTTCTGCCCCTGTGTGCATCACTGGGGAAATACATACAGTTTTGGGAACCTTAGAGAGTGTATGCTTATCCCTGTTTAAAGCCCTACAAAAAATATTCCATGTGGGATGAGGAATGCCTTGAAGAAACAGGATTTTTTTGTCTATTGAATACATTCTCATGTTTTTCCCAAAGGCTTTTCTTATTAGGCTGTCATATCAAAAAATACACTAGACCCCTTAAGGTGGTTTGATAGCAAGCAAAGACATACAAGAGCTGAGCAAACTGTCTTGTCTAAACTGTTTTCATCCTTCCTTAGATGAATGGTTTTCTTGTTCTCTGCAAAGTGCTTGCAGACAAAGTTGCAGTGGAGCTGGGAAGTATTATTAGTAAGGTTTATTATAGCATCTCTCCTTGAATGGCTGCAGTGAAGGAATCCCTACTGGGTGACCCAGAGTGCAGATGAGTATAAAAGCTGTGTGATTCATTGTGCACAGTGCAGTGTGAAACACTTGCAGCAAACATTTGCCCGGGGAAGAATTGCCCGGGCCTCCTTCTGTCTTAGGGGACCTGTGATCTTGCTGGCATTTCCTTGGATTTGTTGCTTGAATTAGGCTTCATGACCCTGTTTTCCAAACATTCTTTTGCCTTTTAAAAGTGTATGTAGAGTGTGACTACCCAACACCCCAGGCTCAAGTTTTAGACTGAATTGCTTAATAGGGAAGGTAGGTCAGGTAGTGCTATTTCTGTTCCTCAACTATGTAATCAAGTACTTTTAGGACATGAATTTTCAAATAACTTTCTAAGAATATTTAATTTTTCCCTTTGTAGTGTCTTCAGGAGTGATTTCAAGCCGGAATGATTATACCCTTTCTTTGATAGGTAGAGCTTGTTCCAAACCTGCTGTATTCACTCAGAGCTAAAGCCAGTCATTTCTTTGGTGAAAGAGTCAGGTCTTCTGTGATTCCTTACTCACTAAATTGATGTATTTGTGGAAAATAATCGATAGCACATCAGTTTATAAACATAGGGTCCAGATAAGGGGTAGACAACAATCTGATGCATCTTATTAAAATTTAGGTACTTCTGAGTATACCATGAAAATGAAGCTTAGGCATCTTCAAAAAGTTAATATAAAAAACAAAAGTGTTTTCAAAAAACAGGAGTCTCCAGAGACAAGCAGTAAGAAAGAAAGGTTTTCAAGATCTGATTTTGATCTTAGAGGCACTAATTCCAGTGTTAGTTTCTCAGGCTAACACGTGGCCACAAGGGCCTTTCCAGGGAGCTGTGTGTGCTTTAGAGCTGACCCTAAAATATGTCTGAAGAAGTGAGAGTTGGTAAGAATTGCCGGTGATAGAGGTAAGAGGAAAATAGAAAACAGCAAAATTAAAGAAAAATAGAGCAAAGCATAAAATTATCCTGGAAAATAAGGTCTTTCCAAGATCCTGTATTTCACAAAGCTTATCTGGGCAAGGCTATCAGAGGCTGGATAAAAGGAGGTTATTGGTGTTCCAGTCAGCAATGCAAGGAGAGATCTGTGAGGGATGTGCACATCAGCTTGAGTGGGTCTGTTCTGACATTGTGTGTTGTCTGTAAGGAGTTAACCAAGCTCTCAGGAGAAGGGGAAGAAGTCACTGGTGCTTCATCTCTTTTGTTGAGGTTATGTAGTCTGCCCATGAGCTGACAGGCTGGCTAGAAGGAGGAGACAAGATGAGGAAAATACTGTGGGATGAGGTGCTGGTGATGCAGGGTGATTCCTGTCCATCGAGAGCTCCTTGTGTCACTGCTAGTTTCAGGGTTTGGAGTGAAAAAGTAAAGAAAAGGTTTGCTTAGCACAGGACTTCTGTCACTGCAGTGGTTTCTGTTTAAGAGACACAGGGCTAAATTTGTTGCTTGCCATGTTCAATAGGAAGGGACAAATCTGTAAAGTAATATTACCCCATCCTGATAAAAATCAGGGGCCACTCCAGGGACATTGATGGCTGAGGAATATACTCCTCAACTCACACACAATCACCCATCAATACCTACTGCAATGTCCCTCAAATATAGTCCAGCCAGAGGTATCCTGGAGACACTCAGCCTGTAGAAGGGCACTCTCCTAAGGGGAGCTTTACTAAACAACCACCTATACCAAACAAAAGGACATTGGGTCCTCAGATATGGTCCTGAGCATGTTCTGCATTTCTTCCTAACCCCACTGGATTCAAGATGCATGGACCAGAGTCCTGCTGTCTCCAAGGGAGGCAACAGCAGGATCAATGCCACCACTGCAAATTTTCTTTATGAAGAAATGAATGACAAAGTTGTCTGTCATTTCCATGTAGGCAGTTCAGTCATTTCAGCAGTTGTTCTCCTCTCCTGTCATATAAAAACCCATAAAATTGGTTATAATTTATTCTGTCTTTCCCAATACTAAAAATCATTAGAGAAAGGGACCAAGGCAAGAATGACATCTTGATGGCAGAGCAGAACACCCAGATGGTCCTTTCCTTTTCACTTTGACTTCCCTGTCTGCTCACAGGCTTTATTGCAACTACTTGTCTCAGGTTGAAGTGTGCCATTTCCTTCCTAAATTCTCTTTCTTGTGCTACTAATCAGGGCAATGGAACATGTTCCTTTTAGACCATCTGGAAGCCACAGGAAACATCAATTAACTGCATATATTTGAATCATAAGTACATTAAGCTAGAAATTTCTCCATATTCTAAAAATTAAATCCTATAAAGATTTTAAGCTTTGCAATACTTAATTAAATGGTGGCCGCAGAGAGCAGGGATCAGAATCATGTCCCTGGGCTGTGGTTCAGGGTTTCCCACAAATCCACACAAGCCAGTCCCCAGCAGAAATGCAGCTGTAAAGTTTTTTTCACATAGTGAGCTCCCTGTCTAGCTGTCTCAGCCACATCACAAGCATTTTATTTATAACCTTTTTTGAAATGCAGAGGATCTTATTGGCTATGTCCAGCAGAGCTGCTGAAAAATAAAGGAAGTGTGCTCCCTAGTGTCTGAAGAACTCCAAAGCAGAACCTGCCAGTTTGGTTCAAGCACATTGGTCGAAAATACCAGCAACAGTTTAAAATTTAAGCCAGCTCATTTCTTTGTATACCAGCAACATACCAGGATGTGTGTGCACCACAGCCCAGCTCTCAGCTGGAGCAATGGAGCTGCAGTCAGTCTCTGCACCGAGCAGTCCTTGGATGGCCTCATGCTGTAGTAGGAAGATGAATGAGAAGGAAGTGTGTCATTCCCACCCTTCCTGTAGGGAGCATTGGCTTTATTTTTGATTCTTGCCTTTGCAAGACCTCAAAAAAACCACGATACGTTGCAGTCCCCTTCTTTGTGATCAAAGCAGAACTTGAATGTTGTTGTTAATTCATGATACTGTAATCCTGAAGGTCTGACTATGAGCTCTCTGTACAGGGGAAAAGATAGCCTAGTGAGGGTAGCACAGTGACCAGAGCACTGATTTCTGGTTGTTGCATTCCTTGGCTCTGGGAAGAGTGAGAAGGAGCTGGGAGAAAAAGGCTGAATGCTCCACCAACACTTCTCTAGCAAAATACTTCAGAGCTCTGACCTGTGCCCTTTGGAGGGCATCAGTGCTAGCAGGAGAAATTGCACACAGAGTAAAAATGGTTTCCTGGAGTGAGTCCAGCCACTTCTAAACCAGAATCAGGTCTGCCAGTCCTTAGGGAATCCCGCAGGTATTAACGCCCACCAGCCATGGTCCCTGCTCCCAGAACAGAGGTGTGAGAAATGCAGTTTTATGGCAGCTGAGAAGCTGCATGTGCACCACAGCAGAGGAAGGATGCTGTTTCCAGGTACCCTCTTACGGAGTGTCACATAGGTCAGGAAATCTATTAGTCCTGCCCAATTCAACTGATGCTGCCCTTGCCAAAAGTTGGGTGCCAGGTCACCTCTGTTTGGGCTTCATTTCATTTGAAAGCACAAACAGAAGGGAATGGTATGGTGGGTAAAGAGCTGGCTAAGGTGATGTGGCAGTGTCTGGTGTTAAGGTGGGAAGTACCACATTAAAGAACAATTGTTAATCATCAGAGGTCATAATGATTAATGTTTGCAATAGTGATCTGAAATAAATACTAAGAGCATTATTAATGGCATCATGACACAAAGCTAAGAGACATGTTCCACAGAGAAAAGAATTGGGGGTGCAATCTGAGAAGAAGTGAGTAACCTTGTGCACTGGGGTATTAGTAAGATTAAGTTCAGTAGTACACTAGGCAGGTACAATAGTTCAGTAGACACGTACATGGTGTTGAAATAAGGAACTAATGATAAAACTTTTTTCTATAAGCTGAGAACTAATTTGCTGGAATTGAGTTAAGCAAAGACAGACCTGTGGATATGATCTGATTAAGGAATGATTACATGCTGCCAATGTGATGTAGCTGTGCATGAAGAAAATGTGGCCTTAAGCAGTGCCAGAAGAGATACTAAGTGACAGCACAACATCATCTTTGTGATGTACAAGAGTCCCTGATGAAGACAGGTGAACTGCACTGGGAAATATGCAGCGATCAAGAGGGAGGAAAGTCTGTCTGCTATAGGAAGGCTCTGGGCATGTTGCCTTGTACAGCCTGGGGCAGGGGAGGGAACAGGATTCCCTCTGTACTTAGCATGGGCATCCGATACCAAAGATGGGGAGATGCTATTTACGCCAATGCACAATGTTGTTTGGAGAGAGAAAGGGTGCAAAACGGCCACAAATAAAGAGAAACTGGAAGTTAGATCAGAACTGTGGGAATGAGAGGAAAGGCAATGCTAGACTGCCATCGTCTGCCCCTTTATGGCAATGCAATGATCTCAGGAGGTGGATCAGCGCTGCAAGGATCCAGGTGGTTTCTGATGTAATTGGTTAAAAAACAACAAAAAAACAAAACAAACAAACAAAAAAAAACCAAAACAAAGGTTTCTGATGTAATTGGTTAAAAACAAACAAACAAACAAAAAAAAACCCACAAAAAAACCAAACAAACAAAAAAAACCCAAACCAAACCAAACAAACAAAAAAAAACCAAACAAAAAAACGTGTTTGTGGTATGTTTTGAACCAAACAAGTGCAACAAATCCTGACTCTCCCTTGACAGCAGAGCTGGGCATGCAGTTCTCTGAGGCAGACACACTGCTACATGCAAAAGGAGGGCAAGGCATGCAGCCTCTTTTGCCAGTTGGAATGGTCAATAAGACAGTCCAAATGCTGCAGAAAAATAATAATTGAAAAATAGCTACTACTTCCTCAAGAAGAAATCTAGAAAAAAAAAGGGCTGAGTAATCCCAACTCACTTCCTGACTCTAGCATCAACTATTTTGAAATGCATGGTGCCCAAGTTGGTTGGTTTGCAGCAGAGCACCACACATCCTGACTGTGTTACTTTTTCTTGTGATAGTGGGGATAGTGCAGAATAAACTCGATGATCACCAGAGGTCCCTTCCAACCCCTGACATTCTGTGTATCTGTGACTCCAAAACGTTTCTGCCACTCATTCCTTTTGTAGCTACCTTACAACAGGCTCTGTGACATGTTAAAGAAAAATTGCAAACGCCTTCCCTTGAAGTACATGCTTTGGCTCATTAGTCCTCAACGGTATTGATTTTCTGTCTTGCTTTCTCAGTTAATTGTTCCAAATGGAGAGAGGTTGCCAAGGTTGTAATGTTGATACATAACCTCCTAATTGCATGACTCAGAAGAGGATGGAAGGTCGATTTTTAAGTTACTAAGTGTAACTGTGACACAACTCAAAACCAGACCTCTCCGTTTTGCATTAGCAAATATTTTGCAGTGCAGGTTGGCATCAGTGCCTGCCAGCATCTGCAGCAATGCTATCAGACAGCTTATTAAGAGGCCAATTGTCTGTGCAGTGGTTGCTGAGTATTGTCGTATTACACCAGAGCCTAGATTGCCCTGCAATCAGAGAATCCATTTTCAACAACCTCTGCATATGTTCATAATATTTTCTTCTTATAAAGTGCCCTTCTACTCCTCTGTTAAATGTTGCACCAATTATTTGGTGAAGAGAAGCATTGAGAATAAAGAGGACTGTCACTCAGTACTACATTTCTGAATGGAAACCCATATGGGATTGATTCTTGATAAGAACTTCCATCAAGTTTGGGTGAAAGGAGTGCCCACCTCAGACAGAGCTTTGTGGGATGTTCCAGGTGAGGAGATAAATGCCACTGGGTCCTTTCACACCACTCACAGCACTGATGGGCCCAGCAAGAACCAAGGGGAGAAGTGGGGGAATATGTCTCTCATTGCAAAAATCATGGGAAGCCTGGAATGTTAAACAGTTTACGTCAGCATACAGGACCACATCAGGAAAAGGCTGGTGTAAGAGGTTCTCCCCAAAAAGCAGCAGTGGAAGGGCTCAGACACATAGGAGGCTTTTGGTACTTTGCACCAGTGGTACCTCAGCATGGCTGGGCATCACTACAGCTGGAAAAAGAGCTCTGGTTTTCAGAGCACAGTTCTCTCCAGCAGATCTGCAGGTAGAGCATTTCCTAATATTTGCTCTGCATTCATGGCTGGGACTCAGTTTGGATGTTTCTGGCTCCCTCAGAGCACAGGCAGTTCCTGTACTCCTTCCTGCTCACCATCCCTACATGCTGACGTTGCTTCTCCTCATATCCACAGCCCCTCACTCTCTGTCCACCAGCCAAATACCAGCAATGGCAGCAGAACCTGCACAATACCTGGGTGGGCTTCTGGTGCTCATGTCAAAAAGTGCAATTTGAAGAAAAAACCTAAAAAAGACAAAGATCCCATGAAGTGGTCGCCTCATGCTGATGGCACCTCAGCTCCCTGCCTGTGAGAGGAGCCAGGCTGCAGCCAGGCTGAGGGGGACACACATCAGTGATGTGGTACCCCTAATGCAGACCCCCATGCTGTGCCCATCTCCCAGGGCAGACCTGGTGGGAGGGAGGGCTGGATGTCTCCAGGAGGAGCACGAGCCTCCCTTAGACATTAATTAAACATCGCCTCCTGCTCTGTGAGCTACAGATAATTACCCTTAATTTCACATCTTTGTGCAAAGGGGAAGTAATTATACCAGTGCCTTTGTTACCTGAAAGAGCCTCAGTACTGCCAAGGGATGTGGCCAAGGGATGTGGCCCTGGGTGCTGCTCGGGGAGGCTGGCAGTGTGGCATGGCAGTACAGACACCCTGATGGGCCTCTGGCACAGGCAATATGGCCCCAGCTCCACATGTCCTCCTCTTCCCCCGTGGCTGTTGGGACCCGTGAGGATGGGTGGTGTCAAATCATCCAGCATCCAGAAGCCCTGGAAAGAAGACAAGCTTTTGCCACCAGGACTCTGCCTGGAGCCAGCGGTGCAGCACTCAGATGTGTTTTCAGTCGGTGAGCAGAAGACTTTCTCCAAAACATTAAACCACCTTTGATGGTGTGGGAAAGAGTGCTGTAGGACATCCCTTCCAAGCATGCACATCAAGTGCACAGGAGAAGGGCTCCACCCAGTCTATCACAGTGCTGAAGACATGAGAATGTACTGTGCCCCCCTTACCTAACCTGAATGCAAACACCTCACAGACATCTGTACTGCTCCACACCTTGTTCCTTCTGGGTACTGCATAACAGATATAGGGGGTTGTGTACCTCAGCACATACTGAGATAAGAGAAATGCAGATTAGCCACAATTCTTAAATCCTTCTTTCCATCTGTTACTTACCTTTTACACACGATTGTTCTCTCCACCCTACTAGGCATTCCAGTTGATCCTTTCCCTTCCATGCAGCCCCATGCTCTCTTCCAATTGTTACCTGAAGTTTTTTGCATGCTAATCTGCTTTCTGTTCCCTCACCTTTCTATCCATGGCAGTTCAGGTCATGACAGACACAAACAAAATGTGTGATCCCTGAGTTACACTCTGGCCATCAGAATGGACCAGCAAGCAGGAAGCTGAAGATGTCCCATGGATACTTTTCTCAAGCTTAGTTTCTCTGCCTAAACTGGACTGGCCAGCCTATACTGTATTTCTGGTTAATACAAAGAATATCTCTTCTGAGGAGAGGCTACACAGGATCATATCCTGCTTCCCTGTGACCTCAGCCTACCTGAAGCTTCCCTATCCCTTGCAAAAATGGCTTGTGCTGGAGGAAAACTACTGAGCAAGACTAAATAAATGCTTCTTGATGGTCACCACCAACAGCCCATAATATTGCAGAGCATGTAGAGTTCACTCAACAGCAGTGAGGACATAAAGAGAAGCATTTTACTAATTTTTCTGTGACCACTGAAGAACACACACACACTTATTTTTGAAGTTAAATGTCTGTAATTTCCTCCTGATGACTTCGCTGAACTGTATGAAGACAATCTGAGAGAGCTGGGTTTGTTCAGCCTGCAGAAGAAAAGGCTCAGGGAAGACCTTACAACAGCCTTCCAGTACCTGAAAGGGATACAGTTTCAGACTGAAAGAGGGGGAATTTAGATTGAATATTATGAATAAATTCTTTACTGCTAGGGTTGCGAGACACTGGCACAAGTTGCCCAGAGGAGTTGTGGATACCTCCTCATTGGAAATGTTCAAGGCCAGGTTGGATGGAGCTTTTAGCAACCTGGTCTAGTGGAAAAGGACTTGAACTAGGTTGGAACTACGTGATCTTTAAGGTCCCTTCCAATCCAAGAATTCTATGATTTTCTGAACTGATTCTCCCTGAGGCTTTACAAGTCTTTTTAATGGCTTCCTTGCTGTTACAGGATATCTGCATTTAGATTAATTAAAATAACCATACCCAAAAAACATACTGTCTTACCATGCCCAGCCAAAGCTCTGTCTTGCCTGGTGTCCTCCTCCCAAGGCAGTCAATAGACACTGGCCAGGGCAGGTGTAAAACAGGGCAAGCACACAGTTATCCTTCCCTAGAGACTGCCCTACTCCACTCATCTATGAGGGCTCAGATCCTTCCTGAGACAACCTTTCTTGGTCGTAGGACTCAGCTACCAAGGTGGTAGTTGCACTGTTTCTAACCTTAATTGCTCTGTACTTTGATGAGAACAGACACTTTACCTCCATTTTAGTTTTTTAACTGTGTTCCAAAGAATTCATTTATTTCAGTGAGTTAACATTTTTTGAGATATTTCCTCTTGATCACTCTTTCAGATATGTATCTTTTTGGAGATACATAGCTCTAGATCAGCTGGAACATTTTGCAAATTCACATCAACTGGAGTTAACTGTTTTATCAAAACCACTGTCTATTTACTTCCTGATACATGGACAATCTTCATGTAGAGCCTGACCCAATGACTTTGCAGAGCATGCACATCTCCATTGGCATCATACAGCTGGGGGGTATGTGAACCACACCTGAGCAGGGTCCCTGGGCAATAAGCAATGTGTATGGTCCCCTTCACAAGTCCTATGGTACCTACTGCCCTGCAGTCTACAGGAACAACTGTAAGACACCACACACAGTCACTGCCTGTCTGATGATTGAGCCCTGGCAAGTGTTTGATGCTTGATATTTCTGCTCAAGAATTTCAAACGACTGAGATCCATTCACATTGCTAATAGTGCATCACAGCATGACTGATAAAAAAGAAAGAGAGTAACAGATGGGTCAGGCTAAGTAAAGTGGTGTTTTATAAAGAACACATTTTAGCTGTAATGAGTGACTTAGTTTTTCTGGTTGTTTGTGATCCTTAATGACATTACTCTCTGAACTTCCCATTCTAGATAGGAAGGCATCTTTTTACAAGAGGGATATTTATTGTTCTTTCCATCATTAAAATAGTATTTTCACCAGTTGAAAAATGCAATGTTTTGCTGCGAGCTGGCAGAAGAATAATACTTACTGAGAGGATGTGTCAAACTTTCTATTTTCTATATAATTTTAAAAAAATATTTGTGTATGGTGGTGCACTTCCTGCTCTTAGAGGACTTGGCAGTCTATTATGTCTTTGTATCATTAATGTTGAGTCTGGATAAGAGCACTGCTAAACTGAAGAGAGTAGTTATCTGCTGTCTCTGACAACCTTCAGATTATCTCCAGTAACAAGTGAGTAAAGCATGCTCTCATTATTTTTAGTTCAACGACTCTTACTATTTGCTAAGGCTGTGAGAGAGAGGCCAAAGAGGTTAAATATACAGTGAAAGTGCTCTTTAGTATTTTTTTATTATCTTTTGTGTTAAAGTGTATCGTAGTATGTGTGTTAGGAGATATCAGGTCTTACCTGCCATGAATAACAGCAACAAATGAAATTACAAGGTGAAGTAAGACTCAGAAACTGGCAACTGGACATTTTCACTACAGAAAGGATTCAGTATTGCAGTCTCTGGACAAAAAATTGGGATCTGCTCATGTTTGCAGCTCAGCCCAACATGTTGCTGAGATCTGTGGCTCTGCTCCAGCACAGGACATGTCTAACCATGTGAGTAATCCCATTCACTTGATTCGTCCTACTTACACACTTCAAGATAAACAAGTATTAAAGTGACCTCTTGGATGTGACTCTTACTGAGCCATAAGGACAGAAAGGTAGGTGATTATGCAGTTCTGTGGCGAAGAATATTTTTGAAGAGTTTTTAATTTCTTGTTCCTTCCAAAAGGTCCCAGTAATTGCTCACTTAGTGTTTGTGGATCCTACCACTGAGTCTCTTTTGGCCAATAGTGACAGGAGGCTTTAGAAACTGAATATTTTAAGGGTTGTGTTTCCTTCAGTTTAATAGATTTCAAGACTGGAAGTTTTCGTGGTGCTTTTCATGGTGCTCTCACTCTTATAATTAGCCAAGCCATTGTTATGCCCTGTAAGAGTGTGTTGAGCTGGTCCTTACCGAATGAAGAATTTTTTTCCTTTAATATAGGTGTCCATATGCAATATAGCTGTAGCTGAGGGTGTTTCTCCACATAGCTATTTTGAGCTTGGAGAATCCTCTGTTGGCTGCACACTTGATCTCCCCACTGAAGTGAATGACATGAGGTCCTGGAAGCCACATTATTCCCATTCTCTTATCAGGGTGAGCTTGCCAATGTTCACATTGCAGGGAGAGCATTCACTCATCTCCACTTACAGTGTGCACACAAAATACGTTTCATGATTTTACTACAGAACGTTTGATGGCTGCCATGGATCAGCCTATCATCTTCCACAAACTCCAACAAGAACAACCCCTTTTGGACAACAGACAAAACAACCACCGCTGAGAACTCTTCTATGTGTTTCATGATTGTAGCAGGAGGAGCAAAGCAATGATAGAAGTTCTATGGCTTCACACAAGGTTCTTACTCTGAGTTAGGGGATGCAAGGTCAGTTGCTCCAAGCAAAGCTGTGTAAAGTTGTAGAAGACAGTAAAGTTAGAACATGCCAGAATATAAAGCATTATTAAAAATACCCTTTAGAAGTTCACCTTCCTGCTTAAACCTGGTCTATCACTTTTACTTACCCCTCTGCTCATTTCAGGGAAAACCAAAAATATATAAAAACAGATTTTAATTTTTTTTTAATTACTTTTTATTTTATTCACTTCTCTCTGACAGAGGCTTGTTGTGAGCTTCTGGCTTTTATGTTTTTTCTAGAAAGGTTCTTTACACTCTTTGCAATTCACAATTTACTTTTTCTCCAGAGAAACACCTTGTTTCAGTGTTTGTCCTAAAGACTAAGGAGGAGTGCAAGACAGCTGTATCCTGATAATAGCTTTGTTATTTGCTGCAGCTCCAGATGGTATAATAAATTATTTCTTCTGGGGTGTATAAAATAATTTTTCTTCAAGAGCTCAATGGTGAACACTTAAACTCATGGTTTAATGAGACAGACAAGGTGGTAAGAATGATTCCCATGAATTAGAAGGGTATAAAGCACTTCCCAGTTGCACAAGTGAAACTTAACAAATTTTAAATTAATTGTCATTATACTGCAGAATTTATCATGGGTTGTCCTTCCAATACCTGTTAAAACTAATATTTAAAAGATCACATAAATAATATCATGTGCATAATTTTACCCCTCCAAAGTTTAAACCAATAAAAGGCCTCTGATGAAGTCTAGTTAGGTACATGGGCCATAAGTGAAATGCAAAAGCTCAGTAATTTCCAATGGAGCCAAAATTCCAGTTAGAAACTCTGTCACTTTGATCTTATAGCAAAACTCTCATAAATTTTCTTCAACTACTCATGGTCCAGTCCAACTGTCTTATATAACTGGGACTGTTCTCTTATTCAAATATACCTAATGGTATTAATCATGCCAAGCTCTTGATTAAAGATGTCTGGTACAGTGAGTACCACAGGCCAAATATACACTGCATGAAAAATATTTTTATCAGCTTGAAACATTTGATCAAATTAAATTTTGCTTATAAAATGTCTTCTGTGTTAATGTTTGACTATCTACCTAGAAAGCATAACTGACATTTTATCTGCCAAAGTGTGTAAGAAGAATGGTTCTAACAAGGTTTTTTTGTTATTTCATAGAAATTTGTTTTCATTACTCATACTTCAACTTCCTTTTCATTTCTTCTAACAACTCTATTAATCAGTTGTTAGTCTTTAGATCTCTTAAACACTCTTTGTAGGGTTTTTTTTCTTGTTCAAAGGCAGCCCTCCATCACTCAGAATAATTCAGTTCCCCCTAAACATTACCAAGAACTCTGTGAACAATATTAACTTTAAACTCTTTTCATACTGTATAGATATTATCATCATCTTTCCAGAATGAAAAACTTAAGTGTCTGTCATTTCTATTTGTCTCTTTTGCTTTGCTTTAATCTACTGTGTTTTCACACGTACAATCGATGTTTTGGATGCCAAAGCTGTAACTGTTTTAGGAACAGTGAGGGTTAAACAGGGGAAATTTAACCTAGAACATTCTTGGTTGACATCCCACCAGCTTCTTACATAACATTCTGCTTCTCCCCCAATATCCCAACATAACTCATGTCTGACCTGTTCCCCTCCCCAGATTCCTTTAGCAGGTAGTTTCCACCACAGCCAGGGCAATTTCTGGGTTATGCAACCACCCCCTGAAGAAGAGAATGAGTCAGACAAGAAGTATCTGAGGGAAAACTAATTTTCGAGATGCAATACTTTTAAAAGGATAGATATGAGTTATCTGAATCATAGGTTATACATATAAAATATGGCATCAAAGCAGCTCCCTTAGCAAACATTCTGTCTACCTCTGCTTGCCCCCTTTATCTGACTGAGAAGTAAATTAAGTTGCAAGAGGAGGAACAAGAAAAAGAGCTGTTAGTGCAGCACTGAGCACTTTTAAATATGATGAGCCAAAACCCTGAGGACCACCTCGGTGAACATACCCAGCAGTAACAGTAAAAAATCCAGATCAGGTGCCCTGTTTCCCTTTTCAGAGTCTACAGATTAGATTGTCAACAGACATATAGGAATAAGCAGGCCTGCTAGGTTATTTATTCCATGTCTTTGCTATTGCTGACTACCTGTGCCATCCAATCACTGATATAAGCTTATCACAACCCATTTTAGTTACCTCATTTGGGAGAATATTTCAATTAAAGGAACTGGATTATTGAATTTTTTATTTTATTTTATAAATTTTCACTATCTAAATTCTTCCCTTCTGAGAGATCCCGTACATGCAGATTATGGTTTGTTAAAATGTTTTCCGACTACTTTCCTCTTTTTTTTTAATTTAGGAAACATTATCCCGTACATGCAGATTATGGTTTGTTAAAATGTTTTCCGACTACTTTCCTCTTTTTTTTTAATTTAGGAAACATTATCCCTAGCCACTTAATTAGCCACACTGCCCATCTGCTCCAGCCTCTCATCAAGTATCACCATTCGTGTGGCTGTGCTCTTCATCTTGTGTTCAGAGCTATCACACTATCTGGCCTCCACGATAGTCAGCCTTCTGTTCCAGGCCGAGGAATCATCTCTGCTTCCATTCCCATGGCTGTGTTACTGGCAGGCACTTTGCTATTAAAAGCCTGCTTTCTGTAGCACATCATTATTTTGGTCCTTAGCACAGTCAGGATGCAGCCTGGTCCTGAGGGCTCTGTGCCCGGCAGTCCCAGTGCAGTAGTAGCTGTGGTCAGCAGATGGCTCCATTACAAACCATTGGGATAGTTTTGGGGTCTGTGCAGGGGTGGGGGTGACATGCAGTCTTTTGGAAACCGGGTTCATACCCGTATCAGTTTCTCCTCTGCATGCATTAGCTGGAGATAAACTACCCAAAGGTAGAGCTCATCAAATATATCAAAACATGACAACCTCTTTATAGTTTTAAGTCAAAGGGCCATGGTAACCTTGATTACTTGGTCATCAGGATGAAAAAATTAATATTAATCTCCATCACCTTCCCTCATTTTGTCATTGCTGATGTTGTCTAAAGTTTGAAGGTGTTTGAAGCTATTCAGTATCACACTGGAGCCACTGATCTGTCTCTGCTGCATAATAATGGTTGATTGCACTTAGCCATAAGAATGGCCATACTGGGTTAGATCCATGGTCCATATAGTCCAGTATACTGTTTCCAACAGTGACCAAGAGTGAATGCTAAGGAGGACCACAGGACCATATGAAATAACTATGAGATACCCCAGGTATCACAGACCTCAACTACTCATGGTTCAGGGATATTCTAAATTGATGTAGATTTTACATACTCAGTTGGCTTCAACAGATTTCTCTTACATGGCCTTGTGCAGCTTCATCATGCACCTATTTAAGGCTTCCACATAAAAAACATCCAACATCAAGATGTTCCACAGCTTGTCTGCACAGTCTGAGTTATACCATCTCTCATTTGTTCAGAGACTTTCCTTGCCATCCTTCTATGATGTCCCTTGGCCCTGGATTAGAAGAGGGAGTGAAAAAGAAAGCTATTCTCCCCTTCTTTCTGTAGTTCATATTTTAAGAGAATTCTGTTGCATTTTCTTCAGTTCATGTACTCTCTGTCCATGTCCTTGCTTCAGGTTCATTATTATGGCTAGAGATATACCTTGGCCATTCATAGCCCCACGTGCCTCTCTATATGCAGATCAATAATCAGGATTTGGTACAGCTTTGCCGAGAGGCTAAGGGGAACTGTGCTACAGTTCATGATGTGGCTTATGAACCCATCCCTGACAGCACTACTACAATGCCTAGCCCTAGTGATAGTTTTTTTCCCTTTTTCTGTCTGAAGTACTCAATTTGATTTTGAGCCGTCAGCAAGAGCAACTTTCACCACAAGCTTCAGCCAGCTCTTAGACTGTATTTCTTTTTAGACCCAAATTACATTTAGTGCCATTAAAAGGCAATGGTAGCTCAGGGCGTTCATGCTGAGTAATCATGGGCACCCAGCACTTGACTGTCTTTTGTACCTTTGGTATTATCTCACTGATACTAAGATGCAGAAGGAAGGAAGAATGTTCCCTGCCCTATTGCCAATTCAAATATGATTAGGTCTGCCTGTCCATCAGAGCCCTGTTCCCTGCACTTTGTCCTTCTCACTCCTTTGGCTCTGTCTCCTCCTTCCCCTTCTTCACATTTGTGCCTGACTCTGCTCCCAGCTGTGGTTCTGCCCTTTGAGACCGATTCATCTTTCCTACCTGAAGACCTCCAGATTTCTTTCTGTGGTGTACTGAAAAATTACCCACCCACAAGCATAAATCTGCCTTTAGCAAGAGAAATAGTCAAGTCCCTGGAGCTAATCTTCCACATGGTAAAAATCATACCCAGAAAGATACGGTTACTTCAAAATCACTCCATGGAGTGGTCGAACTGGAAGGAGGGGGAAGGAATATCTGGAAGGAGGGGACACTGGCATCGGGTACATTGTATGTATTTCAATTCTTGCCATTTACATGGGAAACATAGGAAAGCTGGCAAGAGACCTTCATCAAATGCTGGTTTGGCTCCTCTGGCTATTTTGTTATGTGGACAGGACCCGTAAGGCTTTGTGCTGAGCTGCTATAAACAGGAAGCATTAACAATAGCTCTGAGACAAGAAGGCTCCCCTGAAAGTTTGTGGCCCAGATCTTTGGCTGGTGCTAATCAGAGTCATTCAGCAGGGTTTCAGGGAAATTCATTGATTACATCACAACTAGACCCAGCTCCCATGTCTCTCATGGAAAGAACAAGTCACAGCAGTAAATGATAGTGGGGAAGCATTTTATTTTCCAGCTGAATGTTTCTCATAGGCCAGAAAAGAGCTCTCTGTCAAATGTCTTTTCAGTCCACACAGTAAATATCTCCTGTTTTGTTGGCTTTTTTGGCTCACTCAGAGGACATGCTAGCCTGGTACATCCTCTGAAAGGCTTGATCCCATAAATAACCATTTCACCACAGGAAAATTATTCTCTTCTGAGATAGTTTCTGAGCAACATCTGAGTCACAGTCTGCAAAACAAACGAACTTAGCCTCGTACACATGTACAGCTTTGGACAGGAGTGTGAGGGCAAAAGTGCAAAGCAGAAAAAACCCCAATCATTGTAGTAAGTAAATAAACATACAGTTCCACTTCCCACGTGTCACCTTGCTCAGGTCAGCCACTACTTAACTCCACATCTTCATCTTATCCTCTGTCTACTTGTCTTAAGAGGCAGGGTTGTGTTTTTAATTCTTTAGGTAGGTGTTACCTTTCACAGACTGACTCAGGCTCCCGGTGGCCCTTAGGTGCCGCTACAGCACAAATAAATCCATCTGGGTTTAGTTTGGTCTTCCTCATGTCTGAAACCTGGCCTTTGCACAAGCTGTCATGCATGTCAAGAGTTACAGGTGGAGAGCTCTGAGTTCATCACAATTACACCGAAGGAGCCTGTGGAGCAGGCTACCATCTGGGCGTTCAAAATTGTTAAATTCAAGTACCTCCATATCTCTGAGTCTGATTGTTTCCAAGTGTTTCCACACTTAACATGTTTGTATCATCTCTTCTTCCTAGAAATGGGCACTTACAGTTCAGCTGTCCTGTCCCTTGTATGGACATCCCCATAGACATCCAGTTGTTTGATCACACATTTCCCTACTTTCAGCCTTGCAGGCACAAAAATTCCCTACCTTCTGCTTTGCAGGTGCTGCAGGTTACAGCTTACTCCTTCAGTGCCAAGGGGCAGAATACTCCAGACTTTACAAAGGAGGCTGAATGTAGTTGTCCTTCATTTTCACTACTGCAAGAAACACACAGATAGAGTGGAAGAGTGAAAAAGCAGTATGGAACTCTGTGCTGCAACTCACCACTCCTTAGCTTACTGTAGGTTTTGGTCAGCAATCCCAAAATGGCCCTGAATGCAGGTCATGGCTTCTACCATGGATCAGGAGAACTCACTTTCTTCATCCCACACAGACAGCTTCTCTGATAATAGCTGAAAGTAGCTCCTTTGCTATAAAAGTTTGCCTTCCAGTTTTTCTCTCTTCTGTCCTGGTTTCCTCCCCCTCAACAGTTTTTAAGGTGACAACCTCCTGGTTTCTTTGTTTCCCCATCTGAGGTTTCTCCCTTTCTCTAAAGACTGCAGAGTTTCAGATCCCAGGTACATCCTCTGAAAGTGATGTTCAAGCAGAGCCCAACACAATAGCTTTTTTTCCTTGCTGTACAGCATTTCACAATGATATGGGCAGGAAGACTGAATGGCTGCAGCAGGTTAAACCACAGTATTCTGTGATGCAGCAGTTTCATGAAAATTCATCAGTTATGCAGTGACTAAATGAGTGAGGTTAAACCAGAACAAAACTCTGTCCCTGGGATAGGTAATGACTTGCCTACAGCAGCAGAAAGAAGAAAGATAAAATATTTTCATGCCCAAGGATATGCAATTTCTGCCCTTGGAATTATTTCCTAGAAGGAAAGAGACAAATTAGAGGCTCTGCTTTTCTCTCACTATGGGAAAAATTCTGAGCTTACTTTGACTGAAGCAAGAGTTAAGTCAAAATCATTTACATGGTCATCCCCTGCTCTTCTGCAGAACCCCTCCAGATCACAGGAGCTGCCATCCAGGAGCAGGCCAAGGAACAACTAAGGCAGCAGCAGTGTCCAGACCCAGACACTTTGGAATTTAAGACTTGTTTGGCAGAAATTGATCCTATGGAATGCTTTTTTTGATAAGTGTTCAGACCTCTGGGTTTATCCGTGCATGACTGATGCCAGGACTAAGATACTGGGACCTGTGGGTGTGGAAGGAGCTTCTCTGGGGATCCAAGCATGAAGTCTTGGTGCCTAATATTGTGCACCCAACTCTATAAACTGTGGCCAAAGTATTTTAACTAGGCTGGTAAGAGCTTGCTTCTCATATTGCTTCCTGTGCTTTTGTGCATTGTTACTTCTAAAGTTATTCAAAACATCTAAAGGAGACTGAAGCAATTACTTTGCAACTAAAATAAAGTCCTAATTTTGTAATCCACTTCCCCCCTCACCCACACAGAAAAAATCCACAATGAAAAACAGTGCATGAGAAAATACAGAGTATTCTACCCACCCTTCAACAGTGCATGTATGAGCACAGCCCTATCACAGCCAGCACCAGGCTACAGTGCTTTTCATTAACTCAGAATATATATGGGTAGAAGCTTGATAAGCAAATAGTAGTGTTCCCAGCACACCAGCCAAGCCCTATGAAAACTAAAAACAATAAATTTATTGAAAGCTTTTTGAAAATAGGAGGAAATTATTACTCATTTGAATTCTGTTCATGTTAAGGTCAATGGTCTTTTTTTCAGATTCTGATTGTTAATATTAGATGAAAGGACATTTCCTTTACATTGTATTTATGAACTCTAATGGCACAAGGAGGGTACCAGCCACATACATTGCACACCAGAAATATTTCTGAATTTTTCATTGTTTAACAACTAATACATTACTCATTTTCCTTTGACCTTTAAGTTAAAGCCAGTGTTATTTAAATACAGTGGTCTTGATTCTGGTTTGGGATGAAAAAAGAAATTATACTTTATTATTTCCTTCCAGAAGTTTAGTGTGTGTTGGAATACATGTTTTGGATTCAATGCACCCTTAGACTATTCACATGGACAAGAATACAGTTTGAAAAACATTGATCTGAGGAAATTCAGTTCTCTCATGTTTTGTGGGGTGGGAGACAAAATTTCCAAAAGCTTGTAGGATGGGGCCAGAGCTTCAGTATCTTCTGCTGAGTTTAGTAGAACAGTCCCTGTTCATGCCACTAAGCATGTGTACTACAGCGTTCAGCTGACTGTGCCTAGATTTGAATGCTAAAAAATACCTGCAGTACATAATCTTGTGGGTATTCAGAAGTTAATTTTTGCTTCCTCAGGTGAGAGCTTTTGAAATGTTGCAGGAGCACAGAATTACAGTCTTGGATACATTGCAGCTTTCTGCTAACAGCAAACATCATTTGACAAATAAAGGTCAACCCAGAGCCTTTTGTGTGAGCTTTATTTTGGAACAGTTATCCACAAAACAATACACTCCTGGTGACATTTCTTTTGCCCAAGAAATAGCCACCTTTCACACTTCTGTTGTCACTGCCATTCTGTATCTTCATTAATGACAGTCAAAAGCTTTCTGTTCATGTGGAGGAAAAATAAAGGAAAACCCTCAGCTCTGCATGTGCCTCGGTACTAGATATTGCTAAAACACTTCATTGTATTAGGTGATTGCTAACAGGTACCAGAGAATTGTCAAACTTTCACCAGTTGTGGAGTTGTTTCAGATTTACCCTGATGTCTGTGAGAATAAGGCTTGGTAGTGGGCATTCCCTAATGCCCCCTCCCTTTACACCAGCTGCCAATGTTGTATCTTTGTCAGCAAGATAATCCAACCATGTGCTTTGCTCCAACATTGCCATCAGCTCTGTGACTTCCACAAAACACCCGTGAGTGGTAGCTTCCCACGTGAGGCTGTGCCCACCTTTCCTCAGGAGGACAGCACACCCTCTCCTGACCTGTGAAGGGCAGAAAGGTGGCCAAGGCTTTGGGGCTACCAGCCTTTGCTTCAGCCCCTTCCTGGTGCTTCTCTCTCTCCTCAATTCCATCTTTGCATGGTCACTGAGGCATTGCTCTCATTTTTCTGGCAAGTGCGATACCAGCGCGTGTCTTCTTCCTCCTGACATCAAAACAGCAAGCAAGCAGAATGGCTGCAGCTCTATGAAATGGGACTACTACTCCTTTCCCCCCTGTTTTTTCCTCTTGTAATGACAGGATAAATTGTGGCCTTCTCTTGCCATGAAGGGCAAACTATAGCCTGGCAGCACGTCCTCAGGCACACACAGCTCTGTCAGAGCCTTTGCGGTTCTCATGGCAATGGAGAGTGTTTTGACATTTGTGAGTGGTTTGGAAAGATTTAGAAGTTTCAGAACCATACTCCATCATTCCTAATATAAACACAGTAGCAGTTCAATTTACATCCTTCTGCAGTATTTGTAAAAGGATTCTAGAAAATACATAACATTAGTAAAGGCATATTCCTGGTTTGATTCAAAAAACTTTTTGTTCTCAGATTCACAGTTCAGCAATGAGCTCAACGTTTCGGTATCACTGAGAAACCTTAAAACCTAAAAAAATATAATTATCAGCCCTCCAACAGAATAAGACAGCCTTCTCCTTTCTCTTTCTAGTCTATTCTGCTTACACATCATGTCCAAAGTAAAGCTACACCGTAGGTTTTTTTTAACAGCTCTAGTTCATTAAGAAGTCAGCTAAAATTTTAGTCTGAATTAAAGTTTTGTGACCTCTTTAAGATTTCAGAGTTTTGGCTTAAAGAAAACATGAGCTGATACATTGTTAGTAACTATCTGGACACCCACAGCTCATTTCAAATCAGTAATACTGTAGCCTTCGTGGTAAAGAGTCATGGGTTTTGTTTACATTTAAATTTGCAGAAAGAGCATTTGGGAGATGCTCTGCAGTCTTTAGAAGCAGGGCAAAGAACACTATTTTTCCTGTTAGTCTTCCAAATTCACACATCTAAGGGCAGCTTAAAGTGAAAGACATAGTGAGGGCATCATGAGGCTGCCCCTGTTCCAAAATAACAACAATACACAAATACTTCAACTACTGAATAGGACTGGGTAATCCTTTGTACTTTTAGTGTTTCACCATCTGCCATGTCTAAAAAGGAGTACATGTAGCCAGGAGCACTGTGAAAGACAGGCAGGCGAGGGATCATGACCCCTGCTTTTGACCTTGATGCTGAGAACTCACATCTCAAAAGAGATCTAGGACTGCAAACCTGTCACTAGTCCTGTCCTTCAGAGACAGACAATTGGCAGGGCACAGATTCACCTCTGTAAAAATGAGAAACTGTTTGGGAATGGGGGGGGAGCTTAAGCAGAGAGGGGGGAGAACATCAGAGAACAACAACTGCATTTTGAAGTACCCAACTTACTCTCCTCAGCACTCCTATCAGCATTTCCCTTCTCTCATTTCCATACTGAAGGCAGATATAAAGCTGTGAAAGATGTTCAAGATGTGGCATCCATTTGGAAACTTCCCAGGCAGCTGTACGAACATGTTTTTGAAGACTGCCTGTAGGTCTTTCATCTGGATTAGCTGCACATTCTTTCCTTGACTCTTTTTGTACTGAAGAGCTCACTCACTTTTATCCGCTGCAGGACAAAGTTCCCCTTAAATCCCCACCTTAGAACTATCTCATTTACACAATAGAAGAGGCTTGCTTACCACTGCTTTTGCATCTGTATTTACACACGAAGGGCACCTGGATCGAAGTGAAGTTTCTTTTGGGGACTGACTTCCCTTTGCAAATCAGGACTACATTCCAGAGCTTCACTCACTATAAGTTCACACCAATATGCAAGTTCAACTGGCTTGTTCATGGGAGCAAGGCAAGCAAAAGCTGGCCTCCTACTTGACTTCACATATGAGCCAGGTCTGTGTTAACCTGTCCTCATCCTCCCCCCTTTTTAAGTGCTAGAACAATTAAGGAGAGTTTTCTGCTTTCAAAGAACAGACTGGTGGATTCATCACATCAATCTTGTCCTGATCTATTTCTCTTTCATTAGGCTATTTTTTTTTTATTATTGAAAAGGAAAATATCACAGGTGGAAAAAAAATCAGGAAGATCTATGCCAGACACACAAAGTTGAGGTGTTCATGTTTTGCAAATTGGTTCTTCTCCTGTCTGCTCATCGATAATGGAGTTTTTGAGACTGAGCCACAGGAAAAAAAAAAAATGCTGCCTGCTTTTGCCAGCTCATTGAAACAAATCATCTCTTTTCACTCTGTTTCGATTCTTCTCATTAATCCTTCCTTCCTGCCCAGCTCATCTCTCCCATCCTGTTATCTTTGCTTCACAATGTTTTACCCAAGAAGAAGGTGATGCCTACCATAATAAATTTCTCCAAAAGACCTGCCAAAAAGAGAACATGACAAGAACCTTCAGGTAGGCAGAAACCCAAATGTCTGGCCTTAAGCTATATTAATATTTCTGTAGCGATATATAAAGGAACTGCAGTAAAAAACTAGACCTTTGACTCAGTAGGGCCAGTTACTTGTTTTTAGATGTGGCTTCTAATTAGTCCTTCAAAAGGAGAAGAAAAGTTGCTGTGTTGCACTGAGCCCCAGCATAATGCTGCACAGTGGAAATTTTCCCTTGACTTATCAAAAATCAATATGATATGACACGCTTATTCTAGTGTTGTCTTAATCCAAATATCTACAAAGGGCATCAATGAACATCAGATAAATGATTCCTACTCAAAATCCAGGTCATCAAACCTATGTGTCAGACTCTGTAATTGTGTCATTGGTCATGATATGTTGCCCTTTAAAAGTTTTCATTTTCCTTCATTTTGAAAAGGTTGAAATAAATTATCTGATTGTCTTTGACCCAGAAGTGGGAAATGAAATAAGAACAGCTGGGTAGGTCAAGAAGGAGATGAGTCATGCTCCAGTCAAGTCATCAGGAAGGGCCAGAGATCTGGACTGCAGCGATCAGGACAACTGAATGAGAGTAAAGCAATTGCAAGTATTTTACTCTTAGCCAGATCCCTTAAAATGGGCTTTGATTCCCCCAAAGATAGCCCAAATAGAAGTCACCAGAAAACTACTAATATTTTGCTGGAAATACTTGGGAAAAAAATGGAAAAGACATTGCTTTTGACACATCGCCAGTGGAAAATGTCAGTCCTCTATTTGAAAATAAGGTCTGCTCTCTGAAAACCCAGAAAGCTGTAACTGAAGAATTGTTGCAGAAAAAAACACAGTAACTTAGATGAAATCAACAATCTGTCTGATATATTGTCAAAAGATTTCTTACTATGGCCTAATGGCCTTTTTTTTTAGTTTCTAAATATATTATACAGACCTAAATCAATATACTGAAATACTGGCAAGCATTGCAAATAATACATATGCTTTCATTTAACTGTCAATGGAATTAATGGTACAAAGAGAAAATTGTGTTCTTTATGTCTGTCTGAGTACTGCCACTTACAAATATGGATTTGCTTTAACAGTTATCTCCTAGAATAGGACACACACATGAATGCTCCACACTCTTCCTCCTATAAGTTATGTGTAAACTTCTTCCCCTGTCCAAAATCATCTCTCTGCAACACTGCTCCTGATCACTTCCATCACTTCTGCTTACCTACTCACTTGATAAAACAGTATCCAAAGGTAATGTCCTAGTGATGTCTCAAACCAAAGCAAAAGAATTGTGGATGAGTCAAAAAGTCCACAGCACCTCAGATAATACTCTAAATACAAATATGCAACATGCCAGTGGAATAACTGTAAACTCTCTTCAGGTCAATGAAGATCAGGTAAAGTTGGAGGCAAGCAAAGGCAGGCAAACAGTCTTTGGATTAAGTAAATGCTTGTTGTCTTTTTTTTTCTATGATTTTGCCTCGGGTTCAGTTTGAAGTTCATAAGATTTTTTAATTATAGCTCCAATGTTTGAGGTTTTATTTGGACTTTTGGGGTTTCTTTTTTTTTGTTTCTTTTTTTTTTTTTTCATGGGTTAAAAAAAATACTGAAGTACGATAAATACGCAGACAAATTGGCATGAAATATCACCTGAAACCAAGAGAAACAAAGATGAAGATGAAAGTACCAGCAACTGATGTTGTCCTTACTAGTCACTCCAGTGCTGAGGGTAATAATTTTTGCATGAGGAACAAGGAAGAATGCTTCTGCAGCAGCAACATCCCCGCAGGACCAAGATCCAATACATGAACTCCCATTAGCTCACTGATAAGTAACTGCATGGTGGGCTGTATTTAAGTATCATACATCTTCAAGAGTGCAATGAGTGCTTCAGATCACTGACTAGTGTGGAGTCTCCATCCTTGGAGACACTCCAGACTCAGATGGATATGACCCTGAGCAACCTGATCTAACTTTGAAGTTGCATCTGACTTTGAAGTTGGCTCTGCTGTGAGTGGGTGTTGGACCAGGTGACACCAGGAGGTCCCTTTCAGCCTAAGTTACTCTATGTTTCTCTCTAAAGTGCTCAAATTAATCCCTTGTATGGCTGCAGTGACATGAAGAACAAGAATGACAATGCTTTATGAGAGAACTTATAGGCTGCAACATGAGTAATGCCACTCTTTCCAGAGGTGAAGACAAGATGTGAGGGTTTCTAAAGTCATGATGATCTAATGATATGAACAATGCAGTTGTTTGGAAGGTAGGATAGTACCTTTTTATTAAAGCAGCTGATAATGGTGGAAAAAGAAAGATAAGGTTTGGGGCATGTAAGCTTTCTTCAGGTCTACTTTTTCCATGTCAGGTCATCTTCAGTTAATCTGGAAAATAATCATAATCACTGTAGTGTTAAACTATGGAGAGATGTTTATTCTATGCATCTAATTACTCAAGAAAATGAAGAATGTGAGATTAATCTTTAAAATATGTATTAAGATGTACAGCCTGAAGCAAAAGGGGCAGTGAGTTTACATTGAAATAAAATGCAGTGTAAAGGTAAAAGCTACAAGTTGAATTTCAAAAGCAATTTTAATTTACAGGCTTCTCCCATTTCCTTGGGATACTCCATTTTGTACAGACTGTAAAACTACTGTTCAGTTCATAGGAAGTGATGGTTTCTGCTGAAGAGAAGCCCTTCCCTGGGACAGCAGAGGACATTTCAGGTCAGAAGTAGAAATGTACTTTGCTAGTAGTGATGGTTCTCAAAGAGCCTCCTAGAGCTGTGCTTTCCTTGTGCCAGCCCTGTGACTCACTCTTTTACACAAGCAATAAATGTGTCCAGATTATATACTAAAAGCAGGAAGCCAGGTTTTATAGCTAGTTTTTTTTAAGAGGTCTATTTCTTTGACTGTTCAACTTAAAAATGTTTCCCAAGTGTTATGTGGCAGCCATGTATATCCTGCACTGAGAGTGCTGTCTGACTGTGTCAGGGCTGGTCTGTAGCTTGGACAAATTTGAACCTCCTGTATTTTTGCCCTTAGATTAACCTCTAGATTACTTGTTAAAAAGTCCCTGCTATTTAGCAGCAGAATTAGGTATTTTTTTAGAGTCTGAGGGGAACCCCAAAGCCTCCTTTCCTGTTTCCTTACTGTCTCCATCCACATGCAGCTCAGCACCCCTCTTCTGCTGCCTTTCACTCTGTGTGGATTAACTAAGGGTGAAGTGATCTTGGTGAGGGGTGAGACTTGTTTCCATATTTTTAAAGAATCTGAGGATCTATGAAAGGTGAACTATACATGTTCAAAATAAAGTGGCAAGATGCTGGTTGAAAAAGACACAAAGGACCCACATCCAAATCCCAGAGGATCAATGGAAGGATATGCAATAACCTAATCTGATGAAGCATGGGGCAATGAGATGCTCAGAAGCTGAAGCCTTTGATACATGAGCCCTGTAGCAAAGATTCCCTGGATACCATGAAGGTGAATTGAGGTTAGCAGGGAGCAGATAAACACAGGAGGGTGCAGACTTCCATCCACCTGATGAGGGAGCACAGTTTGCTTTCATCTAAGTGGGGCCCTGTGTTTTATAAACATTTCAGATGCTGCGTTCTTGTTTTGGTTTGGTTTTCGTTATTAAAAACGCAGCAAATGAAACTCCCAGAAAAGAGGCGGGAGGGAGAGCTGCTCCCACATTTTCACCTCTAGGTGAATTGCTTGACCCTGCCCACAGCCCCACCTCGAGTGACTAACAAAAAACATAAATCCCTGTGGGACAGGGGAAGATAGTGTTTTTATGTACCAGCAGAGCAAGCCCCAGGAAAATGTATGAAATCATTGCCAAGGTATCTCAGCATTTGTATGCAGCTCCAAAGTAATCACCACCTTCTGTTTATTGCCTGGATAAACCCCTTCATTTCTTGGGTGTTGCATATTTGAGTTCCAACCTCCAACAGACAAAACAGACATTTTGTTCTTCTTGCAGCTGCATCCTGTATACTCAGAGGTTCTCCATGATATCTCAGAATTTCCCTCTTTTCTCTTTACTGGTATAATTTTCCCCATAGAAGAACTATAGTAACATTTTGTTTGCACAGGAAATAATGACATATACCAGAGCTACTATGAACACCTTGTTATCTGTAAGCAATTTTCCCTGTGGCTATTTCCCACAAAGAATATTTCAAGATTTCCAGATGAAAATGTCTGAAAACTCACTAGTTACCATGAAATTCTCCAGTCTTTAGCAGTCCCGATAATTCTCTAAGGCTCTGAAATCCATCCTTAGTGAATTATGCCTGCAGAGCATCAATGGCCCTACAGGGAGGAAAGAAAGTTCCTTATAACTTTCATACAATGATTTTGGCAGGGGTACCTGGTACAGGTACCCTGTCTGGAGAGTAGAGGCCACTCAGGCAGCATTAACCACTCCATTCCTTGTGTACATCAATTACATTGTTTTTTCAGCAATGCACTAAGTTTAGCATGTTTTCTGCAAAGAAACAGCTGATGGATAACACCATTTTGATACATACATAGACTTTAAACCTTTAAAAACATTGTCATTTCACTATGAGGTGAGAAACAGCATCTTAACTGACATATAGCTTGTGCCCAGCTTCTTGTGACCATCAGTCCATGGGTGCTGTGGCAAGAAGCACACAGGATAGGAAGATATGTTCATGTCCAGACCCTACGTGTCACTAGGCAATTGCAGTTTAACTGAGTTGAGGACATTTGAAGGAGAGTATCTGTTCCTGGGAGCTACCCAAGGCAGACCTGAACTGTGGTCAGAACAAAACACAATCAACCTGGGAAGTTAACTTGAGCAACAAACTCCATTCCTTCTTATCATGAGCAAGTTTTGCCTCAGAAGTGCAGATCCATCTATGTGGCCAGTGTCCCCTGAGCATCAGTTGTCAGGACTCAAGGTGTCCATGAAGTTTGTGCATTAATTTCTGTGTGCCAACCAACCCCCCCAGGTGGTAGCAGCATTTGTGCAGTCTACAGCTCTCAAGAGGGTGACTGGGAGTGTGCTATGAGGGTGCAAATGTGAGTGCACACACTGTGAATGTTACAATTGCTAAATGTGATCTGAGTCCCCATGACTAACCAGAACTCTAAGGTTTCAGTAGAGATTGAATTCTTTGGCATATCCCAGGGAAATGTGGGAAAACTCTTGGTAAAATTCCTTTCCCCATGGGGTGAACTGAAACCTGTATATATCATCAAGGGTTGGACTTGATCTCTGAGGTCCCTTCCAATCCAGCCAATTCTATGATTCTATGTAGTAGTCCCAGGTAATGATTCTAAAGTTTTTTTCTAAAAGGCTTAAAGTTACCTGATACTTGAGCAACCCAGGGCTAAGGAGAGCTGAGTTTAATGCCCAGTCAACAGACCCTGTCTCATGGATCACATTGGCTGTCTGGGGGCAGCTGGGGGAGAGACACCACCTCTTCTCTTCTTATATCCTGGGGACCTGGCAGGAATTACATGATATCCTCTTTACTGCCCACCCCCTTATTCTTCCCATCCCCTTGTTCTTCTTTTCCATCCTCCACCTTTCCAGCTCAGTGCTTGCTGCCTGCAGGCAGCAGTTCCAGGAGCTGCATACTTCATGGCTCCTGGTTTAGGTGACTGTGAAATGCTGCTCTCCCAAATTCATGTTGCTTGCAGTCACCCCCTCTGACTGTGCTTTTTTCAAGGCATAAAGGTGTGTCTGTTAACACTGTGCTAGCTACCACAGTTTTAAAAAATCACACCTTTTGCCTTGTGCTGGGAAATCTGTGGGCGTTGGAGTGAGAGATATAGATACATACACACATATGTGTGTGTGTGTGTATGTTATATATAGTTTGCATATCTATGTGTATATATATCTGTATCTACTTCTATACATGTGTATATGCATAGCTGAAGCCTTATCTGTAGAAGCAGGCTAATACACCCCTTATTTTGAAAAACAAACATTTATTGCTGACTTGTCAGGCATATTCCTTTTTGTTGTTTTTTTTAACTTGGCCAGTTCTTAGAGTACAATAGTACATTGGCCATCTGTGCAGAGAAGAGGGGTTTAATGAATAGACAAAGCAGGGAATGATTGACTGATTGGGACTGTTTCCCAGTCTCATTCATACCAGCCATACAATGGAATCACTCCCCATTTACACCGCCAGAAGTGAAAGGAGAATCACGTCTGTTTTGAGTTCATTCCTCAGAAGCTCAGATCATCCTCTTGGGCAAAATACTACAAAGCACGTGTTGCTGAAGCCAGGCTATCTGGTTTATTCAGAACATGCCCAAGCCTTTTATATGTGCTAGTAAAATTAGCTTCTCCTCAGCCCCTCCAGTGGTGTCATGCAGCAGACGTGGCCTTTGTATAGGGCTCGGACAGTTTGTGTCCAGACAAACTTGTTTATGCAACCTAGTATGCCCCTTCCTTTTTTTGTCCCCGTGGATAATGACAAAGTTCTAGGCACGTGGGCAGATCACTTTCTTTCTCCTTTTGTCAGACTACAAATTTACAACAGCCTGTTTGCATACCGTGCGCTGGATTTTAATCAAGTTCACTGTAAGGAGAGATAATAAATATGAGAACCATGATTACTTCACAGTTGATTTCATTTGAATAAAGAGCTGCTCAATGACAGATGGTTTCTAGAACTGCTCTATATGTGAGCTGCCATGATGTTGAATAGTAAGAAGCACAAGAAAGTACACTGCTGCAGTCTTTGGGTCCTTACTTTGTCTTATCTATATTAATGTTTTATTCAGGAAGGAAATTAGATTCCACACCATTTTTTATTCAGAAGAGAAGGTTAGAAAGGGATAATACACAATTGCAAACCTGGCAGCTTCTCCCAGATCAGGTCCACATCCCTCTGCTCTGCCAATAGTTTTAACACTATTCTGCACCAGCAAAACACCTTATTGTGAATGTAGCCTATATCAGGAAAATCACCCATTTGGCAGTGTTAATTTTTTCATCTCCACCTTCAGCCCAGGGGCAGATGTGTTATCCCAGAAAAGCAAAGCAAGTTTTTTGGTTTTTTTCTGTGAGACCCGAGTGAGGAAAAGGATGTCCCTAGGAACTCAGGGATGTGGCTGTACCAGCAACACTTTGCAGTGCAGACATGAGCTATGAGTCTGTTTCCACTGATTTGCATTTGGTTACTTCTGTTGGTTACTTTTGCAATACCTATGCTACAGTATTACAAAAAATTTTGAGGACTTTCTTTTCGGAGTTGCATTTTGGCATATAGTGAGGGAGTATGTAACCTATACAAAACAAATACAGATGCTTGCAAACTCTTTCCTGTCTGACAAACCTGTCTCCTGGTCACAGCTATCGTTTCTTAGAATCATAGAATCATTTTGGTCGGAAAAGATCTTTAGGATCATCAGGTCCAACCATTAACCCAGCACTGCCAAGTCCACCACTAAAGCATGTCCCCCAATGGAACTGTTCCTTCCAGGAATGGTGGAAGGAACCACTTCCCTGGGCAGCCTGTTCAGGATAACCCTTTCAGTAAAGAAATCCTCCCTTATATCCAATCTAAATCTCTCCTGGCACAATGTGAGGCCATTTTGTCTTGTCCTATTACTTGGAAAAAGAGATCCATCTCCACCTCACTCCTTTCAGGTAGTTGTAGAGAGCTATAATGTCTCCCCTCAGCCTCCTTTTCTCCAGAAAGTGGCATTTTCCTCAGATGCTCCTCATAAAACTTGAGTTCTAGGCCATTTGCTTCCATGCCTCATCTTGCATCTAACTAGAATATTTTTTTCTCCTTAAACAGAATATTGTTTGTACTCCCCCACCCTTTCTTATCTCTCCCTAATTGAATGCTTACCTGATCCTAGCTGCATTATTCTGATAGGCTCTCTTCTGAGCTGGAATGGAAAATCACTGACTTGGTGAAGTAAAATGATAGGCTTGTTTTGTGTTTGGAACAATTTTTCTAGAAAAGGGAAAAGTTTGCTATTTCTGAGATCCAATTAATAGTTAGGAAGGTCAAAATTTGTAGGGAGCAGGAACAGCTTTTATTAGACCAGCTGTTGTGCTTGGAAGGCTTACAACAGTTGTTAAGCACACCACTTCAGAAAGTACCAATGTTGAAAACTAAATGCAGGTTGAAAACTGTTGCTCTGAATTCAGCTAATACATCAATGAGATTGCATGAGATAAAAAGTAGCTTGTTCTCATGGCTTCTTGGTGTCAGATTGGATTGCCAGTAAAAGTGGTGTCCAGAAAGGCCCATGTGGTTCAGAGGGAAAGAGCTAATTGATCACCCAAAGAACACAGAGGTATTTGCTGAGAATAGCTACTGAAGGATTAGAATGCATTAAAAAAACACTATCTTTGTTGCATACACAAATTTTGCATCTAATAATGATTAAAACCAAGAAGTAAATATTTCGGCTCTTTCAGGTCTCATTAATGGGAGTCTTTCCAGCGGCTTTAAAATGCTTTGAATTCTGCTCACATAGAACTCATTCATCTTGTAAGCTTTTGGACTAAACTTTTTTGGCTGTTGAATCATGGGTTCAGCTAGTGACCACCTGTGACTCTTGAGATCACTGTGATTATTAGCTTAGGCAAATACACTTGTCTTCCATTCCTCCTTCCTGTCTCCATTTATCCTACTGGGTATTCACCTGTTGTGCATTGTCTAAATCCTTGATTAGGAGGTCTCTGGGTCAGGGCCTGTCTTTGTGTCCTTTGTTAGATCTCTTCAATATTAATCCCTTTCACATTGGCAGTATATGAAAGGTGGATTCCTCACAAACTCTTATTAAGTACCCAATTAATAAAAAGCAAGAGTGTGTTAAGAGCACAGAACAGAGGACAATGCTTCATTCAGATGCTGCATGAAATCTTGATGCTGACACTGTTGGTTGAGTGAAGTCTGTCTAGGGCTGGGGATGAAACCCATGATGAGCACAGGGAGAGGATTATAAAGAGAGCTGGAAATTTTAATTTGTTTGTTTGTTTTATTTCAGTGTGTGTATGATGAAATAAAAATAAAAAATGATTCCTTTGTTATTCACTATGCTCCACTGACACATATTTTATTTTAAAATTTCAGGCATGATGTAATCCTGGGAAAAAATATAAATTGGCCTAAACAGTAGTGCCCAAACCAGAACATAACAAGTAGCTTCATTCTGCACCTTCCCAAGAAGCACAGCACAGCCACAGCCTGTTTTATGGCCATTTGGAGGAACCACTACACCTAGCATCCTCTCCTGGGGTATTTCTGTTTCTAGGGGACCTATCAGTTCCAATGTGCCAAAGGATTACTCAAGACCTGGCAACATCAGCACCAAAATCTGAACAGAGCAGAATGCCTAAGAGCATCAGTGAGGGATTTTGTGGCAGACAGGCTTTGAATAAAAAGTAGGATTTGTCAGACTTGACATAAGAGTTGGGAATGAGATGACTCTTTGGGCCCAGTGATAAGAGGGAATTGAACTGACCACAAGGGCAAGCAAGGTGAAGGGAAGTGTTCTGGTAGATCTGTCTGTGTCTGCAAGTTAAGGGAAAGCCTTGAAAGCCAAACTAAATAAGGATTATGCTACAATATTTGCTTGCAGAATAAATGGCTCCAAATTTCTGGGAGGTTCATCTTTGCTGTTTCTAGTGGGTCCACACTGAGAGATGCCAAGCTGTGAAACCTTCTATACTCCTTCCCCTTGCAGGGATTCAGACTTTCTCCTTTTGCTCCAAGGGCCTTCAGATACAAATGTCAGAAAGCATGGGCAAGCATGGAGCCTTGAGTTTCTGACTCTACCATAGCAGTACCTTGAAAACAATATTCCTATGGTGCACCTCTAGCTATGGGTGTGAGGTGATAAAGGCAGGCCTCTGTGTGCTCCCAAAGATGCTGGGGGCTTGTTTTGCCATTCATTGCCCTATAGAGCAGCCTTTAGGCAGCTCTGAATGGTAACAGGTGCTTCTGGCCCCATTGTGCAGTCCCAGCTGTCAGGGATTTCTGGGGACCAGTGAGTGAGATTGTGTAGGAGTTGCTTTAGTGGCTCTTTGCCATTCAGGAATTCTTTTGCGCCAAGGGAATCCTCCAACAGCTGTTTGGGCTGGCTTGGTGACAGCTTTGTGCTGCAGGAGCTGGGCATAGCAGCCCCAGCTGGGCCAAGGATCTGGCTCCTTGCATGTAACTTGCTTATTTAGGCCTGTAGCCTTGTTTTGTAGGTAATCTCTGCTACTGTTAGTGAATGCAGCAAGCTGCTGAAGTTGGTGGCCTTTGCCAAAGTCCAAAATACCGACTGATGTAATTGGAATCTGAGATCTGCAATGCTTGAAAATTCTGCCAGAAAGTAGTTAAATGGAGATGGCATCTCAGTAAAGGGAAGAATGGGGTCTCTGTGCACGTTTTCTGTCCTTAGTCCAGTCAACGGATCTCCAGCAAGTTTCCTTTGCAAAAGGAAAGTATTTGAAAGAGGAGATGTAGAAGAGCTGGATCTCTGAGTGAAATGTGTAGGCTCAGTTCTACTTTACTAAAGGACGTGACATCCAGGTGCAACAAATGGAGAGCTCTCTGAGGGCTACGTGTCCCTTATAAACAAAGCTATGCTTTGCTGTGCCATACTTTTGGTATGTGCATGTGCCCTGAATGTCCTCCCTCAGCCCTTTGTGCTATTGCCTATTCAGTAGCCACGAGGAGCATATCATAAGGCCAGCTAGCAACAGAGTCTCCAGATCTACTGAGTCACCACTGGCAATGCAATGCAATGCTTGGAGGATCAGCTGTTTGATTACCCAGGGAGCATGTGGCTCTACTCAGCTGCTCCAAGCAAAAAAAAAAAGCCAAGGACAACTGAGTGATTGTGAAGAAGAGTGGACAGTGAGGCTGGAGGGGAATCCACGTGACTGGTTTCTGAGTGTGGTCCTTCAGTACACAGTCAAAATAGAACTGGCTTGAGCTATCTGATGACCTGCATATGTAAAAATATTTGTCCTTATTGAAAAGGGAGTGGGACACCATCTACTACTGTGAATGGAACAATGTGTGCAAGCAGTTGGAAATCTAAGATGTGCCTTGTAGCTAAGTCATATGAAATGACACATCTCTCCCAGTGCATTGTTGATGTGCCAACAGGTCCCAACAAAGCTGCCAGGGAAATAAAAGTGGGACAAAACAAACTCCTTGCTAGTGATCAAGCCTTTATTTAATGCTAAGTATTTAAAGATTGAAACAGATTAAGAAACAGTAGCTTAAAACTAGGTATTTTTCTGTTCTTTTTCCCGTATTCTGCAGCCTAATGGATTAAAGTGCAAAGCTGACAGGCTGATTTAAAAAGATGTTCCTTCTGGGACATTAAAAACTCTTCTCATCATACACTAGACAAAAAAGACAACCACCACTGTTTTAGCTAAACAAAAATGGGGCTGCTTTGTTACATTCAGTGCTACTAAAGGATATGCTTTATTCCAGTAACTAGATAAAGGACGGATATGCAATAGAGATAGACATCATCTAGAAATTATAGTATTTGCCATTATTTGAAACACATCTCCCTTGGGAGGATGGTAAGAGTATTCACTTCCCTCTTCCTTTTCTACAAAAATAGTCACAGAATTATGTGGCCTGGATTAATTGGTGAAAGTAATTCCTCGAGGGGACCTTCCCAAGGGGAAGAATGTGAATGTGATCTCATGGTTCCCATCTATTTCCTCTCAGACTTGAGAGAAGACACTGTCTGCTGATGGTGTCCTTATGGGATGCCAGGCTGGATGGGCCACAAAGTGGCTCTGTCCCCAGGACAGCCTCCAAAGCTTACCTAGAAAAACCAGAAATGACTGGGGCCTCATCGTGTCTCCTCCCTGTCTCCAGGTTGTCTGCTGGAGAGCAGTGGGGAGGTGTGGGGTATCCATCCCCTGTGGCCGGGCTTGACTTTCCATGGATCCTTTAGGATTTGTGCTATCCCTGGAAACATTGTGTGTGTGTCCTGCCCAATTCTCTTCTTCCTCCAGCCCCAGCAGTGAGACTTCACCACATTCACTACATGGTGGATGGGGGCCTGGGTTTGGGTGACATGCACCCTCCCTACATCCACTTGCCTAGGGGCTTTGGCATCCTCCTTTCCTGCTCTGGGGAAAACCAGTGGCCACATCCAGGGAGCCGAGCTGGGGGACATTTTCCCACAGGAAGGAGGGGAGGCTGGATGGGTTTGGAGCCAGGGCTTGCAGCTATTTGAATGCAGAGGTAAACTTCACCTGCACCCAGAGCCAGTGCGTGGGGGGGTTGGATAGAGGGAGGGATGGACTCTCCCAGAAGTGATGTACTCCCTGCAAGGGACTCTCCGGGGTTTTTAAGCGTAGGCTGCAGAAATCTTTTTGATTCATAGACACATGTTGCTCTTCTTTGAAAGAAAACTATCTCTTCCACCTTCCCACCCCCCTCCCTGGGCTACTTTAAAATCTTCCTCTCTCATGAGGAATTTATCCAAAGAGAGAAAACTCCTCATGGTATTAAAGCGAGGCCAGCTGTGTATAAGCCATTACACCAAATTCAAAATAAACCTGGAAAATACTGCCAAAAAAAGAATAATAATAAGGAGTCTATGCTGTGTGAGAAAACATTTTGTGAACAAGTTATAATAGGAAAGCAAGGGGAAGTTTTCCTGAAGTAGACCCTAGAGGATCTCTTGGGGCAAAGCCCTAAGATGGCTCCTCCACTCCTGCTTCTATGCTACACAGAGTCCTCCTAGGCTTCCCAGTTTCTCTGAATCACACATGGAGCCTTTGTCACATGAATCAGTGTGCCAGATCAATCCCAGTGCCTTCATTGCCCCACACCAGAGAATGTGACAGCTCTGCACATGAAGCTCAGTGCAGATTCACCCAGCTTCAAAGTTAGAGCACGGTATAAATTAGGAAGAAAAGCTGCAAGCTCCTCTGAGATTCCTAAATTTGTGTCATTGCAACCTGACAGTTCAGGAAGAGGGCCAGCTATTATCTTTTCATGCAGAGCTTTTTGTCAGCTTAAGCAGGAATAATGTGAGCTCACTGATACTTTTCATACTTTAATAAAATGCAACCAACACTCTGGGAACACCATACATTTGCATTTTCTACCTCAGTTTCAATCACCTTAAAAATGAGCAGTACCAAATGCCAGGCAGTTACTACATTCCCACTGGGGATGGTGGACCAGATAGGAGAGAGAATACTGTTTTCTCAACACTGCTTTTATCTCATACTTTAAACCCCCATCAAAGAACTTCATACATATTTCTCTACATATTACAACTTGTTGTAGGGGCTGGACTTGGATGGTCTTTTTAGTTAATTGCTACTTCACTTTAAATTTTATTTAAGAGACACTTGTTCCAAGAACCTCTGCTAGGACGTCATTGTTTCGGATAATGTCTAAATGAAAGCTATGTTTTAATTTGCTCCTTTATTTTCTTTTTTGTTTGTTTGTTTGTTTTTTGTTGTTGCTTTTTTGTTAGGTTTTTTTGTTTGTTTGTTTTTTGGGTTTTTTTGGGGTTTTTTTTGTTATTGTTAGGATTTTCCTCTAGGCCTTTGTGTCTTGTGTTTCAGAGCCCTTGAACCTCTGTTCCAGTGTTCCAGCTCCTTTCCTTTCCAGCTGAGCATCCTACTGCCGTTAGTGATGTAGTTCCAAAATGCACACATTTCTTACAGCTGAGATAAGAATCTCTGGGGTTTTCTTTGAGTAGTCTCTTTTCCTTTCAGCCACCCGTAAAACTGTTGTTGTTCATAGGCAACAAACCTGCACCACTTTGATTCACAAATTCACCTCCCCTCTCCCTGTGGACTTAATCCTGTAACTGGATCCAGACACAGAAGCTACATGTAAAATTAAACATGCCCAGCAGTGTTCCTGCACTGTGGCCAGTTGGCATGGAAAAGGCAGTGTCTGTGCTAGTGAATTGCATAGTTAAAAGTGTTCACATGGAAACCACTTGCTGGAATGGTCCCTGGACTGATCTGAGTGCTGTGTCCAGGAACAAAATGTGCAAAACTGTTGTTAGCCTGCATTAGCATATTATTAGAGCATCCCATCACAGCCCAGCACCTGAGAATGCTACTACCATACTTGAACTTAGTACCATAGGTGTTGCTGCCTGAGTATCTTGCTGCAGAGACAGTGCAGTGGGAGGAGGTCATAAGGGTCAGCCCACTTTTATCTGGAATAATTGCCAGCACTGCAGTGCAATCCACATCTGCTGTATGTGACAGCATACCACAAGTGGTTCAATTACATGTCCAGGTACATTTGTACCAAGTACTGTAAGATACACCATGAAGCTTAAGCCATTGCTAGATGACACACATTATCTGAATACATAGGTAGATGGATAGAGAGATGGACAGATAAATAGGTCAAGACTTTCCATCCTTTGGCTCCTCTTCAGTGTCTAATTAGAAAACATGAGTTGGAAGGGCCCTCAAAGGGGTCTCCATCCTTACTGCCAAGCATCCACATAAAAATTCTTACACAAAGTGAGCCATGAGTCCAGGTACCCCAGGACCCTGTCTCTGACCTACATCAGGTTTGTAGAGAGAGCCCAAAGTAGTAACCCTCCTGTGGGCATACTCTCCTACTACCTTTAAGCAATCAAAAACTTCCTAAGTCTTTGCATGCAAAAGACACTAAAAGAATTTTTCATCATGAATGTTTCTATTCCTCCTCTGAAACCAGTTATATTCTTGGCATCCATAACACCCTGGGCAAGGAACTCCACAAATCTATTAGATGTGGTATGAAACAGTATTTCTCCTTGTTTGAGTTTGCTGCTTGAGCATTTCTTTGCATGTCTCTCAGTTTTTCTATTATAAGAACATCTGTCTTTATTTACCTTTCCTATGCCATTTGGGATTTAAAACATTCTTCTCAGATGTTGCCTTTCATCATTGCTTTTTACCCTAAAGAAGATTCCAGTCTACTTGTTCAGCCTTTACATACAAGTTATTCCTCCATAACTACCAGACACTATTCTATCATAGTTACAGATCTACTCTAGTTCTGCTCTGTTCTTCTGAGATGAGGGGGATCAAACCATTTGAATGTACATGGGTTTAAGTCCATTTGAATGTACAAGGTTTTAAGTAATGGCTTAATAGCTTCTGTCTTGTTTTCTTCTGTATTACTTTTCCAACAATTACTAACATCCCATTAGTCTTTTTGATCACTACTGAACACTGGTGGTATTCTAGTTTCATAGGACTGTCCCTAATGATTGCAGTTTCCCTTTCCTGGTTGGTCATAGGTATATCAGAAGCCCTCATAACAAATGTTATATTCAGAGTTTTGTTTTTTTCCAAAGTGCATAACTTTGCACTCTTCAACATTGAATTCCATTTTGTGTTTTATCATCCAATCTCTCAGTAATGCCAAACCCTTCTGCAACTCTTTGCTGTCAGCTGTAGTTTTGACAGATGGGTCCTACCAGATTCAGTGGGCTGAATCTGAGCTGACTCTTTATTCCACCTTTGATTCCTCTCTTTTTAAAAAAAACATTTCACATAAGAGCCCATCCATCCCTTTTCAGACTATCTGCACCCTGCATGCTATTGCTGTCATCTAAACAGTAGTCTTGCCGTGGATTTGCCATTCTTCAGTCTCTTAAGCATGTAGCTGGTAATAAGATTGGACTTCTACTCTATAAGTGATATGTTTATACCACTTATAGCAGTATAAGTGAGTGCTCCATTGACCCCCTGCAGCAGTTTTCATCTCCACATATCAAAGTACTTGCAAAGATGGGGAAGTATCAGTGTCTCCAGGTGACAGCCAGGGAAGCTGATACCCCTTTTTAGCAGTAACAGTATGCAGTGTTCTAGAGTGGCCTGAATGTTATTTGTTGAATAAATTAGTTAATGAGTAACAGCAATAGTTGCTAATTAACATAGTCAATGAATATTTATGCTGGCATCTCGCCAGTTGTACATCTTATACAATGTGTCTTTCACTCTCACTTTCCCTTTATTTATTTCATACCATGAGCTCCCATCAGAAACGACCTATCCAGGCTCTGCCTCCCTGGCATCTGTTGCAAGGACAGTTGACTTCTTCCCACCCTGCAACAGCCAATCATGATCAAATATAACCCTCAAGAATGATCCCCAGCCTCCCCGTGTCCCTACTTGCCAATGCAGCCATTGATCAATGGGCCCTTCACAGCACCCCTAGGAATTAGAACTAAACTACATAGGGGAAATAATATCCCATCTTAGGAGATGAGATAGAAGTGACAAGTATCAGTTTATACTTGCAAATTTTTTGCCACTGTGGCAGAACATCATCAGAAGATGTGTGCCTTCAAAACATTAGTAAGTGTCCTGGGACATGTAAGGCTCCAAAAAGAAAATTGGTATCTTAATTTCAGTCTGGAACCCAATCTGAAGCCTGCATACTTCCAGGCCCATCACTGTACCCCACAGCCTGGATTAGCTCCAGTGCCTGGAATAGCCCCAAGTGTGAGCATTACACTCATCTCACTAATCAGGCATTTCAACTCTGTGCTCCCTGTAGGATAATGAGGTAGGAATTGTTGTTTGTAATTCAAGAAATAAAATAAAACTCTCATTTTGAGTTGTCCAGCACATTTTTGGTTCAGAAAAAAAGCATCATAGAGGCACAAAACCCAAAGCCTGATGGCATGTGTTCAATACCACCCCTAGATATGGGATTCCAAGCATTAGCCCTGTATTAGTCTTGCCCAAATAAATAAAAAGGTAGTGTCAACTGTGAACAGTAAAACAACTAATGGAGGTGAAGAATTACAGAAATGCCGTTGTGAAGAATTACAGAAAATCTCACTCCAGTAGTGACCACAGTCTCACATTAGTGAGTTATAACCTAGCAAATAAAATTTCATCATAACAAAAGCAAACTCATGCTTTCAGGGAAAGACCCCACTCTAACAATGTCTGTACAGTAATGAACATTACATTAGCTATTATTACTCAGCAAAGGCACACTGCAAACACTGCAGATAGTGCTAGCAGTATGTAACTTGGGATCCATCAGCACTCAGAAGGAAAAGGTGAACATTGTGAATTATTAGGAAAGAAACTGAGAAAACAAAAATATGCCAGTCACCTGCTCATCCCCATGTCACTGTGTGCATTGATGGTGGGTGCTCTCTTCACCACTGCTTTCTCTGCCCAGGAAAAACAGAGAAGGACCAGAAAAGTTCACAGGAGATCAACAAGGATGATCAAAGTTACAGAACGCTTTCTAAAAAAAGAACAATCACATAGGCTGGGACTTTTCAGCTGGAAAAGAGACCACTGGGACAGCACGTGAGAGAGGTATGTGAAATCTGAAATCAGGAATGGCCTGGAGAATGTGATAAAAAATGTGCCTTTCATGGTGCAAGGATTGAGGAACCTTCATGTGATTAAGTGTCAGGTTTAAAGCAAACACACCCCATGCATAACCACATTGTGACACCCATTGCCACAGGATGTTGTGGAGGCCAAAAGTATAAATGGGTTCAAAAAGCAATTAGAAAACTTTTGTAAAGAAAAGTCCATCAAAATTTTCTAGCCTGTAGAGATACAGCCACAGCTCAGGAAGTCCCTAAACTCCAGATTGCCAGAAACTATAAGGATGAAGTGGAGGAAATATTGCTGTGCTTGCCCTGCTTTTGTGGTCTTTTGCTGAGCATCCACCACGGGCTGGTCAGAGACAGGATATGGTCTAGGTGACCCTTGGGTCTGACTCAGCACAGCTGTTCCTGCAGCCTGGCTGCTTTCTGGCTGGGCTAATTCACACCATGGCTGCTGGGAGGCATTTCTTCATGTCCCACTGCCATGTGTTATGCAGGTTATCACGAAGACAATATTGTCCTTGCCAGTGCTGGCAGACCCCCACTGGGATCAAGCCAAAGGGACAAAAGTTTTGAAACATGATGATCAGACTTGAGGAACTTGGTACTATGAGGTCAAAGGTCCTGACGTGTCTGCAAAGGAAAAAATGATGACAAAGACAAGAACTAAAACCCAACTAAAACTAGGGTTGATGTGTCCAGGCCAGACTAGCTACCACATCACTCTCACAGACCTCAATGGAGTTTAGGAAATAACCCTCAGACCCATTTCTTCTGAGGCAGGTTCCATCTCCAACCATCCTATGCAGGGTAGGATTACAGATGTGTGATTTTGGATCCATGCCCTGCCTTACACACTTTCTGCTGACTTCACCTTCTACCAGGGCATAAGAGCTCTGGGTTTTGCACTGCAATTCCTTATAAACAAAAGAGGGGGTAAGTGTTGCTCCAGCCTCCTGCCAGGCTTTTCTCAGCCTTCCCATGGCAGATGCACAGAGCTGCAGGAGGTTCAGATAAGGCCTCATTCCAAAACAACCCAACAAACCAAACCACTCGAGCACCCAGGTAGCAAGCAGTACCTGTGCACCTCTAGGCACATGGTGCTTCCCAGCTGAGCCCATGGAGATGTTACACGTGCAGGAAAATCTTCCTAAACTTCAGCATTTTGCTGTATCAGGGTGTAAAAATGAGCAGAAAGCTCTTCTTTGCCTCACTTTGCAAAGCTACAGTATTTGTGAACATCTTGCTGTAGATAAGTAGTTTAAGTGCCTTGTAGCAATGCAGCTGTTTTTGAATTACTGAAATCCCAGCACTACAAGCTTTGTCTGTGATAAGCCTAATCTCCTCTTCTCATCATTATCATGCTAGAAATCATGCTGGAGGCCTCTACAATCTGACTTAATTTTGCATTAACCATAATTGTGAGAACTTGCTTTCTGCATGCATGTTTGGGCAAAGATTGTTTGCCAATGACTTTGTACAATTATTTTTTTCCCAGAAGTATGCCAGAATTAATTTATTTTGCTTGATATAAAAAATGAAAGGTAATTATCCCTGAAGAAAAAGAAAGGGAGAACAAAAGAAAGTCCCTGTTGTAAAGCATGACTCTGAAGTGTACAGGAACAGCCTTAGTGGCATGAATTATAAAGTCAGAGATGCTGAGTAACCAGACTTCACCAGTCAGTTTGGAGTACATTACTTCAGTGAAGATTGCTGTGACCCATAAAGTCCCAACACAGCAGCCTTCAGTAGGAGAAATATGTAAGGACATGTATTGAAAATTTATATTCACCTTTGCTACTCTCTAATTAATACAGATACAGTGTTGAGTTTGGACCTCCTTTTTTTTTTTTTTTCTTCCACTTTCACCAAAATCCACACTGTCTCTTCATTCATTACTTTTTCCTCTCCTTTACAGGCTGTCAGGAGTTTTCCCTACCTCGAGGGACTGATCCTATTGCTATTAACCTGACAAGAGACCTCACACGAGGTGTGGGATGGGCAGGAGGTGGGGTGGGAGCTGCAGAGAAAACTTTGGGCTGCAGAGGGTGTGGAGGCTGAGTGCAGGCTGATGTCTCTGGAGTGTGAGAAGCTATGGGGCTCAAAGAGCAGAGCCAATATTTGCAGCTGCAAAGCAGACCTGATGTTGTTTCCAACCCTTTTAGATCCCGGTGTGATATGAGAAATAAATATTTCAGTCTTTCTACCTTATCAGCAATGTTAAAGCATCTGGAGTGACTGAGTGCTAAGGAGGAGACATCATGAGAGAGGTTTATAAAGAGGAACACCTAAGAACAAGAAACCAAAGATATTATTATGGCTAATGAAACAAAAGCATTTGATTAATTACTGACATTGCAGAAGTACATTTTTAAAAGTGATTACTACAGCTAGAGATGTCAAATATGATAATAGACACTAAACAACATACAACAGGGCTGGAGAAGATTTATGAGATTTCCCTGCACCTTGGCTGTAACAAGGGAAGCTCATCAAGTCCCAGGAGTTCACAGGAAGAGACTTGAAGAGCTGTGAATCTTCTCCAAACCCCCAGAGAGCCACATTAACTAACCAAGGCTGTCAGTGATATAGATACCATACCCTGATTCACCTGTGAGGAGAGGCTGCTGGGCTGATGGCCTGATCCCAGCACAGGGGTCATGGTGGCTTAGAACTGACCAGAATGTCTATGGAAATGTCTAATGTCTGAGACATGGTGGAATCATATGGCTTCCTTCTTCCTTGATCTTGCCTTCCAGCACTTGTCCCTGCAAAGTTGGCTTCAGGAGCACCATGACACATGAGCCTCATCTGCTGCAGGGGAGAGAATTCATCCTGCCTCTATTCGATAGTGCAGCCCCAAAGAGATGGGGAAAACTGACCCAGAGAGAGGAAGTCTTCTGAAGAAGGGCTCTTGTAGCCTTCTCCTCCTAGATAAGGATGTCACCAAAAGCTGAGAGGATTTGCTTGCTTTACAAATATAACTGCTGGAAAATAGGTAATTTTTCATCAACATTTTATACACTGTCAGATCCTACCCCTGGGTCAGATTAGCCACTGGTGGCTAGCAGAGCAGTCTGGAGAAATACCACTCTCTGCTGCCCTGTTATTATCCTCTTCCACAGACACCAGTCCCTGGCTGATCTTGGAGAGCACGAACACGTTGCCAAAACTCAGGTTACATATTACCTGTTAATTTGTAAGCTGGTTGTGGTGTTTGTGCTCTGGCTCTGAGTTGCTGTTCACAGTCAGAACCAGCCATGCATATTCAGACAGTGATGGTAAGGAGGGGAGAACCCAGGACAGGCAGGCAGCTGGGTCTTTAACATTTCCACCTGCATTTAAGTTGAGGACAATACATAGAAACCATTCTGCTGTCTTTATTCTGCATGGAAATACAGCTTCATTGATTACAGGTAGGGCTGCAGACAAAGCATTTCTAAAATGGCAAACAAAGGGTGATCACAGAAAGAAAAACAAGTTATTAAAAAAAAAAAAGAAGAATCAGATATAAGAAGGCAAGTTGCAACAGTGAACATTCAGAGTTTGTCTAAGGGCCAAAAACTAACCCAGTGTTAGTAGATGCTCTTGGACAACTGCAATGTAAAGATCTGGAGCCAGATTCTCTGTCAGGGTAAGCAAGTGACGAAGTAAATTGCTCTAATGTGATTTATAGCAACAGAGCCTCACTGCCATTAAAAGCATAGATCTCTCCAGAAGAGCAAGGGGCATCCTTTATGAGTTGCTGCTTGACAGCAATTCCTTATGCACTGAAGAAATCTCTCAATGATCTCAGTGGCAGACATATGCCTGTAGGGATGTTTCAAAAGGTAAAAAAAATAACAATATCCTTAAGCTACCTGTAACAATTGCTAATTTCCAGCTACCTTCCTTTTTAATCATCAAGACTGGCGTATGTTGACACTCCTTTATCATCACTATTAATCAGATTTGATTATCTCTCTTTAACTACCACCTTCATATGCCTTATGGCATTCTTCTGCATTTGTATGACAGCTCCATAACCTTACCTGTGTTGCCCTGTGCTAACGACAGCGAGTGTAATGCGATAAGTTCAGATAAAGGTGCTCATGAAAGATGCTCAGAGATGCCCTTACCACAGGGATGTTGAAGGCAGATCTCGGGCTCTGCCCATGCCAGCAGAGGTCACTGCAGAATGGATGTGTGAAGGTTCACCTCGGAACCATCTTAAGTCAAACACACCAAGTGAGTTTCTTTCTCACACGTGTGAACTCACACATATGAAGTCTGTTGTTTTGTTTCGTTTTTTTGGTTTTTTGGTTTTTTTTTTTTACTTAGACTTATGGACATCTGAATACAAATGGTGCCAAAGCCTCCAGGTAGCTCGGCAGATCTCCCCAAAGCTGAAGTGACAAGACACAACCTATTTCTGATGCTCACCTCTCCCAGCAGGCCTGATCACATGGGGTTTAGGTGAAGGTAGCCACTGTAACCAAAAGCAATTCAACATTTTCTCAAAATATCAGTATATTTTAATATCATTGCTAGCAGATAGGCTACTATTGATAGCAGACCTATTGTGTAAAAAAAAAAAAAAGGGACTTATTTTATTATTGTTCTTTATCTCAGTTTCTGAGGCTCTGGTGTTGAATGCTGTAATCTCAGGAGACTTAATTTTGATTAGCCGGTATGGGAACATTTTTGTCATTCATCTCTCTGGGGTACATAAACACAATGTGAATATGGGCAATGTAGATATCCCAGCACACCCAGGGTCACATAGAGGTTGTCAGAGTAAGGACTAAAGGGGATAGGGCAGGGAAGATCAACTCTGCTGGACATTCAGTTTTGTCACAGGAGCTTGCATGATGGTCATCTGCCCTGCTCTATACCCCTGATATAAAATCCCATGAGCTCATCTCCATCAACAAATGTTGCAAAAGAGATTTTGGGAAGTCATCCACCCTTGATTTAGAGAGAAACTGAGAATCCAACTTTACTCTAGTAAGTCATGGTTAATTTTTTTACTTGACTTCTTTTCTGGATGTGTCTAGCATCAACAATCAACCACTGGGATTTATTACAGGTTTATTTTCTGCTTGAAACATCTGTTGCATTTTCCCCATGCTCATACTTGTAGACCACAAGCAAGTCACCCCTTACCCTTCTTACAAACTGCCAAATTCCACCAATTTCTCAGTCTCCTACCAAAATGTTTCCCAGGTCTCAGATTGCTCCTGTACTTTTCCCTGATGCCTTTCCAACCTGTTAGCATCTTTTTTGAAGCATGGCCTTGAAAAGAGGGCAGAACGTTCCCGTGTAGCCCCATGCTTTTTGTGCACAGATGAAAATCCAGGACACGGCTCCTCCTGTGCGTGTTCAGGACATTCTGCACAGCATCTCCTCACAAGGGGATGACATTTATCTGGTTATTTCCCATCATCCCTATATCTTTAAAGCTCCCCTATGGTGCAAGGAATGGATTCCTCTTCTTTTCAGGGGGATCTTTGACCTCTCCCCTCCAGCTCCATAATGAAAGGCTGGCCCTGAACTCGGGGAAGAAAATGGTTCCCCTGATCCTTGGACCATTTGGCTTAATACCAACCCCAGGTTTAAGTTAGAGCCTCCAGGGAGACTCCCCAGCTGCAGCAGCACAAAAAGGATGGAGCTGGGAGCAAGGGTGGAGCCTGCATTCCTCAATCTAAAAGGAGACTTTTAGTCTCTTCCTCGCCTCCCTTTCTTTGAAATGTCTCTCAAGAGATGGTTAGAGAACAAAGGGGAGGAATGAATAAAACACACATTATCAGCACTTTGCATGAGTCCTGCAGGGAAAGGTGGCAAGCTTTCTCTTTTTCTCCTCCCTTTCTTGTTCCTCCTTTGCCATAGTGACTCTCCCAGCTCTGACTGCCTTGGCATCCTCCATGCAGTTCTTTGCAGCTCTCCCCTTGGAGTCACAGAAGATGCTGGCTCCAGTCTTTGTGGGCCTTGCTGCTTTGCTGCTGCTTATTAGCATCCCATTTAAAAAATGCTTTGATTGGAATGACACAAAGGGCAGTAAGTGAGGGAAACAGACAAGAACACATAACTGTTGGGGGGTGGTGCACACCACCGACTCACTGGGGAGCAAAGCAGAGCCATATCTCTCAAAACCATCAGGAAAATCTGTGAGGACTAGTGTTGTACCTGAGAACAATGAGATTTTTAAAATTAACATTTTCTCTTCTGTGTCTCAAAGCATACTTTTGAACAGTATACTGACCAGTGCTGCACCCTGCTTCTATTTTTTACATAGGATTTTAATAGAAATTATTTCCTTTGTGACCCATAGAGCTTTACAGACAGTTTCTCCAAGTGTCACTCCACTAATGCCATGCAATGCAAAACTAAGACCTACATCTCATCTTAATTGGTCACATTATTTGTATAGGCCAGAAAATTCTTTGAATTGAACAATTGCTAAGCTGGAGTATGTCAGCATATATCTATAAATGATGTAAAGACAAATTTGAATAATGACATTGGTATTCATTTGCATGACTGCTTAATATAATCACAGACAAGGTGGCTAGAGATGGATTGTCCATTGTTTTTTGGTGTACATGAACTTTGTTCAAAACAAACAGTAAGTGGTAGTTTTGCATGCAATAGATAGCAGATCTATGCAATTGCTTGCCAAAGGATGTTGTGGATGATTCAAGCAACAACTGGACGAGTTCATAGTAGTGAAAGGCACTGAGGTTACTAAACATACAGAAATTACACTTAGCTCAAGGAGTTCCTGACCTGACAATAGCTGAATGCTGGAAGAGTATCAGGGTAATGTACCTTATAGGTTTGCCCTTTTCCTACTCTTCCCAAAGCATCTCCTTATGATTACAGTCCAAAACTAGACAGACTTTGGCATGGACCTGATATGGCCACTCTCCTGTTCCTATGTTTGCAGTACCTATGGTAGTGATAAGGATGCTCCAGTTGTGTTTGTATTTCCTGAAGTGTTTAGTTCTTACAAGAAATATGACCTAGATATTTGTATTTATTTCTACCATTAAAATATATTTTTGGTTATGCATAGCTTTCAAGAAGCAGTGTTGGATAGTGGTGATATTAGTTACATTTTTCTGTGGATGAGTTGTACCATCTTTACTCACAGTCTCACAAGAAAATCAGGAAAAAAAAAAAAAAAAAAAAAAACAGGGGGGGGAGGCTTGAATTAAAAACAAAGAAATGGAGTCCACGTGTTATTTTCACCCAAAACAAGTCCATGACAGCTTAATGCACACAGACATTTCAACAGGCATGTTGGTTTACAATCCCTTTTTTGGCGTCAGCGTAAGTGATGAAAGGTAGCCATGTGTCCAGATAACTCCATATGAGTGATTAGAAAACTTGGTCATTTTTCCCATGGCACAGGCCCCTACCTGCCTTTTTAAAGACAGCTTTCATCCAAGATGCTTGATGACTGCCAACTTGTTGTGGTATTATCAGTAATGTCATATACCTGTGAACATGCAGCCCAGCCCTGCAAGAAGCTTGTGCCAGGGAAGAGGATGAAAAGCAGCCCCTAAAAGCTTGAATACTCCAGATGGGCAGACTGTCCCCAGGGAAGAGCTCTCCCCTTGTTTCTACCAGCAAGCAGAGGGAAACGGTTAAAAGAGACAGGCCTTGTTTGCACTAATATTTGGAGTGTTTTGGCCAAAACGTAGCTAAATAATGAATCTGAAGGTACTAAACACTGCTGTGTGAAGCTGGAGCTCAGATCCAGCAGAAGAAGAGAGGTGGCAAGAAGGCATCTTGGGGAAGCAGAGATGCTGCTTGGCACTGCGTGGCACCAAGGTCTCGCTGGATGAATCCAAAGAGATCAGACTGTGAGAACATGATGAAGCTGACAGCAACCTCAGGAGGAAACTTTGGTGCTGACTGAATGGCCACTGGAGAGGTTTTATTGAAGAAGCTAAGGATTGCAGCTTAGATGAGAAAATCCAGCGAAGGTTTGTCTATCCAGCAGAACAGAATCTCCTACAAGAGCAGGAGAGGATTCTCTGAAGGGCTGGAGGTCACCTGAACTTCCCCAGTGCCACTCATCTGGAGTAGCCGAGGAAAAGGAGATGAATGAACACCATCTATGGGATGTTCAACCTACAGATGGAGAACTGGCCTCAAAAACTACTGCTGCTGGGGGTGGGAAACAGGGAATCTCACTTAGCAGCTGTAGATTAGATCTAGATGCAGACTCAGATATTGTTGGTTTATTAATGCGCTTGTTCTCAAACTGGGTGGCATGTCCCCCCAGGGAGGCTGGAACACATAGGGTTGAATAGTTTACTTCTATGAGGGAGAAAGCAAGACTGAAGCAAATCCCCCACACTGTTTCCCTCTGTGTTACTGCCTAAATCTGCCAGACTTGCTCTTCCAGGACCCTGAGACCCACAGCACATATCTGATGTCTATGGCACAGACAGGGCTGGGTGCTGAGCTTCTTCCTTTGCATCACATGTCCCCTTTTTGTCCTTGGACATGGTGGCTGCTCTCACTATGGCCTCAGCACTGTTACTGACCCCGCACCATGCACCCCCCAGCAATTCCCCACACTCCCCTGAATGAGGATGTTATTCCCAGGGACCACTGTCTGAGTGTCATTTTCTCCAAGCTGAGGTTATGCCAGCTTTTCATTTCCTTTCCTTCCCTCAAACACTAACTCAGGTTTTGTCCATGGGAAGCTTTGTCTAATCAAAGTACCTGGTGAAGATACCATTTTCCCTAGGCCTCCAGGCTGGCGCTCAGGCTGCTGGTAGCCAGGACCACAGTAGTGGAAGTGCATCAGTCATATAAAAAGATCACTCAGTACTGGGTGAAAAGGAAGATAATCTGCCTCAGCCTCCACCACAAATTTAAGTCCTGAGTGTCGCTTCAAGATGGCTCATGATATATGATGATATATGCAGAGACTTGACTTGATACTGGAGAGATCAGCACTGGAAGACTGGTGCCTTTGATCAGACACCCCTTCCCCCCTCAGCAGAGCCTGACACAGCTTTCCAAAGAGATGAATTTTATTCTAAATATATATATATATATTGGAGAGTTGTCCATAAAGCCAAACATGGTGTAAGTGTGCTGCTGGTGGTGAATCTTCTGGCAGAGTCCCTCTTGGTCTGCTGCACAGCTATTAGTCCAGCCCTGTCATTCATGCTGGGCCTGAATCACCAGCATCTTGCTGCAGCTTTGTGCTGGTATCATTCTAGAGAAATGAGTGAATGGCTCTGGGAAGTCCTTGAGCCATGCTATGCTCCCACCTGCATAGCAAGGACAGTGGGGAAGCTGCCTGCCAGCAGCTGGCTCTGTGCAGGAATGACCTCCCAGCTGCCTCAGGATCCTCTTGGTGTCATTTGCCATCTGCCTGCCTGAGCCCTGTTTTCTCTCCTGGTCCTACATGAGGCGGGGTGGGCAGGGAGCAGTCCAGTAAAGGGATAAGTGGCTGATGTTCCTTCTGCAAAGAGCAAGAGCTGTCCCCTAACCATGTTGGAGTGGCAATGACAGGGATGATACAGTGGAAATTTGGGGGAGAGGCACAAAATACAGGTGAGGTTTGCATTTGACAAAGGTGACTAGCACCCTGCTGTATGGGAGGAAAGAGGCTTAAAGTCAGATTTGTACATACAGGCAAAGAATTAATTTGAAGCCAAGACCCTCAACAGGGATTTGAAATAATAGGATTTAGTTCTTACCATTGTCATGACTCCCATGTGTCTCCAAACAATGTTATTTCTCAAGGTTTCAGTTCTTTCCCTGTGGAATGCAGAATTTCCTCTTCCTTCTGTCAACCCTTGCTGCTCCTGCCTATTTTAACTTGAAGTTGTTTAGGGCAAGAATCATTTCTCACAAGGTGTATGTACAGTGCATACACCTAGGAATAAGAATGAGAACTCAGTACTCCTATAAAACTGACAAGCCCTGATAAGAAACCTGCTCACCCTGAAGCCTGTGTCTACCACATGGTAGCACATGTGGTCAGTTCTTGGACAGGTATTAATTTGATGTTTTCTGGTACCCTCAGACTCTCTGACCACGTGTGCTGCCAGACATCCACAGCTACAGCAAGTCTTCCTAGCAAACATGCCATCAGTCACCAGCCACTTCTGAAGCATGCCAGACATGCAGTGGAATATATGCTCCTCTCAACCCACCTGCACAACAGGCTACAGATGCCAGCTGCTTTCCTTGGAGAGACATGGATGAGAAAGAAGGGAAAAGTAGAAAACAGCAACTGAAAAATATTCTCCACACTTCTTCAATGTATTTTCCTCTTGTCTGCATACTATGGTCTTGCCACTGCCCAGGTTTTCCAAAGTGATATCACTGAGGGAATGAGGTTAATGAATTTTTATTGCATGACAATAAAATAAACGATTTTCCTAAAGTGTCCCCATACTGGTCTTTCAAAATACGAGGCTTTTATTCAACATAACTGCTGCTTGATGGCTTAGATCATTTGAATATGTTGACAAGCAAGTTCTGAGAACCCCTCGCTGTAATTCACCGTCTCTTTGTAAGAAGACTGACACTGCATTTTTCATTGGGAATTTTCATGGTTTAAAACAGGGTAAAAATACAAAAGAGCACTGGGGATAATAAACCTGACTTTGTTCTCCTTTGTACTTTTTCTCCACTGACCACGATGAAGCATAGATGATGCTGGACGATGCTGGCCTGCAGTTGTTCAAATGGAAGTTGGGTAGACTGAAATTAAGTCTAGCTGGTTTACAGCAGGCATACATCGTAATGCAAATGTACAAGTTCAGAGGCATGCTGGTAGAGCAATCTGCTGTGAACAAATCACGTTGACACAATATCAACAGGGAAATTATGTCACCATGACTCTTGTGCACGATCACAAATATTTTCCAAAAATCTCTTAGGAAAAAAATTTGCTTCTTAAAGTTTTTATCCTCCTGGAGCAAATATACATGTAAATTCTTTTCTTCTAAAATAAATATAGCTGTGTATAGTTTTGCACTTGAAGGCATGTAAGCATGGCTGTCTCACCTCAATAAATTCCAGCTCAGTGGGACTGAACTGGTAATGCAAAGTGAAGCTCACTGGAGCAGTTGGATACAGAAATAAAGCAGAAAGAGATCCTCATTATGTACAGTTTTCCCTTTTGAAAACAAAAGGAATGAAAGGAAACAAAGGTTTATCATTCCATGAGCCCTCAGATGAAAGGTGGTTGAGGAAGACAAGAAGGTTTTTTTTGAGATTAATTTTTTTTGGCTCACAACTTTTTGTGGAAGTCTGAATTCCATACCAAGATCCCTCACTTATCTGGGAGCCCTACAGACCCTCCCTGCAGGTGTAATGAGTAAATAAAGATTGTGAACAGCAGAAACCCCATTTCTCCTGGTTGGCCTGTCTGCATAGACACACCACCATATGAATGAAACCATTTTCAATTCACAACTCTTTTAATTTGATGGCAAAGAGGAAGAACAAAAGACTGGTAGATACAACGAGCTAACTGGATAAAAGGCATGTGAAAACACCATACCTATCATGTACCTTGTTAGCATATGCAAATGAGATAATTATACAGGCTGATAGCAGTTAGGCACAGTAATATATAGTCCATGTGAACTGTCCACAAAAGCTTTTGAGATCAAGAAAGAAAAATAAATTCTTTAAACATCCTAATTGGCTGCCAAAAGGAAATTCATTCCAGCTAGAACTTAACTCAGTGCAAAGTAACGTAACTCATTTGATCTCAATGGAGATCAAAAAAACACCACCATATCCAGACAATCTTGGATTAGGACACTTTGTTTGTATATATTTACAATGTAAAGTTGTTATGTGAAAACAACTTAAATAAGATGAAGGCTCTGTGAAATCATTCATTACTTTTCCTTGCTATCCTGTTCATGCAATGAGACACCAGAGCTTCCTAAAAGCTTTGTTTGCGTACAGATCTGTACAAGTCAAGTGGACAGTCAGAAGTTTTTCATTCCCTCAGTTGCAGTCAGTGATTTTGCACTTCAAATGCTTTCTGCTTACACAAATGTAGGACAGCAACTCACCTTTCAAACTACTAATGTACCTCAGAGACATTTTCTAGGGAATTATTCAGGTAGACAACATTTTTTCTACTTGATTTGCTATGAAATGACAAGCACTGTTGAACAAAAGGTTAATCATTGATTAAGTTTAATGACACTAAAAGAAACAGGTCATGTGAGAAAGCAATTGCACTTTCATTTTTGCTGTCACAGGTCATTTATAGCTTTTGATTCAAATTCCACCCCACGCAAAGACTTGCTAACAACATCCTACTTCAAATTCTAATGTACTACAACTGCAGAGCAAGCATGTGAGCTGGCAGTAATCAGGCCGTTTGTAAAGCATACATATATTCTTTCATTCATCCTGGCCATTAAATTGTTTGAAAAGACTATTTTGTTGTTCCACATTAAGAGGCAGTGTTTTTGACACCTTGTTTTACAGAGAAGTGCCTCATTTTATTTCTACTCAAGACTGTTCTGCTATCTTCATGCGTTTGAGAACCTGAAACTTGTCATCACCTGCAGCTCTTCCCACTTTGGGATGGACTCAAAACAAACAGATAAAAAAAGCCAAACCAAACCAAAAACATAAAAAAGGACACCAGCTTGAAAAGAGAGCATTTATTTTCTCTGTGACCAATAACTCTTGTGCCCGAAAACACATGAGGAGCTGAAAAGTCAGCTGTAAGTCTCCATGGTTTGTTCATGGATGGCTACATCAGCAGGGAGCTGCTCAGAGCAGTAACAGAGCCTGCTTCTGATCTCATCCTCCTTTGTACCATGGAGTATCCATTTGGTTCCAGCACATGACTCTTCTGTTACTCCAGCATCAAGGAGATCAGAGTCCCATCTTCCACCTGCTGAGGGAGAGTTAATGGGCATTGTTAATCCAATATGCATCTATGCTTTGGCCTACTATCCAAAATAATTAGCTCCTAACAAAGAAAGGAGCCTTTGAAAACTTAGACGTGGGCAGGAAATAAGAAATAGAAGTAGATCATGAGGCTTATAAAGCTATATAAAGCCTCAGTAAGCTTTCTTTTCTTCCTTTTCAGCCACATAATGTGAAAAAGAAGGGCATACTGCTCTAAGCTTCTGGGCACTCACATCAGGACCCATGTATTTTATACAGAAATGTCAAACAATTTTCAAAACTGACCTTGTTTGAAAGAATAAAACATAAAGACAGTGAAATTGGCTTGATGTAAAAAGTCAGAGCTTTTGTTACAAAAAGCACCTATAGGCAAAGGGGAACTGTGCTTCCAAAAAAAATGATAGCAGGACAAAAGAGAGGAGATTGCTTTTATTTGTAGATTATACATGAATTCAGGGATGAGTCTGGCTCTTTGGAACTAGAACATGGCCACATGCAAAGCTGAGGAGAATGGCTCTGTGAAGAATAGCATTGAATATTCATGCAACGTGCAAACCAGTCTAGGTGTGATTTGATGAAAATGAGCTGTTGGTATAGATCAATTCCAGAATACCACCAGACTTGATATAAATGTTAAAATGGCAATAGAACTGATTTAACAAACGGAATGCCTTGAAGTATTAAGGTATTTCTTATTTTGAAGAACGCAGAGAGCATTGTTCAGATATATAAAACAAAAAGAGCACTCTATTCTGCAATATTAACATGAACTTTTTTCCTTTAAATCCAATTCAGGAATGATCATAAAAAAGTCTTGATTAAAAATTCTCATTTTCAATGCTGCAGTGTTGGAGTGTTGTCATGGGCTATTTGAAGAGTCACTCCACATCCACATCTATTTTCATCCTTTCAACCCAGTTCTGTATTGTTACTGCTGAGTGGTGGAGTTGCCTTTGAAAACATACAAAGCAGGTGATTTTCAATTGTGTAAAGCCATGTTTGGCTTTACGTATTTGAGTTAATGGAAATAGCCTTTCAAAGGGCCTGGTCCAAAGCACAGTAAAGTCAATGGAAAATCTCCAGGTGACTTCACTGGGCCTTGGATCCAGTCCAGACTCTGGAGCCTCAAAGTCTGGAATTCTCAACTGGGCTTGAAGTTAGACCTAATTGTTCAAAAACAGAGTAAGAACTTTGCAAGTTCAACCTCCTCCCCACATCTGTCTGATTTTGCAATGACTTGAGAGTCTCCTCAAAGGCTGCAGGCATTCAGCACTTGCAAAATGAACTGCTTTCTTAGGATAAAACTTCTTACAAAAGTCACAGCAGTAGATGCTCTGTAAATTTATTCCATTTCCTCAATTCTTCTCTGCCAAAATTCACCCAGCTGTGCATTTTAGCCACCTTTAGACAAAAGTTGTGCTTGTGGCTCATCTGCTGAACTTAGCCACCTGGAAAGTCACTTCTAGGAGACTATTCCCTCCAGGAATCAGCTAAGGAAAATAAATAAAAACAAAAATACAAAAATTTAAATTAAAAATATGATCTGATCCTCAAAACAACCCTTTTCTCATAAATTTTCCACCCCAGGAGCTACTTATATGCATGTTTCAAGGAACTATATTGTTTAAAGAAATAGTAAATGTCACACAGTTAAAAGAGATGCATCTAGATTTAGTTACACAATCAGCTAATAACTCAGTCAACAATATTCTTATCCTAGGTAGTAGTTATCAGCTTAGGCAGCTGTTACAATCTTTCACTGTAATACTTAAAAGGCAAACGACCAAATTCAATACCATATTGTTTGTGTAGTAGTGTTTGTTTAAAGGTAAATCACTCATAAAAGTGTAATTTCCTGCTGATACATAATGGTGGATGGTGGCAGGAAGCCGGTCCCAGCAGACTGAGACCCAGAGATATGGCAGCACTAAATTGCCAGCAGTCCTTTACCCCAGCTCTAAAACGATTGTGTTTTTACACCCAGGCACACCTAAACTAGCACCAGCATATTAGACCTTCTTGCAGACGCCTCTTTTCTCTTTGTGCAGCAGCACAAGATAAGAAAAATTGCTACAATCGACACAATGAAGTTGTGTTTCTTCAAATAAAGATTCCCTTCCTGCCAGGGAGACCCTGCTGAGCAAAATTCCCTCCCCACTATGTTTTCCTTACTGATTCATTACAGAATCAGACTTATATTTTTGGTCTCTTTCTGCTTGGTTTCAGCTGACACATAGGATTTCATCGTTTTTGGAACAGCAAATTGAAGCTCCCGAATCCAAAGTGTTCCATTCACTGGTTTCTGAGTGTCAGCAAGTCTTGTTGGCTTTGGAAGAGCTGTTCTAGATTCATGGCCATATAATCAAAACCCCAATTAACTTCTAAGCACATATGAAGTCTTCACCCAAGGGGTCCTCAACCTGCATAGTGTGGAAGAGATGGGGATGCTCCCAGGGGTTAACCCTGAGAGACTGACACTATACCAGGCAGAGGTCAAAATGTGCCTTGGGAGGAATCACCTATTGTTCCCATCTCAATCCTTTGAGCTTTTTGCTCAATTTTATCTGCCTAAATCTCAGGTTCTGAGTCCTGAACAGCTCTCTCTGTGATATATGTATCATATATAAGTATGGCAAGCAGGGTGAGGGAGATGATTCTGCCCCTTTACTCTGCTCTTCTGAGACCCCTCCTGGAATACTGTGTACGGTTCTGGAGTCCCCAGCACAGGAAAGATAAAGATGTGTTGGACAGAGTCGTGAGATGGACTGCAAAGATGATCAGAGGGCTGGAGCACCTCTGCTTTGAAGGCATTCTGAGAGAGTTGGGGTTGTTCAGCCTGGAGAAGTGAAGGCCTTCCAGTACATGAAGGGGCTACAGGAAAGATGAGGAGGGGCTTTTCAACAAAGAGGGTAGTGACAGGCCAAGGTAGTGGTTTTAAACTGAAAGAGGGTAGATTTAGGTTACATATTAGGAACAGGTTGCCCAGGGAGGTTGTTGATGCCCCTTCCCTAGAAATGTTTGAGGTGAGGTTGGATGAAGCCTTCTGCAACCTGGTCTAGTGGGAGGGTCCAGAACCATGCAGGGAGGCTGGATCTTGATGATCTTTAAGGCCCCTTCCAACCCAAACCATTCTATGATTCTATATTTTAAGTTATAATCAGCTAAAATAGAGGCAGAAGGCAGTTCATGCTGTGCACTCAGTGTACCTTTTTGGGGTGGAATGAATCAGCATCCATCTCTCATCTCGGAGATGGTCCCTAGTGCCCAAGGTGGGTGGATATCTATTTTACTTTCCCGCATTTCTCTAAAGAGATATCCCAGGATGCCATCAATACACCTCGATGGCCTGATGCCAGAGCACTCCTCACTTGCCATAAGAACAAATTGGATAAAATCTTACAGCTGAAGCCCACACAGAGCTGGGAGGAAAGGACTCATGCTACAGCTCTCACCCTTTCTCTGCCAAGAACCTAATTGCTCAGCCATTTTAAGAGGAAGAACAACTTGTGTCCTCTGCTCCCTTACCCATCTGTACCTGAAAAGCCAGACCCAGCCAGCATGGACCTCAGAGGATGTTTTGACAGAGTGAGGGTGTTGAGCTTCATCTGGTAGGAAGGGCAGTTGCTGTGGAATTTATACTGGGACCCTCATGTTCTTTTGGACAGAGAGACTTCTGATGCATGCATATGTCAGTATTTTTTACAGAATTCCTTTTAGCAGGCTACAGAAAGGAAACAGGAGTCCACGGAGATCACAGAAAAGTGAACTACTCAGCTAAATTTAAAATCATAAAACATTAATAGAAGGCAAAATTGGAAATCAGTTCCATCTTCCTCCATCTGCCACGCTTTGCTTTCCCAGCTGCAAAGCATGTAGCTCAGGGAAATTCTACCATCTCTCTGCATTAGGGTTTGATGTTATCAGCATTTTCCTGTCACATACAAAAAAAAAAAAAAATTACCTTTAATTAGCTCAGTTTACAGCTATGCTACCCAGTCTTGAAAATTTGTTTTGGGATATGAGGAACCAGTTATCTTCTGAAGTGCCTTAAGAATCAGCAGCAGCAGTACATACATCAAAGTCCTGCAGTTCAGGAGGGCTGTCTGGCATAATTGAGGTCAACACTTACTCCTGGAGCTGGAGCTGCAGTGAACATGCCATTCCCCATGCACAGTCCTGCATCCACTCCAGTTCAGCAATCACAACCCCAGGCTATCTCAGCACTGAGAGGAACAAGAGCAAAAAGCTACCTTGCCTTCTTCTCTCAGCAAGTGTATCCCAAATTAAGACTTAGGTGGATGATTTGTTTGCCTAAAGATCCCGTTTTTCCCCATTTTAATTTTTAAATTTTTGTTCTTACTTTTTTTTTTTTTTTTTTTTTTTTTTTTCTTAACACACATACTTTTAGGAAACACACATACTTTTAGGAACAGTGAGAGCTGCCCACATTCCCTGGAGTTCATATTGTTAGAAATGACGGGGGATTCGTTTCCTGACAAGTTGGATGAAATCCTTTTGCAGGTTGCAAAGTTCACAACTAAATATCATATTTGTCAATGCTTTCCTTGCCCAGAGGAAAAGAAGATTGTCTATTGGTTTCCTTTTCATTAAACAGTTGTTAAAATAAAATGTCTTTGTTCAATTGAATGCCTATGCAGACTCAGTCAGGTGCAAGTCCTATTTCTTTGAACAAAAGGACAACAGGAAACATGCAACTGCCATACAACCTTGCCATTTGCTTTGAGAAGAGAAAGAGTTACAAGCCAGTCACAAGTTCCCCTCAGTGCTCCAAGGACAGGAGCAGCTGTCAGTCTGGGGGCAGCAGCCCAGAGGAAGAGGAGGATCATCCACTGAATAAAAGCAGAATAGGATTTGGAGTGAAATTGCAATCAGTAAGGGGAATGGTTTGGAAAAGGCTACAAGGGACACAGTTTTGTCATGGAAATTCTGTCTGCTGGATCATCAGTTTTCTGCTGGTCCAGGCGGTTCCTCATTGAAAAAAGTTCACTTGAACCCAAGCGAGATTTTACAACACACCTGGTGTGACTGCAGATGCCATAATTTGGTGTCACTTGTGCAAAATGGACATCTTTGTTATGAGGATCAAGCTATTGGCCTGAGTGAAGGATTGGCTAAATGTCTGTCCCTTTAAAAATAAATATTATTTCTTACAACTGTTTACACTGTCATGCTAACTGATAACAAGACCTCTTCATTCGTACAGAGGCAGACTTTGTCCCTACAGACTTTGCATTTGAAATCAGTAAGAGAGATGTGATATGGCAAAAATGGGAAGGGAAGGGAAATTCATCAGAAAGCATGCAAGAGGTTGGTTGCAGTGTCTGAATGTTGATTTTAGGATGCTAGTGGTAGAAGGTAGGAATATGGGAAAATAGCTAAGTAAATGTCCCAGGAGCTCATTACTTAGCTGATAAAAATCAGGGTTTATGAATAAAACTCTATTCTTCATATCAACAGAATTCAGAATAGCTCACGCTGTGAATAACACACATAGACCCATGTTTTTTCAGTCTATGCTCTGAAAAAGCATAGGAATGTCAGGTTTTTCTTTAATCATTAGGTCTAAATTGGTTCTCCCTTCAGTCACAGTAGGGGGTATTTTATGGAAAACCATTGAGTTATACCAGGAGAGAATTCAGCACAGAGAAAGTCACCTGCCTTGCAGTTACAGAGAGACGCTGACTGTGTTGCTGTTGTAAGACACATTTGCTAGCCTGTAAAATATTTCCATGTGAATCTGAATTCCATCATCATAGAATCTTAGAATGGTTTGGGTTGGAAGAGACATTTGGTTGGAAGACACATCTAGTTCCAACCCCCTGCCACGGGCAGGGACACCTCCCACTGGACCAGGTTGCCCAAAGCCCCATGCAACCTGGCCTTGGACACTTCCAGGGATGAGGCATGCATCTCCTCTTCCCTTTCCCCACACCTAACTGGTAAAGCACAGGCAAAGTCCCACATTAATTTGTGGCTGTGTCAGCCTGTGCATTCACAGTTCCCCAGGCCTCGATGCCTTCTCTAGCAATAGAAGAAACAATCTGTGCAATGATTGCAATTCACAGATTTGTAATCATACAGGTTTTAAGGCCAGAGAGGCTGTCATGATCTCATGATCTGATAGTCTGACCTTTTCTGTAACCCAGGGCAGAGAAATTCATGCAGAAGTTCCTCCACTACCCTGTGGTCTCAATTTGTGGTTCTTAACAGCTTAGGAACTATGGCTTGCTCCAGTTTCCTGAAGATGGAGAATTACCACATCCCTGGTCAGGTATTACATTGGTTTGCTACACTCAGTGAGTCACCTTAACACGAATCCTCTTAAGTCTCACAGCTGGAAACCAAGAAATGTTGCAGACTATGTTTCTTTATGATAAAAATATAAATTTTGCATTGGGTCTACTTTTCAGCCTAACACATCCAACAGAAATCAGAGCTCGTGCTCAGAATTAAGTGTCTCCATTAAGTGTCACTGAAGCAAGGAAAACCTAATTTCTACCTACATCTTAAATGTACAAGCTGGTGTATTATCCGACACAGACATTATTATTTAAACCAGCCTTGGCCTCAGAGAGAAGGTATGACTTTGCCAAGAGGCTTCTAAGGACATTGAAACTGAATTTCTCTTCCTATTTGAAAACATCTCTCACTGAAGCACTCTTTGAGGGAAATCACAAACACAGGAAACAGCAGCTATGGTGCTGTGTGTTTGTCCGTATAGAAGGAATGTGATGATATCATTTTGGAATGTGCTTTCTTTCTCAGGTTTTTGTTTTGGTGGTAGGAATGTCACTTTCTTAAAAAGTAAAGCACATTCTTGGCTGTTCTCTCCCTCCCCCTCCTTCCAAATTTTGCCTACAAATCAATATTCCCATCTCCTGCCATGTGTTTTTCCCAACCTGTCAGATACCATTCTCATGTTACTAGTACAACCATCTGATGTCAGGCATCCCAACAGGCAATAATAAATAGTCATTTACTATTAGCTAGAAGGCTTATTTATATAGATATAAGCTTCAAGATGTTCTTTGCTATTTAAACTTGAAAGCATTATTTCTTTGCATTTGGCATAGAGGATCTGACCATTTAAAACATGTCCATTTCCACTGTGTTGTGGTAAAAACCTAAACCCAAGTGAAACCTTAGCCCCTCTCTTTTACAGCTCTGCCTGAGAACACCCATTTTCCAATGCATATCCTTATAGACAGATAGCATTTGCCAGTGCAGATGAAGCTGGCTGAGATATGGAGATCTGCTTTGCCATGTTTTTCTGTGGAACTGTCACTTTTTTTCCCCATTTAAACATCATCCATGTGTTATACACTTCTACTGCATCCCATATTACATTGAGCATTTATGCTCCTACTTCCAGTCACTGTTTAACCTAAGGTTAAGCAATATCCTAAACCTGTCCCTCAAGGTACACAAGGACTAATGCTCCAAAGATGAACTGAGACACTGGACACTGCACCTGCACTTCCAAGAGGCAAACATTGTCTCATAATGGCAGGTTTTTGTCTCTGGGAGCACTTCCCATCTTATGGAAGAATGAAAATTCAAAATTGCCCAGGAAACAAAACTTCAAACAGAAGAACCTGAGAGTTTAACATTTATTTTTTTTTTTTCTTCTGAAGTGGCTTCCTGTTGTGGATTTCAGTGTGCTTTGCAAATGATCAGAAATGATCATTCCAGGAAACAACACAGGGTAAACTCTCCATGGCTGGAAGTTCCCCTTGTCCATATGGGGAAGTTAAGTGTGGATTTCCCAAAAGACAACACAGGTCCCTCAGGATCCTGTCCAGCAGCAGTCTGGGATTAACTCAAATGTCAAGTGGATTCCTGCTGGGTGGAAGGACAAGATGAGCTCCTTGTCCATCCTAGAGGACAGACTCAGTGTTTAAATTGTGATCCTGAGATGGACAACATGTATCAAAACTGAGCTACAAAAATTCTAGTGATCCCTAAACCAACATGTTTTCTCAAGTGTGTACTGCAGTCATGAACATCTGTAGATTACAGTAGGAGAATACCAGGGCATTGCCAACACGAGAGTAATTTCAAATGCAAAAATGTTGATTCCTGCGTAATGACCCCAGAAAGCTGTCTTAAAGACTTCTTGTCCTTGTGTAACTCATGTCTCAGAGATGACACGGTGTGTTTCTTAGGTCTTTATTCTCAGAGGACAGCAACATTAACATCAGCCAGACTGCAATTTCTGATCAGTATCATCATGACTGTAGCAATGAATGCAGCACTAGTGACACACACTTCACTGTCCTAGAACTGACATTCACTCTCATCTTCAGAGTAATTTCCAAGGAATGCCACTGCAGTTTTTTTATCATAAAAGTCTTTCCTTTTATTGAAGAATGTTTGACAAAATGCTAAGAGTCTGTAATTGGACAGAGAAACTAGATTACCTAATTTAATCAAGGACACTGCAAGAACTGATTTTGCTCTTAAAAAAAAAAAAAACAGTTGCTACTAAAGAATTCACAAGGTTGGCTGGGCAGATATAATCCTGCAAGCATCAGCTAATACATTTTTCTAAATCTTCTACACTGGCTACAGAATGATTATGCAAAATCAGAGGCTTCCTACTGTCTTAAATAAGGATTGTGTGTGGGTGTAAGGGTGTGACTTCACTGGAGCACTTCACATGTTGGGAGCCAGAAACCCAACTCAACACATCTCTGTATTCTTTAACAATTAGATAAACCAGTAATAAGTTCATAATTGCAATTCCACAAGGTAATTTCATGTGCCTGGAGATGACAATATGCATACAATTAAAGCAGAAATCCTTTCATCCCTGCAAACTATATTACTGCATGCTCCTGTCTTCTTTATTCGCAGCACACGGGCAGAAGGAAGGGCAGGGGTCACCATGAGCACTGAGAAGGTACCAAGAAGGGAAAAGGGAATTCTCAGGGCTGTAAATTCACAGTACAGTTCAAATATGGAAATATGGAAATGCAGCTCTCAGATATGCTACATCTTCTTAGTAATCCTCAGCTTTTTGGTTGTATGGAAGAGGAAATGTTTTGGGACGGGGCACTTGGATCTAGTATGACAAATAGGGTATGAAAAATCCCTTTATTCTGACCATCTTTGAAATAACAAAGAAGCTCAATTTCTGAATCATTATATTTAAGCTGTCTTTCAACTTCCCTTTTTCCTCCAACAGTTTTAAATCTCTCTGTGGGTGGAGGTCTAATGTCAGCACATGTAATTCTATACTTTAATCATTTTTTAAATACAAGATTAAAGCAAGTAAGTTTTTATTACTCCAGTGTCCGATACTTCATAAATTAACTATTGAATGTCAGGCAACAGCTCTTCTCAATTCACTGCATTAAAATAAATCTTTATAGCTATACTTGTCTTCCACTGTTTGGGTGAGAAGTCCCCTGGGATATAACTCCTCAGGCCACGGCAGTGCAGAGCCAACAGACCAGAAGAATGAAGTCATCTTTTAACCCCCCTGGTGTCAATCTATCCCTAAATGTGCCTGAATCCTGCCTATGTTGATGGTCTCTCCACCACCCTGTCTATAGGAGTTCCTCCCAATCATTTGCTAGTGTCTCACTTGCACAGCTGGATGACCTGAGGAGAAAGATTTCTGGACTGACAGCACATCTGTGCTGCTTCTGCTGACACCACTGGCTTGAGTTTGGTAAAGCAACTGCAAAAACGGGCAAAATATTGATCAGTCCTGTATACTTCTGGAGAAAAAATGTCCCTTACAATGCTACAGGATTTGTTAACATGTTCACTACTGCTCACAAGGCCTTAACCATCTCTAGCAGTCCAGAGGAATTTTAACAGCATCTTATTATGACCACAGCATCTTGTTATGACCACAGCATAAGCATTGAGCTAAACTTCCCTGGGCACAAGGGGCAGTCCTGCTGACCCCTGCCATTCAGCTGCTCCGTGTGGATCTGCTGGGCTGCATTTCCATGCCAGCAGAGCACAGGCAACTCTTGCACTTTGTTGTCAGGTTGAAACCCTCCCAAACACTTCTCTGTCACAAGCTGCTTCAATTAAGAAGGCATGCAATAATGTGCCTAATTACATCTTCCTTTGATGAGAGATCTAGGCATTTTTTAAAAACGCGTGTTGTATGGGGTTAGGAGAATCTTCATTTCAATTCTTTGCATATTTTGGCAGCAGCCATGTCTCCACCCTTCAGTGGGCCCTGCAGGAACACGTGTATCTCTTCTGCTACAGCAACCCAGACCCTGGATGCCAGATGCTAGCAGAGCAATGCAGGGTTATTTTTTGCTGACTCACCCCAGTGCTACATCCATGAGCTCTGACAACTCCAATGCTGGAAGAAAAAAAGACCTCGAGTAGTCTGGGGGCTTGGATGGAAGGGTCCTGCTGTAAAATGCACCCTCAGAGCTGTTGGGTCCAAGCAAGCACTTAGGAGATTTGTATTTTGTTGATTACAATGGTAATAAGCCACAAACACAAATTCAAAGAGTAAGAGTCAACCAAACCCATGTTCTCTTTGAGTGAGATAAAATCTCAACCTTTTACACGCCTATCTCTTGATGTGTTCCTGGATAAAATGTGTAATTTTAATTAACTGAAAGTACCTGCCTTTTATATTGAACTTGGTGCTACAACCAAAGACAAGCATGCAGTGAAAATGTCGTGTTTGCTGAAGTGCATTTTTTTTTCATGCTGAGAAATGGGTATGTGCACTGCTTTCCTCTCAATCAATACACATTAGTGTATAACTGGGGACTATAAAAATATCCATATCACTTTGCTAATTCTCTTGCCAAACATGCACAAGCATTTATATGTTAAGCTTCTCTAAAGCAGGTTCCCCAGACAAATTTTTTCCTATTAGTGAAGCAGCTATGGTGACTGCAATTATCCCTAAAATAGGTAAGGAAAAGAAGAAAACCTAAAAATAAATGGGTCAATACAGAACTAAAGTTAAGCACTAGTAAATGAGATTCTTCACTGTAATACTATTCTAGTATTAAATATTTCTCTCTATTGTTTAAACTATTATGTCAGAACCATCTCCATTTAACACATATATATAAGTATGGATGGAGGTGCACTTATATTTATCTATGAATATCTCAAGCATACCATGTTTTTGTTGGATCTCTTTGATTATTTCGTCACTACTGATCCCTTGATCACACTAAAGAAGAACTTTAGGTCAGGAATTTATATTTACACCGAACCAAAAATCTGAGCAAATGTGTATTTCATTAAAGCTAACTTTTAATCTCCATCCAGACCCAGGTCTCAAACACTCCTTCCTGGATATCCTCTGTTGTCTCTGCCCAAGGGTTTTGCCATCTCACTCACTCTTTCGACACCACCCTGTTGTTTGGCTAGCAAGACACGTTGTTTCTCTAACTAGATCAAGGATTTTGCCAAGTCCTGTTGCTTCCACTTCTGTAGCATATTTAGAATTCCTCCAGCCCTCTCTATCTCAAAATTCTTGGCCCTGCACAACTGTTTTATTTTGGCTGCTAGAAGCCCATACTAACCTAACCAGATTTTGGCTGGCAACACAGAACTATTTAACCATATCTGTTTTAGCCTGGGCACATCCTTGTTTACCAAGTCTGGTGGTGGAACCAGTACAGTAAAACTCAGTACATAAAGACACTGAGGAAAATCCATTCTGAGACTTAAAAATAAACAAAAGTGCCCCAAAACAGGGCTGAGGACGTGGCTTAGCCTACGACTCAGGTTTTTCTTTGTTGTTGTTTTGCATTTTTGTTGTTTTTTGGGGGGGAGTGGGGTTTTTGGTTTTTTTTTTTGAGGATACCTGTATATGTCTACTGATTATAACTTCTTTTTAATGTTTCCAAAATGTAAGCATATGATGCACAATTTTAATTTTTTATGCCCTGTTTGCACACAGGTGAATGCCCACAAGCAACTGTCTTAGGGTAATGGCAAACATCATGCAGACACTGGGATTCTCCCATTAAAGATGACTGAATTGGGATATAAAAGCTAATAATGTCTGCTAATATATTAGTAGATTGCTAGTTTAATGTGAACTGGTAGATAAATGCAGATGTTGGTATTAGTGATGGTAGTGATAAAATTATAACTGCAGGTAATTTCTTCCTCTATTACCTTACCCAGTGTATTAAGTAAAATTCAAACTCAATTTTAGTAGAAAATCTTTAGGTAAAGCTCAGATAAGATTTATCCCATGCCCAGTATTGTCTTCCTCCTCTAATAGGTTGGATAGGGACTAAATTAAACCTTTTTTCTATACAGAAAATGCACAAAATTGTTTTAATTTAACAGTTGCCTCTGTAGTCTACTGAAAGAAGAAGTTCATTTTTATTTTTAAGGCTTTTTATATAATCCATTTTGGCTGAGCTTGGAAAATGTGACTATACAATGGAAAAGGGCAGGCCCTTTTTTCTTTTTCTATTTTTTTTTCTTTTTCTTTTTCTTTTTTTCTTTTTTTCTTTTTTCTTTTTTTTTTTAATGTCTGAACACAATGGCAGGATAAGGGAGGCACCACTCATTACAGGGAATACACTTTAATCAAGTTGCCCAGAACCAAGTATTTGTCTTCCACCACTCTAGATGCCAATGTTTGTTTTCTGTCTGGGAGAAGAAACAGACAACACTTTTCATTTTAATAAAAATCTTTCAGGACTAAGCAAACAGATGACCTAATTTGGAGGATCTACTTCTATATTTGGTGTGCAAGTGACTTAGGAGGCAAGGATGACTGGAGAGTTTCCCATTACAGTGTTGCTGGAGATTTAACACTTTCCTGCTCAGTTTGCTAACTGAGAAGCATGAGATTGATTGTGATGGTGTTTGATTCGACTCCCACTGCTTCAGCAATATTGCTGTTACCATCACATACAGTTTGGCTTGAGTGGGAACTGCAAAATGTGTTGCTATGACTGAAACTGCAGTTGGAAAGGTGCAAATCTGCTTTTACTAAATGTATGTACTCACCTGCCAAAATTGCTTCTACAAATAAAGCCAAGACTTCATCTTCAGTCTCACAACAGTTCCACTCTCTGGTACAATAGCATCCAGTGTTTTCAGTTTAAAGGACATCATTGCAAGTCTTCTGGTATTTTCCTTTTTCCTATAGTACCAGGTGTCTAAGTATATAGACAAGAAATCATAATCATAAGAAAGACTCATCTTTTGCCTGAATGATTCATTTCAAGTGTCCAAGTTTGTGCAGAAAAACACAAAACCTTAAAAACTCGTAGTGCAAGGGAACAGAAATGCTTACTTTGAGTCTTCACTAGAGTGGCCAATCTCCAAGACTTTGAGGCTTGAGTACTACCTTTTTTTGTTGGCTGACAGCAGATACTAATGACACTTGAGGGCTCCCAGCATCTTGTCTTGTCTGGATGTAGCACCTGTTAATCACAGGCTTACTTTATTATCTGTGATCAGGTAGAAATAACAGCCTGAAGACCTCCTACCTATTTCTCCTAGAAACACTTCCCAAAATCAAGGGAGGAAAGGGTATGGGGAAGGATGAAGAGGAGGAAACATGACACCTAAGTCCTCTTTCCACTACGTCACCTCACACACTAAGAAGCAGCCCTTGCAGGTTTTTTTCCTGAGATTCTGCTGGGAATGCAGGAGGGACATCAGGGAAGAGGAGACAGGAGGGAGGTAGTGCTGGACTGGAGCCACCATGTTTTCTGCCATGCACTTCTCCTCAGGTAAACACTTTGTGTCACACAGCCTGTCAACATGTCCACAAATTTCCAAAATATATGGTATTAACCATCATCTACCAGGAGGAGGTTTCCCTTGGAACTTGTGCTCTGGTGGTGAATGTTCCACACTGTCAGAATCAGACATCTTGTTTCTCATTTAATCTTGTCTCCCTGTAGCTTCCTACCACTAATTCTGGGTATCACAATCAATGCAGCATCTCCCTATACGAATGCATTGTGCAAAAACGTGGCACAGAAAAATACTGTGTATTTTTTTGTGAGTGGAAGCTGGGAACTGAGCTGAACTGGTGGATATAATATGGTGGGTATTACTGAAAGCATGGAGTTGGTTTTGAGGCCCAGGGTACCTGTGCAATGCAGTTAGTGTTAAAAAATAGATGGTCTGTTGTCAGAATCTTGAAGTAATATCTAGCAAAACATATACTGGACAATGTGTACTTGAGAGGGGCACTGATTGGTGGCAAGCATGGGAGTCAGTCTTGGTCCCAGAGCTATTAATGAATGGATTAGGCCTCATTAAAAAACAAAACAAACCAAAACAAATTACTTTGTTTATTCTACTGGCCAACTAATTACTAATACTGAACTAAATAGCACCATGTATATTCTCGAACATGCAATACTAATAGCATCAAAAATATAGAGTTGTCAGGCACCTTTGGGTGTTGCGAGGTACTGTGTGAAAACTTCTACACCCATCAGATGGAAATTTCTTTGACTATCGTGGTGTTTTACCATTTCAGAGGTGACATCCAGCAGAATGTAAGGATTTATTTTCCTCAGCCAAATGCAGCAACACTATGACAGCAGCAGGTTTGTCCCACAGGCTGGATTGGAGCTGGGCAGGCAGCACTCCTGGTGACACAAACAATGGATTATTCTTGAGAGGTTCTGTGGAAAACCTGCTAAATCTCACCCACAGAGATGGTGATCAAAATAGCTGAATTCAAACATGTTATCCTTCATTAGTCATGATCTTTTCTCTTTTTTTTTGCAGGTGTGAGAAAATGTTTTTCTTCTACCCAGGGCTTTTAAAACAATTTCTGTTCAGCAGTCTGTTGCCTCTCCTTGGAAAGCACACAAAACTAGTAGAGAAACACAAAGCTATTTTATATAGGTTGGAAATCTTTTTTTTTTTTCTGGTCAGCTCCATTACTGAGTCAGCTACCCATGTGCACTGCCAGAGGAGGTAATGGGATTTGTCCATATAAAGCAGAGGGAATACAAATCAACAGGAGAGAAAATTGAGTTTCTCTTGAGCCACAAGGAAAACCGAATATATCAACAAATGTAAAATGAGACAGGGCTCACTGCAGACTTGCAGATTCCCTGCACTGTATTGATGATATCTAAATTGCATGAAATTTGAAGATTTTTTTCTTTTAATCCAGACTTCAGACTGCTTCTTGAATGCTTCAGACTTCTAGTCTTGAATGACTACTGCATTGATTTCCATTGGTGCATGTTTTAAAAGTTTCCTCCACAACCTTAAGGATATATTGCCTTTTTCTTTCTTTTTTTTTTTTTTTTTTTTCCCACAGAAGTTCAGATTTTGTAGTACACTGAAGAAAACAATCAAAGCAAAGAACAACCAAATCTCTTGCAAACTCTCCCCTGGTCATTGGGCATTCAAAGATCTACCAGCAGCTGTCTATGTAACGTTATGGATGTTTAGCAGGACTTCCTGTATCTAATGAACGTAGCTCTTTCAGTGAGGAGACAAAGTGCAATGCTGTCCCAGGAAAATAAAAACGATGTAACATTCAGTCAGGAATGCATTTACTAGATGGCCAGGAATGGTGAATTGATCTCATGCTTCTGTAACAAAGATCTCATCTGTAGTCCCCACGCACTACAGGCACTGGCACAGCTTCAGAAGTAGTGGGATGCTCTTGCTCCCAACAGGAACTGATTAGAAGGGATGTTCCAGGAGCTATTTGATATAGGCAGCATAATCTAGAATGTCATTTATTTAGGAAGGAAAAAACAAACAACAAACCAACAAAATCAAACAAACATTGTCCCCAAAACAAACAAAACCCCAGGTTAAATATTTTAAAGTCTAAGAATTTAAACAGAATCATCTAACTGACTGAAAACAAAAGTTTTCTAAGCAGTCTGATGAACACGGTGTTCCTCAATTTGAAGTAGTCAGAGTGGATGGACAGATGTTTTGGTGTGAGCATGGCACATGAAAGGAAAAGGTTTGGTCTATTTTCTGCTGCTTTTCTCTTGATTTTAACAGAAATTCTACATGTGGGTACTTAAAAATCCTACTGCTCATTTCTCCCTGTCTTGTTGCACACAGAATGTATCCAGGGATATGTGAAGCAAAAGGTAAGGTTGTGAGGTGAGCTGGTGCTGTTGGAAACATCCCTGTTTCCAATGACAGTAGCACAAGCAACTTAAAAGAAAGGCTTTTGGCACCTTTTGCCAAATATCCAACTTGCAGCAATAGTGCAAGCAAGGGAATGAAAATGTACTCAGAGTTTTACTTAATCAATACTATAAAATAAACCTAAGTTAAAACGGGTGTTGCCCAATCCAATTGTCAAACATTGCTGCCACAATACAAAGACAAATGTTTATTGGCCTAACTTTGAAGCTGCAGTAAATGCTCTTCTATTCAATTAGATAAACAAATAGAGTACTGAGTATATAATAGGGTCCTTTCAAGTAAATTATGCTTCCTAACTCATGTGTAAAAGAAAAATTACTTTTAATGTTTATATTCCTGTAAAATAAGAAACCATCAAGGCTCTCCTGTTATATTCCAAATCTAAAAAAATAAAGAAGGTTTAAATTATGTCCATTTTATGACAATGTGAGTAAAGCAAAGCAGTAAAAGCAGGCTGACATTCCAGCTTTTCTTCTATTACAAGAGAGAGAGGCAGGAAAAAAAAACTCCATTCTGTTCTCATTTACAGGAGCACAAATCCCCAGGAACTGTACTGACTTCAGTTGGTTATTTTGGATTTATGGCAGACTGAAAGAGATTAGAATTTGGTCACACATGAATGAAGAACAGAACATCCACATTCACTCAAAATCTATTTTTCTTCCTAACGTACACAAAATAGAAATGTTGTCCTTAGCAAAGGCAAATTGTAAGTTATTGGTTTCCCTGATTGCCTGGAGATATTTATACAGGTACCAAGCAGGATGCCTCGGGGGAGAAAATACTTAGTTATCTTCTCCAGCAAATGCATCCACAGCTATGTCCAGAAAATACTGCATTCTCCTCCGGCTCAGGGCATTGGGCAGGAGGCTAAAATGCATACACCCAGCATTATGCATCCAGTGATGAGAACCACCTGTTTGTGAGGCTGTTCTCTTGTTTCTGCCAAAGACTGGCTCGGAGTCATGACAGTCTCTCATGCAGATATATTAGCATACATATATTGTATATCTTTAAAATACCAAGCAGAAAACTGTGGTAGTTATTGCAGAGCACTATGATTAGCACAATGCATAATCCCTGATCTTGATGAAGGAAGGCATTTTTGTCTCTCAGCCTTAGTTATTGAGACTCTCAGGTCTAGTCTAAGCAAAAAAGGAATGTAGTGAATAGCTCCCTATTATTTAAGAGCAATGATTCCCCCTTGGACAGCATGAATCAACTTCAGATCCTAATGCCCCATGCCTTGCCCATCTTTTAAGCTTTTCCTTACACACAAGCAGGCAGCCTTTGGTCTTGACACCTATGAAAACTAAACAGACCTGCATCTTCCATACTGCAGGCTTTCTAATGTTTCAAATGGTTGCAGGCAAGGAAGAGGAATTAAGAGAGGGAGCATTGCAGAAGTGCAAAAAGGCTGTTCCAGGAGACTGACAAAGATAAGGGGTGGATATTGCTGGACTCAGTTTTACTATGAGCATACTAATGCCCAAATCTTCAAATGAAATGCTCTGGTAACCTTCTCTGCAGCCTCCAAGAACACAGTGCAAAATAATAAATCCAGTAAGATGGTTCACAAATAGGAAAGGGAGGGAACGGTTGACTTTTGTGCTGCCAGTGTATTATTTTTCTTTTGCTAAACTGTACCAAGAGAATTGAAAAAATCTAAATATGTGGAACATTTATTTAAATAAAATAAAATAAAAATTGTCAGGGCTTAGAAGTCAAGCATTCAAAAGTTCAGACTTTCAAAACTGCTGGCATTGACAAAAATGATCCGAGGGCTGGAGCACTGCCCCTGTGAAGACAGGCTGAGGAAATTGGGGTTTTTCAGCCTGGAGAAGGGGAAGCTCCAAAGTGACCCTATAGGAGCTTTCTAGTATCTGAAGGTAGCTTACAAGAAATCTGGGACAGGACTTCTTGCATGGGTGTGTAGTGAGAAGAAAAGTGACAGTGGTTTAAAATGTGAAGATGGGAGAGGTGGGTTAGGCATTAGGAAAAAAATCTTTCCTGTGAGGGTGGTGAGACACTGGCACAGGTTGCCCAGCAAAGCTGTGGCTGCCTCATCCCTGGAAGTGTTCAAGGCCAGGTTGAATGGGGCCCTGAGAAACCTGGCCTAGTGGGAGGTGTTCCTGCCCATGACAGGGGGCTTGGAACTAGATGTTTTTATTGTCCTTTCCAACCCTAGCCATTCTATGATTCTATGCCATTTCCTATGTAAGATGCCTAGGATTTTATTTTTCAAAACTTCGATTGTTATGGAGTCCCAGCCTCCAATCTCTAGCTTTCCAGTGAGGTCCCAACAATAGTTACTTGCTAGTCCCAACTCAGTCAGTCCAACCCCTATACTGCTTCCTCACTTCAATGCTCCTCCACTGAAATCCTGCTGCCCTGTTATCTCCAGCCCATGTCCCACACCCCAATAGTGCTCCCAGGCTCTGATCTCCATGCTGACCTTCAATCACACATGCTCTTTGATGGGAAGTTACACCCCCTTGAATTAGGTTGTGGAGAGCTTACCCTGTCCTTCCCTAGAGCTCTCCTCCAACTCAATTCTAACCACAAAAATCTCACAAAAGCATTTTGGCTGTTTTGTTCTGTGTTTTGATACTGATGAGCACAATAAAGTTCTGAATTCCTAAGCACTACTGCAATACAACTACGTATGAAAATAATATAGTACACCTAATGAAGAAGAGGTAGAAAAATGGCCAATTGTGTTTCTTTACCTTTCAATCTCATAAATCACCTATAGATGCATTTATATTTAAATACATCAAAACAGAGGCCAGGTACTTGCTCCCTGCATCTGGTGGAAAAGAGCCCTCTAACAGTATTTTTTTCTTTGGAATGTCTCAATTTACAGAAGAGAAACATTTCACACAGACAAGTATTCAATTAGATTCCTTCGGAAAACAGGCAAGCTTCCACTGGATATATGCCAGCCTCAGCTTTAGAGCAGCCCAGCTGGTAGCCTCCTGAGGACCAGGGCCTCCAGCTCCCACAGCTTCAACAAATCTTGCTGGGCAAACTGCCTGAAGATTAAGGACCCTTGGGCTTATCATGCCTGCAGTCCAGGGCAGGCTACCAGGTATAGCTCAGTGTCACGGTGACTGGAGAGCTCAGAGATAGCGGGGTCATGGCTGGAGCCACGGCCAACAGTCAAGAATACAATAACCCAGGCTCCAGTCCTTTTTACAGACAGTTTCAAAGTATTGGAACATCCAGGTTCCCTGAGAAATCAAAATGCTTTTCTCATTCCAGCTCTGTTAAATACATACGGAGCAAAAAAAAAAAGCAGATTCTTCTTTTTCTTTTACTCTCCTTCATCTGCGGCTTATTACTTTAAGTTAAGTCTTGTTTGCTCCTTTGTACAAATCAGTTTGCAGCTCTTTTGGGAAACACACCATTTTTCTACCTGTACTGGAACAGTTTCTAGCATAATGAGACCCAGACTTTAGCTGTAGATGATACTATAATACAAACAAGAAGGTGTTATAATTTTCTTTATTTCCCTCATTAGAGACAAGCCTATTGAAATATCAAAGTCTTGCCTCTAACAATTTTCACTCTCTTAGCTATAGGCAACATTTGTTTGATAGTAATTAAAATTATTTTAAAGTATCTAAATTTTTCATGCATATTGTTTGGTTCTTTTTCACAGACTATGGGTTTGTTCTTCCTCCAGATGAAAAGCTAAAAATCAGAATTTACTTTACATGTTCTCACCTCCTTCTCACCACCTTATACCATATTGCAACTTGTCACACTATATTATGAATATCTTATGAACTGTCTAATTGACCTATTAGTTATGTATTTATACTGAAGAGCTTTTTTCCTCCACTATTTTTAGAGACCAATTTTACTTGTCATGATACCCGTATCGGTACTTATACTGAATATATTCCAATTCCTTTTTTTCTTACCATATTTAGAACATGGATTTTAATGATGATATGCACTAAAATAAAAAAGCTTTAAATCAGCCCTTAATTTCACAAGACAGATAAATTTCAGCTCTTCTGGGAAATCATACTATTCTACTAGAAACAGGTGAGTTTTTCATACTGCAACAATAAAGCGTTTTGGCTTTGCCAAGTAAAGATCAAGATGGTTCTTTCTCATTAAAAGAGACACATTCTGGTTTTCTAAAAACAGGGAGGTGCTAATAAAAATATCTAAAAGAAACAAACTGAAATATTCCTCCAACTTGGAGCACTGCACATCAGCAATACTACACAACTTTCCCATCTTGCTTATCCTGTCAGTCCTTATGAACCAAATTCTGTATAGCCATACAAGAATCATTACTCTGAGTTCTTCAGACTGAGGCCATTCATGTGATTAAAGCAACTCTGAAACAACTGATGGTGAAAAAAATTGTTAGAACATAACATTATGTACTGCAGCGTGGACCTCTAATTTTGTGTTTCATAATAAAATGTAAATTATTAAAAAAAAAAGAAAAAAAAAAGGAAAAAAAGAAAGTAATATCTCAGAAATATAACTACCAGAATACAAATTAATTTCTCTAGGGCTCTACTTAAAATGTCAGAATTGTAAAAGAACAATTCCTGACTTTTATAAATGTAACCAGGGTGGTTATGCCCCAGAAGTAAATAATTATTAAAAGCTAGATATTGGCAGCTTCAGGCTTGCTTTTATGCAGGAGCCTAAGGGGTAAACTTTAGAAGGCAGACTTCACAACATCCACTTCATTAAGTAAAGAACCTGTATCTATACCCAGAAGGGCACTCACAATTAAGGTCTCTGTGGCAATGAAAAACTGGGCCTCAAGAAGAGGACAAGATTTCATCCTGTCAGCTGCAAGGATTCCCAACAAGAGATTACAAAATATACTAGATTTTGGGCAGTTAGATCCATCTTTCTCACTAAACCTTTATGGCAAAGGTGTCCAACCTTCCTGATACTCTTACATGACCTTAATAAAAAATGCACATGGCTCAGCAAGCTGAGGAGGAGGAGAATGAAGTTCTGCAAATAGTTTCTAAGCAGAAGATCTTGCAGAAGTTCTACAAGCATCCCAGCTGTCTGCTGGGATGGGGCTGAACTGGGCATGCAGCTGGACCCTGGGATCATCCAGCACCCACTGGATTTAGCAGCCTCCTGCCTTACTTCTGCCCAGAGCCAGGGATTCAGCTTATCTGCTACCCCAACACCAAAGCCTTTCTACTTCATATCTTTGCACAGGACTTGTGCTTACCAGCTCACAACCATAGGTTTGGCATAGTTTATATCCGGATTTTTTTTTTTTTCTGAAACCATGAGGGTTAGAAGTCATTTTTAAAAAAATGAAAGCTGTGAACTGCAAGTCAGCATTCCTCTTGTTGCAGATGCTTTTGCGCTCTCAGTATCTTAGGAACTACAGTACTCACAAGACTCACTCAAAAAGAAGTGTATGAAAGTAATGATACTCTGCAGTATATCAAGGAGCCCTCTGGAGATAAGGGAGGCTCAGGACTCTCAAGTTTTCTGTTCAATGAGGAATGACATGCTGAAGAGCCAAGTGAGCCTGCTAAGGATTGACTCGATTTAAAAGCAACTACGGAAATTCACACCTGCAAAATTCACTGTGGAAAAAGTGCTGCTGAACTGTGAATTAATAACCCCATCAGCTGAGGCACTTTGCTAAGCTCTAGCAGGAAGAGGAAAGTACTGGAAGGGATATTCCTGGGTGCCCACCCACGGTAAACAGCGGGGCTGCTGCCAGGGCAGGTGGCAAAGGATGGTCCTGGCTCCCTCCACATCCACACCCTTGAAAGCTGGAGGAGGACAGAGGGTGTGCTGGGCTCCCAGAGTCACCCCAAAACATTCCCTGTCGTGTTCCAAAGAAAACAGCAATAAAACAAACTGCTAATGAGGACGCAACCTGACCCTATGCAAAGTACATGCCCAAGAACTCTATGTCTGCCTGTGTCTAAGGGGAAAGGAAGGACCCTGTTGGAGGAAACTTCCAAGTTCATGGAGTTTTTTAAGAAGAAAAACAAAAAAAAAATTATTTGGGTATTTTGCTGGTAATAAAAGTTAGTTACTCACAAAGTAACAGAGAGCAAATACTGCATTGAAGGAAAGAGAAGCCTGTTAAACAAAGAACCGTACCCTGATGAAAAAAATTATTTTCAACAGTAATGTTAACATTTAATTTTCTTTAAGAAATACCAGTAAATCTTCCCCTAAGACTCTTCAGTTTCTGTTTTCCTCTCTGCCTATTGACCTATCCTGCTCATCTTTCTGTCCAGGAAAGAAACAAACTTACTCATGGATTTTTTTATTAGGCTGTTGATCACACTGTTACACAAGTCGTTCTCAGACCCATTAGAACCTATCATGGCAAAACATCCAGATTTTAGTATCTTACAGCAGGAAACCAGCAGCTCCAGAAAACTAAAAAACCTGTGAAGAAACCACTCGGGACAACATTCACAATCTTCTATCTTTTATTTTTAAAGACAAGAAAATAACATAGAATATAGAAGCCACTTCTAAAGAAGATAAAGGGATGTCTGTTTAACGTAATGAAAGGTAATTTGTCATTCTGACACCTTCCTGTTCTGGAAAGAGTCAAATTCACAGTAACAGACAGCAAAGTGTGATGGCACAAGGCAGTTGGGTTATTGAAGCATACCATGGGCAGCTTTTTCAATTAAGAACCTAATGACAAATGTGGACTGTGCTCCACAAAGAAACTGTGATGGGGGAGTTACCCAGGGTGTTAGAATTTTGGGAACGGATGATTTAGGGACAGTATCATAGAGACAGAAATGATCCTGTATGGAGTAGTGCTAATTGCAACCACAATTGCAACCTGGTTTTACAAGCCAGGTCAGCATAGCCAAGCTACAGAAGTATTGCAAGGGAACAGGACAGCAGGTGTGCAACTCAAAAGTAAGTTATTCCCCTTCATTATTGCCCAAGTATCTATTGAGCAAGCAGGAACTCAACAGCATTTGCTTTGCAAGAGTGTTCCAGACTAGCAAAGGCAAAGCTTCTGGCTGCACTGGGTATCTAAGGTCTTAATGAAGGAAATTCAAGTCCAGCATCTCAACTCTAGTCCTACTGTGCAGGATGTATTATTCCAATTTATTTTATGGGCTTCACCTGTAAAACTAACACTAAGGCAGCTCCACAATCTTAGCTTGTTAAATCCTTAGTTCAGCTAGCATATTGACAAAGAGTGTTTTGTAACAAAGAAGTCTACAAATTTCAATTGCAATTTTAACACTTGAGAATGTGTTTTCCTATGATGCTGAACTTGTGTCTCAGGTACATTATTGAGATCAGGTCTGTGGCACATCACAACCCCACAAGCTTCCCATCTAAGACCAATAATGGAATAACCAATCCATCACACACGATGACATGTTCCCCAAAACACACACACACACTCAAAACCTTAAAGTGGTGTCAGAATGTTTATTGAAGAGGGCAATCTAACTGGTTGAACCGACCTGGGTACCCAGTAACTTTTAACATAAGCAAACAGAGATACTGTAAACTTGCTGGGCATTGGAAACTGTGTTTATACTTAAATTAGACTTGGAAGAATGAAATAATTTAATAGAAAAATATAGCTCAAGTTCCCAGGCACTCTGGATGACCTCAAGATCATTCTGAAAAAAAAAACAGAAATAGAGGGGCATGCCCAATGATGGAAAAAAGTTACACAAATATTTTCAAAGTCTGCTAATAAAATATTTAGTTGCCTGCTTGTTATGATACTTTTGCAAATATACTTCGAAAAACACACTTTTCAGTCCCACGAAACATTGTTGTCACTTGCATTATCAGAACTGATGGCAAGCACTTTGCAGTGTAAATTTGAAGTAAATTTGTCATTTACTTCTTAGTGAGTTTTCTAATTGCTGGATTTGCTCTTTTAGCAATAGTGCTAAGGTTCCACCTGCCACATCACAAGGCAATAAACTTCCACAGTGATGAATCGAAAAAAGATTAGAAGAGGAAAAAAAAGAAAGAGATTGAAGAAATTTCAGATTATTCTGAGTTCAGTCGATAGACTGACAAAACCAAACGAAACACCTTGATTTATATGGGAAGTAGAACAGCTGGACAATGGAACATCTGCATGGAAAGCGAGTTCTGATCAGTGATAATGACCAGGACAAATTGTGAGCTCTGTACCTGCATTTCCCACACCACAGCTCCCGCTCTGCCAGGGACAGAGCACACAGCCCGCAGGACTCTGCTTTTAGCAGCAAAGACCTCATCTTAAGAAGCGGGACCAGTGGCACTTGGGCGTTTTTGAGGAGTAAAGGTGGCAAGGCCCCTCTGTGCTGCTGCCGCGTCCCCGTTTTGGGGGTGAAACCCTGCATTTCGGCTCATCTCAGAGGGAAGGGGACAGGAGGGCGCCGCAGCCCCGTCCTGTCACAGCTCCGCGGGCCCAGCCTGACAGGGAGGGAGCTGCCGGGCTCCGTTCCGCGTTGGGTCCCGCACTGCAGCCAGCAGCCGCCCGCGGACCCTGCGCGCAACTGGGCCGCCCCGCGCCCTGGACCCGGCTCGGCTCTGCCCGGCTCGGCCCTGCCCGCCGCCCTCGGCCCTGCCGCCAGCGGCTGCGCACGCCTCGCCCCTTCCTCCTCCTCCTTCAGCTCCTGCGGGTCGCTACCCCCGGCAGAGATGGAGGCCATCGAGGAGCTGGCGCTCAAGCCCTGCACCTCCTCCCTCTACCTACGGCCTTTCCGCCTCTGTTACCGGCAGGTGAGTGGCGCCGGCAGTTCACCCCTCGGCGCCCGCCCAGCCCCTTCAAGCACAGCCGGGCCGGGCCGTCCCGTTCCCCCGCCCCTTTCCCTTCTCCTCGGCCGGCCGGTGGGCTCTCTCTCCCGCCTCGTCGCGGTGTGTGAGGGGCGGCAGGGCGAAGGAGGAGAGGCGGCTGTCCCACGGGCCCCTCTGGTTCCCTGTCACCCCTCCTCTTCCGCCATTTTGGGACACTAGCGGTGTCGCCGGCGGATCCTGCGCCTCAGCCTCATGGCGCCTCCCGCCCCGCTCGGAACCTCCCCTCTGGAGGCAGCTCTGCCCCTTCCTCCCCCCTGCCTCAGCTCCCCCGTGGCCGGCGGGGTTTGGAGGGGCTCTGAGTGTACAGCGAAGGCAGCCCGAAAGATCGGTGGCTGTGGAAGGCACTGCCTTGGGGGGTGTCACCAACTCCAGCTCCTCCATGAGTACACCCCGCCTCCAGGTGCCCGATACCACACAGGGGAACGGGGCTGTCTCCTGTCTGTGTTTTTTTAGTTTCCCTTTGAGCAGCGCAACTCTTGGTGCTGATAGCTTGCAGATGAAGGCCTTTTTGCCGGCCAACCCTTAGGGCAGGAGATTGTTCCTGGCATCGAGCTGCGAGGCACATGGGAAGCGGGGAAGGAAATCCCTTTCCTTGTATCAGTAATTCCATCAGTCTGAGTCACCTCTCACTGGGTTCCCTCATCCCTCCAACAACGGCAGGAATGCAAGGTGTGAAAAGAAAAGTCGCTTCCCGGGGCTCAAAGTTCCTTCCGACGTTTTCTGGAAGCGAGGTCATGCCCAGTGCTGGTGGTTCTGGCTGGCACTGCTGGTCCAGAGCGAGTTCTGACCCAGGTGTAATGGGGGGGAAGTGGGCAGACCTAGAAGTGAACGCTGCAGACCACATATTCTTTTATTCCTTCTTTGCTTTCACTTTAAACACATCAGTGGAAAAGGTAGAAGAGGAATTCTGTATAAATGAGGTGTGTTTTGGTCCAGCAGTGAGATAACATACAGAAATGGGCAAGCAAGGTTTCATCAAAGCAGATTGAATTTATTTATTAAACTCTTTTAAAATACATTTTGTACATTACTCTCTTCTCATTAATGGAGATAAAACATTTTGATTTGTGAACACCTTTACACTGAATTAATTTGCTTTTTAGAGAATTACTTGCTTTCAGAAGACCTGAAGAACATTCTTTCGTGTTCTGAATTTTTGCTGGCTTAGTTTATAAGTGACAAGGCTTCTTAATTTTATTTTCATTTATGAGTCACTCTCTATTTACACAAAAAACAGGATTAAATTAAAATGTACCATGCAGTATTGCAAAATTATATTTAATTGAGTGCAAGTACCCTAAATGTGATGAGTCTGTTAAAGAAGAAATAAGGATGAATGTGTTTGGTCACATGCTGTGCTTAAATGGAGACCAGCATTGCCATGAAAAGTAGACATGACCTTTCTGCTGCTTCCTCTACTTTCTTGCTCAAGTGTTTGTGCAGCAACATAGTGGGATGGATCAGGGATCTGTTCCAGGTCAAACCTAATCTGAAAAAAAAAAAAAAAAAGAAAAAGAAAGAAAAAAAAGAGTTTTAAATAAGTTGTCTTGATTCAATTCAAATGCTTATGCTGGCAAAGGGGAGGTGGTAATGTGGTGGTTAGGGATGAGCATTTGGGGGGTGGTTGAGGGCAGAGAATGTTTCTCTTGGCCACAACACTGTCTTGAAATTAACGTTAAAATGTAGTTTGTATGGCCAGAAGCTGGCTTGGGTCCAGTCTACTGAAAGCATAAGCTCAGTGAGTGCACAGCTGTCAGCACCTGACCTGGGAGACAGCCCCCACATTTATTAAAAGCCCATTTTGCCTTTAAAAACTAACTAACCAGAGGAAATGCTATTTTTAGTCATTTGACTAATTGTTTAAAGGCATTTAGGCCTGCTGAAACCCCATTAAATACCTAAACACTTAAGTGTCTTAAATTTAAGGGAGTTAGGTGTCTGATCTGCTTAAGTATTTTTTAAAATTCCACCACTCATCAAAACTGATAATTACTTCCAAAATTTGGCCTTTTATCTTAATGGTTCTATGTTAAGTAGATCTTTCACTTGTCCAACTTTTTTTTAATTCACCTTGTGGGAAAAGGAACTTTGCTTTTAATTGGTGCTTTATCCTGGAGTAAAATTAGTTTCCCTCCCCATGAATTATTGGACCTGCTTGCTGAATTTAACACAAAGCTTATACAAAGTCTTTCTGAATAACAGAACAAGTTAAATGAGGAAAATTTCAATAATTGCATTTTTAGCACTATGAAAACCGAATCTAGTTTGGATATATCCTTTGTGCAGTATGTGGCATCATGCTGGAACTGGAAGGTTAGGTCTTACAAATATGTTTTGTGAAGCTATAACCTTTCTCCTGTAATTCATAGTAATTTGAAGATTGATGCATATATTTGTGTTATATCATATTGATGAAGAATAATTTAGGCCTTGAAGACTGAGATTTGGGAATCTGTTTTCAAGCAGATGTGTTCCTAAAACAGGCATTGATATTTCAACATAACTTCTTTGTCTAAGGATATATATAGAATGAGTTTATTATTTTACTGGTTTGTTGTGGTTTTTCTGTAACTAGTGCTTCTCTGAACAAACAGAAAATTAAAAGATTTCTCACATACTTGTGATGGTAAGGTTATTTCTGAGCATTCATAAACACTGAAGTAGCAGCATTGATTTGTAGACATTTCAACATAAATGTGTATGTTTCATCACTGATTCTTTCTACTTGGGATTTCAGCTGTCAACCCTTTCCTCAAGTTGGGGCCCTCAGTCAAGTAAACCTTGTTACATCAAGTGTGGTGGCTGGAGGGTGAAAGTTTGACAAGGTACCTCACGTAGCCTGGTGAATGTCCTCTTCATTTTACCAGGAGGAATCTGGTTTACGTATTTTTGTTCTGCATGGCACTGAAAGAAGAGAATTCATTCATCTAACATCAGATAGCATCTGGCTAGTTTTAATGGGTACTTGACTCCAATGTGCAAAATGATTTGTTCTCTAAAGTGGCTTTTTTGTTTTTTTAAACATATATCACCTCCTGAAGAATTGGCTTCTCTACCAGAAGTCCATGGTAAATCTCTTTTCACTTTTTCCTATTGAAGTTTTTCTGCTTTTCATAAATAATTTATTCAAGAGACCAGAGGGACGGCTAATGAGAGATTAACTGAATGCCCAAGGGCTAGGGCATTTCCCTGGGATGTGGTAGAGTCAGGCTGCAAGATCTTCCTTCAATTAATATTACTTCCCACATCACAGGAGAGTGTGCTCTTTTCTGGGAAACACATTTATAGGTAAATCTTCAGCTTTGTGTATGTTAGTCGGGCACTGGACTATATGTTAGACAGACAAAATACCAAGTTTAAGAGACTAAGTCTCAAGTTGCTGAGACTAAGTCATCAATTAGGCTCTGGGTAGTAACAGTTGAGCAGAGTTTGGAATTTGGGCAGGGTTAATTAACCAAATGGGAACTGGATTCAACATTGTCTTCTTAATCAGCACCTGGGCCAGGATTTCAGTCATTCTGCCTGCTGGGTTTGGACCCAGTGCTTCAGCAAAGTTTTTATGAATTGTGCTGCAGTAATTCTAAGAAGTTACTATATGCAATTGTTTGTCCCCATGGTAGCAGTTACCCCATGGCAGCAGATCTGAGAATCATCAGAAAGCAAAGTAGTTTTGTTGCAGCTCTTACTCTGCTGTTTCAGTTCAAACCCATCTCCATCAGCCCTTGAAGCTAAATTACTGAGCTTTGCATAGGGCTAAGTGAAGTGCCTTTGCATACTCTGTTAGGTGCTCTGTATGCTGGGGACAGTCTCTTTCAAGGGAATGCAGAGCATCAGATGGGGGAAAGCATCTGGGTAAGGGAATAATATCTTGAGCTGTTACAGAAACTTGCCCAGAGCTCACATTTCAAAGCCTTTGTAGATCCAGCTCAGAATACTATAGCTTTGTTTTTGAAGGTTGTTCTGCCAAGGGAGCTCTTGCCACTGTTTCCTCACATTGTATAAATCTATGTGTGCGTTCTGCCCAGGAACTTTTAGAAGTTAGCTACTAAAGTGATACCAGCCTTCAGTAATTTTCCCACTGTGTAGATGAGTGAATTTGTATTTTGAAACTGGAGTGGAGAGTGGGCATCTTTTTCAGTGGTGTGGGATAAGCCTTAAAAACTGCATGTCAATGCAACCATTCAGTCAACAGTGGTAAATTAGAACTATTTTCTTCTTCACATTCCTACACATTCAAAGAAGCCCAGTGCCTGAGCATCACATTTCTTTTATTGATTTAATGTTTACAGTCATTCATTTTGAAGTTAAACATGAAAAATGCTTCCTTCAAATTCATTTTAATGAATGATGTTTTTACTCAGTGTTAAGGAAATTTAATTATAAGCCCTTTTGTTTTTTACAGGAATTTTAAAGTGATTTTCAAGACTGTTGCAGATTTTAGCAAATCATGAGCTGTATAGTTGGTGGAAAATGTACTTCAGGAGTAGTGCACAATTAATCAATGAAGATTTACTTACTGGTTTCTTTTGTGACCATGAGCCTTACAACTTCCTTGTCTTGGAGATACCATGAAGATTAAAACTCTGTTTCTGTGTATACATGCAGAGAAGTGAGGTCTGTATCATTAATGTCATGAACATTTTGAAGTGAAAACAGCAAAATGGTGCAGTATTACACTAATATTAACAACCTGATTTTATATTCAGAATTTTAAAAATATGTTAATAGCAACATGAATGTGCCCAGCTGCCTGAAAGATTCTCTGAAACTTCCATCTGCTTTTTTATAAACAGAAAACATTCTTTTCTATTTTGACAGTTAAAAATTATGCAGTTGAGGGAGTAAACAGATTTTTAAATTACCTGTTCAAACAAGTAAGTCTTCTCTTGAATCTTCAAAAGGCTCCACTAGTAGGAAATGTGCTACTGCATAGCACATTTATTTGCAGTTCATCTTTTCAAAGCAGTAGCATAATAAAAAGAGATGCCATTTTTGCTGCAAAATTTGTCTCATTTTCCTCAGCTTGTCAAGTCTGTTATGTCAGTATATAGTATTCATCTTAAATGCAAATAGACTGCTTCTAGCTCAGGAAGTCCCTGAGCTGCAAATTGTAGGAGGATGAGAGTATTTTAACAATATATTCTTCCTTAGGCATTTTGGCTTCTGTCAGAAGTTTGGTCCTGGATGAGACACATTTTTGATCTGACTGCTGCTGTGTTAACCAGGAGTTATGGCTGAAGTGTAGCATAATTCTTTTATATGGGTAAAGAAAAGAAACGTGAAGTTTTTGCAGTGACAGCATTAAGGATTTAAATACTGAGATAACATAATTTCCTGTGAGACAAACAGTGTTTGCAATTGGAGCACAGGTTTGAGAGAAGGTACTAAAGAATCTAGATGTATCTGCGTCTGGCTCTGCCATATACCTTGAATTCAGCTCTGGAAATCTGTACTAGTTATTTTTGTTGAAACATGTATGAATTGCTAAGAGGGGAAATGAGAGGAATTAGTAAGAGTAGTAGTTAAAAAGAACACCAGTACTTGTTTTTGTTTCAGTGAATGTTAGATTGTGTTAGTCTGGATATAGAACTTCTATATCCAGCATGCTTTGACAAGTGAATGTAGGGTTCTTTGAAGTAAAGACATGAAAAGTAGTTGGCAGTGACAAAACTTCACATTTTTAGGTCAGTCGTATTATATTTTAACAAACTTAAGACAGCAAATGTCACTTATTGGAAAGAATAAAGCTCTGACAAGAATCTTTTCTAGCATCCTTGAACTGGGCTGAAATGCATCCACACTTGCATAAATGAATATTAAAATCTCAATTTAGTATCATCAGTGGCTAGGCTACGTGGGTTATTGGGAAATAGCTATCAGGGTAACACTGACTATTCTGAGGGGGTACATAAGTTAACTTAAACCAGTATTTTTCAAGTTCTAATGTGCAGCTCATTGAGGACCATGGGACTGCTTGTAGGTCATCCACATGAGTCAAGTCAGAGAAGCAGATAAATTAACAGGAGATTCTAATGTGTTCCTGAGGTCTGCAGCTTCACTGGAAGGTTTTTCCAGCTCTGCAGATGAAGAGTTTGAAAACCACTGGCTTTGACAACACCACTCCAGTAGCCTCATCTGCAAGGGCTTGTCTACACAGGACTTTCCTGATTAACTCCGTGTCTCATTCTACAACAAAGAGTCTGGTTCTGTTTATGTTAAACCATTTTCAAAGTACGATTGCACTTTGAATTCAGACCCTACCTTAATCCACGTTAACTTTTCAGTGAGTGCCCTAAGGGAGCAGTAAACTAAACTGAATGAGTGTGTCCACACAGGGGTTTAATGGAGTTTAACTAGCAGAATTCAAGTTCATCAAGGTGCTAATTTCAGATGCATTTTCTTAATGTCCTGGTATAGACAGGCCCTAAGAATGAAAGTGGTTTGCTTCTAAGTGAATAAACCATGTTATAAAATCCATCGTTCAGATTTTATTGTATTTTTTGTGTGCAAAGTATTACTAGCATGGGGTATAAAGTTGTCTTTTTTGGTTTGGTTTGGTACTGTCTCTTTTGTAGTAATTACAGTTAGAGATGAGAAATAAAACCGTACTTATTTTCTTCAACAACTAGATATTCTTATTTGTTTTTCAATTTGGATCAAAATAAATATGTTTGCTTAAATATCAGGAACTTCTTTTTTCCAGTATAAAAAAATACGTGATCTGAACAATAATTTCATCTATGATGTGTATTTTGTATGTTTCAAAGAAGGTGAGCACTGTAAGATTTCGAGTGTTCATAGCAAACCAGGATATTATGGAAATTAGACATTTAAAATAAATGCGAATACTTTTTAAAACTATATGCCATGTCTGTATGGGATGAAACTATACTTAGTGTTTTCCTGAAAATACAAGCATCTTAAGTAGCAGTTTTACTTCAACTGCTGCCATATTTAAAATGCATTTGTATTTTCAGCTGTAACTCACAGGGGTCAGCTCCCGTGCTTTGAAAACTCTGCCCAAGTCAGTGTTGCATAAATAAGCACACTTTACACAGCAGGCATAGAAAGCTAATTGCCCTTCTGACTTGCATTCAGATTGATTGTTCTTCATAATTTTTAACTAATCCATGTTAAAGAACTTAGCTTTTTGGTACTGTCCTTCAGACATGGATCAAAATCTTGTTAATACAGGAACGCTGAAGTTTACTTAAGTTTAAACAAAGTAAAGCTCAGTTTTTCTTAGTGGTCAGCTCATGTCACACTAAAGCCCTGATCACTGATCAAAACAGCATTAATTATTTGTTTCACGTTGCGGTTGCAGTGTCAAAATCCTTTAAATACCTCTTGGATCTGAGAGGGAATCTTGGGGCCTGTGACAGAGCAGCTGGTCTGGACATGGGCTGATGCCCCAGTTGACAGGTTGTTGGATTAGAAAGAATATCAAAGGCACTGAGTAAGATTAGGGATAAGTGAACATCTGACAGCAGTTTGCAGCAGGGGAGAACAGATGATAAACAATGGGAGTGGGGTGCAGGGCGGGGGGGAGAGGTGAGAAGGCCATGGGAAAAGTGTGGCGGCAATCACTAAAGCTCCAGGTTGCTGAGCCTCATGAATAGAACAGGAAATGGGATTTGCTGGGACAGATGTGCTGAGCGGTGATGAATACATTATAGGGAAATGAGGCTCAGCTCCTAAAGGTGAGAGATGAGATGTTCTTTCTCTGAAAACAGAAAATACAAGGGAAAAAAGCGTTTACCCTCCTTGAGAAGTAGGCAGTGATACTTGAAAACTAATACAGAAAGCAACGAGGCTAATGGTAATTTTAATTAAATGCTTATTCCACAGTAGCAAGCATGACAAACTGTGGGATAATACTTAGCACTTACAGTGCTAATGCATGTGTGATGTTGCATGTATTTGGTTTAAACTTAAAATTGCACAAATGGTACAATAGTTTGCATGATGGAACAGCCCAAAGGGAGGCTCTGACTGGATAATGCTCAGATGCATGTTCTGTATCTGGCATGTATTATAAAGTACCCACATAATGTAGGTTTCTTCCTTCCACTGTTAAGAGAGTTGTACTGAGTGATCTTGTGAGGTCCTTCCAGCCTAACATGTTTTCAGTTCTGTAAAGTGCTTGTATGGATGGATGCTTGTAGAAAATTATACAAGACTGTTCCTGTTCCTTAGAATATTGATTATGTACTTCTCAAATGTCTTTAGTTAATATTCTTGATGGATCCTTTTCAAATATTCATGATACAGTTATCTTAGCCAACAGTAACTTTTTGTATGTTTGCTTGTGTGTGTCAGTTCACTGACTGAGATTCTTGTAGTTTGGCTTTGTTTAGGTTTTTTTTGGGTTTTTACTCCTTAAAGAAATTATCTTTTTTTAAAAAAAACCAGATCTTATATTGACATCTTAGTAATGTAACCTAAGCAGAGGAGGAAGATGCAGTAAGTATGTTTGTTGACATTGCTCTAAGAAAATATCAGTAAGATTTATTCTCAGACATCTACAAGTTTATTCCACAAAGTATTCTCCCAGTTTATTTTACAAATTCAAGCTTGGTAAATAAAGTAGAAACAGAAACTGAGAGTTACCATCTATAAAACATAAAGCTCAATGGTGTATGGACAAGAGGTGACTTAATTGTAATGGGAATGCCCACCATCTGTCTTTCCTGACCTCAGATCCCTCTGTCCCTGTGCTCGAGATGAGGAGGCATGTATCTGGTCTCCTTTAGTCCCTGTTTGCTTCTAGCCTTGTGTAGTGTGGCTGTCACTCTGGTTTCTAAAAGAATAAGGGATTTGAACCAAAGTCTGGGTTGAGTAGCTTATGTAGGTCTTCATGTTGCAGAAATGTCATGTGTAGTATTTTCAGTGCAGTAGCATCACCTAATTACAGCAAGTGAAGCATCCATAGAACTCCTGAGTTCCATAAAATCCACAAACTTCATGATCAACAACTGTACTTCAGGTGTCTATAATAATTAAAAAAAATGGTGTTAAGGTTAAGCACAGCAAAACCTATAGAAAAGTATACTTTACTGATTCTGATCAGCATAAGTACTATCCTAATAGTTCTGTTTTTCATAAACCTTTGATTTTTGTTTTTGCTTGAAACCATAAGGGAAGAACTTGCCATTTTTAAGCAGTGATTGAAGACTAGTTGCAGTTGTCTTGCATAGTTCTTTAGTTTACATCCAAGATTTAAACTCTTCCAGGGTCACTGTCATTATGAAAGTTTCAGAAATACTGCAGTAAAAAAGCAGAAGTGTATATAATTAATCAGTAATTAAGTAAATTAATTGAGTTTCAGTTATATATGACTTTTAAGCAACAAGTACATTTCTCTGTATCAGTGAGCTCTTTAGAATAGATGACAGGTTAGAAGATGTTTCCAGGTTACCTCTTGAATCTTTTAGTGCATTATTTTTTTCTCAATGGAAGGATGATAAGGAGATGGTCATCACTATGGCAGTCAGATTTCAGTTGAGTCTATCAAAATTGAGGTGTATAAGTGAAAGTAAGAAAATAGGAAAACCTGGAACTAGTTGTATCTGTCACTTTGAACTGATTTTTTGGCGGTGGAGAGAAAGGAGAGGATGAAAAGCCCTGAGGATCTTTGTGAGGAGGGTCTGTGAGAAAGTCTTAGGAGAAAAATCTAAAGATTGTTACTAAGCCTTGGCTTCTATTAGCCCCCTGCTGCTGTTCTTCATCAAGTTGTTTTAATGGCTTTCAAAGCAAGTGAGTGGAAAATGGTTTCTCTGGCACTTTAAGGAGACTGATCTGAAAACTGTCATTGCTTTATAAGTAAAACACATCAAAGTTTGATGGAAGAATTGCTTGTTAAACACATTGGAGATTTTAATTAAAAAAAACGGGAGATATCATAAAAGAGGCATCAGATAACATAACTACCTAAAGGTGAGAGTTTAATGGGTTGTCATCTGCTTAGGAACCTGTGTTAAGTATCTCCTTTGTAGCTTTTGTGACCTTCTGTATGTGTGCATGTGTGCAAGATGTTTTTTATTTTTTCCTAAGAGGATTTTTTATCATAATGTATAGAGGGAAAAGTACAGCAGTGTAAAAATGTGGCTGGTGGTTATTATGCATTTTATACACCATCCCCACCCCCCCTCCCTGTATTTGGGGATGCTTTTTTCCTGGTATTTTAAAATACCTAATGCTTCAAATTCTTATCTATTTCTGAAGCAGGTTTTTTTCATTGTGTTGGAAAATAGGATCTGTTATATGTGTCCTGTGTGTGAGAAGTGAGTTTATGTGTCCTCTAGGAATTGTGTATTTCTTCTGGAACCTAATCTTCTCACTTTCCTCCTTCTTTCCCCACCTTTTTTTCCTTTCACAGTCCTCCCAGAAAGTAGGTAGTGTGGTTTTTTAGACTTGTGTAGTAGATCTAATTTAAAAAAAAAAAAAAAAAAAAAAAAAGTACATAGAAAACATCATTTCTACCAAGACTTTGAGCTTCATTCTCCTAGCCAAATGCTCGTTCTGATATGTCACACTGAGTATGATCAAGGTGATCAAGGTGCATTTAGTAAGCAAGTACAAACAATTGCTTTAAAAGACTGGAATTCCTTTTTAAGATTTCAGAAATGTTCAATGTTGTAGTTTCAGTTGGAACACGTGAGTTCTTTCTGACTGTAGATCTGATTCTTAATGTAGAAAATAGTTTTTTCCAAGAGCATAATATGTCATTACTTTAATTACTGGATTTTTTGCATATGATAAGCATATAAAAGATAAGTATCATCAAAAAGTATAACATTATTTGAGTGATTCTGAAAAATTTTAATGATGTACAAGATGATTTAAATGAGGAATAGGAATATTGTCTATTCAATAAACTACATAGGATTTGATAACTTGATGTTATTATTGTAAGGATTATTTTCAAATATATTTTGTCATTTTAGATGATGTTTTAGTTAGCTATAATAGTTATTTGTGAACTAAGAATGGATGTAGTATTTTGTTTTGTTGCATAAAAAGGTTCTAGACCATAAATAGATCTGTACTGTGAAAGACCAGACACTAAGATTCTTAATATGTATTTTTATAAAGTTTTTATAAAGTTTTCTTTTATAAAGTTTTGAAACTTTTTGAAATGCATTGGAGAATGCAGTGGAATTTTGGTTCACTCACTGGTGAGGCCAGGTCTTAACTTAATCATCGTTTAGGCGGAGTCTAAAGCAGTTTGAATAACAGATTTTTTACTTAGAAAGTAAGGTGGTTGGAGTCCAGTGGTGCAGTGTTTCTTGACGAGAAATTACATGCTCTGACAAAACAAACTGGAAGACGAGATGTGGAAAAAATAGGGGAAATAAGTGCATTTTTGTCTTGAGTATAACATTGTAAATAATTAAATAGTTTAAATAATTTAAAATTTTATTTAGTATACAAATTTATATCGCTCTTGCATTTATTCTTATCTTGAATTGCTGCATACAATATCACTGTTGGCCTTAGTTTGTTTTGGATTTAATATCTGTGTTATGATTTGGCCATTTACGCCTGTCGAGCTTTTGAAGGAGCAGGATTGGAAGAAAAGTTTCCTATCCAATCTTTTTGGCAAATCTGTCTTAGAACTTCATACATATGTTTGCACTTAGCCCTCTGCATTGTAACATTTGTGACATTTGAAAATATTGGGCATCAGTAAACAGTTTCTGGCTTACTTTTCCTGCAAGGCTTGTGTTGCTCTTTAGAGTGATATTTCCAGAGCATCGCAGTTTGTACCCTAAGTTTGATCTGTAACTCACCTGATTTGCACCACTTAGATAAGTTAAAAAATAACATGAGATTATTGGCCTCCTATTCAGTGAGAGGAGTCAGTAATCATTAGTACTGAACTGACTACTACAGTACTTTATGGGAGAGTTCCATCAAATTTAAAACCTCATGGTCTCCCTGATGTTTCTGTAAATTGTGCTTTTTCTTGTTGAGGTGAGATGGTTGACCTGTCGGTCTGCAGGACCCTGTTTCTTTTTATCTCCTAACTATCTCTTTGATCTGTCTAGGAGTTAAAACCTCTTGGCAGAGCTCTCACAAAACTCAGGGGAATATGCGAGCATCCTTAGAGCATTATGGGGCACTCCATAGAGAGACATTAATTTGTAAAAGTTATACTAGACATGTCAAGATTTAAGTGTAAGAAATATGTTGGGAAGGGAGAGGGGGGAAGGAGAGCAGAGACTTAATCACACCCAGGGGCTGAAAGAAGCTAGGCAGGGAAACTGTTTCATTAAATGGAAAAACTGTTGGAATATTTGCTTTTGAAGTATTTCTCAAAAAAAAAAAAAAATCCAGATGAATGCCAGTTGGCATTGTGTCTTCCCTCTGTCTGTACATTCTTCTGCAGCCCTTATGATACAGCAGTGATGTGCCTTGCAGTACTGCGTGGAGTGGGATGACAAACCACACCTAACAGTTGTGCCTTGGGGAGAGGATGAAAGAGAAAAGCAACAACTTTCTGCAGTGCTATGTTATGTATACTTTTTGGTCAGGAAAGTGTGTCTAGCTCTTGCAAGGGAAGGCGTGTAACTGTCTGTAGTACTTGTGGAAGTTAATTCTTCATTCTCAGGCCAGCCTTGGAGTGAATTTGTGACCTTCATTCTTTGTCTAGGATTTTAGGCTCTTCTCTGTGTGTTGGGTTCATGCTGTTGCACGTTCAGGATAAAGTCTTGGAGCTTAAAGGAGCCAACAGGAATGGCAGTAAAGTTTTAACATGTTCGCAGTGTTCAGTACTGCTGAGGAGACATGCTAAAAATCCCAGGACCTGTCTATGAAAACATTGCAGTCAGCATTAACCTTGAGTTACTGTGAGCCTTGGTGTGTAGGAAGCGTCCTTTCCCACTCTTCCTCACCATGGAGACACTGCAATGCCACACCTGGCCCTGTTCCCAACTTTGTTGAAACTTGGGCTCTCCCAAGTGCTGCTTGCTAACCTTGGACACTCTTGTTAGTGCTGGTTCTTTGTGTACCAAACTGGTGTGTGTGAGGAAAGATGTAAAGTTCACTGAGCTGTATTGTTCCTGCATTGATTTGACTTCTGCATCAGAAATATTTTGTCCTTTGTAAGTTATAAATAAATGTAGAGATTTATTGGTTACTTCTTAAAATCATACTTACATGATCAATATAATCCTTACAATAATAACATCAAGTTATCAAATCCTATGTAGTTTATTGAATAGACAATATTCCTATTCCTCATTTAAATCATCTTGTACATCATTAAAATTTTTCAGAATCACTCAAATAATGTTATGCTTTTGGATGATACATATCTTTTATATGCTTATCATATGCAAAAAATCCAGTAATTAAAGTAATGACATATTATGCTCTTGGAAAAAACTATTTTCTACATTAAGAATCAGATCTACAGTCAGAAAGAACTCACGTGTTCCAACTGAAACTACAACATTGAACACTTCTTTACAAGGTGTGTTTGCAATACCAAGTAACTTTGAAGCTAAGCATGACAGATTGTTTTATGTGTTGCATTTTTAAAATTCAATTTTAATGATACAACAATCTGTACACAGTCTTTTTCTTATCAGTCTTCTGTTTCAGGTAACACCATCAGTAGCTTTTGTTTCTGAAATTAGAACAGCGTATCAGCTGCACAGTTTTTATCAGCTAGCTTTATTATCTATCTAAAAATGGAGTGGTCCAGTACTGTGGTAGAAGAGGAATAGGTTTGGGGTTTTTTTCTGCTGGCTCTTTGTCAACCAGAAAAGATTTAAATCAGACTCTACATAAGTTGAAGTAGAATTTGTTAGAATGACTAAAGAGGTAATGAGAAATATTAGACAATTGATGCTGGTGATAAGTGTTTGGCTGAAATACCAGTGGCAAGGTGAACTGTGGTTTTATGATGTCAGTGTTGTTTTCCTGAATGGCATAGCAAAACTAATGATGAAAGGACAGTTTCTTTCCTTCCTCTTTTGGATGAGGGTCATGACCCAGGGTAGCAAAGGAGAAATTAAGCTTGTAGGCGTAGTGGTTGCCTTGGGAGTGATGATTTTGATTTGTTTCTCCTACTTACTAGTGTTTTCTTCTCTCTTTGCTTGTGCCTGCAGAGATGAAGTGAGAGCCCTAAATCCTGGTGAGGTCCCTGGGGTGGGTGTCTCTCTTGAGTCAGAGGCTCTACAGTAGTATCTTCAGTCTGAAATTCTTTAGGGTGCTATACCAATAAGTGGTCAGGAGAATCAGGAGTGGTGGGCGTGTGGTTTGGACCAAAGAGGTGTTTGTCCAGTAGATATCATCTGGAGAATCATCTTCCTAAGGAGCTGAAAGGATATTTTGACTCATGAGTGCACAGGATAGGTACAGGAAGGAGTTTAGGAATATCAAGTGAGATTTGCCATCTACTGTGCTCAGATTCACAATGTCTACTTTAGATTGACTCTCACTCTATCTTCAAACAGTGACCACAGACATAACTGATCTGTTATGATGAGTCCAGAAGTATTTCCCCTACCTACCTTTAAATATCACTGGTCTGAAATTTCACAGTCAGGTCCTTTATCTTGGTGACTCTGTGGTCAAAAGAAAAAGCTTTTGATGGGCCAGAAAAGATGAAAACAGGTATCCTAATGACGTTTTTCTTTTTTTGGTCTCGAAAATCTTTAAATTAAGCTTATTTTTCTTGCAGTTAGCCGTGTCTCAGTAAAATGTAGCAGTTTGGAAAATGTTGTCCTCTGTGACTTAGGAGTCTAAGTGAAATTTTACAAAGGAATTTGCAGGAATCAGTCTCATTGAATTTCACAAGGCTCCATCAAATAACAGAGCAGAAATAGTTTTGCAATCCTAGGACAATATTGCAGTTTAAATCCAAACACAGAATACAATATTATTCAATAAAAGTGTTTAGATGCCATTTGCGGGTTTGGGCTTTTTCATGACATGAGAGTGGTCCAGAGTGAAATCTAAATTCAGATCTTCCATCTTTCCAGTGGATACCTTAAAAAGTGACAGTTTTTGAATGTTACAGTGCTTTCTTAAATCTTATCTTTTGCAGATATTGGTTCACTATTATAAAATGGAGTAGGGTCATGAATCCATGTCTCATGCTCCCTGGATTCCTTTATCACTGAACAACAAAGGCCATGTTTGTTTGTTTGTTTCTAACTCCATGAATATGTAACACTTTATACAAATAAGTAAAACTCCAGAAAAAGAAATGAAACACAGAATACCTAGGAGGTCTGTTTCAGCAGCTTTCTGGTTGAGGTATTTCCCTGGCTTTTAATCTCTGAACTGAAGCCAGCAGATGTGCCTTTTGGTTCTGCGTTTTTCAGCTTCCTAGGTCGTTCAGGGAGTTTTATTTTTCTTTTTTCTTGATGCTCACTGCACATGTAATATATGTAATAAACAAAAAAATTACCACGGGATGCGCTTTTAATGTTAGCATCACTATTGCTTGCCCTGATAGAAAATTCAGGAGACAAAATGGTGCAATTTCTGATCACAGTTTACCCAGGACAATTGGCTCAATTTCCTCTGGCTTCTGATCCACTTCAGAGATAGGTGTGTTAATCCCAGTGAATATCATCAGGTCTAGTATGTCCTTAACTGTCTGACAGATGAGACCTGTATCGTGTGACATGAAATGACAGGTACAGTTCTCTTCTCTTACAAAGCTTTATGCAGTGCCAACTGGCTGAGTTGTCTTAACCAGGTGACATCTTCAGTGTGGCTCTGTGTGTGGTTGCTGAAATGTTTGTGCTGTTTGTACACAAGAGACAGTGCAGAAAGCAGGGAAAGGGAGAGTGGTGCTATTTTGCTGGAAGTGCTGATTTAAATCAGATTAAGCAGAAGGTATGGTGAAAGAAATCTTTGTGGTTTAAGTTTTATGAATTTTTTGTCACTTTGTTAGTAATTTTGCAAATAAGTAGTTACTGCAAATTGTGCAATACTGTTTTCTTTGGTAGTAAGAAAATAATAAGAACATAAGAAGAAGAACATATATATAAAAAGAAGAAAAATACAGAGAAAAGTTTACAAAATGGCCCTTCCTGTGCAGATTTTCAGCAAATATGGATATAGAGGCTCTGTGAGATATATAATACATCTGTTTTAAAGTGCAGTACTTATTTACAGAAAAATATTTTGCTGTCATGTCAGCTGAATGCACAATTTGAAAATATTATCTCTGTTAAAACATCTTTCATTATTAGGAATAAATTCCTTAACTATGTCTAGTTAACGTTTCTGATTTCATGTTTTACTATAACTTTGTGAAAAAAAGTGGTGTTAGTCATTCTGTAAATATGGAAAGTGCATGTTCCTTTTATTCTTGTGAAGTAAGTGTGTCACAGACTTCAAAGGGTAAACACAGTTTCCCTCTTTCCAAAGTTTCCTTTCTCAATGGGTAGATACGTGCACCAAAACTGAATAATAAGACAGGACTTTAAGTACAAACTTTTTGAATACCTGCTTTGAATTTTGTCATTTGTCTACAATAACACAAGTGTTTGAAAACTAAATCTATTAGCAATTGTTTCTTTTCACCAAAATTGGAGTTAACTTAGCACTAGGAAAGCCTCATCTGTAGCTCAACTTATAACCTTAACTTATATGCTGACCTGGCAGTAAAATGATGTGAGAGAAGTCATAAATTTGACCTTTTTGTGTATCATGTTTCTTAATGCAAGCACCGTATCCTTAGGCTTTGTAGTACAGATTTCATTATGTTACTAGATATTTGCCTTGGAATAAAGTGTGTTTGATATGTATATACAATTGCTCTTAATAATGATGAATATTAAAAATAGAAAAACATGTCAAGAAAGGAGATTTGACTTAATTTAGTGTAGTTATATGGGCTTAATTCTCATGTTTTATAAATTTCATTCAAAGGTAAGTGATCTTACTGATAGCTGAATGCCAAGCTAAACTGCAACAACTCCATTGTTGAAAAGTACACACAAAAAACAAACTGTGACCTGAAAAGTAAACTTCCAGAGGATTATACCAGAAAGTTTACTTACACATCAAGTATCTTAGTTGTAATTGTTCTGGCAGTTGACGTACATAAAATGAACAAAGTGGCTTGGCCCAGTATTGCATTAACAGTTGAATAAATTAATGCGTTCTCCATTGTTTATTTTACCTCCTCAAGTGTGAAAAAATTGCACCTTTGAACAGTAAACTCTATTGCCATAACCATCTGTTTGCAGTTTCATTACAAACTCCTACCAGAATAACCCTCACTTTGAAGAGAAAATTGATCTGGGTTGTAAAAATTACAGTCTATGACCTTAGGTTTTATGTCTCTTGAGGTATCCCTGGTGTGGTCTCCTCTGGTATGCAGTCTGATTTCTCCAAGAAGTACCTTTGTGTCTCCCAGCTAAATTCAATGAAGTCCATGCCTCCAAGAGTTACCTTTCCTGTAGATCTGAGCACCTCTGCCTTGTCTTCAAGATCCTTACATACAAGGAGTGGAGTGGAGACCTCAGCAACTTTGCCCTGCCTTGCCCAGAACTGGCAGATGGAGTTGACATGTTGTTCTTTAGTGTACTGGATGATTTGTCACCATGAACTTTGCTAGTTTAGTTTTCTGAAATTGCTAATGTTGTCAATTAAAGCCAATTAGCAGCAGTAGTATTTGTGCTTCAGAGAAAATGTTCATTAATGATGTTGTGGAAAATACTTGGTTTATATATTTTTAGATGCATTTTCCACAAAGGCACAAAACCCAGTCATTTCTAACTCAAATATTTAAATAGACTGAGTTAAAAACTGCAAAATGTCATTATTTGTAATCAAAATGCCTTTAAACCAAACATTCTGGATAGTTCAGTAATGAAACCTTACAAGCTTTGTTTAAAAAACAAACACTCCCCCCTTCCTCTTGAGCTTAAACAGTGGCTTGTTTAAAAAACAGTAGAATTCCATAACACTTAAACTCTTTTGAAGTAGTTCTTCAACATCAGCAAGTAATTCTGCAAATTGCTTTTGAAGATGAGGCTTCATTTACTCCAGCGTGTGCAGTCTGATGGAGTGGATTAAAGGGTGTGGACTGAAATTGTAATTTAGGCTCTTTTTCATGCATGTGTTTCTCTCTAGAACACTCCTTATCAAATACATCTCTATCCTCTTGGAGTGATTTTAAATAGAAGAAAGATATTCTGTTTAATAGTCAGTGGTGAAAACTTGGTATGGATATAATGGCATTGTGTCCATGTTACCTACTAAAAATCAGGTTTTTTCAGCAGTTTTTTTTTTTTTGTAGAGCACTTAAAAAAACCCAAAATAGATCAGTTCCCAGAACCAGCTGGCTGCATAGTCACACAAATGCCAGTGTGGGATAGGGATAAAGCAGAGCTGTGCAGAAGGTGGAAAAAGGGGCAGGCAGCCTGAGTTTCAGTTTACTTTCAGTGTTACAGGACTGCACACTAGGACTGAGTTTAATAGCACCACTTCATATTTAAATCACTAGTTGTGTAATACAATAGCCAAGCACAAGACAGTTCCCTAATACTGGAGTATGCATTCAAAAGTTGAAAAAAAGAGCCAAGCACTCAACTAATGCAAATTAGAATTATTCTACTGATTTCAATTTTTTTAAAAATTGAGTTGCATGGGTTTGTCAGTTGAAAGTGGCTCCTTTCATTTTGAAAGATCTTTAATACTTTCTAGGAAGTGTGAAATTGTATAAAAAGACATCTTTCTCCCTGCTTATCACAAATCAAACCTGTAAGGTAGACAAAAAAGCTATGATAAGTCATTATTGCAGACAGTTTTCATATGCAAAATAATCAGTTCAGGACAAGATTTTTAGATGAAAAACTTGAATATTAATTCTCCTTGAATTTTTGACTGTTCCTTTGCACTGGATTTTTGTGAATGAAGAGTTTTTTGGTACAGCATGGCAACTTTCTGGCTTCTATAAACAAAAAAACACCCCACTAACTTATTAATCCAATAAAAATATTCAATAGGAAGCAGTGAAATTTCTAAAGCACATAAACATATTTAATTTTATTCTATTCTTATTTGGAATACTTCAGAATTCCAAGTTGTCCTTCTCTGATTTCTGTTCTTCATACAGGTTTCACAGTATCATGTTGACTACTAATGCTTATTTTTTTAAAATTCCCCTCCCTCCTCCTGCCCCAAACGATTGATTTCTGGGGATCAGAGCTGGTGGGTTTTTTTTTAATTTATTTACCTATTTTTTGTATGTGGCATAGTGTTGAAAATACTGTGAGAAATATTCAGGCTGCAAGGGGATTTGGTCACTAGTTATATGATAGGAAAGAGGAAAGCAAAAAGTATTCAGTCTTGAGTGTGGCCTGAGGGTACAGCTTCTGTGGGCACATCATTGTGGACACTGGAAAACTTATGTATTGATTATACATAACAAAGAGTTATAACATTAATAATTCAACTGGCAAGAAATGGTTTATATTAGATTATAAAACCTCGTATGTTTCCACTGAAAACTGCTACAGATGTGACATCAGATTCCCTTAAGCTGAAAAACGAAATGTAATAAGGAAATGTCAACTGATAGGAGCAGTTCCTTGTAGCAGGTGGAGAAGGGAAGGGTTCATTTACAGAGGGATGAGGGTTTAACTTTTAGCATCCAGTATCTCCTGTCTTGCTGGGTTTACCAGAGGCGAAGCCCACTCTCTTGTGCCCAAGAAATGTGACTCAAGGAGAGTCAGTAGCTAATGCACTTGTTCAGGGCATGTTTTCCTCTTGTAGGAACATGTACTTTATACACCAAAAAGGAATGAATTACTGAGTTGCTTTTTGTAAATTTACCTCTTGGGTGCTTTTATTCATCATAAAAAGGTGAATATGACTGAAAAGCATTGAGCTAGGATCCCTTAAGTCAATAAAGGTGGCAGGAGGCTGCAGGAGCTGCCTGTGTTGCTGCAGATTTTTGTCTGTCTTCATGAGTCACTTCACTCTCCAGATGTGCTACTCATCTTGATTAACCTGGTGAAAACCCATCTAATAAAGTGACAAGCTTGGTGCTCTCTTTCCATGTGGTTCTGGGCAAAAAGTATACAGAAAGACAATGTGTAGTAAATTTCCAGGTAAAGTCATAGCTGTGATACATTGAACTGTGTAGATAAATTTATAAAAGGTTACTTGAATGTGAAAATGACTACAACAGAAAAAATAAGTTTTACATATGTAAAAATGCCCTTTAAAATGTTTTGAGAACAGAAAAAAAGCAAAATCTGATTATTCCTCTAGGGAGCTTTACTGCTTTGTTACATGTAAATCATTAAACAGGGAGCACACACTTGCTTGGCTTTGCTGACTCTGGTTTCAGACCGTTATTTGCCAGTTCTCTTGTCTGTTGTTCTTTACTCATAGTGTTATTATTTTATAGGATCAAGAATGGTTAAAACCCCTTTGAATTCAGGACATTAACTGCTTTTGTGTTTGAGGAGCATGGAAACAGACTAAATGAAGCAGTAAGGGCAGAGTTATTTTTACATTGTAATTGCTTCAACTTTTCGAGTTAGATTTTTTCACAAACATGGAACATTTACTACATGTTTGACTTCTTTATACACAACACCAGTCCAACTGGTAAAGGCTAGGAAGTCATGACTGTTGTTTGCCATTTTAACCCTCATAACTTGTGCATGTATCTTATCTATACCATAATGTATGTCATTTTCCCTTAACTGCCTCTGTTTGTTTACACCAACTTTTGTCTGGGCATTAACTGAATTGTAAGATCATTGAACAGGAACTGTTCCCACTACATATGTTTAGTGCCTATCACAATGGGTCGCCAAACGTTGTGTTGTCTCTCCTGTAATGTAAACAGTAAGAAGTTAATCATTGTCACAGAGATTTTTTTTTTCTCTTTTAGTGGCGTACGTGAAGTTGGTTATTTTGAATACAAGTCTCCAGCATTTTAAGTGCCCTGCCTGCATGGCCTGCTAGCAGTCTCTGCAAAAAATCTGTAATAGAAGGTGTGAACCCATTTTACTGAGGTCGTTTTGCTGTAACTTTACAGTTCTTGGCAACTTTGGCTTTCTCTGGCGAAGCATTTTTCTGTGGAAAAGCATGGGAAATAACATAGGGCAGTGCCTTTAATTCAGTCAATTTTTAAATTACTAAAAAAAAAGGCAAATAAAGTAGAAGAAGATATAAGTACAATTTGGTTAAAGATTGTTTCTTCAATCACGTGATATCTATCCAGAGCTCATTACAATAAGTCAATTAAATCAGTGCAAATATGATGTAAATGTTGATTTGTTGAGTGGTCTGAGCCCCCAGCAGAGTAACTACAGGAAATATGTTACTGAAAACCTCCATGTTGAGGATTTTAGACACCCTTGTGTGATACAGTGAAACAATTATTAAACAGTTAATCATTAAAAGAGTTTTTATGAATATCCTTGCACCTGTTACACTGACAGTTTCAGGTAACTCTTAAGGATAAAACGTTTAGTAAAATCTAAGAAGTATAAAACTTTAATTATGTCTGTTTAAAACATACAATACAGTAAGTATTTCAGAAGCTGTAAGTTAGTTGTTTTATACATAAAATAATTGTAATAATAAAATACATAAAACATTTCTTTGTGCAGCTGCAGAGACAGTTCGGAGCCCAGATACGCCTTAGCCCTTCTCCTCAGGTAGCCAAGTGTGACACAGTGCTTCTGCATTATGAGCAATAGTCAAAAATTGTTTCACATCTTTCATCTCCATAAACTTTCAGTCCTCTGCCATGCCAGCCCTTAGTGTGGCACCTGGGTTACTTTTGGCTGCATGGCATGGCCTGCTCAAAACTCAGTAGCACTGGAAAGGTGCAGATCTTATTTACAACTGGGGCACCAGAGCTCTAACTCAACATCATTACTTCTAAGCAGATCCCAGTCTTTAGGGGTGTCCTTGGAGATGGTCCTTGAGGTCGGTCGCTAAAACTGAGTTTCAAGTACGTATTCCCTCCACTTGAAAAAGCTGCATATCTAGAGAAACTGTTGTGAGTCCCAGCAGGGCTGTATTCAGCAGTCGAGATCAAATGGAGGGTGTGTGTGATTTGTTTGGGATGGGTGTTTTTTGAAGGGCCAGGGTTGTATGAGTGTAGCAATGAGCTGGGTACCTGTGGAGACATTTACCTCAGCTGTGAAGTGGTTCAAGAGCTTCTCAGGTGGCAGGGCATGTATGGGTGCTGCCCTAGGGGAAAAGAAGGAGGCATTCAGGCTGCCCCAAATAAAGAGGAGAGGGAACTTGTTCCACCAGGTGACTTGTTTCAGAGCATATCCAAGGTCTGCCTCACGTGGAGCACACCCAGTGTCACCATCAGATCAGTGCCAGTGAAAGTTTCTTCCTACATCATTAGCATATCATCTTCTTTTTATCTTGTTTTTTGGCTGAGTTTGGTGAGTTTCTCTAGTAAAAAAAAAGTCAACCTTTATGTAGGTATCCTGACAGCAGTTTGACCATGTTGTTCAGACCTGGGGGAAAGCAGAGGACAGTGATATCCCTGGTGAAGTGATAGGGAATTTTAGCCAGAGACAGAGTGTGTAGGTGGGAAAAAGAATGGTATTTTGATTATAGGCTGCAGACAAGCCATAACAGACTGTGTGCACAGGCTCCTGCCAGCAATTATAGCAATGAACAGGTGCAGGAAGAGTCTTAGGAAAATTATTTCAAGGATGGAAGGAGGACAGAGGAGATCAAGTATGGGTGGCATCATGAAGAGCTCTCTGCTGGTAGGAATCTCATCTGTTAAACTTGCAGCCACTGTCAACACTTGAGTAGCCTTCATGGCTGTCCTGGAATCCCTTGAATCAAAAGGGACCAAGTTCTTCTTGTGCAGACTGTCAGGCTGGTAACAGACTGCCATAAATCTCTTAATGTCACTATGCTATTATCCAGTCAGTCTTAAAGACAAAATGAGCAGGACTGGTGCCACATTATTGCACATTCAAATAGGATAGAATTGGTTGTTTGTGCTTCATTTTCAGGATGATGGGAGGACTGTGTTTAATTTGTATTAATTTGTATTTTGGAGAAACATTGCTCTTTGTCTCCTCTGTTCTTAAATTTTTCTTTCACTGTTAGAGACAGGATACTAGGAAAGTTGGACATCCCACTTGACATGATATGGCTTTCTTATGCCATTTGTATTTATGTAAGTAAACCATCTTCTGTGTAATATGAAACAAAGTTGCCTCATATATTGCCTCTTCTGGAATACATCTTTATTAATTTACACATTCTGTATGTACTAGTTCATCAACACAACATCACAGAACATGAGCACAGAGCACAGAGCTAGGGTGTGATTGCTTTCCAATTAAAGATTTACTAAATCAAATATGTGTTATACTAGGTAGTTGAAGTATCAAAATTGCTATCCTGAACAGATAAAAAGGAATGTAAAATATTTTTGACATATTTGTCTTTATAAAACATCACAGAATGCATTTCTTATTTGAAGAATATTTTTTAAATTCCTAAATGTAATAATGTGCTTGTTTCTCCTTCCCACCATCAGTGATCTCACAGAAATTGTTTATACTTATTTTGATTACTTCATTGAGAGGTGCTTTGATTGTTCCTTATTGGACATTGGAGAATGCAATGCAAATATATATTCTTACTAAAATGAAGGGCATTAGGGTTTGAGAGAGCTTTTGTTTTTTCACATAGATACTTCTGTTTTTTTGGAAGTGTTGTTGACCACTGATACATTTAATTCCTTCCAATTATCTGTATCTGTGGTGATAGGAGAGCATTGTGAAAGGCCAGGATATATGGAATGGAACAGTGTAACAAGTAATTATAGCTCGTTGGCTTTTAAAACTGTGAATTTTCATCAGTTTCAGCAATTAATATTTTTGTCTTAAAGATAGGATAGATCTACTACAATACAGCTTGATATAGTTGGTTAGAGACTGGTTAGAATTAATGTTCTGTAAAGTATGTAAAGCAGTGTAAGAACCATTGGTAACTGTTTACATGCTATTAATAATTAGCAACCTTCAGACCAGTCTGTTGGGAAAGAACCACGCATTGAGTACAATAGAAACTCAGCCCCATATGGTTAGGTTCAAATTACATTTGATTTGGACAATAGGGCATGAATGGGGCTCATTTGAGTTTCTGCCACTGTAAACAATGAGATGTTGGAATGTTTCATTTGTTTATTGATTTATTTATTTGGACAGGTGCAAGTTGATCATATGCAATAATTTTTTCTTCAAATATAGGCAAAAAATAGCTTAGGAAACATTGTCCAGTTGAAGAGTATGATGATAACCAACATCCTGAATGGACAGACTCAAATTAATTTGGCTTGTGGCTGGTTTGGAATTTGGGTCAAATCGTGTTCTAGAGGAGGTTTTACGTGCCCTCCACCCACTTAGAAAACAGAAAATATATTTGTTATTTTCTTGATTAGTTTCTTGGAGAAACTAGGTTCCTCCTTTTCCATTCTGTTAAAATTATATGCATGTCTGTGGGGTAGATTCTGTTAGTGCTAATGGGGCTCATCCTTGAGAAGAGGTCATTCAAATCTGATGGATCCCATCTGGATGAGCATCGTTCTCTAGGGTGTAATTTTCCTCAGCTATTTGAAACCCTTTCCTAAGTGCTCCAAAGCAATCACGTTCTATAATTTGCAAAATGATCTGAGGAGGAAAGAGCCAGGAAGATTGTTGCTGGGATCTTACATTAGGAAGTGGTATAACGGGACTAATAGTCTAAATTAATGTAAGGAGGGCCTTGATTTTGTCTTCTTCATCAGCTGGACACCTGCATTTATTCCAAATGGTCACTACTAAGGTAGAATGGATGATGCTAGGACATCTTACTATTTGGGTCAGGGGAAGAATGAAGCTGGAGTATCATTTTCAAAGTACATGCAGAAGACATTCTGCTTGGTCTACAGTTTTCCAGCTCAGTCATGTCAAATCCTAAATTCCTCAGCAATCTGCAAAAAAGGAGAAAATTCCACAAATATATGGCTTACAGGTACAAATAAGCCTACAAAAGATTGAATTGACCTTACACATTTAGTACCTTAAGTTATAATGCCACACAACATAACCTATGCTGTTCAGATGTTGCAACTGTGTATTTTGTGGTAGTCCTTTAAAAAAATTTCTCCCCTATCACCAGTTGGAACAAGCTGAGTATACTCTCAGCATGATAAACAACATCAGACTGAGAATTTGCTGTCTTTATTTCTCTTTCAGCATTATATGGCATTTAAAGAATGACAGGGCTCCTCTTCTAATGCATATTAGAAGATTAGTGTCAGTGCTAGAAAGTGTTTGCCAGCACCAATGGAAGAGTAGACTAGAGTTTCTCTTGAGGTGAACAACTGTTTGTAATTACAGTGGGGGGAATGAAGGAAAACCCAGCTAGCAAGCAAACAGTCACTCTTCCAAAAAGCTTGGTAAACTCATAAAGCTCAGGAGCTTAATCTCTGAACCAGAGTGCCTGTTATCTAATCCCCACCAGCTGTTGTGTACTTGGTAGCCATGACATCTGTAATAGAGCTGAAGGGCCTGTCTATATTGGTTGGCACCTTTACCCACCAACTGAACTTGATTCTTCTTTCATTGCTCACATTTACCTGCTTTAAATCATTAACCAGTTGCTCAGGGTTTGATCATCCATTTAACCATACTTTATAATAGAGAGCTTGTGCTGCTTTTCACATTAAACATATTCAAGGAATGTAGGTTTTCAGCAGATCTCGGGTTTTTGCCTTCCTAATAAGAGAAAGGTGTCAAAGAATAAAATTTCCTCTGGCTGCATACTGCTTTCTTGTATAGACTTAAAACTGACCTAGGAGTGAAATCTGGAAGTTGTGTTTCAGCTGAAAAATACCAGCATACTTCTAATAAGCAGAGTAAAGAATTATATACGTTTTACTGTTAAGTGGTATGTATGAACTGATGTAGGTGATTATAGAAGATAAACCATGAATGCAAGCAAGTGTGTATGTGTTCATTATAATTCTAGAAAAATGCTGTACTGTAGTGGGTGCTGTTCTTGAAAGATAGCAGAGGACCGAATTTGATCCAACTTGAAAAAATAATCCATGTAAGTCTGGAGTTGATAATTTGTCTGCCTGAAGACTACCACAGTCCCACGTTAGCTGTGAGCATTATATTTTGGATCTAAGATTTTGAACTGTCCTAAAATAATTCACAGCATCTGTGATACTTACTGTCAGAATCTCGAATAAGGATCTCATAAATAAAAGCAGATATTCCAAGTTTTCAAAGAAATGCCTGTTAAAGCTTTATTAAATTATAGTATATTTTCACTTGGAATTAATTTTACTGATGGATTTATTTATCTTTCCCCCTAGAATGGCACTAAGAAGTTCTGGGATTTTATGAGGACACATGACAGGTAACAGTTGGTATCATGTTACTTCCTTTTGTCTTCATGTTGTTTTTCATACTGTATTCACTTCCACTGGTCAAATCTTCTCAGTGCAGTCACTTTTTTCCCCTCCAATTTCCTCTTTAACTCTCACTTCTCGTATAATACTCAACTGTTTCAGACAGGATAGCAGAAACTTAAAAATCTCTTTACTATTTGTAATATTCTAAGTTTACTGTGTGCTTGACTATTCAAGTATTAGTTTGGGCTCATTATATATTGTACTTTCTAATGATTACACAGAAGATGGAACTGAATGTTTGAATTGTATGAAATTTTCTTTTTGTATGTGAATATATCATTTGTAGGACTCTGCCTCCCAAATATTTAACCCTGTTGTTGTTTGTGCCTTTAAATGGTCTAGACCCAACTATGTGACCATACTCTCTTACCTGTGAATATAGAGTCCTAGGGATTGTCTTAATCTAAAGAGGAATTTGAAGTTATGGTCATACCATTTGGTTTTCTTTATTGGCAATTACTTGTAATGAGATAGAGGTTCTGATCTATGTTTCAGTAAGTCTTAGTGTTATTCTAACTTTTTTATTTAATCCTCTTTGTCACTGCTACATAAGCATGTTTCAGGCAAAGCATAATTGCCTCTGCATAACTCTATAAATGCCTGAAACCTTTCAGGTTCTCCCTTCCATACACCAAAACCCTCTCTTAAGAACATGCTAAGAAATGGATGGCCAAGAAGTTTGTTCTGTCTTTCGAACTGCATTTCTCCTGCCAGGGAAGAAAACCATTTAATTCTGCACTTCAGAGATCAGTTCATGTCAAAATATAACAGAGTATGTTATATGTATAAATATAATGTATATGTATAAATATAATATGTATCAAACAGTCCCAGTCTCAAAGTTATTAAACACTAAAATACACAAATGTTGTTGTTTGGGGTTTGTTAAAGTGTAAATATTTAATCTAGTAATTGAAAATTCAGATACTAGAAGATAAAAATAAAAAGCAAGGGCAAGAAAGTTTTCCTAGAAAGAGCTTTCCTACATCTATTAAATGCAAAACATGTAGCAAAACACTAATGATGAAAGAAATTGTTATTTACATGTCGAGAGCTGTATTCTTCTTGTGTATGAATTAACTAGGTAATATTAATTGCATTTTTGGAAATTCTTCTCTATTGCAGCCCTCTAAATCCTTACAGTGAGGTTTTTTGTGTGTCCTGGGATGGATGTAAAGCGATAGCAACACTTCTTATCATTGTAATGATTATTAAGGTAAAAATTCCAGAAAGGATAGGAAAATGCTATATAAACTAAAAATGCCTGCACTGCTTGAGAATGAGGACAGAAGAGGGAGTGATATTTTGATACTGAACTTCACACTTGCTTTTGGAATTTGCCAGGAAGACAGTTCTGTCTTCGCACTTTGTCTGTCCATGTGGGCATGTGCTTGGATTTATGATTGCAGATACAAAGGCTGAAATGATAATTGATTGCTGGAAATTAAATACATACCCTGTGTTTCAGAGCAAGTGAATCCAGACTCAAGTCACGGTGCTGAGAACATGACTTCCAGATGAATAATTTGTATTCCTATTTTTGTTTAAACTTCAGATTATCACTCTGTGCTAATGTGTGAATAGATGCAGCTAATGTGAGGGGGGTAAATATTGGAGGATCAGCTTTCCATGAAGTTCTTGAGAACAGTATTTCTGAGGGAATTTTGAGGACATTTTTAAAATAGTTGAGAACATAACTGTATAAGAAGGCTACAGCCATATGTCATGCCAGTCATCTCTGGTCACATAACATTTGTTATCTTCAAATGTACAACAGCTGCCATCTTAACTTATTAGTGACTACTGTTGAACTGTAGAATTTCCAACACTTTTTCACAAGTACATTCAATGCAGCTTCTGACACCAAAGGTAATAATGTGAACTTTCTGTATAGGAAATCTGTAGTCTTATATAAATTCTATTTGTGAATATGAAGCCAATCACTATCAAATAAATCCAGTTAAAAATTCCTTGTAATTGACTGAAGTCCTAAGTTTTCCTGTACATTTTAACAGGACTGCTGTGAAGCTAGTTGTATGGAAAAGGCATGTTGTCTAGTTGCTGAAGATTATCAAGGACTTCATACTTAGAGGGCTCTTAGAGGTTTATTATGCTTAATGAAAGATAAAATCTTGCAAAAGAGGCAGGTGTTCTGGGACACATGTCCTGTTGGTCAGGATTTCCTAGCACATATGTCTTTTTCAGGGAGATGGTAGGTGTTTTCCATAATTAAGATACATTTTCTATATTTAAGACCGGTTTTCCAAAAGTCCTGAAAATTTACTTTACTTCTGAAAAGGTTGCAACAGTGTTAAATGCTCCAATTTTTTTAAAAGATTGTTCAATTTTTTTAAAATTTAGCATACACATTGCCAGATCTATGAAGTAAACATATGTATGTATTACATATTTACATATAATTTGTATGTATAGTGCATCTAATGATACTGATCACAATAAACACTGTGTTAATATAGAAACAGACAATGAGCCTAAATCATGGCTTTATCTGTCATCCTCTTTCATCAGCATAAGTAAACATTATCTTAAGACTGACTTTCTTGCCATATGACTGTGAACTGAGGGCTTGTGTGCTGGGTTCATTTGGGGCCCCAGTGTTCTTTCAAATGAGGTCAACGTAAGCCAATATTCACCAGATAGTCAGAATATAGACTTCATACAGGAAAATATTCAGTAAGAGAGATGAAGTTATTTTTGTATGTATTTATCCTTTTCCAACTGCTCGCATGGACAGCTGATTAAATTATACAGAGACAAAAGACATTAGGACTGCAGTAGTCATTAAATTTGGCTTAAGTGTGAGTCACCTCATTTTAAAATCTCACAATATATTGCTGTAGGACAAGATCACTTAACCACACACAAGATGGGGTGACACTAGCAAAAGCTGAAATAGCAGGTTTAGTATTAGATATTCCCTTTTTTTTTTTTCTCTCTCATGTTTTTTTTTTCTTAGTTGTTGCAGATCTGGGCTTTTGTCTATTATGCGTGGCTCATGAGCTTTCTTGAGATCAAGGCTGTTCAGAACTAGTATCAGTATCAGTCCTGGAGTCACCTTTGTTTCATTCTGTTTGTAATTTCTGCTGAATATAAAATTGCTTGCTCTCAAGCCTTCTATGACAGTTAAAGAAAAAAAAAACAACAAATCACAACTCAAAACTTCTTCCCAAAATTATTACTTCCCACCAAATAAACTGTTGTCTTCAAAACCTGTGTTGTAAAAAATCAATTGAATGTCAGTATAGAGAGAAGCAACATCATTTCCTACCATTCAAGATTTTTTTTTAAAAAACAATAACCTTTAAAAAAAATGAACCTCTCCTCTCCCCACAAAGCACACCCCCACAAATTGCAAACTAGTTCTGACAGATCCAAGTCAAAGGGGCATCCGGAAATACACCTTCCCCTTAAATTTTCCTCTCTTGCACTCCACTTGATTTTCATAAGGATACGTTTAATAATGGGCAAACTCATCAGCTGAGTATTGAGAGGAAAAGTAAACTTAATTAGAAAAGCAAACAGTGCATAAAATAACTACAGAAAGCAATTTTTTCTCTGTGCCTCTAACATAACATGCCAGAAATACATAAGATGTACAATCTCAATAAACATTTTAAATAACTACTACTGAAATTATAAATCTTTATTCATTTTTAGTAACCTTCACTGTTGTTTCTAATGACATGAAAAAACTTGCAATGAGGTCTGAAAATGTTCATATGTATGGTTCAAGGAATGACTAGTGTAAATGTGACACCACAGGAGAAGAATGATAGTGAATGTATTATTTTCCAATTTAAAAATAGCTTAAAATTGACAGATTTCTCGACAAGTTTACAATTTTTTGACAGTTATCAGATGTGAACTATACCATTACTGATTTCATCTTCTAAATTCATAGAAAATTCCTGCTCTAAATAGGACTAACTTCTAAGTTAGATCTGATTTCTTGTCCAGTTAAGTTTTGAATTTCTTTATGGATGGAGGTTCCTCAGCCTGTCTGACAGTGTTCTAGGACTTAGCTACCAAATATTACAAAGTAGACATTTATGTCTGTAACAAAAGAAATTTCCCTAAAATCAGACTCATGCTTCACGTGTATTTTCCCTCATCCTAATTTTGCTATATTTAATACAATAAGAGCCTGAAATAAAACATAGTACTTAAGTTTTAGATTGATCTACTTTATAAAGCAGTAGACCAAGTTCGTTTCAGGTTTCAGCAGCTCCCCTTAACCAGATTCAAGGCTTTTAAATAACATAATTTGGGAACAGATGAAGGTTATTGTATTGTCATGTGCTCATTTTGTGCTTTGATTATAATGTTCAAGAACAGTTGACAAATAGAAGGGCAGCTTTTAAATTGCATTGTGAATAGATATAAATCAAAACTATGATTATTTAAAAGTCTTTTAAAAATCACTGTAAACTAGGCTACAAAAAAAAATCAAGGCTGAATTGCACACAAGGTTGTTATGTGAGTTCCTCTTAGCCCTGAGAATATCATGTGACACGGAAAAGGCATTAGGACCAAAACCCTTACAACCCTGTATGTGCATTGTACCCTTGTGTATGTGCATTGTACCCTTGTTATGCTGTGTTTTTAACTGCAAAAACTTGTCAGTGGCTCAATAAATACTTTCTGACTTTAAAAATTCTTAATGGAAAATTTTTAAGCGTTTTCTTCTCTCTCTAAAAGGAGAAGGAAATAATATTCACGCCTTATAAGAGTGGCTTCTTTTATGCAGAGAGTTTAATGTATTTCACATTTAAAAACAAATTAATTCCTGATTAAATTTTAACTGTTTGCTTAGAAAAAAGGTCTTGATACTTCACCTGATACAAAGACAACTGGAAAGTGAAGTTTTCCATCGGGAGGGATGCTGCAGGCTGAAGGCAATCTGCCCCTTGGCGTGTTGTCTCCTCCAGGTACCGGCAGAAGGAGAACCTCGAGATAAAAAGGAACCTCACTCAGAGAGGGAAGATGGAGATACTGAACCTGTCACTCTCTGGCCTGAAGTTACCTGGCCAAATTCTGGTGGCTGAGCACTCCCGTGGCTGCACAGGGAAGGAGGAGGAGGAGGAATGCCTGAGCCCAACAGGTGCAGCAGGGTCCTGCCCCATGGGTGGCCATGGCCACCAGAGCCAGCTCGGTGATGGGTGGTGACTGGAGCCACACGAGTGGCCTGGAGGAGCCAGGGTTGCTATTCTGGCTCGGTGGCAGCTATGGAGACAGGGTGGAAATCATGTGCCCTGACCACATTATAGGAGTGGATTAAATTCCTTCTCCTGTTTCATATGCCAGATCACTTGAGCTTTATGGAAACTTAACCCTGGATGTATTTTTCTGGTTTATGTCCTAGTATATTATAAGACACCGTGAAATTTAACTCAGATGCTTTCTTTGTGCAAGAATTATCATAGCAGCTTAAAAGTAGGTAAAATACAGTTTTTAAACATCTTTATAGATAGGTTAAAAAAAAGTCTTTCTTGGGTGGCATGTGCCTTTTATGTTCAATGATATGCTGTTGTACTGTAAACCTTGTCTGTCTTTGTAATGTCTCCTCCGGGATGTCAATGATGTGGAATTTTCTTGATTATCTTCAAAGATAGTGCAGAAGATAATGCACCGGTTAAAATAAACTGGATGTAGTTCAACAAACAACAAAAATGATGAAAAGTTTAGGGAAATAATAGGTGAGAGAATGTAATGATGGCTGGGCATGTTCATACAAAAGATAACACAACTGAAGAAAAAAATTACTACTTATCACAAATATGTAAATAAACATTGCAAAGCAGGCTGGAATAATTTAATTTTATCAGTAATCAATGACAGAACAAGAAATTATGTCTTTTGTGGAAAGCATTTAGTACAATTAACACTAAGAAATCATTTTTACCGATAGGCAACATGACAATCTAAGAATGCACATTTTGTAATCACTGTCATTGAAAACATTCAGGTCTAGAGTTGGTATCTGTCTTTCAAGGATGCTTTCAGGATACTGATATTTTTCCTGCTGTTAGAAAGAAAAAATGTAGTAGCCTATTAAATTCCTTCAACCCAAGTAATAACAGGATTTGTTTGTATATGATATTTGCAAAAAAAATGCACTCAATGCTTGTGTTTTTTGGTTTTCCTGTTTGGTTTTACTTTTTTAAAGTGAAGATTTGACAGAACCTCTGCTTGTGTGCCAGGAATTCTGCAGGCATATTTACTGTCTTTTAAGGTGTATTATTATATTATTACCTTAGGATCCAATCTAAATAAAATCATAGAAGTGAGGCAAATATAAATCTATTTTTTAAGTTATCAGAGATAACTCTGTAAAGCTACCAGAGTAAAACAAAATTAAAAGCCACATTTTCAGATTCTCATTCCACCTTTAGAAGTATGTAATATGAAAGCACTGTGTAGCCTGTAAAGTTTTCTTTGCTGTATCACTGAAATAGGGTAAAATGGCAATAAAATCTTTACTGAGGTCATTGCTTCATTGGGAAGTTAGATGTTTACATAATTTTAGTAACAGAATCTATAAAAAAATCTTAAAACTGAGCAGGTACACAAGAGTTTTGGCTGATCAGTCGTAAATTTCTAAATACAGATTTCTGGTATCCAGATTAGAGACATTTTGTTTTTACGAGTTTAGGGATTTCATTTTTTATTTTTTGCAATAATACTCAAAGTAAGTGGATATGCTTTCTTCTCTTACAGTTGCTAAAATCAGGAAATCTTCCCTTTACTTCCAGGTAGTTTTGAATTAAAACTGTTCTGTCTGAAGAGCACCAAAATTTTATATGGTCTAGGGAGAGTAGCATGGTCATGACCAGCATTTGGGATTGGGAAAAATAAACTTATGAAAGATGGGAAATATTCTGTAATCTGAGTGTCTGTATTTTGAGACTTTTATCTGAAAATACCTCGTGGGGGAAAAAAAAGGAACCATAGAAAACATTAGTCTAGAAATGGGAAAATTGGGTAAAAACTGCCAGTTTCTCAGTCTTTGTTTCTTACTAGTGGTGGTCAGAATATACCTGAGAAAAAAACTTCAGTTGTTCAATTCATATTTGGTTTTTAGTAGTTAAGAAACAAAATTGTTGATTTGTCCCTAATTTAGGTAAAACAGAACATTCAAACTTCTTATTTTCCAAGCAGACCTAGAGACATGGTATTGTTTTAAAAACATTGATTTTTGCCATTTCACAAGGTAGTCATAATTAGGCCTTCTGGATGGATTATTTATTAGTCTTTTCCTGTGATAGCATTTATAAACATCATTTTCAGAAAAAATTAGGAGTTGGAACAAAAGCCCATCAGGCTCTGACATCTGCTGCACATAATGCCCACAAAGCTTTGTTTAATCAAGTAAATTAGAATAAAACCTGAATTTATTTATTAAAATATTTTGTTGAAAGAATCCCATTGAGATGCAGTGTGTCATTTCCAAGGGTATCCTGGGATACGGGCCAAAATATGACACTTAAAGAATGTTATTGAGAGCAATGTGCTTTGATGTCTCATTTATTTTGCAGTTTAATTTACTTTGTATTTTTTTGTCTGTGCTACATGAACACAGAGTGCTGGGAGGACTGTTTATTCCAAAGAAGTTGTCTTGCATCATATTCTTTGGTTGGGTGCAAATTACTACTTGAGAAGTAGATATTATGTTTTAAAAGTGGATGTATATAGATTTGTTAGCACTTCTTAATTCACTCTTATACCAGTCTGATGATTAACCAAACATATGCTTCCTGCTTTATGGTATCATGAGCAACTTCCTGCTGCAGTTCAGTTTACTGAAACTAATCTTCCTTTTGATTTTTTCCAAAGTAATGTTTATTTTCTTAACCATATGTGTTTCACCGCTTTATTCTGGTTTTACTTAGTATTAAATATGTAAGTTGCATTGAAGAAAGCATTCAAATTTCATCTGAATACAGAAGTTTTCTAGATGTGTCTAATTATCTATTGCCAAATCCACTTTTTCTGTGATTAGTATGAAAGGCTGAATGTTTTTGTCCGGAGCTTACAGATTTGCTTTTGTAATAGGCTGCATTTTAAGCAGCCTATTGGATTGATGCTGGCCTTTGAAAAATATAAAATGCTTTGAAGGAAGACCTAAATGAACCAGTAAAGATTGTCCAAGCGCACACGTTTAATCTCAGGACTATCTGCATTATAGTCAAAGCTCTGGGAAACTAAAGGAATTGCACTGCAGAAAAATCAAAGAGTACAGCTTTATTACATGTCTGCTCTGAAAGTGAAGGGACTGTTTTCTCTGGCTTAAAATACTAGGTGCTGCTCTGAGAAAAGGAAGGAGGTGGTGCTTTAGATAGGACATTAGAAGTTTTCTGGATGTGCCCAGCTGTGAAATGGACGTTTAATTTCAATACAGAAGTGACACAGGGAGTCACACAGGGGCTACATGCAATTCTTTCTCATAATCACCAATACCAATTTTGAAATAACTTTTTTGTTTTTTCTAAACTTCTTTACTGAGGGAGTAGTTAGATGTTGGAATGATCTGCCCAGGGAGGTGGTGGAATCACTATCCCTGGAAGTATTTAAAAACCATGTAGATGAGACACTAATGGGTGATACAGATATCAATATATATATTTATTTTGGGGTCGATTTTGGCAGTTGAACACAGTGATCTTAGAGGTCTTTTCCAGCAGTGACAATTCTGCGATTCTGTGAAGATGAAGTAGTCCCTCCTTGAGGATGAACCCTCAAAAAAAATTACTGTTGATTGTTAGCTCTCAAACAAGTTTGGGTTTTTTTGATTATCACTTTCAAGTTGAAAGCACAGTCATTTCAGATTTAAGCAAGAAAAACACACTTTTTCACCAACATGTTTTAATCTTGATCAGGGATGTTTCTCAAAGAGAGGATTTTAAGAATACTAGATGAAATTATAGTCTTGACACAAAGCAATATGAAATTTCAGATTGTCAACACTTAATGAACAAAGAAAGCCAATTTCATATAACTCAAAAAAAAAAAAAAATTTCTACTTTAAAGCTAAAACTATTATTGGGCAAGTATTTTTTTTTCACACTAGCTTTCCTTATACTATAAGGAAAATATATATAAAATATATACAAAAACATATATATGTTTTATAGTCACATGCTCTCCAGATGACATGAATACTTCTCTCTAAATATCCTGTGGTTGTATGCTACAGTTGGTTATTTTATTCTGATTTTATCAAAGGGATTTTTAATACCAAATATCTGTTGAGAGTCAAGTGGACTGGCTGAATCAATTATTTGCTTTTATTCCTGCATGCCATTTTTGTGGGGTTTTTTGTTTTGTTTTTTTTTAAATCTGCCATTCTTTTCTCATTGTCTTCTTTGAGAATGGTAACTGAATTACCATAGGCCCTGATACGGTTGTGAGGGTTCTGGTGTTTTGGTCTGGTTTGTTTATTAGGTTGGGGTTTTTTAAATGAAAGATCATTAATTCTTTGAGCCTTCACTAAGAGGCTCAAAGAGAGTGAGATTATTGTTTGTAAGCAGCACAAACAGCATTATAGACTTAGAACTAAATTTGAGATAATTTTTAGCCTTTAAAAGTAGGTGGAAGGGGCTATGGTTAATAGCTGGAAATCCCACACTTTCAGTGTTAACATCAGTCTTTTTTTAGGTACTTTAACTTCCACTGTTTGATTCTGATTAGAATTTTTGTGATGCACACATACCCAAGATAGACATCCACACAAGAAGATCCTGACTTGGTCTTAAAATGGTTAAAGAAAGGTCAATTTCTTTGCCCATATTACCTTATCAATTACTTAGCATACTATAGTATTAGTAGAAGATTATCTTTAAAAATCCTCATGTCCAGCCTTCAGAGTCTTGTTTCATTCACAGAAACACATGAGAGTCTTTTACTTTTCTTTGCTACTACTACACTGTAGTTTTAAAAAATAAAATATTTTTTAGTTTTGCAAATTCACATTTGTAAATTGTGCATTAAGGTCACATATAAGAAAAAGGAAAGGCTGAGTCAGTTGTTTACTGAAGGATTTTAAAAGTTTGTCTCATGAAAACCAATTGGTGAGTTTTAGCAGGTGCTTGTGGATTAAGTGTAGCCCAGGTCAACAACTGAGGGGTTTGCCCCTCAAAAAGGGGGCAAACAAATCGACCACAAAAAAACCCAAAATCAACCCCAACTCCCAACCCCCCCAAACCTTCCTTCCAGTTTTGAAGCTATACAAGTACATGTTCTTGTAGCGCTGGCAAATCGTATTTGCTGTTCTTAATTGCTATGATAAATTTCAAAAGGATTAATTTTCCATCAGTCCATATGTTTGTGCACATTTTAACAGGACGTCAGTTTTCATCTGTCCCCTGCCTCATAACTGCTGTGATTGAATATTGCCTTTTTTACACTGCTTCCAGAAACACCACACTCCTTTCTCAGATGTGTGTGTGAAGTAGTAGTAGTACCCGTATACAAAATTCTGCTTTGCTAGAATGTCATAAAGCATCAGTTAACATGAGTTCAATAAATAGAGAGCTGTACTATGTTGGGGGAAGGAAGAAATTTGGAAATAGTTTTATAGGTCAATGGCACACAACAAAAAAATTTTCCAAACTCCTTTAAGGTGTGTTTTCAGCATTAAAAGTTGTCTCCAGTTGTTTATCTTACTTCTTGTGAGATTCTTAAAGGTGGAGAAGGAATTATGATGCTGTATTTACATGTTACAGGTGTACATGCGTCAGCTTTATGTAATTTCTGCATATTTGTCTTAAAATGTTTTAAGGCTCCTAATTGTTGCTGTATTTATAGAAAGAGAAGCATCCTACAATATTCCACTGTAGCCTGCTTACTGGGAGAAAGTCTTCTTTAATTGCAGTAGTGATTTATTGTATGTGTGACGTGAGCAGGAGGTTCTGCATCAGGAAGCTGAGGAAGGGTTGGGCTGAAGTCTGAGCAGGCCTGTGGCCTTCATCAACCCTGGAACACATGTACAAAAATGTGACATCTCTTACTAGGTCGTCTTTCCATTCATTTGCAGTCCACAGACACGTGTGGTGTGGAGGAGCCTTTGTCATGTCACATTCTTTCTTGAAAGTTGCAATTCTGGACTTTCTCCTCCATGACTTTCCAGCTCTGACAAGAAATATTAGAACTTGTGTGTTATGGTTTGTTAAAAAATGTAAATTTATGTTCAAAATTGTTTGTCAGTCTCTCAGAAAATTAGAAGTAATTAAATAGAAAGTTCTGCAGATTTATGCCATTTCTGTACCCTCTCATCTCAAGATGGTGTGAGAAGCAGTCAATTGTAATAACTTGCTGCTACCCCTTTGCAGCTTAATTTGATCTTGTTCCTTAATTCTGACAGATTGTTTTTAATTTTCCCATCTGTTCCATAAAAATCTCAAGTGATTGACTCTTAGGAAAAAATAATGTCTATTAGCTGAGCCATTTCTAATGAGTTGGTATGAGTTATTTAATGAGATGTGCTGAAGAAGGCAAGCCAAGCGAAAGATTGGGCCTGGGGTGGTGGATTTAAAGAGAGGTAAAGGGCAACCGTATGCTTCAGGAAATCTCTACTCCTTAACCTCAGCTCAAGACATCTGCTGTCTTCAGTTTCAGGCAGTGCACATCCTTAGACTCATGGACAAAAAATGAAGATTGAGAAGTAATTTGTTTTCCCATTTATTTAGCGCTGAATTTACCCTCAGACAGGAGTGCTTTGGGGAGAGGAACAGTCATATAAAGAAAAAAAACCCCATAGAATAATACTTAAGTAAACTTAAAAACATTGTAGGCTGTGGTTTAACTTAATCTCTTCTAGCAACCTAGACCATAACTCCCAGTTATTCTGGTGTTAGGCTAGAAAGAACCCTGTGAATGTTCTCCTTCAGCCTCTCCAAAACCTAAAGTTCTTTGCTTTAAAATTGCCTGCAAATGCCATCTCCTGGGGCAAGAAGCCACCAATATTCAGTACAGATCTTTGAGAGTAGCAACTCTGAATTTAAATGTTAACATCTAGACTTCTCCCTTCTGTTTTGGTTAAAATACATTATAATAAACATTAACATTATTTTAAATAATAATCAAATAGCAGTTTCTCTGGCAGCCTCCGACTTCATTATTAAATCAAATGGTGAAAATAAATATACAGCTCTTTTGCAAGAAAAGTTGGAAGTTTGACTCAACTCTGCAAATATGCCATTGTTAGTCCAATCTATTGTAGAGTTCATAGAATAATGACTTAAATTTCCAATTATATACAGTGGAGCCTAACAAATAAAAGAATGCTACCGTGGTAATGAGCAAAATATATAGTTGGTTTTACAGGCTTTAATGGAATGCCAACTAAGGAGAGACTGGTGTCTGGTTTTTTTTGGTTTGTTTTTTTTTTTTAAACTAATAAAATGTGAGAATAATTTGAGTGGAAAAGAGAATGGAACATCAATTGTCCACACTTCTAGAGCATCTCCAAACACTCAAAATGCCAGGTTTCCCTGTGACATGTATTTCAAATAACCAAAGAGGAGAGGGTAAGGTTTAAAAATGTGACTTTTAAACCACTGAGTGTGGTGACAGTTAAAACTGCTTCTGGTTTAAATTTGTACAAAATTGGACTTGAATGGTGTCTGTTTTAAAGCCAAGCTCAGCCAGTAGCCACAGACAGGAGATGCCTTGTGCTTATACAGAATTCTCTGGCTCTGAGACTTGACTGTTCCTAAGACTTAGACTATCCTAATCTGTGACTGATACAAGGGAAGAAAATTTTTAAGAATTACTTTTTTCTTGTTATTACTGTCAAGTATCAGTGTTCCTGACCTGGATTTTTTTTCTACTGGGGAGAAGGAATTGCTTGCTTGCTTACTTTTTCTGCATGGCAAGAGCCAAAAGTGACTTAATTTGGGGTAAATTCTTATGGGCTTCAGAACATGAGCCACTGTATATCCCTCTTGATGGATTTTGGACAAGGATCTTGTTGCATTGTGGCTTTAGTAATGAATCTTCTATGTATTTATGTAGTTAAAATTAAATTCACAAGATGTAAGTTTAAAAGTTCTGCGTTAATCCTTCATAAAGCATTGATCTTTTGTTTTCTGTCTTCCTCCTTAGTGTGTCAATCCTGATCTTTAATACTTCTCGGCAGTGCTTTGTTGTGGTGAAACAGTTCCGCCCAGGTAATCCTCCCTTTTTTAGCTTTACTTTTGCTCTCTAGTGAAGCAAGCTTTTAAGGGTTTAGCAGTTAAAGGTTGGTGCATCTGTGGTGATAAAATCTTTGTTCTGTGTTCTGTTTCTTTCCATAAAAGCTCACCCTTTTCAGTTGGTCAGGATTTCTAACCAGGGAAATTTCCATTATAGATGAAATGAATGATCAGGGTAGCCTTACATTGTGCTCTTGGGCTAATCATTGTTCTCTTTTGGATGAAACTATAAACAGCAATATATTTCTTTTATTTGAAGTTCCTCTTAACCTATCTAGTATTTAGTAAGTAGCTTCTGTGCGGAAATACGGAAATACAGTAAGTCATTTGTTCTTTTTTTTTTTTTTTTTTTTTTTAAACCTGGAATATTCCTTTTTTAATGTGTTAGCATACTTTGTATACTTGGTGATTTCAGACGAAGGAAATTCAGTACTGTATGTTTTTTTTCATTAATATGTAGACCGCTTCATTTTACCAGTTGTTGTTATGAATTCCCACTAATGCCTTTTTTTTTTTTTTTTCTGGGGTTTTTGTATCAGTCATTTTAATTTAAAGCAATTTTTACTTTTTGGAAGTTAAAAATTAAATGCATATTCTCTGTGTGCTAATTAAAAAAAAAATAAAAAAAATCACAAGACATTTCACTGACTGTTGCTAAGAGACCGTTTCAAGACTGCTCCTGGTAGACTTTATAGGAAACTTTCAAGGGTGGTGTCATGCTGTCCTTTCTTAGTGACAGTGATTGACAGGCTCTTCAGTGTTGTGCAGCACTGTTACACTGACAGTGCATACTTCTTATGATGCACTATATTGACTATAAAGAGAAATTGTTTATTTGTTTATAAATAATCCAATGTCTTTTATTTGCCAGATGAATAAAATGGCTCTTGCTGCTATTGCTGTCTTTGAGGCAGTCTGCAGAAACCTTCATATATGTGCATATATATATATGTTCATTCCATCATCCTTATGAAACTGTCAAATATTTGTCAAAAGACCAGGCTGTTCCTGGGAGTTAAAGTGTTCCAGAGGCTGGAGCTGCTCAGAACCCTGACGTGAGGCTCAGTGGTCACTCAGACACCCCATGGCAGTTCAGTCTCTGCAGCCCTGCCCTTCCATTACTCACCTCACTGAAACTGTTTTCATGCCATGGTTATTTGCTGCCTTGGTGCCTGTTTCTGCAGACAAAAATGGAGGCAGAGACATTTCTCACTCTTTGCCACTGTCAGGGTCCCCCCTGGAAGATCTGGATCATTACTTGTGAGCAAACACCAGGCGTGTCCCCTGCAGATGTTGACGTGGTTGATGTGTGTGGTTGCCTTCCCTTAGGGCACAGTGTCATGATCAGGTTTTCCCATTGAAGTTCATGCTGCTTATAAAGGCAGTCACCCCTCCCTGCATGTATATTCCCACCCTTTGGCTGCACCAGCCCTTATGTTGCCACAGCAGAGGTCTGGTATAGCTCTATATAGATAATTTTGAGAATTAGCCAGCTTACCTGACTGGCTTGGAAGAGTTTATGCTGGCTTGAGGGAATAGCAGGAGCACACAACCAGACTGAGGCAGACAGGACCATATTTCTCAGTGTGCTATGGATTCGGATCATTTTGAATAAATCATTTGGAAAGAACAGAGAGAAAAATGTTGCACATATATATCTCAATGGTTTCCACATTAGTTCCTCACCCCATGACCAATTGACCAAGATATCGGGCAGTGTGCATTTTGATAGTCAATAGACCACACATTTTAAAATGTAGTAAAATACTACTTCCTGGAGAAGGCTAGGCTTAGTGCCTAGGAACACATGCCCTTTTTTTTTCACCTGTAAGTATGATAACCTTTCCATTGATTGTGGTGTTTGTTTTTGGATTGACTGAAAAGAAACAGTATCAAAGATCTGAATCATAAATCATGTTCTCTTTCAGGAGGTATGAAAAGAGAAATCAGAAGTTAAAAAACACTAGCACATTCTCTAGTCAGCTGAAGCCAACAAACCCCTCAGTCTCTACTGTTGTTTTGTTTTCTTTAGGGACAGTGAACAAGTCCCTGTAGATGACTCATGTAACAAGGCTGCTCTGAATAGCAGCTATGATCTTATTTGATGGGTTTGGTTGAGCTATTTATCATTTGTCCCAGCTTTGCAAGAGGTAAATCAAGTATATCAATTGTACTGGAGTTTCCACAGAGACTTCTTGGAGCTGAGTGGCTCTTGGGTAATCAGGTTGTGGTGGTTTGAGTCCTCACTGTGCTGCTGCTCATTGCACACATCCATCTGATGATGCTGGAGACTGCCCTGTAATGATGAAATAGCAGTTTCCATCCAAAGTAGCATAAGCCATCAGATGACAGGAGAGCAGTCAGACACGGGTTACTGTGCTGAGTGCTGTGTTCTTGCTTCTTTGTGCATTTGCAATAAGATGAGAGCCCAGGATTAGCAGGAGGAGAGCCATGGGTTTCCCATTCTGCTTCTAGCCAGTATTCACAGACTGCTTTTCCATCCAGTACTTTATCTCCCCTGGGGCATCACCTGTGCAGTCAATTTTGCACCTTCAGAGTAGATATGGGGGTTGGCTCTATTTTTATAGGCTTTGCTTGTCTATGAGAAGTAGATAAGTTTGAACCTTTCTCAGCCTACTGATAATTAATTTCTACTGGGAGTCCTTGGTGAGTGCTCTAATTTTCGGACTCCGACAGAAGTGGCTGGTACTGCTTCTTCCTTATCTGCAGGGAAAAGCTGTTAGTGTGCTTTGAGTGTTGGCTTTGCTCTGAAGGGGACTGCTGGATTGGTCCTTTTGGGCATGTGGTTTGGATCTGCATGGAGCCCAGTTGTGTTGAGGAAGAAGGAGAACAGCAGGTGCCTGATGGAATGAAAGCCACAGGGTGGCTTTCAAGGATTCAATGTATTTATAACAGAGAGTTACTTTAATCATGGTTTCATGTTTCTGTACCCACACTATTACCTGCATCCTGGTTTGATCCTCTCCTGTCATGCATGCGTTATTTCTGTTAGTATTTACAGATACAGATAAGACAAAGCAATGAAATCACAAAAGTATTTGGCTCATCTCAGAGATCCTGGAGGTAGTTGTCATTTATGATAATTGTCATAGCTTGTAGAGGGTTTTGGAATAAAGACAATAGACAGCCTTCAAGATCTGTCCTTCAGACTCTGCATAGAATATTTGTTTTGCCACATTTGCACTGCATTTTAAAAAGAAAACTGAGCTCTAATTGTATTTTTCAACTAAGAAATAGTAGTTCCTCTACCTAAATGTCTGAAACTCAGATGCTTCAATGTACCTACTGCAAACAGCTGTGGTTTTTTTTTTTTTTTTTGCAAACTTCTGCACTTTTTCTTTTTAGACTGATCTAGACATCTCCCTTTCAGGTGCTGATCTTGCTATACTATACTTCTGAGGCAAGAGGCATTATAGAAGGAGCCTAGGGACAAACATCTGGGGTATAGACTCTTCCCTAGAGCCCAAGTGCTTGAGAAGTCACTGTGGTACTTTACTTTTATGGGAAAACATTTTTTAGGGACCTTTTCGTGTATCACTGTTTTGAGAAATAATATGCTAAATCCAGTAACTGGAAGAACCAAAAGTTGTCCATGAAACCTGAGCTCTTATATACCAGATCTGTAAGATTTAGAATGGGAAAGAAAAGATAAGCTCATTGGAAAACTATGTCTGTGTATATGAAATACATATGTAAAATATTTTAATGGAATAAAAATAATTTCAAATTTTATAATAATTAAATTCAGGATGCATGATGACGCCTTTATGGCAACCTTGCATGGAAAGCAAAGGAATAGACATGAAGAAATTTCAATACAGAAACATGTGGGATTATACCTGAATACTAAAGTTAAATGATTGGAATTGTCAGTAGTGATTCTTTGTGTGTTAAAATCAGCCCTGCAGTTCTCACTCAGGCAAAATTTTTGTTGACATCAGTGAAAGGTTTTGCTTAAATAAGGACTAAAACCTGGCATTTGCACTTTCTATAGGAGTACATTACAGGGGCAGCTGTTTGTAGATTAATTCAAGAAGTCTTTTTTCAGACTCCCCACAGGAATCTGTGCAAGGAGCTATATGTTCAAAAGAGGATTTTTTTTCTTTTTCAAACAAACATACATGCTTTTCATACCCTTTCTAAATAACAGCTGAGTTGACAGGCTGAAAGACTCATCATTGTGCACATGGTACATAATGTGGAACCCAACTTTCCTGCAAGATAAATGCATAGTTTAAATCCTGATACCTCCATCGCCTAGCAAATGGAATCTGTGTGGACCTTCTGTGACATAGATTTCTTTAATGAACTAGATTCCATATATATATTCATATATATGTATTTTAAGTTGTGCATGAACTCATTTGAAATAATGTAAGCACAAATACAGTTTAAACAATAATTTTGCAGAAATGGCAAGAGAATCATTGTTCTCTAAAATTCCTATTTCACTGTGGTGTGATTTTAAATAGTAACACAACTGAATTATTTGCTACTCTGAAATGCTCTGATGCTCTGATGCTCTGATTTCCAGGTAAAACACATGTATACTATCCTCTTTTCTATTCATATGCATGAACTAATAATGTTTTAAACCTCTATTGTTTCTTTTTCTTCTTTCTTTTTCTTTTTTTTTTTTCTTTTTTTTCCCTTTAAGCCGTTTACATGTGTGAAATAGAAAGGCATCATCCCCAAGTCTTTCAGAATCAGGACAAGGAAAGCTTCTCTTGTCTGGAGGATCCCTTACCTGCTGTGGTAGGAGTGACCTATGAACTCTGTGCTGGCATTGTAGACAAACCAAACCTTTCTTTAGAAGAAATTGCTTGTGGGGAAATCTTAGAAGAGTGTGGCTACTGTGTCCCTGTTACAGGACTGAGGAGGATCACTTCTTACAGGTAAACAGTAGTAAGGTGAACCACTGCATCTGTTATTTCACAGATTTCTTGTGGCTTGTACATTAATGTTTCCCGTTCCCTTGTTAAAGCAGCGTGTTGGACATCTGAAAGAATGTGAAAGGTATAATTTTCTGCAAGTGAGAGGAGCATTTACAGAGACTTAAGGAATTATAAACTCATAATTACAGGATTAAATTCTGAGTAAGAATGGTATTATTGTGGTTTGTTGCAAAAACTATTAGAATTGGGAAAAGTTGTATTGGGCTTTTAAAATCAGTTTGTTACAGTTTAAGAAAATAGCCCATCTTTACTATGTCTGACATCTTCCAGCTCTGATCTTTATTATTCTGATTAACAGTAGGAGCTGCCCAAAATGTACTTTATTTTTCATTAACACAGCCTGAAACATGAGAACTTGTACCACTAGCTCTAGATATTAGATAACTAGATAATTATTAGACATTATCTAGACATTAAATAATATTTGCGCCATAAATTCAGGCTTCTTTACATTGGACCATATAAAACAAAAATTATGCCGATTTGATTGAAGATTTTTACATTCTATTTTTTGCAGAGTTTTAACTAGTTATTGAAATAGATTTTAATATTTTGAAATATGTTAGGAGTAAGAGGAAAACTTGATACATAAGAGGAAAAAGAGTTGTTGGAGGGGAAAAAATAAAATTAAAAAACCATCAGGTAAAACTGCATGCAGCATTAATCCCATTATATTTCATCCCCAGCTTTTCCTATTGTTATCCAAAATGTATGTGTGTTTGTATTTTACGGAGAAAGCAGATTTTTTGCTTTCTTTATTTTGTTTGACATCTCCATTGAACTAGGCCTTGTCATTGGTTTTTAATTTGGGAATTGAATACAAATCCACAGCTGTCAATCCTGGCAAATGTTATTTCCTGCTGGATTAACAAGCAGTGCTTCTGTTGAGGGGAGGGGGTGAATCACAGGAGCAGTCTTTTGCAACTCCTTGAAACTAGATTAAGGGTTTGTTCTACTAAAAGGAAAAATGCCTGCTAGATTTATGAGCAAAAGCTGTCTATAGAATTTCATCGGTTCAGTGACACTGACAGGCCCCAGCATGCAGATATATTCATATGTATATGTCCATATGTATTTGTATATAAACACAAAATAGGAACAGCAGAATAGCAATTCTGTAGCTATAGACATTTGTAGTGTCAGCATAAAAATTTGACTCAACATTAGCAATTCACATCTGGGCAAAACACTTTGGGTTTGGTTTATAAATGTCTTTGTATCCTACAGGTGGTTGTCCTTTTATTTGCCCCTTTTTTTTGCTTTTTTTTTTTTTGCTTTTTGCTTTTTTTTTTTGCTTTTTGCTTTTTTTTTTTTTTTTTAATTGCGCTGACTTGCAAAGAAAGTACACAATTGGAGTTTTCTCTGTTGAGACCCATGCAAAGGGCACTTAATATGTTAATCCCCCAGTTCTGCTTTGTCTATGTGGGCACAGCTTTCTGCCCACAGAGATCCATGCTGAAGTCAGAGGAAGGGCTGTATGGAATTTACTTTTTTAGATTAACATGAAAGGTTAAAGCCTCAAAGATGGTATTTTACAGTTTTTTGGACTTCCTGTGCTCTGTATGAAAATTTTATTCTAAATGTTATGGTGTTCCTTTTAGGAATGTCCTGTTCTTCCTTCAGCCAAAGACTGGCATATCTGTCTGATCCTTGAGGATTTGATGCAAAGACAGGAAGTAATTGATTCTCCTATGGTCTGCTAAGTACATCTTTTCTGTAATGGCTGTATTACATATAAGAATTTGTGGGCTTTTTCGAAGTGTAACAGGTTTTTCCAAATGGTTTTTACTGCTGTTTCATTCTGTGATTGTCAATACAAAGCCCTGACATAAAGCATTAATGCATATATTTGCCATTAATAATTACAATACATCATGCACTTCTACTATGATTTGCCATTCCAGAGATCCATGTGCTAGTTGGTCTGTATTATTTATTGATCCAGTGCATCAAGTCAGAGAGAAGCCTTAGTAAACAGAATTCAAGTAATTTTGGGAGGATATAATGTAGACTGCCCCTCTTTCAAAGATCAAGCTCAGCTGGATTTAAATCACTTCTGACAAACATGCATCTGTGCTTTCTCTAGAATTTCATCATTTCATAGCTTCTCTTGGAGGGTTTCATCATTGTGGCTAAATTGTCTGACTTTCTGTGCCTTGAGCAAGTTTTTCCTCATGTCTTGCTTGAATTTCCCTTTCTTTACTTCAAGTCTGAGGCTTACAACCCTGTTTCCAGTGGACATGAAGTCCTTCTGCACCTTCCACATATTTATTTGAACGTCTCGCCTTTTTTTCAGGTGATTTAAGCTTTCTCTTTAGGCCATGTTTTCTAGATGTCTGATCACTTCTTCCGCTGTCTTCTGCCATCTCTCCTTCTGTTCTTTTTATTTCTTAAAAACATATCACTCAAAGTGGAGTACAGTATTTTAGCAGGGGCTTTAACAGTGTCAGAGCAGAAACATTATTTCCCTAGTCTTGCACATTATTTTCTTTATATATTATAATATGATGATTGCCTGTTCTTTTGCAGTGGCATCGTGCTGTTTATTTATGGTCAGCCATGCTTCCCCTATCTCAAAATCATTTTCTGCAGCAATACTGCAGTCGGTCACCTCCTGTCTGTGTTTGTGCTCTTTGTTATTGCTGCCTGAACACAGAGCCTTAAACTTGCTTTACAGAATTACATCCTGTTTTTTCAGACCATTTCTCCCAGTTGTTGGGAATATTTTGAATTCTAATAAGCATCTCTAGCTTCTTATAAATAATTTAGCTCTGCTTTGTGACATGCAGTCTGCATTCCAGCACACAAGTCCTGAACCCAAATATTAAATTATATTAAAGGGAGGATGATCTCCAGTAGAATTCAGCTTAGTTTGTATTGCCAATTTGACAGTGATAGTTGTTCCATAAGTACAATTTTCATACTAGTTTTGCACCTATTTCACAGTTTCTTCGAAGTATACCATGATCTCCTAACTTCTTAATGAAACTGTCACATCAGATAGTGTTCAAAGCCTTGATGAACTGCAATAACATTTTTTGTGTTGCTGCCCCCATACACAAGACCTGTTATCCTATGATAGCTGGTATTTTACTGCACTTGATACATTCCTAATGGATCTGTTAGCTCTTGTGCTTTTCTTGATGCAAATAAAACCACATTAAAATATTTAGATTACTATAATTAATAATTACTGAGTTAAGTCTGTTAGGTTTTTGTAGAGTTGTGTGCACAGTGGGGAAGTGTTTGCACAAACAAGTTTGGGTGTCATCACACCCTTTGCAGTGAAAGCAAAGATCTGCCTGGTATTCCTCGTGACACCCCTTTCTGGAATAGTGGTTATGAAAAAGAAATGGCCTGACTGGAATTTAAGCAGGACTTGAGCTAGACCCGACAGAAGGATGTGGAGAGCAGAAGACATTTAAGTGCAAAGGGACAAAGTGTTTTGGCCAGGGAGCTCAGCACAGTTCTGTGGCTGATGGATTGAGAAGAGGAGGGCATGGACTTAAAGCATGTGTGGGGAGTGGGGAATGAAATGGAAGATCTTCAAGTAGAAAAGGGGGTAGAAGTGACGAAGGAACAATGCGTGGAAAAAATATGGGCTGAGAACTAAATGGACTCAGTGAAATGACATTCCTGATGGTGGAGGAGAATTTAGTTAATGAGGAAGGTACTTAAGACTGGATTCAAGCAGAACTTTGCTCTGTTCTCCAGCAGTGGGTGCAGTAAAGATTGGAGGTAATCTGAAGATAACATTTTTATTGGTTTTTTTCCTTACTTATTATCAGGGCCTTCATCAGTGCTTTTAGGGAAGTTTTGTTTGTTTGTTTTAATGGTTTTTCAAGGGTTGGACTTGATGATCTCTGAGGTCCCTTCCAACGCAGCTGATTCTATGATTCTATGAACGTTTCTCAGCTAACCAGAAAAGGTTAACTGCAATACTGCTACAGATATTTCAAGAGCACATACAAATAAGATAAGATGCTGGAACCCATTTATAAAGTCTGTCAAAGTTCCTGTAGTCTGTCAAAGTTCCTGACATTGTATTCATCAGATAGAATTCAGGCACTGAATTGAATAGATCTTAGACTTAATAACCTTAAATAATCCACAGAATATTTGTGGAGTCAATGGGAAATCAGGAAACAAGCCAGGAGTTGGGAAATTTACAGGAGTTGAGCAAGATCATTAGGAACAAGTTGTTCCAGCTACAGGAGGACAGTATGGTGTGGGTGAAGGAAGGAGACTGGACTGGGGGAAGGTAACAAGAAATACAAACATATTAAGAGGAACTTGATTGGAGGAGGTCAGAGGAATCACACTTTGAAGAATTAGAAATATCTGTACCTGTTGTAGAAAAATGCAAGCCAGAAGGTGAATGAAAATGGTTCATTTGGCTGTCTGGATGGAGACAGGAATCAGTCTGGCAAAATTCTATATTGTTTGCAACCTACATGATGAGTTTCATCTTCTCAATGTGGCTACACAAATTGCTACTTGGGTGCTTGGTATACAATAAGTAACCTTATTTTGGTGTTACAGAAAATTTGTTTTCTCTTCTGGCAGCAGCTAATCCACTTTTGGAGGCTCTTGAAAGTTTTAGTGCCTACTGGTGTGTTGAGTTCTTGTCAACTACATGTATGGCTTCAGGGAAAAATGAGATAGATGGTAGATGCCATGGGTGTAAAGGAACCATTTAGATCAAGATTAAAATGAAGCTAATACTGTAGTAGTATAATTGTAAACTGAGGCTTCATAAATATGATTGTCAATTAAACTGTTTATTTTCAAAACCTCTGAAATGAATTGATAAAGTTCAAGTTCACTTCAGGATCTTCTTCAGGATCTTAAGATGCAAAATTTTGTAAGCGAGTTGCTTCAGACTTACTCTTCTATTTTATAACAAATTTTCTGTCATGGTAATCCCTACAGTTTTCAGTTTGAATCCCATGTGAAATTCAGCTGTGAGTTAGCGTCTTAGGTTCAAGTACTTCCAAATATATTCCTTGAGATTTGTTTCTTTACAAGACAGGGACAGGGAAATATGTTGTTGTTATCGATGTTAATATCATTGCAACATACAGGATCTTCTTTTTTAGTTTGAAACCTTTAGTCTTCTTGAAGAATATTTATAAAATTATTTGGGTTTAAGTAACACGTCAGACCATCATGATAAATTTGAACCAGAACTTCTGGTTCTTTTCACTTCACTCCATCTTTATTTTCTCCGAAAGGCTGTAATAAACTCTTAAATTGGATACAAAAGAAGGTGCAGATTCTCAGCCCTGCTGCTAATAAAAAAAATAAAAAAAATAAAAAAGTCAGATGGATTAGTTTAAGGGCCTCACTCTTTTAACATAGGTATTTACTTTAATCTTCCTATATTTGATTTTTTCCCAAAAGTATACAACAAAGAAGAGTATTCACAGAATTAATATTGGATGTTCCAATTACTGCTCTGTGGCTATTAGCCCCAGTGGCATGAGGTTAAAATGGTTTGTATTCACAGGTTATTATGTAGAAAGAATAATAGCTTTGAAAATGTTGGAGTGCATTATAATTAGAAAGATCACCTGCTAGTACACCTGTTGGGTGATTGCATAATGTAATATAATTTTATGTTAATTACTTCTCTGCTTTTTTTGTGCACCTGCTGCTTATAATGTCAGAACTGTACAAAGGTCCTAAGAAGTGACAATAGGAGCTGAATGTCACTGTTCATCACTTACATGTTGCATGCCTAAATAGATCTTGATTTCAGCATAAATAATAGATTTATGTCACATTTATTTGTAAACATTATGTATTCACCATAAATCCAAATTCTACGCCCAAGCTGTTTACAGCTTATGAAAGGATATATTGCATTGAGAAATTTTGACATGAACTGTGCCAGATTAAAAGAAAACAATTTATTTTTGTTTGTTAATAGGAATAGGTAAGTGTTGATTGCTTATCAATTCTGTATTTGTTAGATATTAAAAAATGCTGAAAAATTTAGCTTTTCATTGCTATCAGAAATATGATTTAAACTAATAAAGTATTGGCAGTAGTAAGCCAATTTATTTGTTGCACACATTCCAGCAGGGAGTAATGTAGAAGATATTGCTTATATTCTCATAAAAGTTTGCTCCTTCAAATTAAAAACGTGATACTTACGAATATGGTCATTGTGAATAAAATACTGGGTTGACACAGATGAGCTCCCAGACATGAGAAAGCAAAGCTAATCTTGAGCCTGTGCTTTGAATTTCAACCCTGCTTCCAGATCCCTGTGTGTGCAAACCCCTGCATGTGCTCAGTTTGAAGACTCCCTGGGCACAGGTGGTCACACGAGCTGGACTCAGCCTCACTTGTGGCTTTCAGGCACTACTAAACCTTTTTATTTCTCTTTTTTAAGCAGTATGATTCTGTTAACAACTTGTGATGAAAAATATGTACGTGAGATATTTTTATTCTTGTGAGCTTAGACACAATGAGTGAAAAGTCCCATTTTGTGAAGTCCATTTCATGTGCTAGGTATTTCCTCATACATTTAATAAAAGGGAAGAGCTAAACAAATGCTTTGTGATAACTGCTATTGCCATGTTTCAGAAGTCAATTGTAGTGACAATCTGTCTCTTGTCTTTTCCCTGGTCTAAGAGGGAAGTAGATAGAAAATACTCAAATAGAGCCTTGTTTTGCCAGCCCATCCCACCCATGGCCAGGAGGTGAGGAGCAGCACTTTGCAATCATTCCACAAAAGTTGCTATTCTGCTGTGGGCTGCCTACAAGTGTGTTGCCCACAGCTTTGAAAGGCACAGCATGATTTAGTCACAGTGTTGAGTGTTTTATTTAAAATTAAGTATGGGATTGCAGCGTACAGTCTTGTTTGTATGTGTTAAACTTACGTTTAAGTTACTATTCTGATGAAAACCATACCACTTTGGTATCCTTACTTTGACATGCTTACATTCTTAGACTTGCTGTTGTCAAAAGTAATGGGTATTTTTAATTGCCTCTGAAACTACACTGGAAGTTTAGTGCTAATAGACTTCTGGTTTTAAAAATCTCTCTGTTGAAGTTACAAGGTTTGTGAGATTAAATCCTGAGGATTTGACAAAGAGTATTTGTTATCCATGTAGCTGTTAACTGAAACAACTATAAACTGCTCACAGGAAACTGATCCTCATGCTAGAGAGACAAGGAAAATAGAGCTGTGTTTTGTATAGATCATTTGCATTTGTTCCACAGTGGTAAATGAGAGTCAAGCACTGAACAGACACATTAAAATAGATGTGGAACAATCAGCTAGGTCAAGCCATGCTTAGTAAGTCTGGGTCAGTATCAGCCATGACATGCCTGGCCTGGGCAACCTGTGGAGTGAGACTGAAGCCTGAAATTTCACCATGAGCAAGTGCTGTGAGCTCAGACCCTGCTTGCCCACCCTGAAGCCAAGTCTCTCGTGTACTGGGAAGGGGAGACACCTTTATCAGGAAGGTGCTTTTCCCAGGGTGAAACTCATCACTTGCAGTTCGGGTGTGCTGACCCCTGTGATTTTCACAGATGCAAAGCTAATGAATATAGCTGTAATCTGTTAATAGGTGACTCATTTCAGACCATGCAAAAGCATTTTATTTGTAATGCCAAATGGTAGTGCTAGGAAAAGCATGTATCACAGACTTGGGCTAGAGGAAGAAGGGAGCAGAAAAAGGAATATAACCATGAATAAAAACAAATCCTTGATTCCTTCAATATTATACTCAGAAAGTGCAAGTGAGTGTGCAGAGTTTTGAGTGACAGATAAACCTGAAAGTATACTGAGAATGTAGTAGCAGCCTGTTGCTTCTTTACCAGTCAGACCCAGATTCTCACTCTCTCCTCTCTTCCTTTTCTGGCCCCAAGTACCCAAAATGAATGAAATGTATACTCAAGGGTGTGTGTTAGAACACTTCATTACTTCAACCAGATGGAGGCTCAGAGCAGCTTCAGAGCAACGAACCTGCTAAGTTTTGACTTTTATAAAAAACAAAGGTCCTAAGACAAATGAAATGTCACTAGCATTGATTTTTTTGGACCATTTTCTAAAGACAGGAAAGATACATTAATAGCTAAGAGTCTGGAAATGTTGTGAAAGACAGCAGTAGGCAATATTGGGGAATACTTAATTTAGTAAAAAGCATTCCACATGGATCCATGCAAAAATGATTAACTGGTAGAGTAGGCCAGAGCATTTAGAGAAAGAAATATCAAATAAAAAAAGGTTAAGAAAATATGCCTTTTTAAATGAATTTATGTATATTCCTGTATCCTTCAACCTCCTTCTGAAACCGTTGAATTAGTAATGTAGTTAGATAATAAAATCTGTGTATAGGAGCCTTAGTAAACATTATTTAAATTCTGAATTTTAAAAAAAAGAGTATATATACTGAGGTGAGAAACCAACTTCACTATCAATTTTCCAAATAAAATAGTTGCCAGTGTTCTTGGGAAACAGAGAGACAAATTATTAATTCCTTTTCTGGGGTGTGATTTATGCTAGATTTGCTGAAAACCTTAGTTCTAAGATCATAGCACTGCTACAAATCTTAGAATGCTCTGTATATATAATACAACGGAGGGTAATTTTTCACCTTGTCCTAGTGCCTGATTCATAGTTTCAGTGAACTTTGGATCCAGATTTAATGTGAAAGTCACTTGTAATTATGTGAAATAAAGAAGTTGTGATTAGGATGTGAATATTTTCTTTCAGGGACTAAACGAATGGATTATTTACTTATCTCTTATTTAAGAATACCTAAATGAAATAGTACTAAGGAAATAGAGGATTAACACATAAGAAGTATAATACACAACAAGCAGTCTAGCTGAAGAAAGATCACATAATCTAAAATATCCTCAACTAAATCCACTGTAACAAATTTAGTAGAGAGACTGAATTACTTCAGATACAGGCGTGTTTATCGTGGTCCATTTGGGTCAAGGCTAAAGTTCAGGAAGGATAGAAAAAGACTCTCAGGCTGCCTTTCTCTTCTTGTACCTATCCAGTCCATGAGCAGAGGACTCCAGCTGCGAATGGACATAATCTTCTTAAGAGTGAAAAATCTAAATATTTGTGTAAAAACAAGCAAACAAGTGTAGCATGGTAGCCCTCAGATACACTGAGGAGCTTGAATCATCTTGCAGGCAAGCTCTTGCTAAGGTCAGTTGACAAAAGTTACTTTGACTTCATTATATATATATAGAACAACAATTCTCCAGATCAAAACTTTGCTTTTGTTTCTTTGTTTTTAAAATTTTTAAAATTTAAAATTTAAAATTTTTCTCCCAAACTAACATTTTTTCAGAGTTGCAGAGTATATTTGAAGGCAGATCCATTCCCTATGCAACTGTACACAAAAGCATTGGTATTTCTGCATGAAAGTTGCAATCAATTTCTCCGTTGACAAAATTGCATTTAGAGGTTCTAAATTACATTACCAGAGGGTAAGGATGTGCATTTTGATGTTACTATGTTCTTTTTATCTGAAATAAAGTTTTCTCTCTGCTTTATTTTTTCTCTCAGGTCAGGAGTTGGTGTGACAGGTTCTAGACAGACATTATTTTATGCTGAAGTAACAGACCAGATGAGAAGTGGTGAAGGAGGTGGCCAGGCTGAAGAAGGAGAACTGATTGAAGTTGTAGAAATACCTTTGGAAGACTCCATGAAGTTTGCATATGATGAGACTTTTCCAAAGACAATGGGTGTCATCTTCAGCTTCACATGGTTCCAAAACAACATAGCACCAAAGCTTACAAAAAAATAAAAATCAAAGCACCATGATTTTAAGAAAAGCCTTTATGATAGTTCTGTGGATACAGAAAACAGCAAAGCTGCCTGCCTCAATCAACTCAACTTTTCATAGAGCAAATCTTTCTTGAAATGAATTTGGAAGTAAAATCTGAATTAAAATCCTGACCCGATTTCCATCATTAGCAAAACATTTGCTGGCTTTACTGGAGCCAGGATTTGCCTCCAAGAGGCAAATGTTGATTTTCACACAAAGGCTGAGTAAATGTGTCCCGTCCTCCTTTTTCACTGCTCTACCACTATTTTGGGGAGTTGCTCAGGAATTCAGTGCAGATGCTGTGCCAGCCTCTCACTGTGGGCTGCACATACTGGCAGCTGTATTCCAGTATTTTTTGGGGGGTGTCAGGCAACAAACCTTAATAGTCACAGGTACCCTAACTGCACTTCTGAGTTCTGCAGCACAGCTTTCAGGGAGCAGCTTTCACTGTGGTGTGTAGCTCATGCACAGAGAAAACGTTTGCATTTCTGAACATGCAAACATGTCTGTAAATCCTCCTGCTAATGTGTCATTGTGACAATAGACCAGCTGTAAGATTATGTGCTTCTGTTTGTTCCCACTATAATGCTGAGCAGCAGAGATGGTAATAGAGGGATGAATGATAGGGGCTTCTATTGAAACACATGCTTCTTTGTTTGTTTTATGGGTAATACTTGATTAATTAGATTAAACTTTGTCCTCTAGAGCAGGACTTGAGAGGCCAAATTCCTTTAATTTGACTCTGAGGTGACTAATACGAGTGATTTCTCTGAGGTGTTCTGTGGTCTGTTTCCTTATCACCCACATGGGGAGAATGGGACTTACCCCTCAGATAATGCTCCTTGAAATCTAATGATGGGAAGTGTTTTATTGAGAGATCTTGTTATCATTTGTGCAGTTTACACTGAAGCCCATACAGCCTGCACAGACATACTGAGCAACACTATTTGATTTAATAAAGTGCTCTAATTAGAAGGTATATTATTTGTTCTATCAGCATAGTTTAGATGTGGACTGTTTGTCATGTGAAACTGGTAAGAGCATGAATGAAAGAGAATCAGGTCTGGCAATGTAATTATGCACTGGTTATGTTATTCACTAAGTCAATTAGTGTTAATGTCAATTAACATGACTGCATAATATGTGCTTCTAGGCTTGCTGAGTTACTAAGTATGTTTAGAAGATGAGTACTCTGAATATTTAAACTTCCATACAGCAACAGTAATAAATGCACTACAGATGTATGATGGTATCCAGTGGCTGATTTGAAATAACTGCACATCCAAATAGCTGCATAAAAAAATACTTTTCTTAAAATATTCTTTTAGAACTGGTACTTGCTGTTTTTCCTACTGAGAGGGAGGAAAAATCTTTGCAAAGCCACTGCAGAAGAGCAGCCTTCATCTGTGGGAGTCAGACACCTTTTGTGAAAGTTCAGACACATTTGTGTTGAATTGTGCCTGGTCTGTGGTGAGTCAAGGGCTGAGTTACCATGAAAGGTAAATAAATTTTGTCTGATGTATTTATGTTAGAAGGTGTTTTAGGGTGGGGATCTCGACTGCTCTACATCTTTACAGTGTCAAATACGATGTGTCTTGATTGCTACTAAGGCCATTACAAACTACTAAAGTCTGTATAATAAATAGCATCTTTTATTCTAGGCTGTAGTTACCAAAGTATCTCTATTACTCTATCAAAATTTTTACACAGTAGCTTGTTTATCTGCTTAGTGTCTAGCTAATTAGTGTGTGTGTATACACAATGTCAAAAGTTTTTTTTGCTGCATAATGCAGTAATTTGGAAGAAAAAATCAATGGAGGGGGACGTCAGCGTTTGAAACTTTTCAAAGCAACATTTATGTATTTATACTGCTTGCCCCAGAATTACAAGTGGACAGAACTCCTTTTCTACTAAAGCTTTTTGTGTGATGGTGAGAGCTTTCCCTTGGTCAGACATTCTCTCCCCTGCCACATCCAGAACCTGGAGTAGGTGCTCCACAAGGTGTACTCACATTGCATTAACAACCCTGAGGAGAGCCCATGGCTTAGACCCACTCGTGTGGGTGACAAGCTTTCAGGGTGTGATTCATCAGACTAAATACACATTTCTAGTCTGCCTAGAAGTGTCTTCAAATTTCAGCACCTACATTTGGTTTGGGCTCATCAGACCCTCCCTGGAAGAGTCAGGTCACCCAGTGCTGGCTCTGTCATGCCACCATGTAATGTGTGTGTCACAAACTATGGGCTGCCGAGGCACCACAGGCAGCACGTGGCCATACCCAGCAAGAGGGAGGATGAAGGTCCTAAAATCTCTGTGGGTATCACACAGCTGATGCCAGGTGGTTGTGGCTTGGCTGCACATCTTGGAGCTGGAGAGTTTGAAACACGTGTATTTTGCCCCCTCAAAGGCACTGTGACTCTCCCTCTGACCCACTGTCCCTCCCCAAGAGTGTGTGTTTTGGGGCAGTGCCAGACTTCCCAAAATCGGGCTCAAACTCCTGCTGCAGAAGGCTGTTCCCCATCACTCAGGAATTTCTTAGAGAGAAATAGAAATGCTGTGGTGGCTCTCAAGCCTTTTCACCCTAAGGGATGCTATACCCTGGTCCGGTGCTCTGCTGAGCCATCTCTACAATTTGTAATTCTCAAGCAGAAACAAAACAGTCAGAGGGTTTACTTTGGTTTCCCTCCACAGTTTGGGAATTTTCCACAGAAACAGCCGTGATGCAATATAGTGAAAGCTCTGCATAAAGCAGTGTTGTGTCTGGTGTTTGCCTTTGCATTGTTAAATATAAACATATCTTCAGTCTTTTCTCTTTCCCCTGTTAATTTTGGTAGTGATTTTTATAAGGAATTAGGAAGGTTTGAAAATGCGGGAGACAGGGCTTGAGCTTTTTTAAAACAGTAGATAATTCATAGTTACAAAAATAAAACCAGAGCAATTCAGATGCTACTTCTCTCATCAGGACTCATTTTAAAGATCATAATTAGTTCAAATCTGATATACAGGCAGGGAAAAAAAGTGCTTCTAATGGAAGCTTGAAATCACGTCTGTGTTTTAGATGCATCCTTCAGACGTGCCACCACACGTGTCTGTGGAGAGCACTCATTCAGAGTAAAACAGGGTCCCCATTTGCTGGTAATGAATACTAACTCCAGCCTGCAAAATCCTATCTGATCTCATCCAACCATCCCCATGAGATCAGTGTCTATTATTGAATACAATTCAGTGGTCTGCATTTAAAATACAAATCGTAGCATCTCTCTCCTCTGTATGCTGTGGCTTTGGGATACAGAGATAATGTAATGAAACTGGAATTATGACTCATGCTTCTAATGAAGAAATTACAAAACCTTGACTGTAATGTCGCTCTCAGGCTTGCTATTAGGTGGCAAAGAGACTTCAGCAGCACCTTGTGAGAAGATGAGCCCCATTTATTATTGTCACTGCCTGATTGGTGAGGTCTCTACAAGCCCTGAGCTATTGCAGCTCTCATGGTATTGAGCACTAAACAGTGATGGGGCCAAACTGTCTTCTCCAAGAGGCTGACACTAAACAAGCTGAATTAGCCCACAGGCAAGGGAAGGGCAGGCTTGGGGCTGGGGTGTGGGGTCCCCTGGCCATCCATGCTCCCTCAGGCTTGGAGCTGCTCCCTGGAGGTGGCAGCCCTGGCCCTGGCAGGTGCCCATTTGCCTTTTTGCCCTCTCCCTCATTACCATCCCTCCCCGACAGCCATCAGAGCAGCGTTCCTCAGCTCCCTGCAGGGCCACGTCCGGGGCCAGGCCAAGGGCAACTGATATAATTGCTCCTCAAATACATGTGCTGACTGAGCAGGGCAACCCACTGGACAAATAGGATTTTTTTTTTTTTCCTTTTTTTCTTTTTTCTTTTTTTTTTTTTTTCTTTCTTTCTAAATTAGGACAATTGCCCAGCGAGCTTCATCCCCCTCGCCGGGGCTCTATACATAGATGAAAGGCACACCCAGTTGTGCAAGCTGTTGAAATGGCACACCTGGTGCTGTCTGCAAGTCTATTCACAACCGTTAGCAGGTGCGACTTGGCCTTTGTGGCCATAAAAGTCTTGAGTGCACGGCTCCTGCTGAGCCCCCCGCGCCTCCGCCGCCCCGCGCGCTCGGGCAGGGGAGGCTGCTGCAGATTAATGTGAGGGTTTGAAGCTGTCAGGAGCCTCCTCCTGATGCTTGTAGCAGCCTCGGAGGGATCAGAACAAGACCTGTGGGCATGGGATGGATTTCCAACTGTGGTCACAGTGCCTGTGCTGGAGTGGAGGTAAGGGGCAGGGCAGGTGTGGCTGCTGCCTGGGCAGGGATGCAGTGCAGCACAGTCCCTGTCTCTCCAGCCCCAGGATGCTGCTGAGTGGACCTGCCAGCAGGTACCAGGGGTTTGCAATCGAGCCTCTCTTCATGCTCAGCCTTTCCAAGCAGGATTTGGCTCGCTCTGTTTTGGGATGTTCCATCTCATGCAGCAGAGCACTGAGGTGGAGCTCTGAAAACTCCAGTGACCATCCAGACTCAGATTTAATCTGAGGAAGGATGCCATGAATTTTGGAGCAGGTTTCCAGCAAGAATTTTCAGTCCCAGCAGTTCACACAGGATTTTGCTTGATACCAACAAAAAAAGGGATGCTCATACAAATCCTGTGCTACCGCAGAGGTTACTTCTCAATTTGTCTAATCCTTCAGAGCTAGCCCCATCTTTAATTTGGAAGAGATTTTTACAAGGGCTTCAATTGCTCTCCAGATGAATCATGAGGGAGGAGAAGAAGTCATAATGTAGCTAAATGGCCCAGATTTGCAGCGCTCAGAGCTCTCTGGCCTGCCTCAGGACTGGCTTCAGTGCATTTCTCATAATTGGAATAGATTCAGGTAAGTATTGAACCCTGCCAGCCACACACTGTATTGCTTTGCTGATGAAGTACTCAATATTCTGTGCTGGCTTCGCTCTCTAATAAAACATTCAATAACAGCAGTGCTCTGAAAAAAAAACAAACCAAACACAACAACCCTTTTGGACACCTGGTTATGATGGAAATGGGTTGGGAATGGGCAACACAGGAATGACAGTCAACCTCATCAGTTGATGGTGACACTCATGCCCTGGCCTCATTGACACAAAAGTCCCTGGGCTGTCCTTGTGCCCCCTGTGGTTCAGTGTTGGTGCTATGGGTAGAGCATTCAGTGATAAGATAAGCATGATTGGAGCATTTTACAAGAGCAAAATTTTCTGTGATTGCTGCTGACATGCTTGTGACAGCCAGGAGCCCAACCCCACCAAATGGTGCTATCCAAGTGCATGTCCATCACAACACAAAACCAGCCTGGTTTTAACCCTGCTCCCTTGGAGCTGTGGAAGGGGGTGGGCTTGGGAAAAAAAAACAATTAATTAATGCCCCTGCAAACAAGCCTAGAAGGACAACATCCCACCTGGCTCCAGGTACATTGGAAACAGGGGTGACAAACTTCACCCCACTGCTTCAGGGTG